>OY987265.1:28368753-29568753 GCA_963920665.1 Straminergon stramineum
AGCCAGCTTGAAGAGTGCCAATCAGGTAAGCAATCGTCCATATGGTACATTTGTTTTCTTACTGAAAGCATTCACAGACTAGCCTTCTTGAGCTGTCCATGGTTGTGACCTTGTGCGACATGCTCATCTCATCTGCCGCGACTGGCGTCCCCTGCCCCACACATCTTCCCCATCCTCATCTCCCTCTTCTGCGACGCTCTCTCTTGCATCGGCATCCAGCAAGGGGCTTCCTCTCGGTGTGCGTGGCGGCCTTGCATGGCTCTCGACATACAGCGGGCTGGCAGTGCGTCTCAGCGCTTGACGAGCATTCTGTCTGGACTGCAAAGAGTGTGTTCGGCGGAGCGTAGGCCTTCGACTGAGCTGAGGAGGCTGCTCGTCCTCCTGCGAGTGAGAAGTGTTTGGTGAAGAAGGAGGTGAAGAGGTCGATGGCAGCGGTGCAAAGAGAGTAGGTAGAGGCTACAGCTCGCATCAGCCAATGTCGTGCAATCGGGCGAACGAAAACAAACCTCAAGATTCTCGCGACTCGGGCTTTCCAGCAGCAGCGCCGGTCCTCTGCTCGGCGCAAACAGCGAGTCGTTGAGCATGAGCAATGTAATGTCGTCGAGCGCGCGCCGAGTGAGGGCATTTGGCAGCTGGCGGCGCACTGGTGAAGTGTCGAGACTTGAGCAAGTTTGTGATCTGCCTAGCGCTGGCCTTTTGCGAGGAGGTGGCTCGCTCATTTGGAGTGTGTTTGGACGTTGATGCACTGACGCGTGTCAGGATGGGCGTCGCAGCATGACTGGCTCGACCTAAAGTTGGCGAGCAAAGTAAACACTCCAACGTGACTACGCGGTCGGATCACCATTTGTGATTCGCCGGAGAAGTTCCAGGAGAAGTGATGCAGCTTGCAGCAAGCCATGCATGCATGACCAATGACGCAGGTCAGCAAATGTAGTCAGTCCTAAAAGATTCATTTGGTATTCGACCAGGTCAATTTTCTTTCTCTCTAATCATGCCAAAGAGTCCAACCAAGCGTCAATCCTTTAATCTGCCTTCTTGACAGCTGCAACTTTAGGAGCGTCGCCAGAGCGGGCAGCCAGCGCGTCATAGTCGGCCTGCAGTGCAACCAGCTTTTGCTCGAGCATCTTGTCTGAGCGTGCGCCTGCGCCGCCTTGCTTCTTGAGCAGGGCCAGCTCTTCTTGCGCCTTGATGGTGTCGGTGATGAGGGCTGTCAGAGAGATCGCCACTATCAGACAGGTCTAAGAGGAGGTATGCAGGACTGACAGTATGTGCGGTTGAGGATAAGCGACAGGAACAGAGTGAAGCCCGTCAGATACATCTGTGCGCTTGGTCAGTCAGGTCGAAGCGGAAGTGAGGACGACACGGACATTGCGCTCGCTGAGAAATTTCCGGGCTCTCCAGTCAGTCTCTGAGCGAATGTCGCCCATGAAGCGGCCTTGTTTGCTGTTATCCACTTGGTCAGTACAATGTAGACAGCGAGCGAGGGCAAACCTACGCGTCGGCGCCTTGTCGGTGGACCTTGAGCATCTGCTGAACGGCGTCGACAAACAGAACCGCTACGAATCTGTCCAAAACAAACAGTGTCAGCTCGTGCTGAGCATGCGAGTGAAGGCAGACGGACATGAACATGATTTTGAGGCCATAGAGCAACTTGGCAACGGCCGGCGACGTCGCAATGAAGCGCAGCGTCTTGGATCTGTCGTCCAGAATCAGAAATAGCTCGCAGAGTAGTTCTCAAACAAGGCTGACCGAAATTTAAGTGGCAGAGGGACCTGCTCGCGTGCGTGCATTAGGGCAAGGGCTCAACTAGGCAAGGCGGGCAGACGAACAATGAGCGCCAGAAACAATGCCTGCGTGCACAAGAGAAGAGTCAGCCTGTCACTGAGACGTGGCAGCACGCAACGTCATTACCATTTGCAGGCAGACAACACCGTAGTGTTTTCTCTTTTTTCGCAGTGTGCTTGCTTGTTGCTTCTGTGTTCTTGAATTTTGTCTAGCTTTGCAATTCGGAGGAGCCTTTGCAATTCGGAAGAGCCTTGGGTGATGGGCGAGACATCGTAGTTTCCACATTGTGGTGGAGTGATCGAGGATGCGGGTTGCATACCGTGGGTTGCGGCAAGGGTGTGAAGGTCGTTGGGAGGAGCAGAAGGGTATGAGCGTCACGGCGGGAGGTGTGTAATTTTTCTTGTTGCCTTGTCTTCCGCGAGTGTTTTCCTCATCAAATCCAGTTTTACACTGATTTTTGGGGACGCCTGGGTGATGGTGGAAATCCAACCCTCAAGGTTGGTCACGATCGCTGACTGTTGTCTTAGACATCTGAACTAATGTCTAAACGCTGTTGTGGACATTGGTCGCAGCGGTGACCCTAAACCCTGTCAAAACCCTCTTGACTGGAGCTAGTGCTGAGATTTTTGTTTTCATTTGTGAACTTTTTTTCATCTTCTTGTTGCCTTGTCTCCGCGAGTGTTTTTCCTACCCTCTAGTTTTATACCACAACAACTCTTGATTGGAGTTGGAGTTGAGATTTTTGTTTTCATTTGTGAACTTTTTTTCGTCTTCTTCTTGCCTTGTCTCCGCGAGTGTTTTTCCTCATCAAATCTAGTTTTACACTGATTTTTGGGGACGCCTGGGTGATGGTGGAAATCCAACCCTCGAGGTTGGTCAGGAGTGCAAAGTGTTGTCTTCGACGTCCTCTCGGATGTCTCAACACTGTTGTGGACATTGGTCCGAGCGCTGATCCTACTGCCCTGTCGACACCCTCTTGATTGGAGTTGGAGTTGAGATTTTTGTTTTCATTTGTGAACTTTTTTTCATCTTCTTGTTGCCTTGTCTCCGCGAGTGTTTTTCCTCATCAAATCTAGTTTTACACTGATTTTTGGGGACGCTTGGGTGATGGTGGAAATCCAACCCTCGAGGTTGGTCAGGAGCGCAAAGTGTTGTCTTCGACGTCCTCTCGGATGTCTCAACGCTGTTGTGGACATTGGTCCGAGCGCTGACTCTTCTGTCGTGTCGACACCCTCTTGATTGGAGTTGGAGTTGAGATTTTTGTTTTTATTTGTGAACTTTTTTTTGTCTTCTTGTTGCCTTGTCTCTACGAGTTTTTGAACTGAAATCCTTTTTGATATCTTGAAGTATATGAAGGTCATGTGAATGAACCCTAGAACGTTGTCTAGATGTTGAGACTGATGTTGTAATAGATGTCTCAGTCATGTGAAGTGCTGCATGTTTAGCTTCGGGCGCCATAGGTGATGTTTAGGAAGTGTCACAGTGATCCCGTTTGGTGTTTTTCCTGGCATGTTTGTTCCAGGTAGCAGGTGAAGATTTTATGAAGTGGCCTTTATCAGAACCAAGAATGGCACCAAATCATTCAAAATTGCCAATGAAGCGTGGACTAGAGTCACAACGTGGCTATGGAATTTCATCAGATGCTAGGCCCCGTCAAGTGGTCCAAAATCTTTCGTCCCCGGAGAAGCGCTCCAAGAATGGCAATGACAAGTGGCAAGTGACAAGCCGCCAACAAGAGAAGGGGAAGGGGAAGGCTGCTGCGAGGAGTCCACCATTGAAGAAGCACCGAGCGCACATGGCACAAGAGGAGGTGGAGGAGTCTGACCCGGAAGATGAAGTGGAGTATGAGGGTTCCAGCGATGACTCGGATGATCTCTCAAAATCCAAGTTTGTGCTTTCATTTTGTCCCTTTGTTTCCAATTTCAGCTTTTCTTAGAGAATGCTTGCCTATAGTAGCATGACACCGTGAGTCCATGTGAAGTCCATTCAGCTGATTGAGGTGTTGTCAAGTGAGTCTCACTTCAACGTAATTTTTCTAGTAGACATTGATTCCAGTACCGGCTTTGTCATGAGACGTTGATGTAGACATTGTTCTAGACATCGATGAAGATGTCGTATGTCTTTATGCAGCAGAGATGTTCTTGGTTTGACTTTGTGGTCTTCATGGCACAGGCAAATGTACGAGGAAGGGGATTCATCTTCGTCCTCAAACGATGATCCCAACACACTGATGTTGGAAAAGGAGCGAACTCCAACTCCAACTCCACCCTCGAATCGTGTGAAACGGACCATGAAGAAGGAGGACACTACAAAGGTGGATAAGCAAGTAGTGAAGGTGGACCGACGTGGCAATCCTTACGGAAAAGCCACTGAATATCTTGCAAATGACGTGAAGTCATTTGCAAAGGATCTCCACCCGGCATATGGGTGGGGCGACCAGCCAATGAAGGACAAGATGCGGTTCTTTGAACGCGTGGCAGTAGGTATTAATTGACATTGGAGTTGTTGTAATAGTTTGCGTTTTGGTGTTGGTGCAACAGATGTCCACATGTTGTCTCAGACGTTTCAGTGTTGAGGAAGATGTCAATTTATCATATGACTCAGTACTTTGGACTCTAAGTTCACTTGATTTTGTTGCCCCACCAGACTGGACTGTTAAAGGTGGTCTTGAGATCAACCCAGGCTGGTATGCTCAGTTTGTGACGAAGACTTTGATCAATGTACGCCACAGCCTCATGAGGCTCATTGACCTTGATTTGCCTATGCCCGTGGGCTTGGACCCCTCGGTTTGGGAAATGCTCAGAGCAAAGCGTAGATCAGCAAAGGCTCAAGAGAAGTCAATGCAGATGTGTGCAGTTTCAAAGTCTAAGAACAACAAGGAAACCCAGATGAGGTCCATAGAGAAGCGTCTGATGGGGGAGTTGGTAACATGTGCTTCACTCTAAGTGTTGTTTCAATGTTTCTATGCTAAATTTGTTGTCCTTACCAACATTAGTTCATGTTGTTATGATGCATGTATAAGCATGGGTGTTGACAAGTGGCCTCCTATTTATTTCCTCACCGATGTCTACATGTGCATCTTATGTTTTCTTTACTGTTTCTTTAGACTAACAATGAGCTTGTGATGTTTAATTGGCACACTCTGAAACTGGGACGCATACCCCAGGATGATGAGCTTCAGCATGCCACCGAAGAAGAGTTTGCCCGGCGTGAAAAAGAGCTCCGCAATGCAAACATCCGATATGCATCCCCCCAGGACATCGAGGGAGTGCGTGCAGCAACATCAGAGATTGGAGATCGTCTTGCTGAGATGACTAACTTGATCTGTTTGCTTGTGCAATCCTTTGGCCCTGACAGTGTACAGCATCAGATGCTTGCATCAACGCCTGCAGGCCTGGCACTCTTGCAGAGCAACGTCTGCACCGATATTCCCCAAGTCTTTGACAGTCACAACACTATTGCAGGTGACGTTGATGGAGATAGAACCAATGTTGTGCAGGCTGGTGAAGTTGGTGCAGACGTTGGCGTGGATGCAGATGAGGACACGGAGCCTGAGGTTGACTACTTGATGGACCATCCCCCGGACAACGCAGGAGACATTGATCCCGAACAGAGTGAGGTTGATGCTGCTGTGGATACCACTCCCAGCCTTGACGGAGTGGCCCTTAACCCCCCTGCAACGCTTGTTGATAACATGGTGAGCGCTCCCGTGGACGTCCTTGCGGATCCATATGCCATAGTGGCTCAGCCTGCATCCAGCGAGGGAGAGGGTACTCCTATTGCCTTGGCAGAGCAATCCAACCCTCGAGAGGTATTTCTCATGTTGGTTTTGACAAGAATATAGATGGGAGGTAGACATTGGTGTGTTGTTTTAGACATTGTATTGGACATTCTATATCTCTCTCTTATTATAGTATTTTATCATTTAGTTCTAATAGTATGTACAGTGGTATTATGTGCAATCAGGTTGAAAATCTTCCATCTAAGGGATCTTCGTCTCGCATGAATCGAGTGACAAGGACCTTGAAGCCAACACCAAAGCCAACAAAAGTGGTCACCACTGTGAAGGCTACGAAGGGAACCATGCAGCAAGTGCCCAAACCGAATCCCCCTACAGGAGGGGGGCAGCCCCGAAAAGGAGAAGCATCACGGAAGAAATGACCATGGAGGTGTGTTTTGATTCTCTCAAAAGCATGGATATGTGGCTGGTAGGCCTTCAGTTGTCTGTTTGTCCATTGTCACTAACGTCGAGCGTTTGTTTGCAGGACTCCTTCTGTCCATGGAGACCTCGCCTTCAACGCTCAGATGTTTGCTTAGACATAGAGGACGCTTCACGCAACATTGTGAGAACTTCTTGGTGGCACTATTTCATGATTATCTTAACAGGTTTAGTGTCTATCATATTTTTTGTGGGGCATGTTGTGCTATATTCCCTTTTACAAAAGCTTTGTTCTCCTCATGGAGATTTCTTTTCCTTGCAACACTTTACCGGTATATGAATATGATATTTTTTATTTGCCTAAAGGTGGTGCATGTATTTTTTGTTTGCCTAAAGGACCATTGAGTGGTGCATGTATTTCAAGTATTGTGATTGTGCTAAGCTCTCTTGCTATGCAATGTCATTCATTGATATAGTGTAAAACCAATTTTGGTAAATACGTGCCATGCTAGAGCGTTGTTTAGGTCTCTTCAAATGTGGGCACAATGTCTAATGTTCAATGTCCTCACGATCATTGCAATGTTGCACCGCATTGTTTTGATGTCTAAACGTGTGTCTACAAGCGCACATAGGAATGCACCATGTTGTTAGGTAGGACATAATCCTAGACCCCTTCAATTTAGTGTCAATGTCTGTGAAGTCTACAACATGTCTTCATTCACGTCTCACAATGCACATTGCTATCACATCTAAGCTTGCCCTAAACGTGGAAGCATCAAAAGCTATGCATGCATGTCATTAAACCTAGCCCTATACACGTCCTGAACATTGTCTACACAGACTTGTGCTTGTCAATTGCCTAACTAGTTAGTGTCATTTCAGACATCCCATGCTCAAACCCAATCTTCAAGGACGTTGGTACGAAGCATGCACACGTTGTCTACAATGATTTGTTACTTGTAAAAATGTTGTACATGTGAATGTTGACATCCAACGTGCCACACGTCTAGTAGAAAATAGCATGAACATGTCCTTAACCATGTCAAATTCGCCACTGTGAAAGCCTCAGACGACACAAATGGCGTTAGAATCGACGTGCTTACCAGGAGTGCATGTTTCGCATAAACATTGTCGTTAACATAGTTGTGTCTAGGACAACATCGTGTTAGACATTTTGATGTCTGGAAAGACATCTTCCAGACGTATGTAGAAAGCTCCAAAAGAGGCTTCTCCACGCACCAAAATTGTCCAGGTCAGCATTCGAAGATGCCACGTCACCTACTGTTGACTCCCTGGTCAATGTACACATCAGATGCCACATCACCAAAATTGGATGGATGAGAAAATTGCCAACCTGGCTGCCCGTGCTCACGTGGCACCAAATTTGTAGCCACATGGCAGAGTTCTGGCACCCGTTGACCAGTGTTTTTTTGGATGTCCGGTGCTTAGCATGCCGCTGTCCATGCTAATTCTTGGATGTCAAAACCCTGTTTTTGCAGACGCAATGTGATTAGACATCTACGTCGACATGCTTGATGTCGGATCCGACGTCTAAGTGTCTAAATTTCGCAGTCGGGCGACTGCGTGTTTTCTTCTAGTGCATACATGCGTGCAAATACTTAGCCAAGTGAATTTTTGACAATGCACTCAGAAATTCCCACAAGGACGTGGTTACTGGTCACTCACTTCACCATGGCAACAGATTGACTTGGTAATGATTGTGTCTTGACTTGTAACATTCCACAAGTGCAACTTCAATTTTGACATCTGAATTCAAGAAGACACGAGCATGAAGTCACATTCTCCCATGAGGGTGGGTGGCAAACTCTATAGGGTCATACGTACTGAATGCTTTCTACTACATATACGCTCATAAATTCACATGCAACACCAGAAGTCCTGTACTCCCTAGAACTATCCAACAACACTTTACCCCCACATACTCAATGTAAGCATAATTATCATGTGAGAGATCATGTGGGTAGTTTACTCTAACATTTTACAAACTATGCACATTATTCTACCGAAATCTAATGTTGCCATCGGGAACTTGTATTGAAGGAATGGAACATTGAAGCCCTACTACAAATAGAGGATAGTTTTCCATCTTTGACACTAGCAGTGGTAGGTGCTGCTTGGAACCCCCCAAAGTACATATTCATAGAACAAAATGTCAAGTAAATTCAACGCACATGATGATGGATACCCGGTTGTTCATTCTGAGAGATTGCACTTCCATCACATAGACCTAGCCATTCCTACTTTACTGCTACATTGCCAGAGTGAAGTACTAAACTCTACAAATGCTAGACAAAATAGGAGGCCACTAAAACTAGACATTACGCTAATTGAGGTTGACTTGTTTTGCAAAGGGCAATAACATTCATTTATGGAATAAGGGCCATCCATCACCAATGCACACTCTGCAGTGCGTGACTAGTTTATGATAGGTCCTTCACTTACACATGACTACAATACAAGAAATAACTTGAATATGACTTCGGGGGGACTTCACATTAACAGTTGATTGATTGAATACTGAGAACCAAATAAAGGGATTCAACAAACTGCACCTTCTTCGATGTCCCGTCACGTCTCTTCTCCGTGGTTGTTGAGGCCTTGCTTCTTGTCTCCCGCTTCTACGGTCTTCCTTGCATCCATATGGAACTTTTGTTAGAAATCATACTGAAGTGAAGGTGAGGGGACGCATTGTTAGCACAACCTCGTGGATGGGAGGTCCCCTCACCTTCTATAACATCTAGAAATTCATATGGTTGTCCACTTCTCCGTTTCTGTAGCACTTCTTCCATACATGCGTTCACAATTTTTGGATACTTCAATTAGAAGGCATTGACATTGGGTCATTTCCTTAATGCCTCCAATAGTGGCCACAAGTAACACTGGAGGTATTCCTTTTCATCTACCAAGGTTTGAAGCCACTTCACATAGAACGGAGCAGGGATTAGGATGTTGATTGGGGGGTTGCAAGCTACCCGAATGGATTGATTGTCCACTATAAATGTGTTTGCTTCGCTAAAGGTAGGCCAAACTGCATACACTACACTCAAGTTCTTCCCCCCATGATTTCGAATTACCATTTTTAACGTCATCTACCTCGCCTATTTGACTAGACCAAAAAAATAACGGAACCAGCTCCCGGCCCACCTTCAAACTGGCAAGTATAGTGGGCAAAACGTCCAAGAGGTAGAGAGTGTTATTATTGCTCTAGAAGGCGACCTTGAAGTGCATGAAACAATGGTATAAAAATGGTTTCAACTAAGGCTTGAACACTACTCTCCTAAACTTTGTTCTAGTAGTTGGATGTATTCTACTATTTGGATTTGGTACTGAAAGCAAAGTAGAGTCCACCAGCATTCCATTGACATTTAAAATTAGCAACCTCACCTAAGCTTCACTACTTCCACCCCTCTTGCCAATCAGGATGTCGGTCATTGACCTCATAGGCCTCACCTCAATCAATGCACCTTGAATATATTGTGTTGAGGCTTTTACCTTTGTAGGAGACTTAGGAGGTTTTTTTAATTTCTTTGAAGGTGTGACGACCACATTAGGTTCTAGAGTGTTGTCGACCAGTGTTCTTGCTTCACTCCCTTCAATAGGGGCAGCTAGGTGTCGCGCCCCTTAGTAACACTTACCACCTCAAGCTCACTTTCCAAACACTTAACACCTCAATGCCACCAAGGTTCACGCTCTCCTAACACTGCACATGCCACCCACCCACAATGTTAGGTTCCAACTCAAGTCACGAGGTTCCCCATTTCTCCGTGACTCCCAATCCTTTCCTTTCAATACTTAACTCCCACAAGACACCGGGCATGTCTCTTGATGACATAAGGCGGAACTTCCATTGATGTCCAAGCACTCGATGAGGCACTACTCCCACCGGTGCTAACCGCCCTTGAATGGGACCCAACTCCCCACTAGGCCCAACCCAACTCATTTCAGGACTCACCAAACGAGACTCACACCATGGCCTAGTGTGGAATGGGACACCACCCAACCGGTATCAAAGAGTGCACAAGCACTCCATGGTAACACACAAGTGGTGGTGAGGCTTCAACACTAACCTCACCACCCGGGGCCACTTAGGCTCACCATGGCACCATCCGACAGGGAGGAGGGAGACCACCCCTCCTCATAGTACTCTCTGCGGGATTCAGCAGCCCCCCCCCCCTTGTATGTCAAGGGGGACTCCCAAACACCCTTTGGTTTTGGAAGACCACCCCGTTTCTCCCGATTCGCACTACTTTGGGACTCCCGAACTTTCACCTGCCATAACTTTGCGGTTCGGGATCCAAATCGCACATGCGACCCCATTTTCGACATCTACGCGACGCGTAGATGCCGATGGACTGCTCACTTGCTCTATTCGGATAAGTACTCGCAAAGTTATCGCCCTCCAAAGATTCGGGACACTCCCGACGCGGCCGGGACACTCCCGGCGCGGCCAGGGCACTCCCGGTGCGACCAGGGCACTCCCGGCGCGACCGGGACACCCCCAACTTTGAACGCCCATAACTTTTGACTCGCAAGTCCAAATCACGCGTTCTTTGGACGGCTGGAAGCGTCTTCTCAAGACCTTTCCAAGCACGTATCACACGCCCCCAAATTCGTCTGGATGAGAGCGCTACATCACTCTGATCGCTCGGGACTCCTAGTCCCCCTCACCTCATCTCTTGCAAGGCTTGGGGAGTCACCCCCAATGTCCCCCTTGCTCACCAAGGTGGCACGGGCACGCCTTGTGATGAGGGTCGTGACACTGGGAGACCTTCTTCCACATTGGCGCCTCCCTCTAGGACTTCATCCTTTTTTGTCGGACAACCAGTGTTGTTAGTGCCAGTCTCCTGCTCGCCATCGCCACCTACTCCTTCCTAGACTTTTGTTTCTTCAATCCCTGCATCTGGAAGTGTTGAATTTGAGGGGATGAGTGGTACCTCAGAAATGTAGGGGACTCTGGGCTTTGATGCCTTTTGTGTTTCCTCAACTTCTACCTTGAGTGACGTGGTTGTTGCCTCAATAATGGCCTTAGTTGCCGTTTGTGTTGCCTTCGCTGCCGTGGATATTGCCTCTGGTAGTGGACTAGGTTCCCAGTCTGCCACCTTCCAACGTGGTGATGTGGTGGGATATTTCACACCTCAGGTAGCTTTGAGTTTGAGGACAGGGTGACCTTTGACCTTTTCACAAGCATAGACGGGTTTTCCTTGCGGGTGGATTTGGTTATGGCCGCACCTTCTTTTCAGCGTTTCTTTGTGAGGCTTGCCAATGGTACTACCTTCTTGCGTGAATTGGGAAGCAATCATGTTGTGTCCAGAACCTCCAAACCTTCGGATTCCTGATTTTCTAATGTGGACTGCGCGATGGAGGGATTGCCATCATTCGCATGCTTGGATTGCCCCATGTAGGATTGGAACTTGCTCCTGAGGTCTTCAATTGCAGCTACTTGGGCTTTTGAAGTAGCAAGGACTTTGGTGAACTTGACATCCACTTCCTTCTTCGAAGACTCCACTGTTGACCTTAGAGTTGAGTCCCCTGTGACCCCACTCTGTTGACCCAAAACAATGAAACAAAACAATCGAAGTCATTTTACAATTTGCGACTGGTCATTATGTAGTCATTTTGAGAACAAAAAATAACTCCTACAGAACTGTACAGATCGTTCACAACTTCTATGCTATTGTATGAAAAGTAACACTTCTCTTAAGTGACAACATTTTAACCAACATCGCCCCTCTATGTTTTATTAGCCTACTATGCAACAAACAAGGGAATTTCAATATAGGATGACAGAAGTGAGTAAGTGACCTTCCCTTTACACGAAGTTTACCTGAGCTGATTTCACATTCAATGAAACTCGATTCAAGAGGGGACCATTAGAATAGCAGCACAAATTAGGTTTATGGTCCTATTCTTAGAAATTACAAGGTGCAGAGGGGTATTTGAAAGAGGTACCAATGCATTATTGAATAAAGAAAAATCGCACACGCCAGCAAAGCTACGAAATGCATCAGTATCGAATAGAAAGAAAATCCCCACACATAAAGAATGCATGGTATAGAGCATGAGAATACTAAAATACTACATAGGCAGTACAAAAGAGTGGTTCACTCATGAATGGATGTGTTTCACCTCATGAAATGTACGAGTGGAAATGTCGTAGCTGTTTGAAGGGAAACTTACCATGGAACTAGGTCCTCCTACTTCACTAAGCTGCCTAACGTCTTCAAGCTTTGTGATCCTAGGGCTTGTCACCCTCCCTTCTCTCTGCAACAAAAAAGAGACATGCAAATTAACATTTTTTATACAATTAGTCAAGTATGGAGTAGGGTCTATATATAGCACCTGTCAAAAGTAAAACATGGAAGAACATGGCAAATGTAAAGCATAGAGAAGATACGGAGACACTAACCATCGCCACTTCCTTCGCTGCTTTGCCCTTTCATCCTACTTGTTGGTAGTTCTTCACATTTTGCCGTGCAGCTTGCATCTTCTGTGCCTTGACCTGCTGTACATCCGTTTTCCAGTACTCAATGAGTCTCTCCCATTAGTCGTCATCTACTTGTAGAGGGGGGTTCTCTACGCCTCCCAGCCATTTCACCTTCAGCTGAGACCTCTCAGACTCTAGAAATCTAGTTATAGCAATGCGAAATCCCAGCATGCTTAGTGGATGGCCCACATATTCGAACTCATTGTCCAAGGCCTCCTTCAATTTTTGCAAAGCCTATGGGTTCTGCTTTAACCAATCCACTATGCTCATGTCCAAGATTTTGGTAACAAAGTTGCAGACAGCCTCATCCCAGGCATTCTTGCCTTCACACGTAGCATCTACCTCACCACCCTCGTGCACATAGACATGATTGGGCTTTCCTCCCACTATGGCTTGATCATGGTTGCCTAGCTCATAAGCAATGCGTTTTTTCCTTCGAGACAGTCGATCTTCACTATCTTATGAAGCTACATGAGGGCCTTCAAACCACTACCCAAGGTATGCTGCTGGCAGACCTACCCATGAAGGCGGTATTTGAGTGTTCCACGGGGGCATCTATTGAGCCAACACCCAAGACGATGAGCTCCTATATGTTCTTCCCTTCAGCAGCAGATCGTGCATGGATTTCTGACCTTTAGCAATCTTTGTTGGAGACTTCGAGATGACCTGGTATTTTCTTCGTTTCGTCCTCCAATCCACAAGAGGTTCTTCTTCTACGAACTCATCTTTGCTAAAGTCAATTTCAACCTGCTTCGGATCTACGTATCAAACATGGCCCGCAAGGTAAGGATTTTTGACTCAATACTTCCCCACACTAAAGTCACATGCAAGACAGTACAATACAAAGCTCAAAATTGAGCAACCACATGTGAATTTTCAATTAAACAATAGAGAAGACTCTACAAAAACCCTACATCTGAATTGTTAACTCCTTAAGGTACCAAACACGTTTTTGTTAACCCTTAGTTGCTTCCCCAAACCCTAAGCCAAAAACAAGGAAGCGTAAAAACCAATTACCTATGGCATTGGCTCCTTGGTGGATTGCTACTAAATATGGGAATACACTATTGCAAGATTCATCATACCTACTACAATGGCCTCATCATTGGACTCTGTGGCCTCAAAGGAGGAGTCGTACCCGTTTGTCATGTTGTTGGATTCTGCAACCCCTCCTATGCCAACTCTACAGCTACGATTTTTCTTCACTGTGCGTCCTCGAAGGCCCTGCCTCATGGAAACCTCACATTTCGCTTATGTATCCTTTGGTGGCAGGATGAAAACATTTGCCTTCTTTCCCTTCTCTAGTGCAGAGTCACTCTAGTTTCACAACGCCATTTCTGAGTAGTTCAACGTAATGTATCTAGCAAGCCTCAACAAAGAAAAGGAAAGTTCTACACAAGCAAGACGCAAAAAGATGAAGCTCCCAATACGTGCTCGTAGATGCTATACAAAAGAGAATAAAAGAAGAGACGAGTTAGGGTTGAGGCTGCCATTGTAGTGAAGAGTACTCTAGACGAGGGCCTAGAACGCTATTCCATGTGGCTTTGCCAATTGAGGTACACCATCTTCATGCGACAACTCCAGTGTTGCTATAACACAACTAAAGAATGACTTCAGACAAGTTGTTGACAAGTAATAAGACTTATTTAATGACTTTATAGAGACTTCCAAAGAACTACCATAGAACCTTGGAAGAAAGCGGCATTGGAATTAATGAGGGTCTTCGTGTAAACCCTAGTTCGCTGCCCAAGGCATGGGTTCTAACAAATTTCTACCCAATTTATCAGAATAACATCATGCATACAACAATGAAAGCACCTTGTTGCCTCAAGCAAGGAAATAGTAGCTTTGTTGTCGGAATGCACCTTCCCTAGTTGCAAAAGAATGGTGAAACATACAATTCCAAGGACGTACTCGTGGAGGTAGTTAGCCACATAGCAAATACAATGACAAGTACAATAAATCAGGAAGCAATTCACTAAATTTCCTTGGCACGGAGGACAAGTTTAAGCGCCTTATTCTCCTCGGCAACGTTCTTGTCCTATAGTAGTTCATACATAGTCTTCGGAGGAGGTGGGTTGTCTAGCGGCAAACGCATGTTTGACAAACACGAAATCAAAGGGACCTAAAGTGTTGTCTGTAGCAAATGACCCTCATGACTTTTATACAACTATCCCCGTGGAAGCGGCACACGAGTGGAACGAAGATCAGCAAGAGGACTTCAAGGCAACTTTTGTAAGTTTCTCCCTTCTAGCGGCAAAGGCCTCTCCGTCTCATCTCTTGGCTGCAATAGCGTTCTACTACTAGCCCATCACACTTTATTCTTGTAATTAAAAATGAGGAAGGCAGGTGCCATGCATGATGACGGATTTCCCAATTGGCGGCTACTCATTAATTTTTATATAGTTATTGCAATTATTTCAATTGTTGGTTGGAGTTTTGAAGTTGCGTTCATAAGACTTTCCCCGATTTCCGTGTGTGGGTCCCGTATCGTGAGAAGTAGCACATTGATAGCAAAATCATCATGAGTTGTACAATGTTAGATGTAGCCTAACTTCACGGACCTAATTTCTGATTTCAACAACAAATTATCCTGCATTGGCAACTACTTCCATAGCTAACTAACTGTCCGAGGTGCCTATGAGGAACATGTTTGCATACAGTCATTTGCAAGGTGTAGTGGAGTATTTGACGAGTAAGTTATCATTGAGAAAAGTCATTGTCCTATATAGTGACGTAGAGTGTGACTTCTATTTAAATGACTTATTCGCTATAAAAAAACACGCTTTTTAGTGACGTCAAGAAAAACGTGGTTCGACGTTGTCGGAAACAGGTTTCATGTAACTGTTGATGTCACCTAAAATCCGTTATTTTTTATGCCTCCCAGAATGCCAGAAATTTGAAAAAACGCGACAAAAAACGACTTGTTTTTTTTTGACGTCCTAAAAAACATAGTGTTGTAAGCTCTCCAGAAAGCCCCACGTGGAGGGGTTATGAGCGCCACATAAGCACTTTCAAGTTGGGCAATGCCATGGGTGAAATTTTTTTCCACAACCCAAACCTGACCGACTCTGTGACGTGGAGCCTACAAAAAAGTGACGTGGACACCTTTAAAATGATGACGTGGAAAACTGAAATTGATGACGTGGAAAACTTTGAATGCTGACATGGATTGTCCACTTCAGCCTCCATGCATGCCGTGCAAGCAATTTTTGTTTGTAACATGATGTTCACAATGACATTCGAAACAACGTGTGCATGTTTTTCGTGACGTCATCATGGACGTGGCTTCATTAGAAAAAACAACACCATTTTCATGAAAAGTTGTGTTTCATCACATGAATATGTAGTAGATAATGTCACCCTTAACATTTCTGAAATCAGGTACATGACAATTTTAACAGTAACTCATGTTTGGGTGAACATTCTTGAAAACACCCATTTGAAGTACTTCTATTGAGTCTTGTTTTGGTGAGTGTTTGGGGGAACATTGTACCGATCAGAAACGCCAACTACGGCCCTTAGCTCTGTTAGGGAAAGCAAATGAAAATACAATGCATGACTACTTCAACATCAACAATAACATGTAATCTGGTTGATTCTATAAGAACCCTACTACCTACAACATTTGAAGTAACATATTCTCACTTGGATGGAAAGAAAGTCTCATAAAACATTAACACATTACCAAATACAAATGGAATGGTAAACAAATAGTAGGTCATAACAAAATAGGCCGTTTTATTCTCTGCATAATGTTGCACCTAGGATGCTCAATTTGTGAGCACAACCACGGCACTATAAAGGAGGTATCTATTGCATTCCTTGAAAGGACCTTGCAAGGGTGTCAATTCTATGAAACAAAACAAACAAAACCATTATATGGCTGAATATGTCTATATTGACACTAAAACTGATTTGAATACCCGCTGTAGAAGACGTCATGAAAAAACGTGGCTTGCTCTGTGCAACACCACATGAAGCATGGTGGTCACTTTTTGCAAGGTGTCTCAGGTTTCTTGGCACTATTGCCCTGCATCATTGGATAGCCACTTGTTAGCACAAGAACATGATGAAACTTTATATGAAGGTACACCGGAAGACCACTTCCAAGACCACTTCAAGCTTTTACCAAAAGAAACAAATGAAATCAAAGATGAGGGAACGCTTAATCACCTTTGAGGTAGTAGCCGGAGGCTTAGGGAGCCCAACAACCTTTGTTGGCTTTGCAGCTGCAGAGGTCCTACTAACACGACGTGGTCGACTTGAAGATTTGCCTAGTGCTTCGAGGCCCTCCTACAAAATAGTGCAAGGGAAGCATTTTAGACTGCATTTGCATCTTGCAAGAATGGCCCGGACAAGAGATGTTCTTGTAAACCGAAGAACAAGGGGATCAAAGATAGTATATGGTGGCATATGTCGATATTCGCCACGGCATCACCCATATCAGAGGAATTTGAGATTCAATGGAAAAGTTGAGCACCGCGGCATGCCTAAAGTACAAACCGGACAAGATATCATTCGATACGCAAAAATGCCTTACCTGGTTTGATGCCTTTGGAACACCCTCAGCCATGCCTTCCGCCTCCTCCCTCGCGGGCTGCACTCCAGCCTTTTTCACAATGGAGTAGACATCCCCCTCTTGCTCGTCGCCATCACCCTCCTCCACATCATCTGGAAGTTCTGCTGATGGGGACATTTCTTCTTCAGTTTCTGTGGTTGTATTGCCAGTGACATCCAAGTCAACACGCTCCTTGTTCTTCTGGACATCAGGAGTAACAACTTCGTCATTGTTGATGCCACCTGGAACGATGGTAGGCGCTGCTTGAATGGAAGGGTCTACCGCCTTCAATATGGGCATAAGGAAATCTTTTTGGCCCACCTACCACACCTCCTAGGAATGTGAGGTCAAGCCTGATGTTCCAACCACCTTTATGGAGGAAGAAGGCTCCATGTTCTCATGCAAAGCAGTTCCTTCCTTTGGCCCCCACTTCTCAAGGGCTTCCTTTAGCATGTCTTCTACTCGCTTGGTGGACGCTGTGACATGTTCCCTAAGGCTCGAGAAAGAGCCTTCCAAATCACCAACACGGCTGCGAACTTCTTCAATCGCTCTCCCATAATCAACAAGGCCTTTGTGCTTCTCCTCTGAAAGACGCTTCTACTCTTTTGCTACTTCAGCGTCCACTTCTTCGTCAGTTGGAGATCGGTTCAGCAGCATGGTCTACATTCAACAACCAAAACAAGTCAATGAAGGGGAGGGAGTAATTAGGGGAAGGAGAACATTGCAATTTAGAGAGAACTTACTTTGGCATGATTTTGGGCTAAGCAAGCCCAGAAGGACGACATTGACCTTCTTCGTGCAACATGAACTTACAATTCTGCATTGAACACATGTTAGTACTAATGTCATAACCGACGTCATCTGCACCATCTCCTTTGACATTCAAATGGTAATGAACTATTCAGGGACAAAAAATGTACAAGGAATGAACCATCCTCCATACTTACCAATCATGAAACAACTTGTCTCTCAATGGCCTTCACTTGTGCTGATGTGGACACCTTACTCAAGGAGATTGAACGCATGTGGGCAGATCTCTATTGTGCTGCTTCGGTGGAGCGCATGGCTACAAGCTTCTTCCAATATGGGCCATGCACATCATCTGGTCTTTTCTGTTTTGCGTCAATCAACTAATTGATGCAAAACCGTGTAGTAATGAAGGTCTTTGTTATGATGGGTTGGAGGTACTTTTTGGTCACCCTCTCAACATCCCCACACATTTGCCAATCTACAAGCCACACACATTCATTAACAATAGCTTCAATATTAGGCTCCCAAAACATGGCATGCAATAGGGCGCATTTCAAGGATGGGATGTTTAATACAAGGAAATAGGCTAGGTCTGAGAAATTAGAAGACCTCAATGCATGGGGCTGGTCCCAAATTCTTAGAGACATTGACATCAACCATAATATTTTCATTCATGTAAGGCTTCATGTGAACCTGTACCACACAACATCCCCAAAGAACATCAAAGAAAGCTTAGAATTGAACATGGAAAGAAAGTTGTCCAATGCTCACCCGTGTACACTCTTCTGAACAAATTCCTTCGAAGACTTTTATCTTGGCCTTCCCAGCCACAAGAAGGGTCTAGGTCCTTTGCATACTTTTGGATGTCCTTATGGAAGGCATCCTTCATCGATCCCCAAGGCTGCCCTTCCACATCCAACTCAATGGGTTTCTTCATAGCACTACTCCCCACTTCTTTAAATTTCCCTTGGGAATGCAAGGCATCTATGATATCCTCCGTATTTCCCTCTGATTCATCACCACTGCCTGTTGTTCTATATCCGCGACTGCACAAGGCACATTTCAAGTTTGTATGCAAGAAGATTGTAACACATATGCAACATGCTCACAAATGCCTTGCACAAAACTTTATAGAAAACCAAGGACACACGGTAGGCTTCAGGTCCTTCTGCAATTTATATAAGGTTAATCTAAAAGTTTAGGGCAATCTTTGTGGAGTCCCATCTCCATAGAATCTATGTTAACTATGACATCATTGAGAACATACAATGTCACGTTTGACGTCACTAAGAACATACAATGTCACGTTTGACATCACTGAGAACATACGATGTCACGTTTGACGTCACTCAGAACATACAATGTCACGTTTGACATCACTGAGAACATACGATGTCACGTTTGACGTCACTCAGAACATACAATGTCACGTTTGACATCACTGAGAACATACGATGTCACGTTTGACGTCACTCAGAACATACAATGTCACGTTTGACATCAATCCCAACACTTGACGATAATTTTGACATTAATCACAATAGTCTCCGTTTGGATTGACATCAATCACCACAACATGTTGACAAATTGTGCTACAGAAACTAAAAACACTCACAAACAAGGCCTAATAAACTCAAAGGACTCTTAGTACAAAGCATTCCATGTCTAACTTTCACTTGAATCTTTAAGTTCTGTAGTGCTATTTGCATTTAACTTGTTTCCACCATCTAGGTCGATGCACAAAAATCACGGCATAAACATCTTGACGTCGTGCATAACGCAAACGTGTTGACGGTGACATCAACAATGACAGCCTGCCTTACGAAAAACGGAAAAACACAAATAAATAAGAACATCGAGGGAAACAAAACCTTCACCTCCATGACTGCTCCTTCGGGGCTTCGCTTTCCTCGCACTCCTCTGCGGCAGGGTCAACATCTTCATCGTCCTCCGAATCGACGACAACCACCTTCTTCTTTTTGGAGGGCGGTGCAGCTTGCCATGCAGCTGCCTTCCCTTTTCCAACCAAACAGCGACCATCCTCCCGAGCCTTGGACCTGCGCTCTCCCTCGCCACGCATGCACATCACCGGTGAGGCTGGCGGCACCTCCTCCAATGAGGGGCTCTCACGGAGCGGCGCATCCTTCCGCTTCCCATGTCTGTACGGGAGCTTCGGCATCGCAGGAGGGGGCTCTCTCCATTGCACGAAGAACTCTCCCACCTAGGTCCACCCACAAGCACAATCAAATTAATCCATGTGAAGGAGGAAGGAGCAACCACGTCCATAAACAAGAGTAAAGGACTTGGGTTAGAAATTAGACACAGACTCAAGCAAGGAAGGGGAAGTAGTCACGGTGGCATGGGAGGTTGGAGCGACCTCAATGGGTTTAGGGTATGAGTTCAGGAACCCCCACAGTAGGCCATTGCGGCAAGGTCACCTGCATTGCGATTGAAGAATGCACCCTCCTCTTTCATCAATTCAAAGCAACATTGCCAAACAAGAAAACAAAATCAAAGAACCCCACCAAGAAATCAACAAATTTCAAATTACCTGAATGATCACTGAAGAGCTAACGTCGCCCTTTGCGCCCTGAAATTGAAGACATGATGGTTCCAAAGAACGAGGAAACGACAGCGCAAATGGAGCGCGTCGGAGGAAACGAAGAAATGACAACAGGCAAACATGATGCCCGGGTATTACCCGGGTCTTATGGCTATACCCTCTATACAATAGGGAGATACCCAGTAAAGGCCCGACCAGGGCTACACTGCAGCTGCGATGGCAAGCGTCCGACAGCCATGGCGCAGTGGCCGACATCGCTGCGCTCCTACTGGGTCGAAATCCCCCCCGCAGCCCAAATCTTGAACACAAAGTCTAAGTGCAAAATGAAAATATGTACACGATGAAGGCAATTAGAAATGGGTTTGCATTCACCTGCTTGGAGGGTGGGTTCGGTTCACTGAGCTGAATAGCAGTCGTTGCGCTAGGGTTTGGGAGTAATTAGTGGTGTGAACTCCGCCGAAGGAAGCCTTCATTAGTGGACTCCGCCGAACGCTTGATCGCACTCTTCCTAGGAGGCATTTTTGCACTCCCAGAATTCAGATTTGTGAGAACTGCCGCTGCCTCGGAGTCCTCCCAATCCATTGACTGCGCCTCTGGAGATGAATTTGCAAATCGGACAACCCTAGCACGCGGTGAAAGCATAGGCAATAATGCCATATTGGTGAGTTTTTTCATTCACCACAGTGATTGCAAGTAGGTTCTTGCGAAATGGTCAGACAAACCCTATCCACCCTGCTACTGCACCTTCTATAGTGTTCTTGCTTCATCATGAAGTAGGAGACACGTGGGACATTCTCAGCTCTTTTAGTACGGAGCACTGTTCAACATGACATCCACAGTGACGTTATCTTTGACATGCTACCTTGTCAATGTACCTACAATAGGATTGGGCATGTTGAGGTTGTAATTGGCTTTTGAAATTGATGGAAATGCAAGCCCAATGTGGGAGCAAGACTAAATTTCTGTTCTATGGGTTGACATGTGGTATGTAAAGGTAACAAGGAGGCCTTCATGTACCTTAGGGTTTAGGGCTACTGTAATATTTAAGCCTGATCCAAAGACGTTAAATGCATGCAATTCAAGAACTTGTGACAAGCCCCGACCCACAACTCAAATGACGGTGCAATTTAGTGAGGCCTTGTTATGAATTCCCTAGTCTCATTAGCATGTTCTCCAAGACGTCACTTTGAACATCGAATGTCACTATGAACATTTCTTCTAACATCTTCTTTGACATGCTAGTCCAAAGTTAGCAACAACTCTGTTGTGATGGTTCACTTATATTGTTTATGTGTTTCTAACTTGGGCTTTTAATTATTGCAGGTTGTTCTTCACTAGTATGCAAGGGTTGTGACCACAAACAAAATTGCGGGCGTGAGGACAACATGCCACGGCCTAGGGCAAATCCAAATCCTCTAAGCCGTCGCACAACCATCCGCATTACTGAGGATGGGCGCACGCTGAGGCATATACCCGTGGGTGACTTGATATTGCAGACTGAGCTGCGAGTGGCTACTGAAAAGCATGTACAGTCCTTCAGGTGTCCGTGTCGAGATTGCAAAGGTGGACGCCGAAAATCCATACAAATCATCCGGTAGCACCATGCGGCCGTGGGTCAAGATCCCTTTCTAAAAAAGTCGCTCCTAGGGGGGGACCCCTTACATGGCTATCCATGTGGCGGCATGTGGGTTGAAGATGTTGCCTACAACGACAACGTCATTGAAAACATGGATACTAGCAATGCAGTTGACTTCAATATTGATGTTGAAGACGACATCAAAGAAAACGTTCCTGAGGATCAGGGTCTAGGGGAGCTGGATGACTATCACGAAGTGCAAAGACAAGTTATGGAAGCATTAGATCGAGGAGATGCATTGCATGAGGAGGCTGAGGGCTCCAGGGAGGTAGGCGATGAAGAGGACGCTGCCGGTGATACTATGGATGGATTAGAGGATTTGTACGTTGAAGCTACAACCCCATTATATCTGGATTCAAGAACAAGTATTGTGTTGGCAACAATCATCATTATGAATATGTGCACGGTGTTCTGCGTGAGCAACAAATTCAGTGATGAATTGTTCCGCTTCTTGTCCACAGATTTACTTCCTTTTGGGAACAAGCTTCCTCGAACCCATTATGCTGCACAGAAGAGCATACGCCGATTGGGATTGCACTATAACAATGTGCATGCTTGTCCTCAAGGCTGTATTTTGTATGAAGATGGATATCAAGCATTGGAGAGCTGCCTAAAGTGTACAAGCTCACGATGGATGGATGGGAGTAATAGAATCCCAGCTAAGGTTATCAGACATTTTCCCCTCATTCCAAGGCTAAAACGAATGTGGAGGTCGTCTGAGATAGCACGCATGCTGACAAGCTATACAAAACATGTTAGCAGCGACGGCATGATGCGCTCCGTTGTAGACAGTCCAGCACGGAAGCACATCGACAGTGATGTCGCATTTGGCAACTTTGGATCTAAAGATCGTAACTTGTAGCTTGCGTTAGCTCTAGATGGTGTGAATCCATTCAAGTTGAACAATACCAATTGGTCAACATGGCCAATTCTTATATTGATATACAACCTTGAGCCTTGGTTTGTCACCAAAAAATTCTTTATTTCATTGTGCATTTTGATTTCAGGAAAGCACTCGCCTTCTTCTACCAGTCTTGATGTATTCATACGTCCCTTATTGAGGGAGCTCCAACAATTGTGGGTCGGTGTGCCAACGCTTGATTTTTCACAACCGCAAGGGAATCGTTCTTTCAACTTGCGTGCCATACTGATGTGGACCATCTTTGACTTTCCAGCATATGGTTTGATTTCCGGCTTGTGTTGCAAGGGGTACAAGGGATGCCCTCATTGTAGACCAGATACCGATGCAAGAATGGCCCGGACAGGAGATGTTCTTGCAAACCGAAGAACAAGGGGATCAAAGATAGTATATGGTGGCATACGTCGATATTTGCCACAGCATCACCCATATCGGAGGAATTTGAGATTCAATGGAAAAGTTGAGCACCGCGGCATGCCTAAAGTACAAACCGGACAAGATATCATTCGATACGTAGCATGGCGACAATCATACTTGGATGTTGGAGGGAAGGAAAATGGACCAGATGACCCAGTACACGTGACGGGGGTAAAACGTTTGTGTGCATTCTTTGAGCTGGATTACTGGGAGGTGAGGTCTTTTTCTTTTCTCACGTTTCATAATGATTTGATTCCACATTGTCATTGGAAACATCAGGCATAACACAGAAAAACATGTCAGTGATTTATGTGTCCATGTTGATGTCATAGTGAACATGAACTCGTCAAGTAAGATGTCATTTTCAATAGACTGACGACAACTTCAGAACCAGAACTTCTTGGGTCAAAGTATGAGTTTAAGCGTGCATAGCTGCCTTGCAAAGCCTAGTTTTGCTTCCAAAGGTTGTTGACGTGGAGGAAAATTATTTTGATACATGGAGTCGATCTTCCAATTTCAACCTTATTTTTTCCATTAATTGGACTTCCGTTGTTTTTGCAGCATTTATTGGAGCGACACATTTTGGATCCCATGCATTGCGAGAAAAACCTTTGTGAGAACATTGTGAAGACATTGTTGGGAATGAAAGATAGTCCGGGTAGCCGAGTGGATGCTGAAGATTTGGATATCCATCAAGAAATTTGGCTTCAACCTCCACGGCAGCAACAAGACGAGTATTATATGCCACAAGCCCCATTTGTACTGAATCCAAATGAACGAAAAGAATTTGTTTCTATTATTTCAAATATTCGAACACCTTCTGGATATGTGGGTAGCATTCACAAGCGCTTGGAAGATGGTAAATTACATTATATGAAAACGCATGATTACCATGTGTTGATGCAACAGGTGAGTGGGCATTCAACCTTTAACTTGAACTACATGATTCAATGACCAATTCTATAGACTTCACATTCAATATAATGGGACACAGTAATCTGCATCTTGCGCCAGGTTGTCTGACGTCAACAAAGAGGGTAGCTGGCATTGCATGTGATGTCTATGAACACAAAGTATTTGACATGTTAAAGGGTAGCTTGTTTCCTAACATGTCTTGAGGATCAACTTACCTTAATTGAGGTATGGTTAGCTGCACCTACATTGCTTGCTTCTATGATTCCATATGACCAATAGTGAGCCCTGACATGCTAACATGTCAACATGTTGTATAGGTCCTCCCAGTGGCCATCCGAAATGTATTGGATGAGAGTGTGCGCTTGGCCATAATCAAAATTAGTAGGGTGTTTCAAGGACTTTGTGCAAAAGAGGTGCGATTGGCGGACGAACATGACATGATGCAAGATGTCATAATGGCAACATGTGTTCTTGAAAAGGAATTTCCAATAACGTTTCTAAACATCATGACGCATTTGCCCTTGCATTTGGTGCAACAATTGTTCACATGCGGCCCAGTGCATTGTCGTTGGATGTATCCTATTGAACGATACATGAAAACCTTGAAGGATTATATTCGGGTTTTTGCACATCCGGAGAGTAGTATAGCTAAGGGATATCGAATGGATGATACTCTTGGATTTTGTACAGAGTACATGCGTCAGTATCAAGGCACAGTGCATCGAGTATGGGATCCACAAGAAGAAGCAATCATGACAGATGAGATCTTGCGATCAAATTCCCAACGCAAGCGAAAGATGTCTAATCAGTTTCGTGAGTATGCGCATGCATTTGTTCTTGACAATGCAATGTGCTTGGAGCAATGGCGTGAGTGAGTTCCAAAACCCTAAAGTTCTTGTGATTTTCTTAGTTGAAGTACTCTCATTTTCTGAGGCAGTTCTACCGTGTCTCATTACATGCAACGTAGATTTCGATGTTACATAGTGCATTCTATGTTTCATCAAATGTTTGTGAGAATGCTTTTAGTGCCCCAATCAACGCATCTATGTCAAAGTAGACGTCATCCGTTACATGTTCATGTTCCAATTGATGTCCATGAAGACGAATTCTGCATTTGAAATGACAATGCTCTTGCACGTAGGTTGAGAACTTATTCTTAGTATAACTGTTTGTCTTATTGGGTAGGGAGTATTCCATAGCAAGGGGATGTCGATGGGAAGAGCGAGAGGCATATTGGAGACAATTTTGACGTCGACATCCATCAGCAGCAGTGCGGTACCCAGCCGACCTCTTTGATTTGCCACCTTTTGCATCGTGGTTGACAAGACGCATGCAAACTCTACAAGATGAGGGTGAGCACGTGGACGACGACGTTGTGCAATACTCGCAGCCTCCAGAACGATATGCGGTGGCCCATCGTCAAATGCATGCTTTTGGCATGCATTTCCGTGTCCGCAGCGCAGAAGGAGGCCTTGTCACACGCGATTCCTGTGTTGTGGCATCATTCACAAGTCAACTTCGTTGGGGGCTTCGCAACGGGAGGCCTATTGAGAGAACGGATGATTATGTGGGCTACATTGAAGAAATTCTGGAGTTGGACTACCAGAACCATTGCACCACTATATTGGTATGCAATTGGGTTCAAGGAATGCGTGACGTTCGCTTTCCTCATGTGCAAAGGGATCGATATGGCTTCACCATAGCCAATTTCAACCACATGGATGGCAATGTGCATGCCAACTCTTTTGCATTTCCCTTGCATTGTCAACAAGTATTTTTCTCTGATGATCAACATAGGCCTGGATGGAAAATAGTATGTCGCACAGATGTAAGGGGTAGACGTGGACAAATTGTAGTCAACCAAGCCATTCCTTCTATGATTGATGTGGGAAACGATGCAAATTTTGATGGTTTGCAACCCGAAATGCTTGAGTCAAAGCCGGTGAGGGAAGCCGCAAGTGAGGGTAGAATGTACATACCACCCATAGCAGAGGCTCCAAGGCAAGAAGAACCAGAAGCAACACAGTAAGAATTGTGACAGTGTTTTGCGACAGTGGCGGTGCTGTAGTAAGTGATGTCTATTGTGACGCAGGCAAAACATTACTTTAGATACTCATTTGCGTCCATTTGAATGTTACTTAGAATGTTGAAGTGACGTCTTAATTAGCAAGGAAACGTACATTTTGGCAATTACCCTAATAGATACAGTTAGTTTGAAGTACAAATATTTCTAGATTTTGAACTCAAATGTTGTCATGCCTAAACTACATATATTAGGAAATTAAATGATATGTTCCTAAGGCCTTATTTTATAGGTTATCCACTAAAGCACCTCAATTGTCTTTTTCTTAAATAAAACCTTCTTCATTATCATATGTTGCATTCCCTAATCCTTCGAAGGATATCATAACATTATAACTTGAAGCAAGAATTGACTGAGAAACATCCATAGAATTGTCTCATTCTAAGAAAGAGAACTTAGAAAACAAATTTATTAGAGCATGAACTAGCCTTCCAAAGAAGGAGGTTTATTTTGTGGAGCTCAAAACGCTGTGCATACCACTAGTGACTCTCAAAAAGTGCATGTATAGAATATGGAGCACAAATGAGAGACTTTATTTTGCATTGGTCTGGAGTATTCCAAAATTTCAGGACCAAATTTCCTTCCATATTTCTTAAGCATTGTGAACTTAAAAGATGCTAGTAAAAAAATTGCAAAGAAGAATAAGTCATATCTTGTCCAATAAATCATTAAAATATATATTGTAATGGTTAAAATAGCAATCTCACTAAGTTGTGTCTAAAACAAAACTCTAAATCCAACTCAGAAATTGGAAACCAAAATGTCACAATTCGGTTCATTAGTGTTAATATAAATGTTTTACTGGCATGAACTTCTATGAAAGTAGGTTGGGTCTTTCAACTCCATGAAAACAAAGAAGGGTGCATTGTACCCCAAAAAATTGGACATAGAAAAAATATTGGAAATAGAAAAAAAATTGGAAATAGAAAAAAAAATCGGAAATAGAAAAAACAATTGGAAATAGAAAAAAAAAATTGGAAATAGAAAAAAAAAAAATTGGAAATAGAAAAAAAATTGGAAATAGAAAAAAAAATTGGAAATAGTCAAAAGAATTGGAAATAGAAAAAAAACTGGAAATAGAAAAAAAAAATTGGAAATAGAAAAAAAATTAGAAATAGAAAAAGAATTGGAAATAGAAAAAAAATTGGAAATAGAAAAAGAATTGGAAATAGAAAAAAAAAGTGGAAATAGAAAAAAAAATTGGATCCAACCTTCCTCCAAAAAATGTTTTCATGACCGAAATACATTTGGTTAGTGCAAGATACGTTTGGATATATTTGTATAGAAATTTGTGACCACCTTTTGAAATATTCCAATTTGGTACACTGAATAAAACAAATGTACTCTCAATCATATTTGTTTTTCATGCTCGTTTGAAATTCAAATCTCCTATCTTATTAGAAATTGGATGTGTGATTTAGTGATTGTAATAAGCTTTCTAAAATTGGGAATTACCTTTTTATAATTTTCTTTAATTTTAAGAATTCATTTCTCTTAAAAAATTTTGAATTCAGTTGGAGGTCTTAGGAGATTTTTAGGTGAGCAGATTGAATTATTTTGTGAATAGTTAGGAATACAATTCCACAAAATTGAAAATTTCATTTAAATAATAGCAAGAAGGAAAAATGTCCCTTTCTTCCTAAAAAACCCTATGCATCACTTTGAAAATGGAAATAATGTGAAAAGCATGTGCAATTCTTACTATGCATTATTTTAAAGTTTTCATGAGTGATTTATGGGAACTATAACAATCTAGAGTCTTACTTCAATCAAGAATATTTTATTAATTTATGGTTAAATTTCGACGTATTTTTCCATTAAAATTTTATAAAAAATTCTCATTCCACTTACTAAAAGAATTTTTTTTAATATTTTGTATTCAATTTTTTTAAACCCTACATGTTTTTCCTAAACTTTCCAAGCTAGAAATGAGCCATATTATTTTCCTACTCCATGAAAAAATGCTCAATCCATCCCTACTAGTTTTTTGGCTCCCTACCAAAACACCTGCCCGTCCCTTCAATTTTTTACTTGGGGTCAGTGTTCTGCTTTAGGTCTCTATAGTGAATGTACTCTGCCTGCACTGAAAACAGTCCCTGTGGCTGACGTGGCAACTACATGTTTTTGGTGATGTTCAAAATCTAACATGTACTGCTATCTTCGATGTCAAGAATGACGTTCATGTTAGTTCAACCATGTTTACGTTCATTTGGTTTTAGGGACCCGTTTTAGGAAACATTAGTGCAAATTTCGACTACTGGGCCCGTTAGACAGAAAACGCAGACATTAGGTAGAAAACGCATTGACGTCAAGAAAAACAAGGTATGTTTTCTGTATGACGTAACCAAAAACGCGGTTTTCTTATAGTGATTGTAGTTCTATTTGGAGCTTACCAAAAGCGAAGACTGTCATTGGGGGGAACTTGTGCATGTTTTGCAAGCATCCTACGGTCGGCAAGAAATGTCAGTTGAAGCCTATCGAAGAAGCATTAGGTGAATGTGGGTATCGCATCATCGAAAGTCAGCATCAAGTGGACAAGTAAAGGTGCAACTTCTCTATTGGATTCGACATCATGTGAAGAAAGATTACCATCACGTAATGAATACACCGCTCTATAGCTACTCTGTTATCGTATATCCATACAAAGACTCATCTCGTGGTCATTTGTACACCTGTGTACAACATTTTTGGCTTGTATATTATAGTCTTCACGTCACCCTCTTCCACGGGGGTTTTACTATGTGAGCACATCATTGGATTCCAAATGATTCCAAGGTCTTACCATTGACAAATGACAACCCGCCTTGAATGCCATTTGGTGAGTGTCATTACAATACGCTCAATTGAGACACTTTTCGGTGGATTTTGGTTTAGGGTACCGTGCAGTTGGATTTGTCATTTGAGTACTACTAGAGGAGCTTACAAAATTAGTGGGGTTGACCTTAGTGATCTCACACAATAGCTTCATGTGTAGGGGTACATTGCCTTTTGAGGGGACTTGGTCATTCCTCTAAACCGCATCGTCTTTGAGGAGAGGTTTCCATGCTTGGGTGCTTAGAGTGACTTAGTCACGACTTGTAGAAGTCACTTTCTAGTTTTGTGCTATTATAAACAACTTAGTCGTCCTTGGGAGAAATGGCAGCAAAATTGAAGCGAAGTTGTGATATATGTCGAACCTGCCATTACGAAATACAATTGACTAGTTTCCATGACATTCTTCGTGTGGCAGGTGGTGTGACGATACTACAGATCTCCATAGCTTGAAACGGCCTTCTTGTTATGAAATTGGACATATAGTGTGAGCGTATAATTGTCCACCCTTGGCAACTATACAAGTACAACCAGGTTCTTGTGTTGTGGATAGTAAACTCTTACTTCGATGGGTGCCTAATGTCGGTCCATTGTGCCTTCCAAGCAATGGATCTTTTTTAAGCCTCCTACTTCTTCCTATTCACCATTGTCACATTGTAAATGCATTCATTATGTGAAAATACATAATTGTTTGTTAAATTGGAGGGTTTTTTTTCTAGAGTCTCAAGAAACAAATGGAATCATATTCCACTTGAACTCTTTTTTTTACCTCTATTTGACAAACATTTAGTTTTTTGATTTCTATATTTGAAGATGTTTTAAGATTTTAGTTAGTTTGTTTGAAATTGTAAAAAACGAAAGGTAAAGCTTGTTTTACCTTTCTTTGGTTGTTTTTAATGAATTAGAAGTCCACATAGATGATGTGGATAGACTTATCAAGGATAGGAGATGGCCCATGGGTGTATTATGGCCCATGTGGCATCTTAGTGGCCAAAATCCACTAGCTTAGGTGGATGGCATGGTTGAGGTGGAGGTGGAGGGTCATCTTCCTCCTCCCTGTTTGCTTGGGAGAACCTATCACTTTGGGAAGGCATTGCACTTTGTACATGGAGGTTTTTGCAATGAAATTTTCAAGAATTGGCGTATTTTGTTTTTGTGTTTCCAAAAAGCTATCACTCATTAAGTTTGAAATTAGTATGTGTAAGTTATGAGTTTGGGAGTGAAGTGTTGTGGAGCTGCCTCAAACTTTCAAGAGAGTGAGCTTTAGTAGACTATAAAAGGTGTAAAATAATTTAGTTTTGAGTGAAATTGTGAGAGGTTGTAAATACTCATGTTAGCTTTTCAAAATGAGTTTATTTTTTTGTTTTGGAGTTAGTATGTGAAAATTATGGGCTTGGGAGTGAAGTATAGGTGAACTGCCTTTGAGTTGGGATGGGTGAACTTTGACCAACTATAAAAGTCGGACAATAGCTTAGTTTTGAGTGAATTTTGAAGAGGTTGTAGAAATTTTTGTTAAATTTTTAGGGTCATATCACACTTTTAGTTTGGAGTTGTAGAGCGTCCGTGACACTCATTTTTCTATTAAATACTTCTCCGAGGGGAGTTTATGGAGGATATGACTTTTTCTACTATCTTTTATTACATATGATGTATATTGAGACTCCATCACATCTTTTGAGGGGCATATGGAGATGTGATAGTATTTTGGTTCATATGGTATTATCCGAGGGTTTATTATTATGTTTGTGATTTTATATCACCAGAGGATCTTCCATTATTTGGGTCACATCTAGTTGCAATTAGAAGCCCTGTGTTTTCTCAAGGCAAGGCCTCTCTACTCGACATCGTGACACTCTACTATTATGTTGTGGAGCTAGTACTTGGACTCTTGACCACTGGATTAAAAGAGAACTAGGACTACTACTACCATCTTTGGAAATCGGTTCACGCCATTTCTAATGTCATGCAAGTCCCAAAGACGAGTGACTTCTACCCCACTTCATCCATGTTGTACCTCTACTATGTCTATTCTTTGATACTAAGTGGGGCCCAACCCTCGACTCTAGGGGACTTTCCGCTTTTAGGCCTCGGCCTTACTTCATGATTGTGGACGTGAACTAGTCAACAGTGAGGAAGAACAATGGGGTCATACCTTGGCCTGAGGTTCCTCTTCTATGTGCTCAAGGCTCCCCCTCAGTAGGTCCCTTGCCACCATGTCACTTCCATGGGGTTGAATGCATCTTGGATTTAGATTGGGAGGGAGGACGGTCGGTGAGCCTAGCTCCCTATATTTCCTTCCTTCTTTTGTTGTGGTTTCAGTGGATAGAATGAGTGGGGAAAGTGGGTGGGCCTACCCCATTCTATATGCTACTCTCTCCTTCCTTTCTCTAATCTAGTCCTAATAGCTAATTTTCTAGCCTTCCACTCTACCTCGATTGCTAACTTCTATTCCCTTTACCTTATCCTGATTGCTAAATTCTATCCCTCTATCCTCATTGCTAAATTATCCAATCTACCCTATTTGCTAAACTTTATCTCCTCTACTTTATCCTACATGTTGCATTCTTTTCTCTCTACCTAGAATGATTTCCTTTATCCCAACTACCTTGGTAAAACCCCTCCCAATCCCTGGCAAAATTCCCTCGCCTCTAGCAAACCCCTCCACCCTTGGCCAAATCCCCTAGCCCCCCGATTGAGACCCCTCGTTCCCTGCCCCTATGTTGATTGATACCCAACCATCGATGTTGGTGTTGGTGCAGGTGCCGATGCCAATTTGCCAATGCTGGGCCGCCAGTATTGGTATTGGTTGTCGATGTTGGTGCCAGTCGCCACTGGGACTAGCACCGGTATTTGGGTTGGTACTGGGCGCTAGCTGCGACAAGGGCCAAAGGGGAGTTGGACATCTTCCTCCCTTCACTAGAAAATTGCCTTAGAAACTTAGCTCTCCATACTCACCTCAAGTTAGAAATGTCCGGTGTAGGGCTTTAGAGAATGTTCTTCCTTTGGCCGTTAGGACTTAAGACCAATTCTTTTGGGTACTAAACTTTGACTTGTTCCCAACTCTTGTGGGAACTAAATTTTGGAGGTGAGTAGTGCTTAGGATCAAGGCTCTACCATCAATTTGGATTTAACACCAAATCTAGGACTTGGAGGCTCCTAAGGTCTCAAAGCTCCGCTGTTAGATAGGACTTTTAATACACAATCTAGGACTCTATAGACCCCTTTTCACTTGCAACAACGACCCAAGATAGATTAGGGGATAGCAAGGAGGCTGAGAACTACCACAAGAGGACAAGAACTACTTAGAGAGTTTGGTTCCAACCTAAACCTCTCCAAATGACAACCAAGGACCGCTACAAGAACAAGAGCTATAAAAGAGAGTTTGGTTCCAACCCAAACTTCTCCAAATGACAATAAAGGATGACCACGAAGACAAGAGCTACAAAAGAAAGTAAAAGGGAGAAACAAGGAAACCAACACCGCCAAGTTCCAACAAGTGGACCTCAATGGACCCAAGTCTAATGATGTATAAAATGGAGGTAACAATGAGATAGAGAATGGGGGTGTTTGAGGAGAGAAGGGCGCCCCCTTTTATAGGAGGATGGGCAACCTCGCTCCCTTCAAGATTACAAATCGGGGAACTCCGTTCCCAACAAAGGGAACTTCTAAAAATCTAATTTCTTATGAAAATTGGGCCCATGTGAGATGTTGACAATTCTAGGATGGTCTTGGGATTTCCCCTACATGCGAGGTGTTGATAACTAGTCTTCCCCTCATACATGTCGAAGACCTTATTCCCAAGCGTGGGAACCTTATGCAAAACCTAAATTTCTCACAATTTTCAAATCTACGTAAGACATTGACTATCTTGGCTTGTCTTGGGATTTCCCCTATGTGGGGGGGTGTTGACACCTAAGTCTCTTCCCCACATGTGTCAAGAACCTTGTTTCCAAGTGGGGGAACGTCCTTCTAATTCTCCAAGATTTAGGCTTTAATTGCACATTGACTTCTCCGGTTTTGTATTGTCCACTTCTAACTTTGGAAGTTTAACTCTGATTGGCAAAAAAATTGTGTCGTTGGCTCTAGAAGGCCATTTCCATTCTTAGAGTAAAAAGACCTCCTGCTTTTCTGTTGAAAAAAATGAAAAAAACCATCAAAATCCAACGCCATCCACGTCAAAAAAGGGTTAAAGATTTAACTTGTCAATGTTGCCTTTTTTGAGCAAGGTGAGTGGCCGAGGTGATTTGGGAGGTCCAAGGGGGAAAGGAAAGACCTTTCATTGACTCTGTTTCAAACTCATATGCTCTCGAGACATCGGTCAAACCCCTGCCCACATTGCCACGTTGCTAAATCTAGAAGGAATCTTTAGGTTCGGGCATTTTCCACTATCAAAATGTCACGAAACTTGTTGGGGAGCCTTATTAAAAAAAACCCGTCTAACCTAATTTTTAGTGAGATTTTATCGCCCTCTGGTGAATTTCTACGAATTTCTCATAGTAGGTTTCGCTAATTGACCATCTGGAAATAATATTTTTGCAAGTCAAAAAATTCCGAGACTTTTTGTGGGACCTCTCAGGTAGTCCTACAATGGTTGTGCAAGCTTATATTCTTATTTTACACATGTAGGGATGGGGAGGATAAATCCTATCCTCCACTACTTACGTGGAAATATGGAATCTTTCATATACAAGGGAATCTTGGCGAAGGGAGTTCGCTTCTGATCCCCTAGAACATTCTAGACCCCAATCCCATGCTCTAGGCTTATGGATTCTTCTACCCGCCAATCTTGATATCGTATCTCCTACAATACTAACAATTGGGCTCTAGGGTTTCAACAATGGGATGGGAAAACGGAGCCTACTTAGGGATCGCACGGGGTTCCTCTCTCCACAATTCTTAGTTGGCTAGGGCTACTACTTAGTAGGTTTGACATAGTAAAGCAACTATACTGAAATCTACGAACTTCCACCGTTTGTGGTTCTAAGCTATATACAAGTGGGCATCTAAGGGATAACTAGACCTAAAGCCCTAAAAACGACCAAATATCTGATTTGGCATGTCACAACCTATTTTGACCTTAGGCTCTTTGGGGGGCTTTTTACACCTAATTACCCTCTAATCTATGCAAAGCGGAAAAAAAAAAACTATGAGTCCCAAGTGATGAATTGGGAGCTCACATATAGCGAGAGCAACTACTGTGGTAAGTTATATCACCTACACGTTGAAGCAGTCAGTCTTGTTATCGGCATTCATATTGCAAATCAAATTCAACGAACATAGTAGCAAGTTTGGATGCAATGCCGAAGCAAAGAGTTTTGAACGCCGCCCCTCTATTTCATAGAAAGAGACTAAGAATGGTCAACTCTGATTTGGAAGATGACATTGAGTTGCATGATAGACTTGGCCACCATAGTAAAAGTCATCTTCCCGACACGTCCTTAGATGTATTGTTGTGCAAAACTTCAGTGAATGAGCCTGTGAACAACTGTTCTATTGTGCATGCTTCTGGATGCCATACATATGAGGTACTAAAAGTAGTGGTTCAATGTTCGTTGGAGCCAAGTAGGTCGCATAGTATTGACAAGGCACAAAATTGTAAGTGAAAAGGTAGTTTACAAGCTAAAGTAGAGCAAGTTTTGGCTCAGAGTTCTGAGATTATCTTAAAGGACGGCAATGCATGCAATGCAGTTCAAATACATGGCGTTCATAGAGTGCCCTTAGGTCCAATGATAGTGGCATTACCTTCTAAGAGGAGAAAGGCCTCAATGGTTGAATTGCTAGGATTTATAGAATAATGGATAATGGGAAGGTAGTTCCCTACTATTTTGAAATGTAATGGGCTCTTTTGAAGTATGGATTATTGGACTTCACATTTTTTTGGTTGGCTTATGGATAAATTTTGGTGCTTGTCCACAAAAAAGTCCTGAGTGATTTCCGCAATTGCAAAATAATTTCATTGCTATGGACACCTAACTTCATAGTAATGCTCACACATAAATGGCATGTTTAAACTACAGAGCTGCACAAGGCCTAGATGTATTGAAGTCATTGACAAGTGAAATGTGAAATTAATCAATCAGTCTCTAGTCAATTAGTCATGTTACTCAGATGCAAGTCATTCCTAAGTGATGTAGAAGTCTCATCAGTCATTTGGAAGTCACGTCAAATAAGTTACAGTAAGTGAAGGGGGTCGCTAGTCATCTCGTAGTGAGGTTATTGTACAACCATGCATCAATGAATTGAAAGTAGTTGACCTTATTTCCAAGATTGACATATTTTGTTTGTCTGAATGTAGAAGGGAAGTGGCAAACAAATTGCGATTGAAACTCTGGATGATTCCTACAAGACTGCCTCTATCTGATTTGCATAGGCAGCAACTTCACAATGACCATCTTTGGATCAAGGAGTTGAAAAGGGCGTTAGAATATAATGTGAAGAAACTTCACTATCTATGTACTCAATGTCAGGGGCGTAAGAGGCTATTCATATGAAATGTACGGGAATACCTCATTAGATATAGTAGAGATCCGAATTGTAGGATTTGGAGAGGTCTTGGTACTTGAGACTCTTTGGATGAAGAGTGGGAGCAACAATTTTGGGAACCAGAACATCGAATTCGAGAACCATAGTAGTCGGAAGTGGTCGAAGTTGATGTTGTAGTCGATATTGTGGGAATGGTTCAACAAACGCATACCGAAAGAGAGTACCCATAGACACCAAAGGAGAGAATTGGATGTGAGGTTAGTGATGATTTTGCAATGGTAGACTCCATCCATGAAGAGTATATGCAATTCAATCTTGACAATGGAATAGAGGCTGAGGAGTGTAGGGATGACCGAGATTAGTTGGACGTGGTGGAAGATGGAGGCACAGGTGACTCCAACTTCGATAGTACAACACTCGAGGAGTCCATGGACACATTGTATGAGGGCTTCCGTTCAAGCAAGCTTGCAACCACTATGTTACTCATGAATCTATGCACAGTGCATGGAGTGAGCAATCATTGCCCAAATGAGCTTTTTGGCCTTTTGCACCTTCACTTATTGCCTAAGGAAAATACATTGCCCAAACCATACCACGCTGCAAAGTCACTCACAGCAAAATTGGGTTTGTCATATGTGAACCCTTAATTTGTCACCAAGGGCTCACTCTTTCTTTTTTTCGTATTTTGTCATTTTAATTGCACTTTATTATACAAAAAATTCTAAAAATAGTGTAGAACCAAAATAGGAATGTCACATTCCAATATAGTATTTGGTCTAGTTTGAGTATGTTGTAGCTAGAATGGCCCAACTATGAATTGTAAGTAGATTAGAACCCAACTAATCATGGTAAATAGGTCAATTATGAGTGATGGGTGTAGCAAACTCAAAACCCGACATAGGACAGACATCTCTAGGCTAGATTTGGTCGAGGGAACCGTAGTGAGGCATAGGAATCAGTTCCCAAAGATAGGTTCTAGTTTCCCCATTCCACCAATGAAATAGCAGAACTCCAAATTGTTGGCTTGCAGATGTCAAAAATACCAGGGCGGGATCGTGGAAGAATCTAAGGTCCAAAAAGGATGTTTTGGGGTTAAACCCATGTCCGGGAACCAACAGCGAAGTCGATTTGCCAAGATTCCCCCTGGTGTGGAAGATTCCCCGGCCACCGATAATTAAACGAGGGGTTGGAAATTGTCCCCCCTAGGCCGATGTGTAGAGTAAAAATATGAGCCTATAAATGTGTTGTAGGGTCCCATGGGAGGTTCCACGAAAAGTTTTGGAATTTTTTGATAGTCAGAAGATGTCTTTCTAGATAGTCAACTATCCAAATCTACGGTGGGAAATTCCTGGAAATTCCCGGAAATTCCCTAGGTGGCGAAAAATTCCCACTAAAAATTAGCATAGCTTCATTTATGTTAATAAGCTGCCCCAACAAGTTTCACAACATTCCGATAGTTAGAAGTACCCGAACCTACAACATTCCCCAACAATTAACGGAAATTAAAGTCCACGACAGGTTTGACTGGAGGAGCGGGAGCATACACAAGCGGAATGGAGTGCAAGATAGGTCTTTTCTCACTCTCCCATATCTACTTAGGAGCCTAGGCTAGTTACTTTGGCTAGAAAATTCATCCCCCCAAAGTTGGGATTTTCCCCAATTTTTAGCGTTAAGTTGGCGCTAGGTTTTGTTGTGATTTTGAAGATAGAAAAGGGGGAGGGGGATTTCCATAGACTAAAAATGGACTTCTAAAGCCAAGGCACAATCCATTTGCGGTTTAGAGTTAATCTCCAAAAGGTAGCTTAGTGGGGCCAGCATAGGATGAAAACCTTGAGTTTTGGATGGAAATCCAAGAAGATAAGGTTAACTTAGATGAACGAGGAGAAGTGGGTGCCTAGGAAAGAGTATAAAAGGGCACCCCTTCTCCTTTCTTACCACCCCCTTTTTGTGTAATTGGGTCTGTTGGGTCCAACTTGTATTGGAAATTGTGGCACTTAGCCACAAACCTTGCAACGGTGTTTTTTGGGCACTTTTGGCCATTGTTGTTGTTTGTTGGAGCTTGCAAGGCCTTTGGAGGTCCCTTGCCTTGTCTTTCGATTAAGCGTGGTACTAACTCTTCCAAGCTTGACCTTGAAAGCCCTTATTAACTTCTAGGGTGCTAGAGGTTGTGGATGCTTGCCTTTGGGAGACCCGTTTGGTCCCTCCCCCTTGTTTTTGTGGACTAACCCTCGAGCAACCCCCTATATGACTAGGGATGCCACTTTGGAGGGCCTTTAGTCAAGTTGTTGATACTACTAACCCGTGTCATTAGGCTTGAGTGTCCAAGTCTTTTTTTTTGTCTTCCATCTTTGTCCCTAACCGTGGCGTGGTACTCCTTGGTCGAGAGGCACAAGGGTGTGAAGATAGTGGGTCCCGCCATACGGCGAAGCTTTGAATCCATAGGGTAAAAGAATCCTTGTGGTAGGTGAGATAAGTGGAGAGATGGCGAAGCTTTGAACCTCCTAGGGGTGAAAAGTCTTAGCAGTGTGTTAAATAAGGGGGAATGATGGCGAAGCTTTGAACCCCTCTGGGGTGAAAAGTCTTAGCAGTGGATTAAAAGGGGGAAACGATGGTGAAGCTTTGAGCCCCAACTGGGTGGAAAGTATTAGCAATGTGTTAAAACCACCTCGCGGGGGAATTGTGGGACCACGTAGCCCCTCTCCCCTCAAGGTTTAGTTTCCAAAACATGAGGGGAACAAACCAAGGTTTAGGTCCCAAAAATAAATGATAGGAATTAGGGGTCGAGGTTGGCGAAGGGAACAATTAGTGACATGTAGAGTAATGCCTTCTCCCAAGCAAACCTAACCCACCACCCAATAGCAAAACCACAACCTTTTACTCCTCTTTTTTAGAGCCTAAGATAGGAAAAGAGAACAATCCAACAATAGTCCTGCAATGGCCTAATAGTCCAACAGCAACCCAACCATGCCCCCGACACCCCTAGCAACCGGGTAAGGCAGAGGGTCGGGCATTGTGGGTTCCAGCATAAGGCAGTTGCTAGGGGTTCCAGTACTAGGGAGGGGTTAGGGTTCGGGAAGGGGCCAGATACTAGGGTGGGCTCTAGGGTTTGGGATAGGCTCTGGGGACCGAGTGTTGTAGATTCTGGTATTGGGGTGGGCTCTGGGGTCAGGTGTTGTGCGATTCCCGTATATGCTAGTCTCTAGTTAGCACTAAGGGGGAAGGGGTGGTGGATTGTGGGCTATCCAGGACCGAAGGGTACAAGAAAAGTTGCAATCTAAAATTGGAAGGAAGAGAGGGGAAGGCCCACAACACAATCAACTAAACTAAGCAAACCGTTGGGGCAGGGAATCCAACTCCTTGTCTTCCACAAACCACCATCGAAGCAACGAGCAAATGGATAAAAGAATGAGAAGGTGATGAGAGAAAAGGACAATTTGAAGGTTTGGAGTGGAGGTAGATAAGGTAGGAGGGGAGAATCCTCACGGCTCACTTAAGCCCTTGGATTAGAAGTAGGTAATCACCCCAAGATTAAGTGTGAGATATAAATGTAGGACATAAGAAGTAGGATGTAAGAAGTAGCTCAACTTGGCGGAGGGGATGACACGTACTTAGGATTAGCGTAGTAGGAAGATCGGGGTTAGTTGGGCCACCTTAAAGTGTGGGAGAAAAGAAAAGAAGGGAGGAAGAAAGAAATAGGGAGAGAAATCGGAAGTTAAATCCTTGCATTAATTTATTTCATGATTAGAATGGTGGTTCGTTGTCTCACGATGCAAGAGTTCATAGTAGAGGAGGTAGAGCTTCTAGGTGGTGTGATCAACGGCTCAAGTTCTGAGGTATGAGTGCGACCTCTCTAAACTTTCCCTAGGACTTTAACTAAAGTTTAGTAGCTGGAGGTGAGGCCTACTCTTGAGACAGACCCTCAGGACCATAGGTTAGGTCATTTCCAGGGGCATAAGCTTCGAGAAGAAGGTCATGGCTTTCCAAAACTCTAAAGCACACCCAAATCGAGCAAAAAATTGAGAAAGTTATGGCCAAATGGAGTTTAGGATCAAGTTGGATGAAGAATAGCTATACTTTGGGTTAGACAAGGAATTAAATACATTAGAAGGAGGCTCCTACCTAGGGTCCAGGGCCAAAGAAAAAAAATCAATTCCGAATTGTAGGTTAGGAGAAATTAGCAGATGAAGTTTGGGTAAGGCTTGGATGAAAATTCAGTAGAAATCCCTGATCATGGTCCAATTCCAAATCTGGGTAGGGGCAATCCTTGTGAACCACCCCCCAAAATTTCGGGCCTTTCTGAATTGGGGAGCTAGGTGTAATTGATGCATGAAGTTTAAGGGACCGAGTAGCGGTCAAACTTCATCCAACCATAACTTTAGCTAGGAAGGTCGGATAAGGTCGAGTCTTATATTTTTAGAAATGGCATGAGATGAAATAAAGGGTTCTTAGGATAGTTCTGCCCTAGGTTGGATTCCACCCAAATCATCTAGCGGGCCCTCCATTCGGTTAGCCCAAAACATTGGAAGTAGTTTAAGCGAATCTTGCAATTGGGGGTCACTTAGGCACTTAGTAAAAAGATCCATTTCTTGGAAGGCACAATGAACCATACTTAGACACCCAAAAGTAGGAGTCACTTAGTCGAAACCCAGAACCTAGTTGTGTTTGCGAATTACCAAGGGTGGGTAATTTAGCGCTCACATCATACAACACCATACGGGTGATTGCAAGAAACACTTCATGTTTTTGGCTCAAAAACCTAATTCCTAGCCGCAGGACTAGTAGTACTATGGACTACTATCAATTTCTCGCATCAGACTACACCTACGAATCTCAACCATCGATTTCGAGCGCCTATAGATCTTAACCATTGATTCAGTACTATAGACTACTATGAAGTACTATAGAGGCCACTGGCAACAGAAAATAGCAGAAAAAAGGTCTATGGACCTTTTCATTTTTAGTAATTCAAAAAAAAATTTAAAAAATTCAAAAAAAAAATCTATTTTTGTAAACAAGCTTACTCTCACATTGCACCAAAAATTTCTTCAAAATTTTTTTTTTCCTGCCCCAAAAATGTGCATGAACAACAAGCACTTTAGCCTCATGTAAACACCTCATGCAAAGGTTTTTTGCAAAAAACTCTTCGTCTCTCATTGGAACGCATGTACACCTCCAGCTTCTCCAATTTGTGGCTTCCAGTCTGCATTTTTGGGTACAACTTCGGCTTTAAAACACCCAAAATGGCCAAAATAGACACCCAATCAGGGGCACTTTAAAAATAGTAAATTAATTTTTAAACAACCCCAAAAAATAAAGAATGTATGAAACTTTTATGTGTACCTTCATTCCAAATTTCAAGACAAACGGACTTACAATGCAAAATTTATGACCAAAAAATCACATGTCCAAGGGCAAGGGGACAAAGAATAGGACAAGTGTTTCTTGCAAATTGCAATCACCCATACATGTGTGCGAAAGAGGTTGTGTGCTATTCCGCAGCAAATATACAAACTCTCTATGATGCCTTAAGTGTGGTGGGCATCGGTATAAAGATGAAGAATGCCGTTGTTGGCTAATGAAGGTTCTTCGTCATTTTCCAATCATCCCACGCCTTCAACAACTGTACAAGAGTCCAACGATCTCAAAGTTGATGGTGTGGCATGCAAAAAATCAAAGCAACCAAGATGGAGGGGATGGATTGGTGAGACATCCTTGTAATTCCAAGGCCTGGTGACACTTTCATGAAAACATGGATTCGACATTTTCAAATGATCCACGGAATACGCACTTCGCTCTAGCAACAAATGGAATCAACCCATTCAAGCAGAATCAATCCTCTTGGTCGACTTGGCCTATATTGTTGTTAAACTACAATCTCCCCCCATGGTTGTGTACAAAAAAGTTCTTTGTGCTATTGGCCCTACTCATTCCAAGGAAAGAATTTGTGACATCTGAGGTGTTTGATGTGTACCTTGAGCCAATTATGGAGGAATTGTTGGAGTTGTGGGATGGAGTTCCAATCTATGACATTACGAAGGATGTGGGTTGCAAGACATTTCAATTGTGTGCCATGTTGCTTTGGACAATTCATGACTTCTCAGGCTACAGCATGGTAGGAGGATTCAGTCATCAAGGGTATGTTGCTTGTCTAGGGTGTGGTGCGGAATTAGGTGTTGAGCATTCAGTAGAGCTTGGGAAGTGTACTTACATAGGAATGAGGCGATGGTTGTGGATTAGTCATCCGTATAGGTCAGAAGAAATGAAAGAGCACTTCAATGGTGACATTGAAGAACCGTTGTCAACCACATCCCATTATAGTGGAGGAGCAGATGCAATAGGCAACAAAGTCTAAAGCTTAGAGAGCAACAAGAAACAGGTATGGTGCAAGTGGTGACCCCATAAAAGACATGGTTTGAAGCGACTGAGAAATCTATATAAATTGCCTTATTGGAAGGTGAGAAACACTTATCCCTGAACAAGAACTTGAAATGACTTTCACGCGACTGTGAAGTGGCATAAAAGTCACCTATGAGTTGTGACTAAGTAGAAGTTATATTAGATGACTATGTAATTACAGGTCATATACCGTAGTTTGAGGAAATTGCATGACTAACGAAAGTTTGCAAGGATGGTAGTTCTTTTGGGATGAAGGGTGTAAACCACTCTGTTTTCGTAGAAGATAGAGAGCAAAGACGTGAGCACTAATGGGATGAGTGGTTATGTGCCTGGTAGTACCCTCTCATTCGCCACCTCCTCGACGTCATACACTATGAAATGAACCTTGCCAACAACTTCCTTAAAACCACTACAGGAAAAAAGGACACCGTGAAGGTTAGGAGAGACTTGCAACGGTAGAATATGAAGCCGCACTTGTAGTTGACCCCCAACCCACGAAAACCTGTGAAGATAGTGAAGCCCCATGCACCATACATATTGTCTGAGGAGGAGTTTGAGAAGTTTGCAAGCTATATGGAATCATTGCAGACGCCATGTGAATTTTCTTCAGACATGGGGAAGTGCATTCAGAAGAAGAACTTCAAAGGGCTAAAGTCCCACGATTACCACGTTTTGATGCAACAAGTGTTGTCATTAGCACTAAGTGGGTTGATGCAACTTGGGCCACATATGGCTGTCATGCAAATGTGCAAGGTCTTCCGGCACCTGTGCATGAAGGTTTACAATCCAATGGACTTCCCATCATTGTAGGCAAATGTGGCGGAAAGCATGGCTTTGTTGGAGATTGAGTTTCTACCATCATTCTTAGACATAATGACACATCTTCTGTATCATCTTGCAAAAGAGTTGGACCTTTGTGGCCCTGTTAGTGCAAGGTGGATGTATCCAGTTGAATGGTATATGAAAGTATTGAAGAACCATGTTCAGAATATGGCACGGCCTGAAGCATGCATGGCCGAGGGTTATTTAAAAGATGAATGCATAGGCTTCATTACAGAGTATTTGCATGGATTTCAAACCACACAAAGACGGGTGTGGGACGAAGATGAAGAATATGGAGATGCTGAAGAGGTCTTGCAAGGCACAGGGAAGCCCTATGTCATGAGTCTCGAACTCCAAGACGTAGCACACCAATACATGCTCACAAACGCAAAAATTATGCAAGACTTGTACACATAAGTCAGTTGAACCGAACTTGCACCTGTGATTTCAATCTGCAAAGTATTCCAAAGATGCCCTCCATAGGTAAATATTGCTCAATTTTCGTCAAAGCAATGTTCGAGAGTCAACATCCTAGTCTCTATAAAGTGGTTTCTCTGTCATTTTCTTGTCGTTCATATAGTCAATTACTTTAAGTCCATGTTGAAGAAGGATAATGACCGAATTGGAAACTATCCTTCTTCAACATTTGGCACCGTTGCCGGGGAGATAACTAAGTAGGTTGGCTTGTCCTTGAAAAATCAATTGCTAATAAGATGATTGACCCAAAGTTTGATAATTTTTGCCCGAGAACATCAAGAGAGAATTACTTGTACCAAAATTGCTTGCAACTATGGGATTGTGCTAGAAATTGGAATAAGGAAAGGGATGTTTTACATGACCAAATTTTAATCCGGGATAAAATTATTACTGATTTGAAAATTAAGTTGCAAGAAGAAAATGAAAATTCCCAAAATTGGAAGAACAAAATGTTGGAGGAAGAAAAAGAAAAAGAATTGGCAAGAGAAACTGCAGAATTCACAAGAAATAAAAATATTGAATTAGTTTTTGCAAGCTTGGGTTATAAAGGTAACATTAAAAATTTAAATGATGAATTTTCAAAGTTGGAAAATCAAAATAAAGAACTAATTAGTCAATTGGAGGAGAATTTAAGTATTAATCATAATATTGAAAATGATAAAAAGAAATATGAGTTACAAATTAAAGTTCTTAAAAAGAATTTTGCAAAAGAGTTGACAAATGCAAGGGAAGAAAAGGAGATCATGGTTAATGTGGAAGAAACTTTGAAGAGCAAGATGAATACACTTAAAACTAAATATTGTGAAGAAAACAATACATTGAAATTGGAGCTTGAAACATTGAGGTTAGAACTCTCTAATGCATCTAGGAAAAATGAAGAATTAAATAAAGCTACTCTTGTTATGCAAGAACAAATAAGTGCATTGTTTATGCAAATTAAAACATCAAATCAAGACATTAAAAAATTTTCTAATAAAAGGGAGAATCTCATTATATGCAATAATATTCTTAAAGATAAAAATGCATTGCAAATAAAAATATTCAATGAATATAAAGAATCTCATGATAAAGAAATAAAAGAAGATAAAAATATAATAAAATGCTTAGTGGTTGAACTAGCTCTTGCTAGAAAAGAAATTCTTACTTTGAATCAAATAGAAAGCAATGCTAAAGTTAATATGGAAGCCCTTAAAAGTAAATTTGAAAATCATAAATTGCAACAACATAAATGGAGGAATTTTATTATGTTGAATATATTGGTTGTTCTTCAAAATTCTTATTGCATTAAGAATCAAAGTTTAAAACAAAATATTATTAATTCAATGAAATAAAAAATGAACGTTCAAATGTATTATGCAAAAAATATAGAGAATAGAAAATATTTTGATGTAATTAATCTTCAAAAGATGAAGCCTATCATTGGAGTAATTAGCCAACAATTAATATATTTATGCATCAATAGTTGCATCTTTTATTCCTATAGTTGCCTTGGTAGTTATTTATATCACAATTTGAGTTTATGGCATTCTAATTGGATGAAGAAGGTTGATCATATGTCTAAAAATATTCAAGAAATTGAAATTTTATATAATCCTATGAAGTTGAGTAGAATGATGGTTGGGATAAGAGAAATGAAATACAAAGAGATGAATGTGAACATAAGAAATAAAAATAAATTATATATTCTAAATAAGGTTTTTGGATCTCATTCTAATGGAAAAAAATGTGCTATCATATTATCCTTAAAAAATATAAAGAGCATTGACGAATATTGCTTAGTACGTAAAAATGATAAAAATGGAAGTTGTGAATTTTTAGTTTCAAAGTTTTATCTAGCTTATTGCAATGAAGAATTTACCAAAATAAAATCTAATCAAAAAAATTCATTATTTAATAATTTTAATGAAAATTTGATTATGATATTGGATTATAATGTGTTACTTGGAAAGTATTGTATTTTAAATTTCAAAACAATCACATATGTTTGGGATCCTGGAATATAAAGTCCTTATTTCATTAAACTTTTATCATTTAAAAAATAAATATTGATTGAAAATGAAAACAAAAGATTAAAGATTCAAAGGCAATTTTATATATTATTTGATTTCCTAGTTCACAATAATATTTGGAGTATTTGTCAATTGGAGCTATGTGAAAATATGCTCTTTTACTTTCATTCAAGTATATTGAAATGTTAAAAGATGACTTAATACATAAATCAATTATAAAAACAAAACAAAACAAAAAACATATAGTTTATGTTGAAAAGTTATTAATTAAAATTATTCCAAAAATAAATAAAAATTATGTTATATATATTTTTAAAGTGAAAAAACAAAACAAAACAAACAAACAAACTTCGTATTGAATTGGACCTCACCAATTCAATTCCAGTGTGGCAACTTTCAACGAGATTCATTATCATGGAGCAAGGAGGATGCGAGCTTTAGAGTTAATGTGTATTACACAATTTCTTCCAGGTGCACACAAAGTGATGATTTTGGATGCTTGTGAGGAGTTGGGAATGAGGAAAGGTCCAGTTCTTGGTTTTCAAGACAAACATCATGATGTTTTAAAGGAGCGTACCAAGTTGGCATTGAAGCTGCAACACGAGGAGGAGCATCCCGAATCCAAATTGGAGATTAGTACGCGTTTGAGGAGAAGGGTAGCCAAATAGGATATTTGCAAGGACACAAACAAGTTCGTATGGGGCTATATAGAATACCGAATTACCAATTAGTATTTTTTATTATAAATTTTTGGTTGATTTTTATATGTCTTTTATTAATTTTGATTGGTTGTTTTTGAATTTGGTGTCTTAATTGTGTGTTTTAATGGGCTGATTGAATTCCAATTTGGTGTGTTTTGGGATGGTGAATGAATTTTGAATGAATGATTGTGCTGATTTGGATGGATAGTTTCCTAATTGGAGCGGTCTGGCTGTCCAGCCAAGTTTCGAAGTTTTTTGATTTGTAATCCAAATTGGGTAGTAGTTTTGTCTAAGTCAAATTCTTAAAGGTGTGTGTGTCAAGTCCATTTGGCTAGTTGGTGAGTTAATTCCAATTTGGTATCGTTTGTGTTAGGACAGTTGTCTTTGCAGTTCCAATTTGGTAGCTAACTGATGGTTGGGTTGTCACTTCCAATTTGGTAACCACCAAGTTTGGAATTCCTATTTGGTTTGAATTTTCTTTCATTTTTCTCTACCGTCTGTTGAATGAAGTCCAGTCATGTCCCAACTTGGTGAAGCTGTGTATTTCTTTGTTTTGGAAGTGTTTCCAAATTGGATATGTGTGTGTGTGTTATATTTGATTAGATGCGTGATGTCGGAATATTTTTGGACTTTGTGTTAAGGTCCTGGTAGGATGAGTTTGCTATTTGGAGAATTTTGTGTGAAGTGAACTGAGAAGGCGAAGTGAAGATAGATGGAAGTGGTGAAGTAAGTGAGAACCTAATTGGAAATTCTAGAGTGATAGAAATCAAGTATTCTAATTAGGGAAGAATAATAAAAATAAAAATAAAAATATGAATGTAAGAGTGGAAGAAATGAGAAGTGAGTGGAGGATAAAGAGAAAAAAGTCTTACGTGTAATGGTGATTTGATCACCAATTGATTAATTAAATTAAAATTACATACCAATTGGAATTGTGAGTATGTATGTAATATTATGTGCTGAGATTTGTGGTGAATTAAGTGTGAAAGTGGATGTTGAAGTGATGAAGAATAATTTGTATTGAGTCTAAATTGGATTTGATGATGATTTATGTTATGTGAATGTTTCCAAATGGGAAGTCTATTTGATGGAATGTAACTTGTGCTAATTTAAGTCAACATCCAAATTGGGTTTGTAGTGTTGTTGTAGTTATGTTTTGGGGTATGGAATTCCAAGTTGGATTATTGAATAAGTCAAGATACTTGATTTTAGATATAGAACCTATTAGCATAGAAATATCCTACTTGACCATCTCCCTTGGAACGAACTTATTATACTAATAGGATAGTTTCCAATTCGGTCATTATCCTTCTTCAACAGTCCACTTCAAGCTGACAACGGAAAGTCACTTGGAAATCATTCTGTGTTCAATTATAGCATTATCGCCTGAGGAGGTCAGTTGCCGGAATTTCTATATTGTTACTTCTAAAACTAATGTTTCTAAGGCTGGAGGGCTAGCTTTTCAAGGTCTTTCTTGCACGTGCAGGAAGTGGAGGGATGAGGAATGCGCAAATCCATCCACTCTAGAACTTGCCGAATGGATACGAAATATTGTACGGGATTCAGACATGGATTTGCGAGATCCAGAAGACAGGGACCACTTCTTGCCAAGTCATAAGCCTTCACAAAGAGCAAACCGTTATGCTCGGGTCATATCCTTCGGCAACCACTTCCAAGTAGAAGATGAGACAACCACCCGATTGGTAAGCTACAACAGCGGGATAGCTTCAATATTTGAATTGCCATCTAAAGCAACAGGTGACTTAACAAGTGAATTACGTGGGAGTTCTAAAGGACATATTACAGCTAGATTATAGAGCCCTACATACAAAAATCATTCTATTGCGTTGTAAGTGGGTGAAGCCCCAAGATACTCGAGGGAATCCTGCATATGTTAGAGATGACGTAGGCTTCCTTGTGGTAAACTTCCGGCATAAATTGCCTAGCATGGCAAAGACTTTCATTTTCCCGGCCAGGCCACTTAAGTTTTTTTTCAGATGTCGTAGAGAAGCCCGGATAAAAGGTTGTTTTATGCAAGGAAGCGAGAGCAAAGCGGGAAGTAGTGGAGACCACAAACGCCTTCATCACCACGACAATAGAGACCACAAGGTTGATTGCTGCTCGAAGGTGGCCTCTTCCAATACAAACAACAAATTTAGTCAGGGCCATCAAATTGTCAACTGAAGAGAATTTATTGGCACAAGAACAATATTAGGCTCAATCAAATCATATGCACTTTAAACCTCTGGATATAGGTGCGCTATGGAAAATGAAAAATTATTCGAAAAGTGGTTGGGAAATTCAGCAACATGTGTGTAAGTCTCATGGTGATTCACAATGCTTAGGGGAATGAAGCACTAATGTTGTAGTGAAGCAATAGTAAAGTAGTAGTGAAGAAGTAGTGAAGAAGTAGTAAGCAGTTGTCCATGACTTGTGTAGTCGCAAAGAAGTCTCAAGGAGTCATTAGAGACTATTAGCGGAGAGGCAACGTAGTCGTGAAAGGACGGAACTAAGGGTCGAGAATTCTCAACTCTTACCCTCCCCTCACAGTATTGGACAAAGGGTGTGATAGAACACCAAGTAATTGAAATGTGATTTGTTAGAGCTAATGAGAAGTGGTGTAATGTCAATAGCGTTGACTTAGAAATTTTCTAGCCCTACGGCCTATATTGTTTCAAAAAGGGATAAATCTTACTAGTTGTAGAACTTTATGAAGAACATAATATATGTAAGGCCATTGGAAAAAAAACCTTGTGCACATACCACCCATGAATGCATGAAATCCATCAATGTGTCACATGAAGACAAAAATATAGGAGCAAGCTTAAAAAAATTCAATAAGGTTAGAGAAAATTTAGAACATGGTCTTGTACATTTAAATAAGTAACAAAGAAGAAAAAGAATGCCAAAATAAAGAAGACTAAAAAAAGAAATTTTGAATTAAAAAAAAAAATGGAGATAGAAGAAGTTCATTAGAAACAAGGGGGGAATAAAAGAGGACGAAGATCCTCTCAATGGCTCGAAATATACAAACCCCACAAAACATCATCTGTGGAGAAAAAAACAAAATGAAATTTCTGTATAAAAAAGAAAAGGAAGTTAGAGAATAGAGAAATAGAGAAAAATAAAGAAGAGAAAGACGGACAAAATAGGAATGGGAAAATAATTTGGAAATTAGGATGCAAGCTCAAGAAAAGAAAAAGAACATAAATATACATGTGAACAATGCAAATTAGAAGAAGGAAAGTAATTGTACAATTGTACAAAAGACTTGTATATAATAAGATTACTTAAAGCAAAGATTTCACACATAATGCATCATTGTATTAAGGGTGGACTCCCTATAGGGCATGCAGTGGAGTTCTTTCTTTTCTTGTCAGTAGAGTACCAGAAGTAAAAGAAGAAGAAGTAGACACGTCACCCATCTTTTGGCTTGTCTAAACCCAATGGCATCTTTGGTGCTCCTTAGAGTCATTTTCTAGTGATACTAAAGTGCCACTCAGTCACAATATGAGGGTCGAAATTGTTTTCAAGTTGACTACACCATTGCTCCCTAACCCATTGTGGCCAAGACACTCAGTCAACGATGATGACAACGGAAAACTACAAAATCTGATGAAGACTGCATGTCTTGTAACTCTCATTTCAAAGTCACAGTAGCAACTACAAAATGACTTGGACGTTGATTTCCAAGTAGCGTTGGGCAAGTAGGGAGCGGCAATCATTTTTTAGTCATTTCGGACAGGAAGTCATTCTTCTACAGTCACATTTGTGCCCATTTTCTTGTAGTGTAAAGAGGATAGGAGCTTAACATCAAAACCCAAGGTAAATCCTTGTCATTCAATAGTTTGTGGAGAAGCATCTCATTATCATTGTAATGACAACCTAGAATTAGATATCCTCTTCAAAATAGACTCTCAACAAGAGGAATGGACAAACTGGATTATATATCTTACATATCTTAGTTGTATATCTTAGTGAGCCTTTGAGTTAGGTAGTTTGGGGGAACAACAATGCAAATCATATCATTGTTTTACTGGAACTAATGAAATTTTGAAGTGCATTGACTTCATTGAATCTTCCAATGGATTGTATTATGGTGTCATGGTATGTTTATTGTTGGAGTTGCTATTTTGATGATGTGTAATGTAACTTCCTGAGTTGATGGACAAAAGCCAATGAAATTCAATGGCTTTTGGATTTTGAATTTTTTTTTGTATGCATTGCATCAACATTGAAGTAGTATTGAACCAATGTTCATGGAATCAATTTGAGAGTTTTGCATGATGTCATTGTCTCAATGTTAAAGTTGTATTGAACTAGTGCTACTTGAAACAACATTTAAGTAATACTAATAAATTATACATTGGATTAATATATAAATGATACTTGGACAAGTTACTTTGCTCCAACATTCAATTAAAGTCATGCCAATATTGATCAAACTTGTCATTGAAACAATAATCTTTCAACCTTGAAATAGTAATGAACACTATGATAGCAACTAATCACCTAGTATAACATCAAAACATCATTAGTTCAAGGTGCCCTGTTATTTGATAAGATATGCCCCCAGACAAGCAATTGAAGTTGTAGGAAGGGAGAGATTACTCCTGACTAAGCAATGGACAAGAATTAAACTCCAAAGATCAAGTGGATTTTGACACACGCACACACACATGGAATTAACACTTCTTCATTGTTGTTAGAATTCGAAGCTAATTTAATGTACTTTTTGGCATTGTATCATTGCTTAGGCAATCCCTATTGAAGCAACAATAGTTCAATACTAAATGATGCAATCTAGTCTTTGCACTTATCAAACAATTGGCATTGTGGCAAGATCAAAATAGTGTGATTTATCTTCCATTTCCAAATCAATACAAAGTTTTTTCAAATCCTTTCAGTGCTTTATAAACAAGTATTCAAGATGCAACATTGCATCAACTATGTTTCTATGTTAAATCACCAATCATTCTTTAGTAACATTGATTCAACATTATTCATCCACTAATTCAAGACATTTTAAGCAACATTCATTCAATTACATGATGTTGTTCATGCATTGATTGATATTTTTAAAAGTACTTAAGAAATATTATAATAAGTTAGGTTCAATAATGTGTTTAGGTTGAATAGAAATGGATTTGTCTACAACCCCCCTATTGAATGATTGCATGAGAAATCATCATACATTGAGTGAGAAGAATTAGGTCTCAAGAAAGATTTGGCTCTTGGACCAAATTAATGTGATCCGTCCACCGCTCAATAGTGATCTTTCAAAACTAATCACACTTCAAATTCCCAAGTTGGATAAACTACCTAAAGAGCGCAAATAATATCCTCTATGTTACATTCGCACTCTCTAAACACAATGATAAAGACTTGTGCTGATTAATGATCATTATACCTACAAATATAGGACACGAAGCTCGCGATGCCAGTTTGGAATCAACTAGTAGACTACTCAAGTTGTGGTGATGGAATCAGTGCATTCGTGTCTCTTGTTCACGTATTCATTGTAGAGGCAATTCATAGAGCCCGAAATTAATTGGAGTTAGTTATGGCGTGTTTCTTTTGGCATGCAAAGCCAGAAATTGAATTTTGATTTCTTGACATTTCAAGCATTCAAGCTTGAGACGGTAGCCGACATTTAGAAATCGTGGTTTCTTGTTGAATTAAGATAGTAAATTTGCACCTCGTCTCTCAAATTACAGAAAATTTATTGACATTTGCGCTTATTCATCATTGAGTGCGGTAAGTGCTAGTCATAGTTAGCCTATTTCAAGTCTGAAATCGGTTGAGAAATTTTGTAGATTAGTGAGGAGGTGAAAGCGCACTATGAAGTGTGTTTCTTTGCAGTTGCCACTCATAGATGGAATTGGAATCTTGATTTCTCAAAATCAACTGGCAATCGAGCTGGATGTGGTACTTGGTCGACATTTCGAAATCATGGTTCATGTGTTGTAGATAGTGTATGTGTACCTTGTCTCCAAGTTTACAAAGATTTAATTTACATTCTCAAGCCTAGATCATTTAGTACTATTAGTACATATCAATCAAAGTAAGCTTGTGATCAAGTTAAAAATTGGTTGCAAACTTTTTTGATGAGTGTACAAGTGAAGAGCGCATTATTATATTTCAAGAGGAGATATTTCATCGCTCTTCAAATTATTCGATTCTTTTCTAGGGCGGAGTTGAAATTCAAGATACGTTATATTAGTTCCTTCTCTGTAATTTCTTTCAACTTTCCCAATTCATGAAAGTTGCAAGAGTCGTTGATAGATAAGAGTTCATACACAAGAACTATACAACATGGACTAGAAAAGCATGCGAGGATTGTTGTTACCAAATGACGACCTTGGCAAGGACAACTCTCAACAACATGAGCTTGTGCTTCGTTGTTGCAATTCTTCTTCTCAAGGTCATTTTTGTTCAAAGAATCACTACTCCTGTGTCGCGCCCCTTAGTAACACTTACCCCCTTAAGCTCACTTTCCAAACACTTAACACCTTAGTGCCACCAAGGTTCACGCTCTCCTAACACTGCACATGCCACGCACCCACAATGTTAGGTTCCAACTCAAGTCACGGGGTTCCCCATTCCTGCGTGACTCCCAATCCTTTCCTTCCAATACTTAACTCCCACAAAATACCGGGCATGTCACTTGATGACATGGGGCGGAACTTCCATTGATGTCCAAGCACTAGGTGAGGCACTACTTCCACTGGTGCTAACCGCCCTTGAATGGGACTCAACTCCCCACTAGGCCCCACCCAACTCATTTCGGGACTCACCAAACAGGACTCACACCATGGCCTAGTGTGGAGTGGAACACCACCCAATCGGTATCAAGGAGTGCACAAACACTGCATGATAACACACAAGTGGTGGTGAGGCTTCAACACTAACCTCACCACCCGGGGCCACTTAGGCTCACCATGGCACCATCCGGGAGGGAGGAGGGAGACCACCCCTCCTTATAGTACTCTCTGTGGGATTCGCCCCCCCCCCCCCCCCTTGTATGTCAAGGGGGACTCCCAAACACCCTTTGTTTTTGGAAGACCACCCCGTTTCTCCCGATTCGCACTACTTTGGGACTCCCGAACTTCCACCTGGCATAACTTTGCGGTTCGGGATCCAAATCGCATATGCGACCCATTTTCGACATCTACGCGACGCGTAGATGCCGATGGACTACTCACTTGCTCCATTCGGACAAGTACTCGCAAAGATATCGCCCTCCAAAGATTCGGGACACTCCCGGCGCGGCCAGGGCACTCCCTGCGCGACCAGGGCGCTCCCGGCGCGACCGGGACACCCCCAACTTTGAACGCCCATAACTTTTGACTCGCAAGTCCAAATCACGCGTTCTTTGGACGACTGGAAGCGTCTTCTCTAGACCTTTCCAAGCACGTATCACACGCCCCCAAATTCGTCCAGATGAGAGCGCTACATCGCTCTGATCGCTCGGGACTCCTAGTCCCCCTCACCTCATCTCTTGCAAGGCTTGGGGAGTCACCCCCAATGTCCCCCTTGCTCACCAAGGTGGCACGAGCACGCCTTGTGATGAGGGTCGTGACACTCACCCCCACCAAATAGTGTCGATGCCCTCATCGACATTACTTCATGCCGGTAGCATTAAGTTTCTAAGGTAGCCCACCTCCTTAACACTTGCATTGTGTTCTCGGGTAGCTAGCCCCACAATGCACCAAGTCCCCTTACTTGGTCTAAATGGCTAAGTCCTCAAAGGTGTCATTAGATAGGTCTTAGGTCCAAGGCACCCTAGCCTTTCTCAAAAGAGGACCTAATCTACCTAGACCTACCTACCTTGAAACTCTCTCGAACTTAATTGGTTCAAAGGAACTTTCCCAAACCTTAGTTCCAAGCTAGGCCTAACTAGCCTATCACCTGTCTCACTTGACTTAGGATGATTTCAAGGCTAACCAACTTCCACTTGGATGCAACTCCAAGACCCCTTTCTAACATTTCTGCCATTAAGTGATGAACTTTGTCCGCCTCAGGATAGTGTCAAGTCCCGCCCGACTTGTCTTTGCTTCACTCTAAAGACATAGTTGATCAAGCTATGCGTTATCAATGGACAACTCGCAAAGGCACTTTTATAAGCCCGTGCCACTACCTTGCCCCCGCCCGGGCAAGTCCAAGGCTTGGGACTTATGTGGAATCACCCATTCACAACCTCCAAGCCAAGGCCCCTAATTGGCAGCATTCCAAAAGTTGGCTTCGCATATCACTTCAATCCTCATCTACCCAACTTACCTCTAATGAAGAGACTAGGACTCATCTCACATTTTTAAGCCACACAATTCCGAAATGCACTTACAACCTCAAGCCACTTTATTGCCAACCAAGTATTACAAAGTGTGCCTTGCACAACTTCCTAACCAAGCACTATGCAAAGTCTACCCAAGTGTGGTGTTTCACCCCACCAACAAAGGTTGATGTCCTCATCAGCACATCCGTCCTCGTTTGTTGCCTTGCCTTTGAGCTTCATACAAGTCCACTACCTCCTTGGCATTGACCATATGTTTGGCCTCTATCCAAGTTGCTTCCTTCTCATCATACCCCCGCCATTTCACCAAGTACTCTTTACCTTTCCTCTTGGTGTTTCTACTTTTCAAGATCCCTTCCACCTCATACTCAAGGTGGTCACCAACCAACTCCGGTGGAGGCTGCAACACTTGCTTGCGCTCCGGCCTCAAGGTATCTTCATAATATGGCTTGAGCAATGAAACATGAAAAGTTGGATGCACCTTGATCTACGGTGGTAATATTAACTTATAGACATCCTCAAACAAGCGCTTTTCAATGACAAACGGACCCGCATACTTTGCCATGAATTTGGGAGTTAGGCCCTCTGGTAAGGTGAAGTTCTTCACATTCAACCAAACCTTTTTGCCCTCCTCATACTCAACATGGCGTCGCCCTTTGTTCACTTGGTCCACATACCTCTTTTGTGCTTTGGCTAACCATACCTTGGTCTTTTCGAGCATTTTCTCCCTTTTGGCAATCAAGTCCTCCGCATCTTGGTTTGGCAACGGCTCCACTTGTGCTTGCTCCAAGGCTAAGTCGGTAGGCATAAGTGGCTCCACTCCATAGGCCACTTTGAACAGTGATTCCCCAGTCGCCGCATGCTTAGCTTTGTTGTAACTAAACTCTGCCAAAACCAAGTACTCCGTCCAATCACTTTGGTCTGCACTCACGTAATTCCTTAGGTATTGATTAAGAACCCCATTCACCCTCTCCGTTTGTCCATCGGTTTGAGGATGAAACGCTGTGCTAAACGCAAGTTTAGTCTTCATCTTACGAAACAAGTGCCTCCAAAATGCACTTGTAAACTTAGGGTCTCTATCCGAAACAATCACCCTTGGCAATCCGTGATGTCGCCACTACATGTTGAGGAACAAGACCACTGTCTCCAATGCGGTCGTCGTCCCCCGAGTTGGCTCCATGAGTGCCAACTTGCTAAAGCGATCTACCACCACAAAGATCGCATCATACCCTCGTGACATCGGAAGGCTTGTGATGAAGTCCATGGAAATACATTCCCATGGCCCACTTGGAATAGGCAAAGGTCGTAACAATCCCGCTTGCTTTTGATAAGATGCCCGATTGCCTTGGCAAATGACACAAGTCTTCACATAATGGGTAATGTCTTCTTTCATCCCCGGCCAATAAAACCTCTTGCTAACCGAACATATGGTGGATTTCTCCCCCCTATGCCCGGCCAAGGGGTTATCATGTTCCTCTTTCAACACGGTTAACCTCAACTTGCCACTTGGAACATACACCCTAGTTTGTTTGAACTTGATCAAGCCTTCATGCAACCGGATTCCTTTCACTTTCTTACCACTTCGCAAGTCACTCAAAAACTTTTGAGCTTCTGGGTCCTTCATATATGCCTCCCTTATCTTCCTAGCCAAGTCCCCTTCACCCGCATACATCATGCGCAAAATTTGGGTGCTACTTGGCCTATGCTCTTCCTTCCAACTTAGTGCATCCGGCACTACATTCTCACGCCCCGGCTTGTGAATCAACTCCACATTCATAAGTGCCAAGGTATCATACCACCTCAATTGCTTTGGTGACACCCGAGCTTGGTTCTCAAAGTACTTCAAAGATACATTATCAGTGTATACCTTGGTCTTATGAAGACCAAGGTAATGTTGTCATGTCTTCAAACAATGCACCACGGCAAACATTTCCTTCTCATGCGTTGGCCACTTGGTTTGAGTTCCATCAAGCTTTTTGCTCTCAAACGCAATAGGCCGCCCATCTTGCATGAGCACTCCTCCAATGGCAAAGTCACTTGCATCGGTGTGCACCTCAAATGGTTTCTCAAACTCGGGAAACTTCAATACTGGTGGAGAAGAAAGCTTTTGTTTGAGTTCTTCAAATGATCTCTCACAATCATCCATCCACACTATGGCAAGGTTTTTCTTCAATAAGTCGGACATAGGCTTGGCAATTTTGGAAAAGTCACGAATGAACCGTCTATAATAATTGGCCAACCCAAGAAAGGATCTAACTCCCTTTTGGGTTGTAGGCCTTTTCCACTTTTGAATTGCCTCTACCTTTTTGTTGTCCGGCTTGATTCCCGACCTCGTCATAATGTGTCTCAAGAACTCCATTTCCATCAAACCAAACTCACTTTTCTCCCCATTTGCATACAACTTGTTATCCCTTAGTTTATGAAGCACCACCTCAAGATGCCTAGCATGCTCCTCCGCCGTCTTGGAAAACACCAAAATGTCATCAATGTATACAATGACAAACTCATCAAGCTCCTCGTGAAATATCATATTCATGAGTGTGGTAAAAGTCGAAGGTCCATTACACAATCCAAATGGCATGACCAAAAACTCATAGGACCCATATCTTGTCCTACAAGCCGTTTTCTCAACGTCACCCTGCGCAATGCGAATTTGGTAGTAACCCGATTTTAAGTCAATGCGGCTATAGTACTTAGCCCCCGCCAACCGATCAAAGAGATCATCAATTCGAGGCAAAGGATAGTTGTTCTTGATGGTCACCTTATTGAGAGCCCGGTAATCCACACACATGCGGAGTTTCCCATCTTTCTTGTCCACAAACAAGACCGGTGCTCCATAAGGTGATTTACTTTGGCGAATATACCCCTTTGCCAAAAGCTCCTTGAGTTGTTTCTTCAACTCTTCCAACTCCCTTTGGTTCAATCTATATGGTGCCTTGGACGGTGGCTCCGACCTCGGCACCACCTCGATCTTGTGATCCACTTCTCTCTTCGACGGTAGCTCATCAAGCAACTCTTGAGTAAATACGTCCACAAACTTTCGGATTACATCACCAACACATTTTGGAGGTTGCTTCCCCTTAGCACCTCCATAGCTAACTCCCCCATATGAGTCCGCCCGCATCACAATCAAAAACCTATTTTCCTCTAGGTCCTCAATGCTAGCTAGTAGGATTCGACTCCCCAATAATGAAGGAGTCCTAGTTATTTCCAACTCTATTTCCCTACCATCCGCATTAGCGACGACCTTCACCTTTGGTCGCCGCCATATGTCTACCTCATATGTATCCAAAAAGGTATTTCCTAAGATGAAGTCCACTCCATCCATGTCACATACAGTGAAGTCTTCTACAAAAGAAAATTCTCCACACTTCACCTCTACATTCATCACAATGTGGCTTGTTTGGTGAGGCTTACCCTTGGCAAACCTCACATTGATGGGCTTGCTTGCCTTAGTCTTTTGCAAGCCCAACTCCTCCACCGCTCTTGGACTTATAAACGAGTGGGTTGCCCCTGTGTCCAACAAAAATGAAACATCACGTTGGCCAATGGTCCCTTGGAGAAATAACAACCTTGGTTTTATTTTGGTTCTACTTGCTTTAGCCACAAAGCCCCCATGAAGCAAGTGTTTTGTCAAGTGAGTGCGCATGCTTTGAGTACTCACTCGCGGTTTAGTGCAACCCTTTGCCATGTGGCCCTTCTCACCACAATTGAAGCAAGTCATTTGACTTCCATCCCCCTTTGGCTTGTTGTCACCTTCCACTTTTCCTTTAGTAGAACCCCCTTTATTCCCACTTGGTTGTCCTCCATCTTGCCCATGCTTCCGCTTTTGCCAAACACGTTTCCTTAGTTGGTGCTTCGAATGTGCCTTGGTAGATTCATGTGTTGAGGCTCCATCTTTGGCCCTCTTATTGGGACCCTCATCGTCTCCAATCCTCTCCGCAAGCTTCAATAGCTCAGCACATGATTCTGGTAACCTTGGCATTCGAAACAATGCTCGTTCCGCCTAACTTTGGAGTCCATTGAAGAAAATGATCTTCTTGGCCAATTCATCCAACTTTGGGAGTATGCTTAGTTGTGCGTTGAATTCCCGCACATACCCCTTCAAAGTGCCGGTTTACTTCAACCGTACTAATGCCATCCCATCACGAAGGTCTTGGTACCCCAGTGTGAACCGGTTACCTAGTAGTTCCTTGAAACTAGCCCAATCAAGGTTCTCCACCACCTCCCCATTTTCCTCTTTGTATTGGGTCCACCATGTCAAGGCATGATCCTTCAAAAAAGTCACCGCAATAGAGATCTTGTCCTCTTCAAGTGCACGTTGAGCTTCGAAGTACATCTCCATCTCCACAAGAAAGTCCTTAACCTTGTGAGCCTTGCCCATCCCCGTGAAAGAAGAGGGCATGTTGGTCTTGCACAACTTGTGTGATGAAGAGCTTGAGCTCTTCTCTTTGAGTTCTTTAATTTCCCCTTGCATGTCCCGAAGAGTTTTGACAAGTTCCTCAAATATCACATCACGTGACTTCCTTTTCCGACTTCGTGGTGACCTCAAAGGACTAGAGGCGGTATCCCGATTGTCTTCACTAGCTTCTTGGTTCCCACTATGTTTCATTGTCGTAGGGTTCACTCCTTCCTCCGAAAAGTGCACCCTTTCACCTTGTGTTTCGGAGGCTTCACCATGCTCTTGACCTTGACTACGTGTCCATCGCCCCTGTTCAGAAGGCTTGTCACGACCCTCATCACAAGGCGTGCCCGTGCCACCTTGGTGAGCAAGGGGGACATTGGGGGTGACTCCCCAAGCCTTGCAAGAGATGAGGTGAGGGGGACTAGGAGTCCCGAGCGATCAGAGCGATGTAGCGCTCTCATCTCGACGAATTTGAGGGCATGTGATACATGCTTGGAAAGGTCTTGAGAAGACACTTCTAACCGTCCAAAGAACGCGTGATTTGGACTTGCGAGTCAAAAGTTATGGGCGTTCAAAGTTGGGGGTGTCCCAGTCGCGCCGGGAGCGCCCTGGTCGCGCAGGGAGTGCCCCGAATCTTTGGAGGGCGATATCTTTGCAAGTACTTGTCCGAATAGAGCAAGTGAGTAGTCCATCGGCATCTACGCGTCGCGTAGATGTCGAAAATGGGTCGCATATGCGATTTGGATCCCGAACCGCAAAGTTATGCCAGGTGGAAGTTCGGGAGTCCCAAAGTAGTGCGAATCGGGAGAAACGGGGTGGTCTTCCCAAAACAAAGGGTGTTTGGGAGTCCCCCTTGACATACAAGGGGGGGGGGCCGAATCCCACAGAGAGTACTATAAGAAGGGGTGGTCTCCCTCCTCATAGTACTCTCTGCGGGATTCGGCAATCCCTCCCTTGTATGTCAAGAGGGACTCCCAAACACCCTTTGCTTTTGGAAGACCACCCCGTTTCTCCCGATTCGCACTACTTTGGGACTCCCGAACTTTCGCCTGGCATAACTTTGTGGTTCGGGATCCAAATCGCACATGTGACCCCATTTTCGACATCTACGCAACGCGTAAATGCCGATGGACTACTCACTTGCTCCATTCGGACAAGTACTCGCAAAGATATCGCCCTCTAAAGATTCGGGACACTCCTAGCACGACCGGGACACCCCCAACTTTGAACGCCCATAACTTTTGACTCACAAGTCTAAATCACGCGTTCTTTGGACGGCTAGAAGCATCTTCTCAAGACCTTTCCAAGCACGTATCACACGCCCCCAAATTCGTCCGGATCAGAGCGCTACATCGCTCTGATCGCTCGGGACTCCTAGTCCCCCTCACCTCATCTCTTGCAAGGCTTGGGGAGTCACCCCCAATGTCCCCCTTGCTCACCAAGGTGGCACGGGCACGCCTTGTGATGAGGGTCGTGACAATTGTCCAGAAGGTTAGTCCTACAGTAGGGCTAATAACAGCCTAAATGCATTCAATGGATATTTCGTTAAAATGGCAGTATTCCACAAACTTGGCCTTTTGAGGTTTAGACGATGCAGTTTGAAATGTATATCTCTCCTAAATTTCAGACCACGTAGTTTGAAATCTATACTAGTCCTAGAAAATAAATGGAAAAATGGTGTATAAATACTGCCATTTTAACAAAATATCTGTTATTTTGTGTAAAGCGCCATTCATGATCTTCAACATTTGTACTTATTCTTTGGCTCATGCACATGAGTGTCCTCTCCATCTCTCCCTAGTATTTGTCATGTTGTGTTTTGCTTTGCTTTGATGATTCATCTAATATAAGGTTGTGTTGCTTTATAGATGGAGTTGGCAATGGCAAATCCTAATTTGAGAGAAGGGTACTGTATGGAGCACGAAGCAAAAATAACCAAATCACAAGAATATTTGGAGTGTGCTCCTTTTATAGAGTGTAAAGATAATTGATCTTCCTTCATTAGTTCATAGTTAGTAGTGGATCAAATAGTGATTCTCCTGAGATGTGATTTTACAATGGATTGTACTTGCGGAGTTCTTTTCTTGATGTATAGTTGACATACAAACTAATGTAACATAGTGTAACATTGTATAGTCTAAACATTTGTGTAAAAGCATTTGTGTAAGCAAAAACTTGTTGCCAATTTTTAGGCATCAATGAATTGACCATGCTCTCTTCAAGTATTGAATCTTAGAACAATGCTAAGTTGAATTCGAATTTTGTGGAAATCAGCATAGAAATTTGTAAAATAACTACGACAATAGTATGTAATTGTTACTATTCCATTTCTACAAGTTAGTATTAATTGCTTGTTGACTGAATGAATATTGTGAGATTCTCAAATATAGTATGAAAATAATGCATCAAAATAATTAGTGGTTTTACCTCAATAAATTGAGAATGTGACAAGTTTTATTGTAACGACATTAATAGCTAAATAGTATGCCATTGCCGACACCAAAGCAATTGAATCAATACTATTTTAGGACACCATTTGCATTGCTTCATCAACTTGAGGTATAAATCCAGATGATATTATATTACAAGAGAGCGCCAGTGACGACGCACACTCCTGGGTGACAAAAAATCCAGTTTCGAAGCAGCTAGTAAGTTACCTGAATATAATTCTGCACGCTAAATAATATAAAGTTCAGGCCTTTGCTCAGTGAACTAAAGCTGCTGCAATGGAGCTAGCGGTACGTACTGTACGTGCTCTTCGATCAGTAGTCGTGGATCAGGCCAGGGCATGGCCGGAAGAGGAGGCCAAGCGCATGACACAGCCCGGGCCTATCCATCGAGTCGTGGGATTGACGGCAACCAGGTGGAGAGCGCTCATTTCATTTCAAAGCTTCGTCGTCCACTTTTGCAGTTGGCCGGACTGGTTCGCCACGAGAATGCCTCAGTTGTGAAGTCACAGTCAAGGCCCCCCCGGCCCCCCGTAAATGCCAGTGGATACGGAGACTGGCCGGGTGGGGAATTCTCCACCTCGCCTTCATGAGTGAGACTGAGGAGGTACGCAACTCATGCAAACGAGAATGGATTGGAATGTCCGCACCCGCAACACATATATACTGATACAATAGTTTATTTCTTAATAAGTTTTCACAATCAAGTTTTTGGCTAATATGGTTCACGGTCGTCTTATACAGACCTATATTTATAAATATAATGAAAGAAAAAGACCAAAACCTAAAGTTGACCAATCGTACACAACTGAAGTTGTTCAGTTCGGTTGTGGTCGCTGAAAGAAACGGTACGAACGTCCACTGTGAATTCGCTCCAGGGTAGCTAGTTCCTTGTAGTCCTTTTTCTCTTCCCATTCAATGTCGAAAAATGCATTTACCTTCTTCAGTTGCTGGGTACTACACTGATGGGAACCTCTGTTGACATTACTGAACTGCACTATCAGTGTGTAGACTACGTTTCAATCAGTTGGTTATCGAATTTTATCTTTTGTGAAAGATTGTAGTCTTGTACTCTTGTAGGGTAAGTTTGGAGGCTCTGTGGCCAGCCAGTTGGCAAGGTTGCTGAGACAGTTGTGAGAGATTCTGCAGATTGGAAGCATGTGACATTTTACTGGGAGCAACAACTGATGAGTGAGTGGGACAAATATTAGGGTTAGCGAACTTCAGTTACTTAGGGAGTACTACGCAGGGGCAGGGAGCCATGCTGCACGGTGCAGCGAACTCCTGCCTGCAGCAAACAGTGACTTCATTTGCTTTCTTTAGAACGGTGATGGTTTACAGTGGGGTTGGGACTCCACTGGGCGACCTCCATTTATATTTAGCACGGTCTTTTAATATGAAATAAATCAATAAATTCTAATCGATTTATTCAAGCTGACTGACTGACTTCGGTGAAATGAGTTCAGTTAATCCTGTTGAAGTTACGGTGTTCTGTTAGTGTTCCACTGATTGAGGCCATTCATCAGGAATTGATTGATCACAATTCCTCATCTGGGTGCAGCTCCCTGACGAAAATTAATGTGAGATATGACTTGTCACGTGAATTCATCGATTTTCGAAAGCAAAGTTAATGTTGGAATAGGAATTGGATTCTCATCGATCTTCCACTACTTTAATTATTTTTTTAGCCAATATAGGGTGAAGCTCATTGCTGATCTGCTAGTTTCCATTGGTTGAATTTGGTAACTTACCTTAAATCACTGTTGGTGGTCTTGGTCCTGCTTGACACCTTGCATTCCCAAGATCTCCAATTCAGTGGTGGCCGCAGGAGAATCTGGAACTGCTCGACACACGCTTCGACGTGAATGAAGTGTACAGTCTGTATTGCGAACTGTATCAATGTTCCTGTAATCCAAATTACGGAGTAGTAAGTTAAAACATTTTTTTAAATAACATTACTGTAGCATCCAAAAACATGGCAGGAAGGGTGACGACAGTCTCTGTCCAAAGGATAGAGCCAATGCAAAAAAGACAAGGTAAACAGTGAAAGTGTGAATGGAATGCAATTTGATTCCCCCAAAAGTTACTCGACGAGGACTCTTTTTTCTACGTCAACATGGTTCCAGTCAAATGCAATGCACGCCGAATTTATTTATATTTTTTGGAACCAAACGGACAATTTCCATTGAAAGGGGAAAACAGTACACCGAACCAAGAGAACAGTGCACGCCGAATTTCATGACCCAAAGGACACTGACCCCAACATCAATACCTTACGGTCCCTGTAAATAGTGGAAATGCAAAATATCTTTCACTGTTCCTCTGAGTAAAATGAGTACTTCCATATCTGAAAAATGAATGAGAGTTACTTACTTAAACTTCTTGCATCTCCTAATCTCCAACCCAAATCGAAGGAACTTCGGAACGGGTACCCTAAATTCGTCCATTTTCAAAGATTGCAAGGATCCTGGAACCCTAAAATTTAACCGTCTTCACAATTTGCAAGCTTTAATTTGCACCACCGCGGATGGCTCGCAATTCGGGTCTATTCCAAGCACTGGCGCGTGTGCGTGTGGTTCGGAAATAGCCCAGCTCGCAATCAATGAACTGCTGAGGCATGGTCTGGCCGTGTGGGAGAATATTTATTTTTAACGGTTTAACTTGAATTTTCAGCTGGCAATTTTAAGTATCTTTAGATTCTTGGAACTCAATTGAGTCTCGCCTGTCATTCTGTGTCCATCCATTTTCATCAGTTGAATCAGAAAACTGCTGACGGAGAAACTGAAAGGCCGTTGCTCGATAGTTGCACTTCCCGACACTAGGAGCCGAATATTCCAAGTGTTTCAATTTCGGTCTATTTCTGGACCCGATCAAAGCGCCAAACTCGATTTGGGTGTAACTGGGTGGCCAGATTAAGAACTTTTACAGTTGGCGTCTAAGTTTAGAACCTGGCTCTTTTGTTTCTGCAATAGTATGATTCGCATATGGCCCGACTCCAGAACCACCCCACCTCTTGGAGTCTTGGGTGATTCCAAAACCGAGAAAAAGCTTCAGTTTTTTGGTCGTGAAGATTCTCCTGCTGGTCTATCAGGATGATCAACCATTTCCGATCACGGCCTATCTGCGGCATGGGAAAAGTTCAGGAAAAATTTCCCCTGTGTACTTAACTTAGGAAATAGATTTCAGAAGGATTTCATAATCTCCTAAATTTTTCCCCTTAAAAGTAAAATTATCACAAATTTTTTCCGTGAAGATTCTATTTGTCCCATTCTTGATATGTAGGCAAACCTATTTCCAACCATAGGATGGTTCCAGAATCGATGTAAGGCTTCCAATGTACACATCGTGATCATATAAGTTTTCAAAGTAAGTTAAGCTTACACCTAGTAAATGTTGTCCCCGGGATCCTGTGGTGCATGAGCTGTCACCTACAATTCACCTGATCAGAAATGGAGCAGCCTAAACTGCAAGAATGGAAGATTAGAAGGCTGATCGGAAATGGGTCATCTCCTTTTACATGCTACAGGAAATGGAGTGATTATACCGATTTGCTGGAACGTTAATTTTTGCTCAATTCAGTGTCGCATATAATTGCTGTGCATCAGTTGCGGTTTCATTCATTTTTTGCTGAATTTGGTAAGCTACTACGTGTGGGCCTATTTGCAGTGAACTTGCGGTGTATTTGCAGTGCAATTCATTTGTGCTCAATTTTGGTACGCTACTGCGTGCGGTGAATCTGCTGCATACGCATGTTGACACTGCTTATGGACACTGATCGTTTTCCTTGTACATGAACCCCTAAATGCTCGAGGCACCAATGTTGGTGTCGACAATAATTTGAAGTTAAATAAAATCTTACCAAGTTCCTAGTTATACTAATTTATTTTTCTTTTTAAATCTTCTTGAAGTCTAGTTTTAGCATCAAAAAAATGATTTTGTAAATGAAAGAATATGATTTTTCTGTTCAAGATTTTGTGCAAGGGTGTCCATTGTAAATCTTAATTTTCTAGTGTTGAGGGCTCTTGGAAATGAGCCTCAAAGACACTAGATCTTGGAGAAAAAATCACATTAAAACTTCATTTTAAAAAAGTGTGTGTATGATTGAGTGGACTAATGGGCGGAAGTCCAGATCTATATAACCCACTATAAGTCTAAGCAAAAAAACTTTGCACAACGAAAGTGAACACAATAATGTGAAGAGAGATATAAAGAGATGTGGAATAAGCATTGGAGAGAATCCTTTTAACCCCCTACAATGGATCCTACACAAAATACATACACTAGAAGAAAAACAAGTCCGGCACAACCGGCCACTATGCAACTAGTGTCCTATACAACTATCTTGCGACTATAATCCTCTCTATTAGCACCAAATCTAATGTAATTGTTTTATGTCATTGCTTTACAACATTGACACACTGTTTTAGTTGCAAAGTAGTCAATCTGTAGTTGCAAAAAACAACTAGGAAACAACTAGGAAAAGATTGCAATTGTAAAATGACCATAGTTGTTTCCTAGTTTCATTTTAGTTGTTTCCTAGTTGCTTTCTAGTTGTACACTAGTTGTTTCTTAGTCGTTTACTATAGTACTAGAAAATTTAGCTTTTCCGTTGATTTGGTTGCATAGATTTGATTCACTTTTCTATTGATTTGGAGAGTAATTTGTTGATTAGGATAGAAATCAATAGAAAAGTGAACCAAATGAATGCAACCAAATCAACAAAAAACTGAATTTTCTAGTATTGAAGCTAGTTGTTTCCTAGTTGCTATGAAGTTGTACACTAGTTGTTTCTTAGTCGTTTTCTAGTTGTTTCCTAGTTGCTTCCAAAGTTCATTCCCATTTGTCTTATATCAATGGTCCCATATCAATTGTAAAGAGTACCATTAGGTTGGACATATAAGACTTGCAAGTTGTTGTAAACTTGTGCAATGGATTTTGTTGATAGAATTTTTAGATTTTCACAATTTTTAGATTTTTATGATTTTGTAAATTTCCATAGAGTATAGATTTCTACAATCTATAGAAATAAAAAAACATTTAAAATTCTAGAAATTTTAAAATCTATGGAATTGTAAGGTATCCTAAACCAATGAAATCTATGAAATACCAATATTTGAATTTTTGTAATCTAGGAATAAGGAAGATCCATATCTAGAGAAAGGTAGATTTGAAAATTTGAAATCTAGACAAAAGATAGTTCTGAAATTCAAAAATCTAAAAAGAAGGTAGATCTGAATCTAGAAAAAGGTAGATGTGAAATTTTGAAATCTAGAAAAAATGTAGTTCTGAAATTCGAAAATCTAGAAAGAAGGTTGATATGAAATTCTGAAATCTACAAATCATTGAGATTAAAAAAAATTTAATCTACAAATTTGCAAGTCGCAAACAAGTCGCATATAAGGCATGACTTTTGCAATTGTTGCACCTTAATCTTAGATTTTAGGGTGTCCACTGCAACTACAACTCTCCATAATATCACTAGTCACAAACTAGTTGCAAGTGTCCTATACAACTGAAAAAACAGTTGCATAGTGTAGTCGCAAAACCCTTCATTTTCTTCTAGTGATAGTAATATCATCTACTCATCCTAGTACCTTAAATCTTGAAAATGCCAATGATTCAAAATTGATCCAATATTCTATATTGATTTGAAGACCACCTCCAATTTCTAGTAAAATTTAGGATTTCAAAAAGAAATTTGGGAAAACACATTGTTTTGACTCTTCTACAGACTTCAGAAAATATGATTCAATTCAAACCCTTCAAAAGTCTATAACTACTATTTTAAGATCAATATCAAGTAAAAATAATATAATTTCTAGGCACCTCAGTCTACATTACAACACATGACGAGACACTAATACAATAACAAAGATGTTCTTTTCATCAAAAAGACTTTTATAGAATGCTATATGGAATTTTTAGAATTTATAGTGCAACTCTAAAAGTCCATAGCTCCTTATTAAAAGTAGAGACCTTTTCAATAATTATATAGTTGTCTTTGCATTCAAGTTGAGAATGCATATTCAAATTTTTAGCTACAATGGTGTAGTGAATGATCTACAATGTAGCTTGCAATGCCAAGGTCATGTTGGAAACAAAACTATGGCTTAAAAAGTGGTCCACTCAATCATGCACCAATCCAAAAATTGTAGAGTAGATTTTAAGAAGCTAGAAATTTATTGGGGCTTTGCAAGTTATGTCCTTTAACCTCCTATTTCTTTTATTACCAATTTTTTAGATTTGACAAGTGAAAAAAGGATTGAAAAACTTCAAATCACTTTTGTGGTTTTAACACCCTCATGATCAAACATTATAGTCTTTCAATCCATAAGTGACATATATATATATATATATATTATTTATTTATTTATTTATTTATTTATTTATTTATTTATTTATTTATTTATTTATTTATTTATTTATTTATTTATTTATTTATTTATTTATTTATTTATTTATTTATTTATTTATTTATTTATTTATTTATTTATTTATTTATTTATTTATTTATTTATTTATTTATTTATTTATTTATTTATTTATTTATTTATTTATTTATTTATTTATTTATTTATTTATTTATTTATTTATTTATTTATTTATTTATTTATTTATTTATTTATTTATTTATTTATTTATTTATTTATTTATTTATTTATTTATTTATTTATTTATTTATTTATTTATTTATTTATTTATTTATTTATTTATTTATTTATTTATTTATTTATTTATTTATTTATTTATTTATTTATTTATTTATTTATTTATTTATTTATTTATTTATTTATTTATTTATTTATTTATTTATTTATTTATTTATTTATTTATTTATTTATTTATTTATTTATTTATTTATTTATTTATTTATTTATTTATTTATTTATTTATTTATTTATTTATTTATTTATTTATTTATTTATTTATTTATTTATTTATTTATTTATTTATTTATTTATTTATTTATTTATTTATTTATTTATTTATTTATTTATTTATTTATTTATTTATTTATTTATTTATTTATTTATTTATTTATTTATTTATTTATTTATTTATTTATTTATTTATTTATTTATTTATTTATTTATTTATTTATTTATTTATTTATTTATTTTATGTGATCTCTAACATGTCTAGTTTGAGTTCATATAGTTGCAATTCAAAAAATCAATAAAACTTATCAAATTGTTGGCATTTTGTTCAATTTAGTGTGAATTCCTAGAAGCTCATAAAAAGGCCTTGGGCATTTTACAAGGGTTAAAATTACATATGAAATTGGGGTTCTCAACTTAAAATTACTTCAAAAAACTAAGCTTTAGAGCACCTACACTAAACTCAACAACTCTTGTAGGCCTTTGAGGAAGTTCGAGCCCACTATTACTCTCCCACATAAAACTCAAACTAAAAACTCTAGAAAAAATGGTCCAACCATTCAAGAATTGAGGGTCCTTTTCATTGACGCAAACCCATGGATTCAAGAAGAGTAGCAAGAAGCAATAGACAAACAATGAAGAATAGTAGTAGCCACCATATAGCTAGAGGAAGAAGATATACAATGGTAGAAGGTCTAGTCAAAGAAGCTAGTGACAACCTACAAAATGGGCCCTACATTGCGGGAGGGTGGGGGATTTTTGTCAACCCAAGACCCAAGACCTTTGATAGTTCCTTGGTAACTCTCCTAGTAGGTCATTTCTGATGCGCTAGGGTGCGGATGCTCTATAAATATGAATTTTGGATAACAATATTTCTTTAATTTAAAAAAAATTGTACCCTTTTCTTTTTGTGCCAAAAAAGAGAACACAACATAGACTTAGGAACTAAGTTATAACAATCCAATGCCGTTAGCCATCCAATCATAACATCTATTGAACCTTTCCATTTGTGTCAATGACCCACCTATTACCACAAATCTTAGCAACCCTTTAGCATCATGACAATGCACTTAGGGGGGAGACATGTCAATGTGTGTTTTAGAATGGGTCCACCCACACTTTACTAATTTTGTCCCAATAATTTTTGAAAAAGTAGAGAAAAGGCATTTCTTGTTGTAATGTCTTTATTCTATTTGCAAATGGTTTCTCTCAAACTTTTCAATCTTTGGAATATATGTAAGGTGACAAGTAGCTTTTCCAAGGCATCTAGATAGCAAATTTGCATTGTAATGGACATATTTTCCTTAATCCAAGTTCCAAGGAATCCGTGGAAGATTTGGACTAATGATTTTTCTTTCTTAATTTTTTTGTTAAGTAGAAACATATATAATATGGAAAATTAAATCTTTTCTAATTCTATAATGGAATTGAAACATGTCAATTCTAATGGTGATATTGTTTTAGCAAGTAATCTAGCCCTTTTGGATGTTTTTGTTTTGATGAATTGTGAAAAAAAAAAGTTCAATAACAAATCCTATACATTATTTTTCAAAAGGTACCCTAATTACTTAAAAACAAAACTCTTCATAATTTTTGCATTACTAATATAAGTGGCATGAATCAAAGCTTCCTATATAAACATAAATATAATCTATATGGAATTTATTTTAATGAGCTTAAAGTTTTTGCATTTTTTTCTTTGTTGCCTAGACTCAAGCATTTTGAACTTGAAAGGGTTTAGCTTTTTCTTTTTAGATACCAAATGAAAGAGAAATCATATTCTCCCAAAACTAATATATTCCCCTACCTTCAAAAAAAGTTTCAAAAAATTACATGAAAATTTGGTATTATAGGAACCTATCCAAAATTCTAAGAAAAACAATCCAAGACTTTGAACCTTTGGGGGTTTAAGAGAAAAGTTCCTTCTAGACGTACCTAGGTTGATAGTGTGCTACTAAGCCTAGAGATAGCATTTTAATACCCAAACACAACCAATTTTTTTGATACCATTCTCATTGTCTCCAAGAAATGCATCTATCAATCTCAATATTGTATTTTAAGAAATTACAACTTGATTGTATGTGTACATTTTCCAGTGAAATGTTTGTTAGAATCTTCAAAAAATTGTTTTGAAGTTGCTAGTTGCTTTGACAAGGGCAAAAGCTTATCATTGATTTGTCATTTGTATAAGCTTCACAAAGCCCATATTAAAAAGATTCTCAAATCCATATATGGTTTGATATATAAATATAAAGACTGAAACCATTGTTTAGGGAAGAAAGTCATGACAACTCATTTATTTTATGGAAATTTATACAATGTATTATTATATTAGCCTAAAATAATTAAATGAGTAAAACTTTGATTTGAATCAAACACTTGACCTTGAAGACCCTCTAAGGTTTCTAATAAAAATATGCCCCATTATTCATGAAACAATTAGTTTAGTACTAGGTAATCTCCCAAGGTCAAAAGAGAAGGGAAGATTTCAAATATGAATCCAAAAATTCCATCTATGGTAAATTCCAAGAGTGCTAGCATGTGAGCATTAGGGCTTTTTTTTGGCAAAATTTTGCCAAATCTGTCAAAATCTAACCATTGTGAATCTATCCCTCTAAAATCTGGCCTATGTAGTGAAGCCAACACAAGGGACACTAGTCCAAAAAAAAAGCCCTGGTGAGCATATTCTACCTATATTATAGGTAAATATGTTATAAACACCTTCAAATGGTTATAGGTACATACCTACAATCAAGTTTAAGGCTCAAAAAATTTATATGTTTGCGCTCATGTGCTAGCATTATTGTAGTAAAATTCCAATATTTTTAAGAAAGATAAAGTATATAGATTGGCTCTCCCTATCCTTGGTATATTAGTGTTGCAAACACTAGTAGAATGATCTTGTGTAATGAATGTATTAAGGGGCGATAGCTGAGATGACCAATAACATCCAAACTTGTTTTATGTTCAACGTAGGCTCCCCCCAAGCATGTGATAATATGCAATTCTATAAAATTAAAACAATCAATAGTGTTGTGTGTACAAGAGACATTACTACCAATTCATGTACTAAAAAAAATATTCCAAACTAGTAACCAATTATACTAACTTCAAAACATTTTATATCATCAAATTTCTACAAAGAGCATTCTTGTTTTGATTTACACATTTAGTTGTCTACTTTTAATCTTCTTAATCCATAAAGACAAAAAGTAGTCAAAATTTCTAAATTTTAAATATGTATTATAAAATTTTAGTTAGAATAATAATTTAATAATATCTTTTCAACATAAACAAAGTTGTTAAACATATTCCATAGATCATATCCATAGTGAGTTGTATCCACCACTATACTAATCAATAAAAAAGATTGTAAAAGTTTTTGTAGATAGAATTTAAAAAATTCCTGCAACAATATTTCCTTTAAGTTTGAATGTTATATTCTTTTTCTATTGATAATTTTAGATTTCAATTTAATTGTTTATTCAAGTCATTTTTTGAATTGGAAAAGTCATTCCTTAAAGTGAAACACAATACCTGACTCCATTGAAATATAAAATAAATACAAATGAAGATCCCCAAATTTCTATTGTAAAAATGTTAAAGAACTAATACAAGAATCTACAAACAATCAAGTGAATGAAAAAATCAAGATTATGTATACTTGAGACATGTTTGTATACATTTGTTGTTCAAAATTCAAATGTCTTGTTGTTTAGAGGTTGTATGACTCATGGTTAACTCCTCTAGATATAAAATTGATCACTTTGGGTCAATCAAGCATTTTTTTTAAAGTCTAATCAATTATTTTTGTTCAGAAAAGAGATGTAGCTAGTTTCAAATACTTTTCACTCTTGTCAAAAAGAAAATTGATCACATCTATATGCAACTTTTGGTAACTTAAGAGTATCAACTTGGATTTGCTATGGTGTGTTCCATAGCATTTTTTGAAATATCTAGGGATATGATATAGTAGAAGTCGAGGCATATGTTTAAACAATTCAAACTAGTAGCTTTGTAAGGCAAGTGCATCTAAGATTAGATCCACACAAATAGTTCTATAAAGATTAATGCTCAATCACACTTTTATCACATACTCGTTTTGTTTAGGTTTTGTTTTTTGTAAAAAGCTCATTACCAATCATTAAACAATCTTGCATGAGTTAGAATCTATCTTTGGCATTCAAAATAGTGAAAGTCTAGGTTACATTCAATTCTTGCAAAAGATAAGGTGAAAAATTAAACTTTAGACTATAAACATGCAAGTTTTTCATATTTCACAATTATAACCAACAAATAATTTTGGTTTGAAATACCCTAAACTATAACCATCACATCCAAGGTCCTCATGCTCACTTTTCAATATATTTTAATAACCTATGATGTTTAAAGATGAACTTGTGAAGTATTGGATTTGAAGGGAAAAAAGTTGGGAAATAAATGATGTTCAAAGGATGAAAGGCGTCGCCTTCATTGGGAATCGATTTTTCATTCATGTAATGAGAAAAATCTTTGACAAAGCTTGAATGCCAAGACTTCCAAATAGGGGGGATTCAAGAAAATAATTGCTCAATATCAACCCATTAAAAAGGTTAAGAGAACAACAATAGAAAAGGAGGTATTTGAGGATCGAGCAATGAAGCAACAATGGTGAAGCTTGCTACACAAGGTCCATTTGGACATGATTGAGCTTGGTGCCCATGTAGGCCTTTTGGCACTAAGCTATGACACCATTGCATGGTGCTCAAATACCACATTTTCTACCAATAGAGTATTGGGATGAAATCTCTAAATTGTTTTGAAACCTTAACAATCTTAGGCTCTTTTTGGGTGAGTGTCAACATTTCAAATGAACAATCTATTTTTCTCACCCATAAATTTGCACATTTCATCTATAATACCTTCATCCCTCTAATAAAGATCGCATTCTAGAGTGCCCCAAATCAATGAAATGAATCAACCATGGAAGGATGCGGACCCTTTTTCCCCATGACCAACCAAGGTAGTCACCCAAATACTTTGATTATTGAGCCAAGATGTGCATTATTTATTTCTAAAATTAACAATGAAGTCATCCATCAAACCTTTTCAATCCCCAACGTCTTTAGAAGGTTAACACTTGAGACTAGAGTGGTCCGATGGATGGTAGATGGAGAATCCTCCAATGTAAGATAGAAACACCCAAAAGCGTCCATGTTCCCATTCATGCGTAGTAAAGTTCCCTTGAAATGTCTCTAGGCCTCCATTAAAGTGTCCCTCTGTAGTGTCATTAAATTGTCCCTTTACTTATTGATGATTTTTGTCAGATTTTGATTTTATCAAGTCCACCTATGTGACAGTTTCAGTGGTCTATGAGGCTATCACTCAAAAAATACATACCATATCCAAATTTTTTTTTTAATTTTTTAAAATTTTTTTTGATGAAAACTCATAATTTTCAATAACCAATACTACAAAAAAAAAAAAAAAAATTCCAGCAAAAGGTGCCTCCAACTATGCTGAATTGCTAACATATAGAGAGAGTGACAGTTTTCGGTGGTGCTTCTTCCGGCGCACATAAGACAGAAGTGCAGATGCTCATCCTTGACATTTTGTGTTGGAAAAAGGGGAAGTCTTGGACATTAGTTTGACTGTCAATGAGTGTTCACTTGTTTTTGTTGTTTTTGTTTTGTTTTTTGGGGTAAGTCGATGATTCACACTGTACGTACCCCCAAAGGATTGATGAGTGATTTCCACAAGCCAGGCCTTTCGTCAGCTGCAATGGGGTTGGCCACTTGGCCGGAGAGAGAGAGCGCCGGAGAGGACTTCAGTTGGCCCTGCCCTGCCCCTCCCCTGGCGTGTAGGGGAAGGTAAGGTAAGGTAAGTTACGGTGGTTTCCTAACTGCCCTACAAGAGCTCCTGCCAGGCGCCAGGGCCCTTTTGCTGATTGTTATGTGGGTGCCAAATTATTGCCTTCCCTTTAACGCCTGTCCGCCGTGTCCGCCGTGTCCGCCATGTCCGGGGGGATGGATATTGGAAGGCCGGAGCTCGCTCTCACTGGGAGGCTGCTCCTGCTGCTGCTCCTCCTGCTACTGCCGGGAGCCAGCCAGTGCGGTCACTGCGGTGGGGAGAGGAGAGGAGAGGAACTGAGGGAAGAAGGGAGTCTCCACTCTCCAGAAAAGCCTGTTGGCTCATATCTTAACTTATAAAAGAAGCTTAGAATAAACTTCAAATAGCAATGAATGGGTGCACTCACGGCACTTGTCGTGCTCACTTGTCGCGCTCATTTGTCGCATTCTACAGTAGGTTTTCATCATGAACGTTGAATGAAGTAATTGGATGATATTTCTTGGGGATGAAAATATGTGACGGATTTTGTGATAAGGGTGGTAACAAGGGCTATGACACTGCATTGTGCATATTTAATATAACTTATAATAGATTTTTTTTTAATTTGGGACACAAATAGAGGGTTATTTTTACTACAGGGTGAATCAATTATGGATATTTCTACTTTAGTTGAGTTACTAGGGGAGGTAGGTTGGGGTGGATTGAACCCTTGCCCCCCCCTCCCCCCCCTCTCGTCAATCTAGGGATGTATGTAAATAAAAAGACCCCCTATTTTGTGCTTCATTAATATATCTTCTATACCTCTCCTCGCTAGTAAGGGGCCTTTCATTGTGAATATGAATTCAAAATTTGAAAATTTTATCATGCATGACAAATAAAAGATTTCCGGGTTTTTCCCTTGGGGTCAAGCGAGGGGGTGAATCCACCCTGGCCGGGAGGTAAGGCATCAAACAATAATTAAGTTACCATGTCAACGTGTGAAGCATCCATCCATCAAAGTGTCAGTCAGTGAGGCCACTCAGGGCTAATAAGTTAAGCTTTCTTAACTTAACTTAACTCCTACAATGGCGGTCATTGGCTTCAGTTGTGCTTCCATTGCTAAGATACCAGGGCCACTGATGACTCGTGCTCTGGACGTGAGTTCCAGCCAAAGCAACCCCAGGGAAGTATAATTATAAGGGATCCAAGTCCAGGGGAGCTGATAAGGTGGGCACCCCCAAACCGCCACTTTTCACTACTGTGCCTAGTAATATTTCTAGACTGGTCAAAATTTCCATTGATTTTCTTGTTGGCAAGGGAAGGGAGGTTCCAACACAACAAAGAACATGGCATTTGGATACCATATGCCAAAGTTAGGGAGGGTCAAAGTTTTGTTTCTTTGGTAGATGTTCTACAATTGTTTCTTTGGTTGGACTTGATTGACTATGGACAAGTCAAGCAGAACACCGCATGCACACTCAAGGAGAGGCACTTTGATTGGGGTGAGGTTGCTCAAAGGCATTTCAGGAGCAAGTGTTGCTGTAATGGTTTGTTTGTTCAGATGATTGATAGGTCACGAAAATACTTAGGCTCTCTCCGGCCCTTAACCCCTAAATGTTTTCAACTATGTTTTCACCAAAAATGCTCCCAAACTGTCATTTCTAGAACAAGTACCAAATTTTAGGAAAAAAAAATTTTTGGACACATGTAACCGTAAGATCTTGTACTAAACTTATTTGAGAAGATGTGGAAAAAAATTTCAGAATTTTCCACCGTGTAGATTGTAAGATATTAGTGTTTGAATTAGCAAAAATCCTTTTTTGGGCCCTGTGAAAAAACGGGCAGCTGCACTTCACAAGGCCACATTTGTATGAAAAAAATTCCAAAATGGTGGTTACTCTTTGGATTCATTCTTCAAGGCAAATTGTCTATGTGCTTGAAAAAATTCAAATCATTTGAAATTGTACAACATATAGGAAAAAGGAAGTAAGTACAAAGAAGTAGAGAATGATTCAAAATACTAAATTGTGAAGAATTTCGTTATGGAATTGAAAAATTTTAATCCCAATGGTTGTAATGTTTTAATAAACAATACACACCCTATGATTTTATTTTTTTCAAAAAATATTGAAAATTGAGTGAAATAAAGGACTTTCAAAGTTTATTTTAGAGTAGGGAATCCGAAACTGCCCGCAAACTAAAACGCCTCATAACTTTCATCTCATAAATCAAAATGGAATGATTCAAAGCTTTCCATGTACATATAAATCTAGAAAACCAATTTCAAATTTTTATTTCTTAAAAAAGTGTTTTTTTAAGAAATTTTTGGGCTGCCCGAGGAGCACTGAAAATTACATATCATGCAATAACTTTTTAACCATGAAGTCAAAAGTTATGAAAATTGTTGGGCCTTAAAGATACTCCTCGGGCACATGTTGTGTGAAAATTTCAAAGAAAAATAAGAAAAACTCCATTCGTAGTGAGCTGCCCAAAATCACTATGTTGCCAAAAAACGCAGTTTGGGTGTTTAGGGGTTAAGTTGCCTTTGTGTTCCAACCTCCTTAGCTTTCATGTGCCGTAATGGTACAATCCTTGACCAACAAGTAGGTGCCTTAGTTTTGTTTATCTTCTATTCTAACATTTGTGGACTAGACCCTTCAAGTTGAGTATTTGTATTTTTTTTCCTTGCAAGAAGGGTAACCCATTACTTCTGGAAAAAAAACACATTTCTTCCACATAGATACGTATTGATTTTGAAGAGGTACATAGAGTGATGATGATGGATCAATGCTTGGATCAATGGCGCATTTGGAGGTGCCCACCATAAGAGTTTGATTCTTGAAATGGCCAATGGCGAGTGATCTGCTAGCTACCATAGGGCTTCAAGCCTCTAATTGTGCATGCTTGTACCATCCTTTATTTTAATCCCTACAATTTCTTGGCTCAAAAATAAGAAAATAATCTTGAAATTGCACAAAAAAAACACGTGGGACAAAATAAATTTGGAAATAAATTTTTATGCATTTTGAAGAATTTCTAACCGGAGGATCTCATTCTTAACACCTATAGGACTAAGGAGCCTATTGAGGGTTTTTCAAGAACTAGGGTAGGCTTTGTTGACTTCATCATCCACAATTTTTGCATAAAATCCTTAGGATGGATGCTAATCATCCTAATCTTGGTGTCAAGCTTTGTTTTGCATCATTTTGATAAATATGACAAAAGTCAACAAAGTTTCTTTATTTCAATGTCTAACTAGGCAACTAAGATATATTAATTGATATTTTCCAAATAGTGAGGTTAAAGTTATAAGGAATTCTATTTTGTTGTTATATTTTGGGTGAAAAAACATATAAATTTGTATTCTGCACTCAATTTTGAAAATTTTGAAATAGTAAAATAAAGCAAAAGATACCAATTGTTTAGTAGAACATTCTCACTATTGAGATTAACAATTCTTGATTCCTTATAAATGTTATTACCATTTTAGGCTATTCTTTCATTTAGTACCACCTTCCATTGAATCAATTTTTTAAAGATGATTATGAAAGTTTTTTTGGTTAAAGTTATATATATATATATATATATATATATATATTTATTTATTTATTTATTTTCAATACAAATGTTCCAATATTCATTATTGATTATTTCAACTCGAGTTTTGAGTTTCATGCTTTGATGTGTTCAATCTTCCTCATTCAGTCTCAAAAATGAATTAGAAAAGACTTTACTATTTTAGGAGGGCTTTGAAATTGGAAATGTTCATTTGAATTTTCAAGCTTGGAACTAATCAAATGGGATATATTTCACTTTGCTTGTCATGCACCTTTTAAAGTTGGATCACTCACAATCAATTAAAAACTTTTGTATCTTTTACTTTATAATTCCAATGTTTGATTTGATAAATAAACATTTAGCCCAAAGAAGTACATTTGTCAATAACAATAAGATGTATTCCATTGATTGATTGCACTTACTTATTGGAGATCAAAGGAAAAACTACAGTGTAAATCTTTGGGTTGGACTCATAGGTTCCATTTACCTTTGAAAATCCATATGCGAATTTCCATGTCCTTTCTCTTACACAATTCATCCAACCACATCATGACATGTGACACTCCTTCCCAAATTTTGAGGTTGTTTTAGTACTCAGGCTGTTTACATCCTCAATATGTTAAACATTGGCCAATTAACTTAACACCCTCCTCCTGATACGGAATCAGGATGAGGATTTTTTTTTCTTCACAAATACTAGCAGTATGCACTATGCCATTGCCACAGTCAAAAGAAAAAGTGAAAAATAATTTTCTACATTTTTTAATTTGTAATTTTTTTGAAATTCAAGAACATTGTAGGTCCAAATGCCACAAAATAAAGCCCTTGCAATCCCTCCGGCCCTCCTCTTGGAGCACTTACCAATGCTACTAAGAATGCAACCTCAGGACACACCGTTCAAGAGACCTCAATTTACCAAAACAAACAAACAAATTGATTTAAGGTATAAGGTATTTTGCTCTTAAAGTGACCATTTAAGCCTACCTAACTCATCATTGACAATAATAGATATTTCAAATAATATGTCATTCATTCCTAGATGGGAGTCACAATTAGAACTCGGTTGCTTTTGGAGTAGACTACCTTACACTAGCATGCCCTAGCCGTTGCTATAGTCAAAAGAAAAGTGAAAGTAATATTATAATTTATTAATTCTTATAAACTTTGAAATTCAATCACTTTTATACCATGAATCCAAATGCCCTCACAAAGAGCTTTCCACAATTACCAAGAATGCAACTAGGGGGCACACAACTCCAAAGATCTCACTGTAACAAATAAACATCCTTATTTAAGGTATAATCTAGTGTGCCATGTGTTGATGCCTCAATATAATAAAGGAAAAGGAATAATAATTTACTAAGTTTTTTAAATTCATAAAAACTTCAAACTTCAATATCTTTCACATTGTAGGTCCAAATGCCACAAAACAAAGTCCTTGCACCCCTCTTTGGAAAGAACTTTCCAATGGTACCAAGAGCACAACAAAGGATGCACGGTTCAAAAAGATCTCACTATAAAAAACAAACAAAACAAACAAACAACTTCATATAAGGTATGGATTTTATCTTTGGTCATATTGTAATAATTCAAATAACAATTGAATTTTCTATAAAATGTTCTTTTGTTTCAATGGATCAAATCATCAAATATCACTCGAGATTTTTTAGTAGGTTGATATTAAATACATATACTTTTATATTTAGATGATGAAATGATGTTGTGTCTTAACAATAGAAGATAAATGTGCCTTATACAATTGGGAAAAAATCCAATTGGTTGTCATGAACAACTCAACATGATAGGGCCACCATAATGAACTCACAAGTTCACTAGTACAACTCTAAAGTTAGAATGTTGTTGTATATATAACTAGCATATGTAGATTTGACAAGCAAAGGGAAAAAACTATAAACCACCCAATGCATTGTCAACTAGAAAATGTTCAATTTTTTGATGTGGACTTGCACAATTGACGTGGATTGTTCACAATCATATAATAGTTAAATAATATACAACTACAAACCCAACTAAACAACTTTTTGTTTGGGAATAGCATTGTTTCTTAGAAATTTTCTATTTTTCATATTTGGTGATTGTTCTTTAAAACTTTGACAACGACCAATCGCACTCTGAGCACATCAAAAACAATGGTGGTTTGAGAATTTTCATCATTCTCCACTCCATTTTCTACAATTGTTGCCTAACCATATTTGAGTTGCCACTTGTTTCTATACTAATGGATGAAAACCTTTTTATGCCAACTACTACAAGTGAAGAAGAAGATCGGCACATCCCTAGTTTAGATGCACTTGTTAAAGAGGAAGTTTACCCGTGGAATATAATTAGTAGAGCAAGTAGTAAAAGTAAGAAACAACTCCTTTATGTCTAATCTTCATGAAAAAAATAAATCTATTAAAAATCAACTCATAAGTAGCTACTTCTTTTGTTCCAAATAATCTTCTAGTTCTCCTTAATTGATCTTCTAGTTGCAAGTTGTGATGTTGCAATATAGTTAGATTTAGTTTTTAGTTGTTATACCTAGGAACAACAAAGCAACTCTAGGCGATAGTTCTCCCTCCATCCGTGCAATAAAACATCAATCAAAAGATACATTATATAATTGAAGGGATCAATCATCCTTATTTGTTCCTATTTTTCCATCTCATTGAATGTTGTCAAATTATAAGAGATGAAGCTCAAGGCCTTTAATTGGGGGAGGTGGAATAGAGGTCAATAGATAGCGCATATTTGACACAACACATAGTTGTAGGTTGTCTTTTGAGTGGATAGTGAGGAAGGCTATCTGAGGCAATTAAAATTGTATTGAATTTTAATTGCATAGCCCCCCCCCCACCTCGTAGGAAAAAACAATAACCCCCCCTCACTCTTGTATTTTTGAAAATAAAGTCGTCTAACAATCGATATGGGATAATCCGTATCTGTTTCCATATCTATTTTCCGTATCCATATATATATGGTATATGTATGGTATCAAGATCAATGGCAGGGAAGGGGGTGTTTCTATTTTTTTTCAAAAACGATCAATGGCTACTAATTTTTTGGGGGAAGGGGGGGCTAATTAATTGAGCAGGAAGAGCTCTGTCTTCTAAGTGGATAGTCTAGGATCCATGTTAATTGCCCACAAAATGACAACCTCAAATTCAACAATTAAGTACCTACTTGAGTTCCTTGAAAATGTCCTCTGAAATCCACTTTTTAGTACTCGTAAACTATATAATGAAAATGGCTCCAAAACTCAGTTTCAAGATTGCAATAGGAGTATACCAAATTCAAAATGGGTTGAAATAACTTTATTTTTTAGCCTTGATCATGAACATATTATCCATTGGCTAAAAGATCATTTTGGGACAAAGGGAATATAAAATAACATCCTTGCAATTGAGTATAAACCAATAAAATGAATGTATGAAAGATATAAATAATGAAGTTATGGATTAAAAAAGACATAAATATTGATTGAAATTGCCGCATGGCAAAATTGGGCCCCACCGGCACAAATAAGATTTTATTTGCTACTTGGGAAGGCAGGTATACTTTTAAAACTTTGATTGAACCTATTGAATCACTTGATTTGGACAAGTCAGCATCCACATGCGCACCTCTTAGTAAAAAACTTCCAAGTCAATAAGAAGATGAAAACCCTTCATCATGTACAACTCTAATGTCCTAAATGATAAGTTTATAATAATTATACCCACTAAAATATTTTAGTTGTTGTTCATGCTGTAAACAATTGAAAATGTGGTCACAAAAGCAACTGCAAAATCCCATTCTTTTACTAATACCATGGGTGCAGGATAGCTTTGCTACTACCGAGGCAAAGAATTGATTAATTTGAAAATTTAATGTTTGACACCTGAAACATGAATTTTTTGAAATTCAACATTTTGGATAAATAAATATCTTTACTTTTGCCTTTCATCCAACTTTTCTCCTAGATTTTCTACCTTGATACAACAAGTCATCTTATCTAAGACTATCACATATCTTAGAGAAGTACTTGATGTAGTCAAATAGAGAAGACAAAGTCTTTAAACAAGTGAGATGGTAGGAGGTCAAACAACCCATGTGGGATATGTAAATTAGGATTAGTAAGAGTTCAACCACTCATAGTCAAGTCAAAAGTAGAATTGTGTTCAAAGTACAATTTTAGACCTCATTTAGGCATAGTAAAATAACTTCTTTTTAAAAAAAAATTGAACTAAAGTAAGCTAACTTTCATTTTCAAAAACATGTTTGAGATTTAGAGCCCCCAATCAAAAGTTATGGACAAAGTTCATAGAGGGGTTGGAATGGACATTTTCTTAAACATTTTCAAACATCTTCTTTGAATTTTGTCTATACTTTTGGAGATGAAATATAGCTTGGCTTTTGAACTTTTCTAAGTTCAAATTTTTTGAAGAAAGTTGTTCTACTATGCCAAAATGAGGTTTGAAATTCTACTTTGAACTCGATTCCTATGTCTTGGCAATGAGCGTTCAAGCTCTCATCTTCAAATTATCCCATATCTTTTGAGGATTTATGATGGAGAATGGATTTTATTGTAAAAATGACCTCTCCATCCCTCATTCCCATGGAATATCAATGAACCAATTCCTTCATTTAGTTATCAAAAATTATCTTGCTAGTAGAATGATGGATTGCCATCTGTTTCCATGGATTTTCTGAATTTTTGGTGAATCATTTGTACATTTACTTAAAGATTCGACTATCTACTCCAAGAATTAGCAAAAATTTAAAATTTATGTTTTTTCCTTAATTTAAGGCAAAGCTACCTTGCACCTATGGTAAAAGTGACATGAACAAAATTATTAATGCAAATTTTTGCTACCTATATCCATGAGATGAGGCTATACTAGGATTTTTTTTAATAATAAGTATAAGAAATAATGTCACTTGTAAAATTTGTGTCGTGAAAAATTCTTTTGGGGGCTGAAAATTAATATAATATATAATAATATCCCAATCAACTCTTATTTAAAATAGTATCACATTGATAAATTATTGTTGCACACACAAAAAAGATAAATCAATATAATGAAAACTACTACCCCCAATGGCTCAAAAACTAGAAGAACAAAGGTCTAGAAGCAATAAGCAACAACATCAAAATTTATCAATTTATCAATCTACAAAGGGGTACCAAACAACACTTTCAAACAAATAATGTACATGTCTTTTATATTCAATTCTAAGGTGTTGCTTGGTATCCATATGAGTACCAAGTAAATTGTACCAAACAACACTATTGTAGTTGGATATAAATGGCCTATAGAGGCACCAAGTGATAACATGAAATCTTGAATATGAAAGTGTTAGAACTTGAAGCAATTGTGTTAGTGAGAAATCTAATACAAATGACCATATAAGCACCAAGTAACAATGAAGAAATCAAAACAAAAATTTGAAATTATTATGAATAAAAAAAATTCATATCAAATATAAAAAATGCTTTCAAACTCTAAAAATTTCACCATTTCTATATATTTTAGAACATCATGATATAAAATAAAATTGAATGTCATTCTATATTTAGAAAATTGATAAGTCATGTTTATAGGTCCAAATTGCAATAAAATATTCAATTCCAAGGATTTTACAAAAATAATAATTGGAGTAGAAACCGGACTAAATAAGCTCGGTTTCGTTAGTTAGGCTTGGATCCCCCAAAACCCTTGTGATGTTTAAAAACCAAATCAAAAACAAGGATGTAAATGTTGAAAAAATATACTAAAATAGCATCTTCTTTTGTTTGTTTTTTTAGCATCTTCTTATGTAGGGAGGTCAATAATACCTTGATGATGGAATTTCCACCACCATTCCCTACAAACTATAGATGCATTCAAATAACCCTCAAAATAAAAAATGGATGAAATATCTTAGTCCTTCATTTAAAATTTTGCATATGAAATCATCTAGTAGCCAATTTTGGGCTACAAAGATGTTTAGAGGTTAACCCCTAATTAAAAGCTCTTTGAAACCCAAATTGGTTTTGGGTTGTTTTTGTCACATCATGTGAAGTAGAAATTTGTTTTTTGCATGCATGCATGCATGGATCTCACTCATGTGATGCCTTCAAGTCCTAAGAAAAATTTAAATTGTCATTGCAACACAAGTCAAGAATGAAATCCTATAGTTGAAGCCATTATTCAAAATGCATAAAATTTTACTCACAACTCTTTTTGTCCAAGGAGTTGATTTTTCGCAATTTTAAAAGTATTTTCTTATTTTTAAGCCAAGGAACTTGAGGGGTTAAGATAGGGATGTATGAACGGTGCCTGGAAGCATCACTTGATAGAGGCTCTCATTATGCATAACTCCTAAATCAATATGTACCTATTGTTTAAGAAACAATTTTAGAATGTCTACCAAAAAAGCATTTTCATCTCTCGTATCTTGGGTGCATTGAAATCTCCTTTCATTTTTTAGATAAGCTTTTTTAATTGATTAGTCTAAGAATAAAAATTTTATATACTAGTGAAATAGTGGCAATTTTAGGTGTCCCTATCTTATAAGGACATCTATAGTTAATTAGAATGGTTTTCAAGTCAACAATATTATCATTTGTAGTAAAGTGGCCCCCTCCCCAAATGCACCATTGACCCCAAAATGCTATCATCACTCTATGTACATCCCCAAAATCAATATGTACCCATGTGGAAGAAACAATTTGAGAATATCCACCAAAGAAACTTTATCCCTTCCTAACTTTTGCATATGATATCCAAATGTCAAGTTCTTTGGCGTGTGGGAACCTCCTTTCACTTACCAACCAAAAATTAAGAAAATTTAACCCGCTTATAATAATAGGAATAACTACACAAAATAGTGAAATTAGATTGCCCCACACTAATTTCTTGACATTTGACCCTATTTAAATATTTTCAGTTATTGTACAAGAATGCACTACTTTTGAATTAGATATTGTTGTAATTGGGACTTATGAACCTCTATGAGTACAAATGGAAATATTTTTAGAAATATTTGTTGACTTTGATGTCTTTAAAAGTAATTTTCTTGTTGAAAGGCAACCTAATTATCAAGGCAACTTAACTTCACTTTTTTGTGTAGGCATAGTAGTAAAAAGTGGCAGGTTTGGGAGTGCCCACATTTGCAGACCAAAAAGGAAAAAGGCATTTAATTTGTCTTTTAAAACACACTTGTGCCTGCCCTTGGTCTTCAGGCAGTTCTTTCTTTGTTCATCATTTCCAGTGACTTACTCCAGTAACTTACTAACGTACCGTAGTGAGTTCTGCCAGTACTCCAATACTGTACAGTACAGCCTGCATGATTGTGTCCATATGGCAGGAGTACGTCAGTATGATTGTGTCCATCAGTTACTGCAAAATAAGTAACTCGACTGGGGCAACCCCACTCTACACGGCACTTGAATTTCCTTCCCTTTTTTTTTTTTCATTTTTTTTCATTTTTTTTTCATTTTTTTTCTTTACAATTTTTTTTTAAATTTTAAATATCCATTTTTAAATTACATATTTTCCTGAAAACCCCAGACAGACAGAGCCTCTTTCAGTTCAGTCAGCACTCAGCCCTGGCTACTTCCACCAATTCCACAGCAACTGTTTAACTGAACTGACTTCCCCAAACATTGTCCAGAATGGTGCTCAGACCTGGTCTCTTTTGACAGTTGGGGACTTGATTGATGCAACAAAGCCAAGGCTTCGTCGTCGTCGCCGGGGGAGGAAGGGATGAAAAGACACAGTTCCATCCCTTGTGCCCGTTTTTCATCTATCCGTCTGCCACACATGGAAGAGGAGGAAGTCAAAAACATGTACAGTGAAATTATCATCTGACTGCTGGATTATTACTGCTAGGCCATTGGCCATTGCCTGTACAAAAGGATCAGGCGTAATTGGCTACACTGGCTGAAAGCTACACTGAATAGGGGTAACTTAATAAAGGGACCCATACTAATTAATTGACATTTCACACTATATAAATATCTATCTTTATTGTACATCAGTAGTTATTGAATTGTCCCAGGGATGTACATCATGTTTTAAACATCTACAGTTTTCCACAATCAATCCCTTTAAGTTTTTGGTCCCCTTAATATCCCTATTCAGTGTAACTAACTTAAGCATCCCATGCCAAAGAATCTCTTTACCTTTGAAATGTACCCCTCAGGAACATGAGGCGGAATTGAGAAGGGTGGTGGTAATGGGCTGGTTCACCTTATTTATGGGATGATTGAATGTGATTCCCATCTAGGTTTTTTTGGGTTTTTTTTTATCATTTTTCATGAAGTGCCAAAATGGCGATAGAAAATGTTATAGTGGTGATCCAAATTTCAACATTCATCCACATATTGGATAGAAAATATCACATTAGCACATATCACATATCCAAAATTTTGTTTTCATCCACAATTCATCGATTTTCATCCAAGATTTTTTTTAATTTGAAGTTTTTTGTCAAAAAGCTTCTTAATTTTTTGCCATTTTTTAGCCAAATTCTATTTTAGGGGTGCAATCTGGCACCATGAAGCCAAAAATAAAAGCCATGTTCCCAATTTAATATAGTTTAGAACCCTTGTTACTTGTGAGGTTTTGGGCTACCTTTAGAAGGGTATGCAAAAAAAATTGTGCTTGACAACACAGAAAGTATGTTTGTGTTCAAGAATTATCCCTAACAAGTTTGAGGCAACCTAACACTAGTTTTCACATAGTGAAAAACAAAAAACAAAAAATTTATTTGAAAGGAATTAGGAGTCGAGTAGGAAATGGAGGTCACTAATTCATTTAATAGAGAATGAATTGAAATAATTGGATTTGGAAAATACTATTGCATGCAACAATTATATGCATTTCTATAGGGACATGTTTGACAATCTATGTATAATATATGAAAAGAAGTGAAAAAGATGTGTCTCTTTGAGATAGGGGGCATCATGAATAACATCGGTGGCGCTTGGGTGGAGGAAGTGATAGAAAGATGGAACAAGTAGACAAGCACTTTCTTGAAAAAATATTGTTGTAAAGAAATATGGCATATATAAAATGGTATATAACAACATTTTTGTACTTTTATGTATTGTGGTTAGCTATATCTTTTTTCAAGTCTTTTTTCCATCTTTGGTTGTAGACATTAGCTTCAACTGGTACTTTGTAGGTGTTGATCGTTCATGAAAGAAACTCAATTTCAAATAGAATTTTATGTATATGCACGTATCAAGTGCTTCTCATATAAATCATGCATTTTGATACATTGCATGTATATGTTGTGTTGAATGCTTTGTACATATGAATTATGAAAGCAATATCTACCAAATCTAAAGCCTTGAAGTGAATAAAAAAAGATAGAAAAGTTTATACACAATGGTAAAAATGTTTAGTAAGAAAAATTCACATATAATGTTTTTTTAATTTGATGAAAATTTTTAATTGTCTTAAATGTTTAAATTGACTTTGTTCTATCTTCTATGTCTTGAATTTTCATAACTTTCATTTACTAAATAGAAAGATTAAATAAATAAATTTATTAATAAAATAGATGAAATTTTCAAACAAATTCCTCTTTCTACTCTTTTTAAAGAATTTGGTTGTAGGTTGTAGGTTTTTAGAAAGTTTTTATTATAGGGTGTTTTGTTCAATAGATGCCTCACTTAATCATCCCTTTTACTTTTAGCTTTGATATGCAAGTGCTCCATTGTTGGGTGATTCTCCTCATCTTTTGCGATGAGTGGCCTCCCTACTAAAAGTGGTGTTTTCTTTCATGGGCAAGTTCATGCAATTTCCACCAATCATTGACTCTTTGTTATATTCCTTTGACATCTAGTCGTTATTTTCATTCCCCTAGGGGATGCAAAAAAAATTATTTGGAAAGAGACTTTAGAAAAATTATGTATGCCTCTAAGCCATCATCTTCACAAAACAAATGCAATAGGTGGAGGGGCCATAGCATAACATGCTCCTACAAAACATTCACGAGGATAAATTCTTGCTAGAGGACTTTGTACTCCTTTGCATATGCTTCATAACTTGCTTACTGTTGAACCTGCTACAAACTTAATGGGATAGTGCAATGTACATTGTATCCTAAAACAACCACCCGACCAACCACACAAGAATAAGTATTCTTATGAAAATTACACATGTTCAATGTATAATCAATTCTAGAAGGAGTTTTCAATATTTAGTTTCAAATTTCATCGAAAACAATTGATTAGTGCAGTAGTGGATCTTAATCCCTACCATCCCATTTTCCCTACAAGAGACAAAATGGATTTTGACTAGGCTCTAATAGTCTTAATTTATGTTGTGAGTTTTTGAAACTTTTTGCTAAGATAGGAGCAAAAGTTGTGCTATCCTAAGTACAAAATGGGATTCATTGGATAGCAAAAAAAATCATCAAATCTTGAAATAGTTTAAAAAACAAACATTTCTTACAAATTATACATTTTTCTACATGGAAAGATTTAATTCATTCCATTTGGATTAGTGATGTAAAAGTTATAGAACTTTTTGCTTTGTAGGCAAACATATCATCTTCTTGAGAAAATAACATATTGGTATTGTTTTTTTAATTTTCCTTCAATTTTGTATATACTTCTACCTATGACTTTTTAAAGAATGAAAATGAAGTTGTTTTTTGAATTGATTTTCTTAGACTTCCAATTCAATTATTCAACATAAATTTTTTCATTCAACATTGATACTATTGCAAAAAATTTAAGCTAAAGAGATTCAAGGTCTTGTAATCGAGTCACACAAGGTGTGAATCCTCCTTCAATTCTTCACTTTAACCCCTAAATGCCCAAGGCATCAGATTTTGGTGTTTCAAAAACTTTGAAGTTAAGTAGAATCCAACCAAATTCCTATTATTATTAGTTTATATTTTTTGAAAACTCTCTTTGAAGTCTAGTTTTAGGATTGAAAAGCCAATCTTAAAAATGAAGGATTTTGATTTTTCTATTCAAGATTTTTTGCAAGGATGCCCATTGCAATCTTGACCTCCCATAGTGTTGAAGGCTCTTGGAAATGAGCCTCAAATACACTAGATCTTGGAGGAAAAATCACATTAGAAATTTATTTAAAAAAATCGTAGAATAGATTTTGAAAAACTATAAATTGATTGGGGTTATGCATGCTAAGTCCTATAACCTCATATTTTTTTATTGACCAACTTTATAGAGTTGATGTGCAAAAAGAGAATTGAACATTTTTCATACTTTTAACACCCTCATGATCAAACATTATAATCTTTGAATCCATAAGTGATATTGTTATATTTTCTTTTCCTATGTGATTTCTAACATGTCTAGTTTGAATTTGTACGGTTACAAATCAAAAGAAATTGGTATAACTTATGAAAATGTTGAATTTTTGTTCAATTTAGAATAAATTTCAAGAAGCTCCAAACACGCCTTGGGCATTCAAGGGTTGAATTCAAATATCTTGCAATCTACAAGGCCAAATCATCTGAAATTTCTTACACATCTTCTTATACATAATCTAGTACAAGATTTGTAGTTAAATATGCCAAAAAACAATGTTTAATAATGTTGTACACTTGTATTTATTTCTCTACAAAAATTTAGGTAATAGGATTATAGGAATCATCTAATGAATAACAAACCTATTTAAAGACAATCCATTTTCCTATACACTAAAAAATATCAACTTATTATTTGCATCTTGAAAACTTTGTTCAAATTTGGAAATCAACTACAATAAATTGCATGAGTTAATAGGGTTCATGACAAAAAAATTCTTTAGCCACTCAAATATTGATAAAAGGATTGGCTATATACATGTCAATAAGGAAATCTAAAGTTACAATATAAAGGATATTTAATGGTAATTAATAAAAAATAATTAAATTCTAAATGACCTATGTTAGCTATTGTTCAATTTCAATTTCAACTTTAACATTTTTGTATATTAGACATTAAAGAAATTCTACTAATTATCATTGTTGCTGAAATCTCTAGCAAGATGTATTTAAGAAGAAATGATAAAAAGAAAAAGTGCAATTAGATACATGAAAAGGATAAGGAATTTGATGTTCAAAGAAACGAAGATAGCAAGAGTTCCACAAAATGTATAAAGAAGTGAAGGAAACAAGTTCACTGACTAAAAGGCTTCAAGACTTGTATTGGCAAGAATGAAGTTCCTCTCATTTTGCTTTTAAGAAGGCAATACAACCCTTCATGGACATAATTATGAATTTGCCTTTGTGCCATTGTTGAATTTTTTTCTTTTAAAATTCCCACATAAAGACAAGTTTGAGAAACAACAAGAACAGTTGAAATTAGATTTTTTTTACAAAGTCAATATGAATTTGTTACAAATGTTTGAAGTCTACTTGCCCATCATGGTCCAAAAGAGTTTACAGACTACCCCCAAACCAATAAAATGTGTAACTAGAATGGGCATCTTACTCACCTAATGGAATTACAATATTTTTTAATATGACCACAACATGAAGGCCTAAACAAATCACATCTTGCAATGAATTTTGACCCTAAAGGTTGAAATAGGAAAAACAATTTTCAACAAAACTAAAAATTGTCCATTTGGAAGGACTTCTTGATGATGAGATTTGAGCCAAAAAATGAGTTCAAAACTATTTCTATTGTTTAGAATTGTGCATGCAAGAGAGGCCTATTTGCACGAATGTGGAGGATATAAAATAATGAATTTTTAGATTCCTTGTGGTAGACAAATGTATGCCTACGAAACTAATATACCATAGAAATTTCATCTAGAAATCACTAATTTAAACTACTCAATAGTATAAAAAACCCTACATATCAAAGTGTGACAAATTAACAAAATTGACTTTTAAATATAATATGATTTTTAAATTTTTTGAAAAATAGGGGTCACAATAACAAGAAAGATATATAGAAATAGATTGTTTGGTTTTAGAATTGGATTCATAATTCAAAAGTTATAGCGTTCCAAAATCAAAATGCAACGAAATTGGTAGGTGTTTTTTGCAATCACCCTTTAGAAGTCACCTACCATCAAATTTTCAAGCTATATAAAGCCATTCATGTAGCCAATGATTGGCACAAAATTTCTCTAGGCATGTTTACAACCTTATATTGCCAAAAGCACACACTGTCTACCATACTGTTCACATAGACCCACGAAGTTTGGACTTTAAAGAAAGTGACCATAAACTTTCAACAATGTATGTGGCTTATTTCAGTATGGCCATATATTGTTGTTAAAAGTGTATGGCTCCAAGACTCTTGGACATGCACTTTTATGTATATGTAATGTATGTAGTCACATTAGTGTGATTGTTCATTATAATTGTAATTGTCAAAAGTTTATGTTCTCAATTGTTGAGGACTTTTCCAAAGTATGTGCTTGTGACAAATTGGAAGAGTATACAATGTATATGTAATTCCCATATTGAACTATTTTTTCAAGTACCGAGTCCAATTATTTCACTATTTTTTCTTCTAAAATAGAAATTTTCAAGATTTTCTCTACTATGAACTAAACAAAAGTTCTCCCAAAACATTTCTCCAAAACACTTTTAGTGAATCACATTTCTAGTGTAATGATGGAGATGCTCATACAACAAGAATTATGTTGGAGCTCTAAATCTCAAAAAAACTACCAAATCAACTTCATGAAAATAACGTTTCATTTTACTATTGCAATAAAACAAAATCATTGACCACCTCCTCTTTAAGCCTCCAAATTGATCGATAGGAATAATAATGAATTTTGTTTGCAAAATATTAACATTTTAAAATTCAATTTCAAAACACGAATACTATTAGTTTTTAACTTACTGCAACCCTATTTAACCATGAGTCATCTATCCCAAAGCTTAAGAATTTGAAATCTTTATAAATAGTGCACAATTTTCAATGGTTGCATTACCATTGTATAACTAGGCAATGGTCCTCTCTATGCTAGGAAGATGTCATGCTTTGCGAGATGCCCAAGAGGGAGGGACTTACCACTTAATTCAAGAACTAGGGTTGGATGAGCAATACAAGACAATTTTGTTCACTATATAAGAGGCGACCCATTCTTGATTACCCTACTCCCCACTCTAGCAGTGTAAGGTGTTCTATTTCCAATTAGTTATGAGATGAGTAAGTGATCATGAATAGTACATTATTATTGGGCTACAACACTCTCAATTTTGCAACCAATCCTTGGTCATAAATATGATGACCTATAGCGCTACACTACATAGTGAAATCAAGTTGCCCCATACTAATTTCTCGACATTTGACACTATATAAATATTTACTATTATTCTACAAGAATGAACTACTTTTGAATCAAGTCTTGTAGTAATTGAGATTCATAAACCTTCGTGTGTACAAATATAAATATATGAAGAAGATTTTGTTAACTTTAATGGCTTGTACAATAACTTTCTTGGGATAAGGCAACCTAATATTAATGCAACCTAATTTCACTATTTAGTAGAGTATGGGAAGAAGAGAATCTTTAGCTGAAAAATTCATGATAATTCTATTTTGAGAAAAAAAAATTACAAAAACCTTAGAAACTCTATTTTTGCACACATGAAAATTTCCCCACCCAATACATGTAATTGCTTAAGTGGCAGAAACAAGGGTGTCCTTTTCAAGGATGACAAAGGGACACCTATCTCATTTGCTACACAATGTTATGCGGTGAAAAGTCCTAAAAGTAACCCTAAGGAAGGTGAAACAAATGGTGCACTAATAATCACATTGATCTAAATTTACTTTCCTTTTCCAAGTTGGTCTCCCCCCCCCCCTCGCCCCCTCCCCCCCTGGAAAGGAAGTATCAATGTGTCCAATCAAGAGACAACTGAAGTCCGGGATAACTTAAATTTCAAACAATAGACTTTATGCTTATTATTAAGCTTATGCTTATCCTTATTCTCTCTCGGTGAAAATTCCCAAAAAATTTGTTTAAAAAAAGAAAAGGAAAAAAAAAGAAAAAGACGAAAAGGAAAAATTCCCAGCAACTGATGGAGTTTAAGATAATCCCCCGGAACTGAAGCTGCCCTTGTTTAGACTTTAGACCTGTCTCTCGTCTCTATGAATGAATGCGGGCTTGCTGCAGTACCGGTGTCCACGGGAAACTCCCCTTCAAATAGTGCATGTACCGATGACGATACCGATAACCCGGTATAATATATACCGGATGCTGTATATACTATATCCGTAGGGTACCAGGTACAGTGCCGATAACAATAGTATCCGGTACCTTATGCTGTGGGGTGGCCCCTGTACCCTACGGCCCTAATAACTTAACTTACCCCATTTCGGTTCCCCCTCCCTCGAAATCGATTCCGCCTTTGATTCCTGAGATGCCGTACTTCCAGTAAAGGTACTGTATTGATTTTCCAGGACATCCGTGGCTGGAAGTCTGTCTCACCAGTAAGGTAAGTGTACTACACTATCGGTAATCATAAGTAATGACTAGAGTGCCCTGTACCGTTGCCACAACTATAAAAAATAATTAATCAATTAATCAATTTTTAATTTGTTTAATTCAATAAAAACTTCAAACTTCAATAACATTCACATCGTAGGCCCAAACGCCAATAGCAAAGCCAATGCACCTCCCCTTGCTGAGGGCTTTCCTACGATACCATGAACATGATTGGGGGACATACTTGGAGATCTCATCGTACAAACAAAACAAAACAACCTAATTGAAAGGTATGGATGGGTGAATATTTAGGGTTTAGGGTTAAGGGTCCAAATATATTGATTTACGAGTCAAAATTGACATTTGAAAAACAAACAAACAATTGGTGTAGGTGACACTACATACGTATTAGTAGTAGTGTAGGCAACCAACAGTAGGTCAATTGGGATCGGTGAGGTGATTCGGTGTGGTTGGACTTCTGATTTTTTTTATTAAATTTTTTTTTTTCTAATTTTCCTGGAAACCATGGGGATTCCGTCCACTGCCAAACCGAATTTACAAGCACCTCACCGAACAGGCGCTGCTGTGGAGAACAGCAGCTTTCAAGTACTCGTATTAAGTTAAGGTCCCCTCGCCAGGCCACTTGAGGCTACAGTACACTGAATAGTGAAATTAGGTTGCCCCTCACTAATTTCTCGACATTTGACACTAAATAAATATTTACAGTTACTGTACAAGAATGAACTACTTTTGAATTTCATATCGCTATATTTGGAACTCATAAAACTCCATGTGTACAAATGGAAATATTTTTAGAAATATTTGTTGACTTTGATGGCTTGTAAAGTAACTTCTTGGGGTAAGGCAACCTAATTGTTAAGGCAACCTAATTTCACTATTTAGTGTAGTGATTTGTATTCTAAATGAATTCTTTTGCAATGACATTCCGGTTCATTTGGGTTTGAAAAAATATAGAAATATAAAAAAAAAAAAAGTACTCATACTACCTTCTGACTGACTGGTGCCTTGAGTCCCACTAGGCTAACTTATAAGTTAAGTTACAATACTATCTGTTGTAGGCCTATGTAATAAGCTTAAGTTCAGCCTCCCCCAACTTGGGCTCCCTGAGAGTCCGTCCCTGCTGGCTGCTCAATCTTTGGAAGTCCGTCAGGCTAATTGCATGTTCACAGTATAAGTTACAAAATATCTTCCCAGCCCTTTCTCCGACAGGCAGGCAGGCAGGCAGGCAGGCACTGGAAAGACTGGAATATCCGAAGTAAAGTAAGTGAAGTAAGCTTGAGCTTGAGTTCCAGTGAGACTTCCAGTAACTTAACTGAAGGTCAGATCAGTTAAGTTAACTGCAGTAGAGTCCAGTGACTCCAGTGACTCCAGTCCAGTCCAGTCCAGTAGGGGCCAACTGACCTGACGCCCTGCATGAGCCAGTCCTCCAGTAGGCTGGTCGTTTTTTTGAAAAGGGCGCTCATCAGACTATTTGGCCCATCAACTGCTGATTGGAGGAACGTACGGACCAATGGGCATGGGAACGCCACCCGAAGAGGGGAAAGAAGAAAAAAGAAAAGAAAAGAAAAAGAAAAAGAAAAGCGGAGCTGACGACGGATACTGAAACTGAAAAGACCAGAAACTGGTGTCAGTCTTCAGTGTCAGGAGCAGTAACTTAAAGGAAGTTAGATCCTGCTTTTTATCCCCTCCGTCCGTCCACTTTCTGCACGATGAACAAATTGAAACTCAAGTTTCATTACTACTAAGGGTAGACAAGCCTATTACCATCTTGGTTGATTTGCAATCTGACTATGTTGGGGCCAATTTCAATTTCGAGAAGGGAAAATATTTTTCATAGTTGTCTGTTTGTTTTGTGAATCAAACCCAAGTGGAATTATAATTTTCTAATCAGAATTGTAATTTCTATGAATTTTTGAAGTCGTTTGCCCTAAAATGATAGAACCGCCTACAAACTAGAATCATAAATGTCCTAGAAACAACCAATATCCACCATTTCATATATCTATTGGCATTTGGAAATTGTGACCAAATAAAGGATTGACACATTATCCCTAATGGCATTAATTCTTTGATTTTGTCAAAATCCAGGACTAATTTGACTAATTTTTGGACTTATTTAGATGCTTAAATGGACGGAATTGGGGCCAAACATAGGGGAACGGAATTAGGATGTAGATAGAATTGGGCTGGTCCACCTTAAGGTAGGAGGCTCTTCAAGTGAACATGTAGGAGTTGATTGCCTCTTTGGAGAAGCTAAGTTCATGGAAATAATTATCAATAAATTTTCGTGGGAAGGAAAATGGATTTGGCATCTAACCCAAGTCATTTTATATTTTTTGGACCTTCAAAGAATTAGTTACAAATTTTGGAAGTTGAAATGTAGGAGTCACTAAAAGCAACCACCTCTTGAAATGTCATGTGCAAAGTTGGTACATTGAAGGAAAGCAAAAATGTATTTTTGAGTCAAGTTCACCTTTAATGCCCGGTTGAAGTTGGAGCTTCCTACCTTACTACTCCTTGGATGAAAGTTATTCTAATTTGTGGAGATGACTTTAGCAAGTTCTTGTCCTATCTAATGGTTGGATTTGGTAATACTGGAGTACATATTTTTCTAATAGTACCAATGTGTAAGGATGTCAAGTGGTTGACCAAGCCAAAATTGCATTGACTCTAGTTCAAAATAGGATTTGCAAAAATGAGGTCATAGATTTTGAAAAATACAAAAATTTCAAAAAAGCACCACATTAAGAGAACCTCGTTTCAAATCCATTCCAACAAATTTCACTCAAAAAATGATAATGTGTTGCTTGCAATCAAATTTTGAAGGAATTTTGAAATTTTCCTTCCAAAATTTATAAAATAAAATAGTAGTGATAACATTGGTGAATTTAACTGTATGATGGAATCTACACTTCAAAAACTACAACTTTTATTTGTATATCACTACCAAAATATTCTTGCAAATAGCACAATATAATGTTTTTCCTCAAATCGTCGATTCTTGAAAAAAGACTCTAGATGTATAGGGGTTAAATTATGTTGTGTTTCCTATTGGCATTAGAAGAGATTTGAGGGCAAAAGAAGCCCACAATTCCTTGGGGTTCCTGGACTGTGGGAATTCGCCACATCAGTGATTTGACGTGGTGGAGACCGTGCCACATCAAATAATATTAATTATTTCATATTTTTAAATATTTATTTTTGAAAAAAAAATATAAAACACTCTTCATTTTTTAAACATTTTTTGAATTAAAAAAAAATTAATTACTAATAGCAGTGGTTGATCCAAAGTTCCTTGACAACAAGGAGAACATGCATGGGAACAACCTTGAAATGGCCCTCCCTTGCCCTCAAATCCCCCCTATGTGTTTGGAAATTAGAATGAAACCACATCATGTGTGAGGGGCCACCTAATGATCATATCATGGGTAAAGTTGAAATTCATGACTATTTAAGTTAAAGCTATAATTTTTGCTCGCTTGGAAAGCAACCTCTTAACTCCTAAAGGACCAAGACCATTTCTTTTTGGTCAAAACACACTCAAAACCGTCATTTCTTTTGCATTCACCCAAGAAAAAATTCAAATATAATTGTAGGATCTTGTACTTTACTTCCTTGAGACCAAGTGGTAAAAATTTCAAGAAGTTTGACTGAATAGATTGGAAGATATTAGCATTCAAAGTTGAAAAAAAGAAGTTTTTGTGAATAGTAGCATGCAATTTCAAATGACTTTGAGTGCCTTTTGTTGAAATTTTTTGCACTATGGACTTTGATTAAAAAAAATTGTGTTGAAGAATTGAGTTGAAAGTCTAGGAAGATAAATTGAAAAAAAACTCATAATTTTTGTTCTTTAGAAAATTGTTAAGTAGCAATAGATCCAAGATTACAAGAAAAACTAAATCATTAATAGCTCTAAGATGGGATTGAAATAGAAGAATCTCAATGGTGAGATTTTTCTAGCAATCAAATTTCAAAAAATTGTGAAAACTCCATTTAAAAAAGAATCATATAAGTTATTTTTTTCAAGAAGATGCTTATATTGCAAAAAAAATAAGATTGTTCATAACTTTCACATCACCAATCCAAATGGAATGAATCTAAGCTTCCGGTGCAAGCAAAAATATAATCTATAAGAAAAAAAATTAATTTCAATTTCAAGTTTTTGTGGATTATTTTTTCGACATGCTGAGTTGAAAGTTGAGCTTATTGTAGTATAATTTTTTTCTCATGGTCACCAATTGAAAGAAAAATTATATTATCATAAAACTCATAAGTTTTTCTATGTTATGAAAAAGTTTCACTAAAAATTGAGGTCATAGGAACTTGCTTAAAATCCATTTTGTTCCTTGAGGGGATAATGGTCCTTTAGGGGTTAAGAGTTGATTGAATTACTTGAAACTATTTTTAGTCCGTTTTTAGAGGAGGAAGAATTGGCATCAAATTCAAGTCGTTTCATGTTTTTTGGACATTTGTGGAATTAGTTATGAATTTTTGAAGTTGAAAGAAAAGAGTCACTAAAAGCGACCACCTTGTGAAATGTACACTATTGATACATTGGAGAAAGCAAAATGTACCTCCGTGTTAGAAGTTGCTCATAGTGTAGGGTCACTTTTAGATCCTACCTTGGATATGGATAAATGAATTGGTTGGATGATTTATTGAAGTGGCCCGACCCCTGAATTGACACTCTTTGCTACTATGATCAATATTATTAGACTAGTGAAATTTTCAATTTTTTTTGTTGGCAAGTGAAGGGAGGTTCCAATGCACTATAGAACACTGCATATTGATATTGTATGCAAAAGTTGTGAGGGGTCAAATTTTCAGTTTTTGGTAGGTGTTTTAGAATGATTTCTTCAATAGACGTACATATTGATTTTGGAAATGTATACATAGTGATGATGGTTATGTTTTATATATGGTGCAATTTTGGGTGTACCCACCTTAATTCTTGCAACAAATGAATTTCATTCATCTGTGTAATTGTTGGAACTATACATTTGCTAGCCCTAGTGTCTTTGCAAAAGAGAAACATGATTTTTTTAATAAATTAACATGAACCACATGATAAGGGATATAAACCTAAAATTGGCCACCACTTTTTTAAACCAGATTGCTCAATGATCAAATTGATGAAACTTTGATGTGAAATTTTTAGCTTCCTTGAAAGAAACCCAACCCAACTAGTTTCAAACTTTTCAATTGATACTCATACAATATTCTATAAATTTTCAAAGTTGAAAGCATAGGATACCTACTCATGCCACTAGATGCCCCTTGAATTGTCAAAGCCACAAAAAATGCTTCTTCTCCCATTGGTTGCCTCAAAAAAACTCTTCAACTCTCATTGGTTGTTATAAAGAACTTGTGGTGGTTTGAGAGGACGTAGTGACTCTTTTTGCCACCCTTACTTCTTCTAGGACCCTTAGTAGATGGGACAAAATAGATAGTGAGGGAATTGAGTGTTTCTACCTTAGGGTGCGTTTTTCATGGAGCTAAACATATATGCAATGTCATTTAACTTTCCAGTGAAAGTGAAGTATTTCTTGAGTTTGGAAGTGAAAATTTAATTAAAAATTCCATGAATTTAACACCTAGAAGACCAAAATGCATTTTGGGGCAACATAATAATTTTGGGTTGCTCACTATAAATGGAATTTTCAGTTTTTCTCTTTGAAATTTTCACACAATATGTGGCTGAGGAGTAGCTTTAAGGAACAAAAAAATTTCATAACTTGTGACTAAATGGTTAAAGAGTTATGGAATGATTTGTAGTTTTTGTTGTTATCCAAGACCTCAAAAAAATTACTTTTAAAGAAATAAAAATTTGAACTTGGTTTCCTAGATTTGCATGTATGTGGAAAGATTTGAATCATTCTATTTTGATTGACTAGATGAAAGCTATGACGGAAGTTTTAGCATGTGGGTAGTTATAGAATCTCTACTCTAATAGAAACTTTGAAGTCTTTTATTTAGGTCAATTTTTCATATTTTTGAAAAAACAAATAATTAGATGTAGATGTTTTATTACAACATTACAACTGGTGGGATTGGAATTTTTTAATTCCACAACTAATTTATTAAGAATTTAGTATTTTGAATCATATTCTACTTCTTTTCTACTCACTATTTTTTTTAAGAATGAATATGAATTATTTTTTGATTGAATTTTTTATATGTATTCCCAATTGATTTCTTCCACATATTATAGAAAGTAACACGTTTTAGGATCTACACATTTTTGTGTAAAAAGTTTGAAAGATGAAACCTAACTATTTGGGAAGAGTTGAAAATATTTCTTTTTGAAACTCAAGCATTATGATTTTGCAATTGGTAAGGTTTTTTTTATTGTGAAATTCCATTGGGAGGGTTTACTCTAACAAGTAATCTAAAAGATACTATCGTTGGATTTGTTACAAAATAGAATGGGGTAGAAAATTTAAGCCTTGCTTTGGAAACTAGTATTTTGAAGTATTTTTGGGCCTCTGAGCATGAAAGAACTTTAGGGGTTAACTTGTGAATTTTAATCAATATGTTGGAAAATGGGTTGAAAATATTTGTAAATAATTTAAACAAAAAACTTTTATAATCATCTTTAAGAGAATTATAAAGTGGAAAGTGTTACTACATGAAAGAAAAATTGAATTGCTTTTAAATTTCACAAAAAATTGAGAATTGTTAATCCCAATAGAAGAATGTTCTTAAAAAAACTGGCATCTCTTTTTTTTATTTGCAGATTTTCAAAATTGAGTTCAAAAATCAACTTTTTATGTTTTGCTTACCTTCATTGTGTGCAAAATAAAATTCCTCACAACATTCACTCCATCTTGTGGAAATGGATGGTTCAAATGTTTTTGAGTAGGCATAGATCTATACAATCCAAAAATAATAATTTATTTTTTAGAATATATTTATAGCTACCTACTTTGATAATGAAATATAAAATCCTTTTAGATTTTGCAAAATTTATTGGAATGGTGACCTGGAACAAAACTTGATATGGAAATTGTGATGATTAGCATCCAATCTAAAAAATCATGCAAAACTTCTAAGTTATGAAGTCAATAGAGCCTACTTGAGTTTAAAACCCCTACAAAGTGGTCTCTTTAGTACTACATGGGGTTAAATTGTGGTCGTCACCAAGGATGACTTTCCTCAAAAAATGGTTGTGATAGGAGAACCAAAATGTAAACTAGAAACTTGTAGGTTGTCCATTTCTTGCCTCTAACTGTAGAATCCAATATAGGCCGCCATTTCCAAACAAAGGTTTACTTTATCTATTTCAACTTGCAATAAGGCAATGCAAAGGAAGATTCCTTCCAATGTATTTTTTGGTGGTCTATTGCAAATCCCAACTTACTTCCATGAAGCCATTCCAACAAGCGTATAGGAAATTTGGGATATTTTTTTTTAATGCAATTTGACCAATCCATCCAAGTGGAGATTGGAAATTTACCAAATCTTTCTTATAATATTAAATTATGAAATACAAATAGAAAAATAGAGATGATAATAGTATAAGCTTGTGTCTTTATCTTACAAACAATCACTGCAGAAACATCGTTGACATTGGTTGGAGACTTTAAAATTTACAATGCTCCCTTCACTCAAAGTGGACTACTCTTTTCTTTTGGTGATCTATTGCACTTCCTTACCTCACTTAGACCTTTCTAACAAGAATTTAGAAATTTGGGACTTTTTTTAACTATATTTTGCCAAATCCACCCATCCAAGTGAGGGCCGAGAATTTGCCACATCTTTCTTATTGTAATAAACTATAGAACAATATAGTTAAAAATAGTATAGGATGGCGTCTTTATCTTCCAAACAATCGCCGCATGAGCGACATGGCTGGAGACCCAAAAATTTACACGGAAGTGGACAGACAGAAGCTGAGAGGTGGTTTAGGGGGTTCTCCGGCATCTGCGGCGAAGTGTAAACCTAGCTAGCCGACGTCAATCCTGACCATTTTTCGGCCGCAGTTCACGCCTCCCTGACTGCAAGCGCTCCGATTGAGCCACGCCATTCCCGTCCGAGTCCAACGTCGCATGCCCAGGATCGACGACTGCAATAGTACTGTCCTAAAACCACCTCCCGAATTACCCAGACTTCATATTCGCAAGACTAGCTTCATAGCTTCGCTTCGCTTAGAATCGAAGTCCAATTTATCAATCTCATTTCGCTCAGTCACCTCTGGAAGACTATGAACACAACAACCGGTTTCTTGAGCAGTTGCGTCCTGATCATGGGGCCGATCGTCGGTGCTCCGATCCCTTGTCCTGCACCCATTTCGTTATTGTAGTGGTTATGACATTGTTGAGGGATCGAAGTTGGAGCGTCGGGCAGCAGTCTGACACAGTGTGTATCATTGTGTGACGTTGACGATCGATCGATCGATCCCACCTCAAGAGAGTCAATGCAAGACTAGGAGCGTGTTTCGTAGTACTAGAAATAAGTGAGCCGTGCAAGGACTACTATACTACGGATCATCTTGTAAAGTTGCTGCTGCAACATTTATGATCAGGAGGAGCTAGCTATTGTTGCTAGTGATAGTAGCAGGGAGGTTGCACACGAGCAGGATCAGCTGGCGGGAACTCCAGCTAGCTAAGGTAACGGAAAGTCGGAGCCTCTGCACAGCCCCCCAAGTGCGGGTCAGTCAGGCGCGTGTGAATTTTGTGTCATGTGTGTCTGTGTGCAAGAGTAGGCGCGCCTGTTAGTTGCACTGCCTGGTCAGATTCTCGTCTAGACTTTGTTGGAGGCTGGAGCTGCAATCCTGGCTTGCCCCATGGCAGGCTAGAGGGGGTTAACTTGACGTTGTACTGCTTAGAGGAGGAACAGTATTACAGTATGGGTTATGGTCAATGGAGCGATCTGGCGTTGCTCTTTTGGTCCGTGTAAGTCCGGCCAATAAGTGGGTGACATGCACCTGTCCTTGTGTTGGGTGCTGCATTGATGAGGGCTGTCTGTCTTGGGCACTCGAGAACTGAAGCCGTTTCTTTCTCTCTCGCACCTCACGTAAGTTAGAGTAATTGGCGAGCGAGCAAGGAGCTGGTTTAGTACTGCTGGGGATGCACCATTTAGTCGTCTGCACACTAACTTCTTCCAGGTTCTGCCTGTCGAGCTCTGAGCACACCAGGGGTCTGGAGCCCACACATCGCCATCTCGGGTGCCAGAATCTTTACCAGTAGCTAAGTTAGCCGGGTGGGTCAGTGGGTGGGTGCAGAGAGAAAGAGAGAAAGTTTGAGAGAAAGAGAGGTATAAGTATATTGAATATCATTTTGGCCACTTATGTCACTTGCAGTAGTTACTGTCACTGAGACTGAGAGACGAGGGTAGCCCTGCTGTCAGGGAGTAACTGCCCCCCTGGTCGCAGCGTCGGTACATGCCCCCCTCGCCTGTCCAACTTCAATTCGACAGCCTGCCTGCATCGCTCTCCATTACCAGCTTGCCTTAGATTGCACCGATCACACTCAATGTAACCCCGGCCTCATTGACAGCCTTGCTCTGCTCGGCTCTGCTCTAGCTAGCTCTCGCCACTTCAGGGTTCTCAGTCGTTCTGTACGTTCTGTTCTGGGAACCACTTTACATTTGAAATTGTACTGGAATCGTCCATTCCCCTGTTTCAAGGATCATGTCCACATTGGTTTGGTGAGTGTTTTGTTACTCAAGCTACAGTCCAGCCCTTTGGCCTCGGGATCAAGTTTCCTGGGAGGGCTTGTAGCTGGTACTTTAGCTTGCGCAAGCGAGGCTTGGGGCTGCTGTACGTTCCCAGCTTCGGCCAACAACTAGCTGACTAGTCAGCTGGTTGCCTTCGAAATTGCGCTTTGCACTAGTCCGAATATAGATTGTCGATCCCTTCGTTTCACGTACTTCTCTATTTCTCTATTCTGAAATATTGTGGGACATGGCGCATAGCTGGTGCATTGTGGAACTCATCTCTTCCTGCTCTCGCTGTTCGCCGCACGTTTGTCCCTTCGAAGACAGAATCTAGTCTTGTATTCCCAATCTCGTCGTTGGTTCCCTCATTTCTATCGAAGTGGTTTGAGGTAAGTGGGTCTCTCTCGGATTCCCCACAGACGAGTCCCTAACAGTGGTCACTAGACGAATTACTGCTGTGCCGAACGCTGCAATATATAGTCAGTGGTCACTAGATTCAAAAGACTGACAAAGTGTCTGAATGAGGAAGAATTCATCCTCAGGTACGTTTCAGAATGTCGCATTAGCTAGCCAGGGACCCCGTGTGATACATATATTTACTTCCTTAGTTTGAGTGCTGGAAAGAGTGCAAGCGAGGTCAAGCATTCTTCCGACGTTTCTCTTCATCGGAACGCCATTGAAAATACTGAGTCACAATACGCACCCGATCGAAAACAATTGCAGTGTAGCCCCTCCCTCGCCTAGACCATCCCATACCTGAGGAATTTGCACCTCCACTGGAGCTCTCTTCCCGGTGACTATAATGCAGTTTACTGACCTCTTCGCAACCCTAAGTAGTTGAACGTACTTCCCTGACGCCTTTCCTCCGCGTGTGTGCATGTTGTCAGGTCTTCTCAGCCAGCCTTGACCATTCAGGGAAGATCGACATCGAAGACCGAACTCGTGTGCTTATTAAACAATTAGTATCCAGGCTATCCTTCCAGAGTGGGGCACAACAATGGACAAGCTCCCCAGGGCCATGGGAGGTGGAAGCCCTTACAGCTTGACTCTCAACCCGTCGAAAGGCGGCCTGGCGTTGCAAGAAGCCAACACCCAACACTCGCTGCAGCAATTGTCGTATGACCCCAGCTTCGCAGAGCGCGCTGCAAAGTATTCCACGTTCGGAAACTCACGATTCCCGCAAGGAGGATACTCGGCTTTCGACACAGGCCGACTGCGTGACGTCTTGGAGAATGAGAGCATGCGCGCCATCCCCCATCACGGCAACAGCTTCTCCTCGGAAGACGAGACGAAGCCCAAATCTTGCGAGAGGGGGAGCCCAAGTCTGCGAGAGGAAGCCATTGAGGGAGCAAAGTCGAAAGGATTGGTGGGGAACACTGAGGCTGTTTCTAGTGACTGCTTGGCGTCGCAGGAAAACTCTTCGGGCTCAGCTCCACCAGCAGCAATAGCAGCAGCAGCAGCAACAGCAACTGGGACAGGAGCTTCGGCTCCCCAACGGAAGCGCAAAGGAAATGCATCCTGTGACACCAAGTCTGTGGAGGTTTTGACGGAGCAAACGTCCTCGGGCTTGAAACGGCAGAGATCGGTGGACGGGAAACTGAAGGCCGAGCGGAGCGGCAGTGAAAATTCCGGAGACTCCAGCCCCAGATCTACCTTGAAGGGGGGCGCGACTTCCAAGGCGCCGCAGTCAGACGGGGGGCAGCAGCAGCTCCATAACAAGCAAGACTACATACATGTACGCGCAAGGAGAGGCCAGGCCACCGACAGTCACAGCCTTGCCGAACGGGTATGCAATGCTTGCTTTCCTCCTATCTCATCACCTGCACTCAATGTTTGTTCAAATGGCTTTCAAATCTATCAGTTGGTAAAGTTTTCCTGCTTGTTTGAGAGCCAGAGTTGTTAAGAACTTGTTTGGGTCGCCTACTGCAGAAGAACTAACTGTAGTGTAACGTAATGAGACTTCATTAACCATACAGTACATTAGATGTTCCATTGACCATTCAGGTTAATAACTTTGATTTGTGTTAAGTGTCGAAATACTTAGTCTATTGACATTTCGTTTTTTGTCATTGATTTTCAACTTAACACAGAACAGATGTGCAAAATTAGAGATCACACAAGTTTGTAGATTGGTGTAGGGAAATGCTCAAAGTTCACCTGTATGGTGCATGGAACTAAACCCTTGCTGTATTGTGATAGGATGGTGATAGGAGACTTTATATTACATCATCGTTGTATGCTGTGAATGCCGGTACTTTCTCTTGTTTTTTCCTTGGTCCCCCCTGTGCTCTAACGTTGATATGGGTTCTTCACAGGTTCGCCGAGAAAAGATTAGCGAGCGCATGAAGTTTCTACAAGACCTAGTGCCCGGCTGCAGCAAGGTACATTATATTAACCCATCTCTTTTCTAAATATGTAATAAAATTGCCATTTAGAAATTATAATACTGATTAGATAACCGAGCATTATCAAACGAAATGACAAGCTGTTCCCTTGAGTTCTGAATATCCAAATCTGTACTTTTCGGTGGCTCGCATTGAGTAAAGGGCTATGAGGTATGTCCTAATCAGCCAAAGAGAGTGACATGGCTGCTTCCAAACCCAGACTTCCTACTATGATACGTTCCTCACTTGGGGGGTTATTCCTTATGATATGGCCAACTTTGCCATCACCTAAAAACACCTTTACGCAGAGCTGTTTGATTGCCGTATGATCTCAAAATAATCTCACACAAGGAACATCAAACAGCAACAAACTACAACTTTACTATCATAGCTTTCAACTACTGAGTGCATTCTTATTAATGCTATTGTGAACATAGTTGATCTAGGCCCAAGGTCTGAACTCTGACGTTAGCGTTATCAATCTTAAAGTGCCTCCTACTACTTTGCCAATGAAAACTTACCACAAGAGCTAAACCTGCCAGAACAGAGAAGCTTATATTAAGAGTACAACGTCATCCTTCTTCTGACCAGCCCACGAGAGAGAGAGTGACACAGGTGCGTCCAAACTTGGACAATGAAGTAAGTAGCATGTTTCCAATGGAAAAAAGCTGATGAAGTGAAGCTGATGAAATTAAGCCGAGGGTATATCCCATTGCAGGTGACAGGGAAGGCCGTGATGCTGGACGAGATCATCAACTACGTGCAATCCCTGCAACGCCAGATCGAGTTTCTGTCCATGAAGTTGGCGGCAGTGAACCCGGGGCTGGATTACGACTACGACCAGTTGCTGGGGAAGGAGTTGCTGCTGTCGCGGTCTCCCGAAACCACGTTGCTGGGCCCCGATCCTCTTGGCTATGGCCATGGCCAACTCCCCTTGCCCCTGCCCCACTTCAGCGGCATAGAGGGGTTTGGAGATGCGTACTTGCGGCGCTCCATGAGTGTGCCGTCCATGGCGTCCTTGGTTTCGGACGACCAATTCTGTGATCCTCTCTCTCAGGTACCTCCTTAATTTTCTTGTTCAAATGGGTACGTGATGATCTGTAACTTGTATGCCCCGCTGCAAAGTTTGCAGCAATCCCCTTCCAAAAGAAAAAAAATGATGTCCAGTTTTTCAAAAACCTTCAAGTAGATCGTGTTTTACTTTCTTTTTTATGAAATGGAAGTACCGTTTACCTTCTTGTCCTGTACCTCATGGAAACATAAAAATAGAGCATGGTCTATTAGAAGGATGCAACAGGAAACAATTAATGTGTCCTGCGGGAATTGAAATCAACAGAGTAGAGAGATGGAAACCAGTTCTCCGTTTGAGAAGATTGTAAGCTGATGTAAATGTGGGTGATTTGGAATGCTGCACAGGCTGTGAATCTATGCAACGGAGATCTCCAAAGTGTAGTGGAGATGGGGTTTATCCAAGGGAGGCAAGGTTTGGGGTTTGGCTCGCAACTCAGTCACGGTAAGTGATTCCTCAACAACCTTTGCATTGCTAACTATCACAGTCTTTCTAACTTGAATTTCGTCATGATGTACTAAAATTAATATTACTCTAACATGGACCATAACATACACTCTATATTGTCAATCTTGCTAAATGGGTGCACATCTGGGCGCGCCGAAAATTGTGACATTCATCACCACAAAGCTCTAGAAGCCAGGAAAGAAATACATTCACATTTCTGGCGGCGCTTCCTTAAAAGAGCCAAAGTCATGAAATTCTGTTCATGTAGCGGAAATCAACGTTTGATCCTCAGTTCTAACAGCAAGAAATTTTCTTTTTCTTGCAGGGTCTAGTATGTGTTTACCTGGCAAGTTGAAGGTGGAGTTGGGATGATGACTTACAGAATACTGAGAAGATGGGAAGAAGATGGGAAGTGGTAACACAGCTGTCTTGTAACAAACACGGTGACTACACTCAACCATGCACATACAAAAACCTTCGTTTCGGCGTTCGATTGTACCATATATCAACAAAGGGCCAGCATGAACACAATTGGTATAAGTTGGCAACAAATGAACCCTTGGCCAGAAGCACAGGTTTGGCATCGTCCCTCTGGCTCGGCAGCCCATGTCTGCAGCCAATTCAACGCAGACTGGAAATCGAGCACATGAAGGAGATCAGAGCCACCAGTGCTATATATGCATTCAAGCTTCTAAGTTCGAGTTCCAGAGTCCATGGCCAGCTTACAGCAAATGATTAAAACATTAGTCGGGCTCTGTACAGCAGAATGTTTTACTGACTGATTATGAATTGTAGTTTGTTTGTAGCTAGAAGAAGCGTAACTTATGCATCTTTTGCTATTTGTTTGTTGCCTAGGGGCGGCAGCAGCAGCAGCAGCAACCTTCTTATAGAAAAACATTGATGATATTTTTTGGACTGTGACTATGCTAGTAAGTTAGATCCTAGCTATGCAAGCTCAGAGTGCCACTGTTTCTAGCAAGCAGTGTTAAGCCTCTCAGTCCCATTACTCAGACATTAATATTCAGTAGTATCACCTATTCATTCAATAAATAAACCTTTCCTGATTATAGCTGGAACTCCTCAGTCCTCACTCATGTCTGCTCTTCGTCTGCCTCTGTGTTCCAAGTCCCAACAGTCAATACTTCCCTTCTTCGACATTAATTTATTCTTATGTATCTGCACTTTGTGTTTTGATACTTTCATATTCAACTACATTATAAGTTTAAGTGCACTTTCATAGTAAAGTATATGACGTACAAGCATATAAATTAGTATTATATGGGACTGTGAATGATGTATTCACCTGCAGTTCCCAGGTCGACCTGTGATTGAGAAACCATTTTTTGGCAAACATATCACCTAAGTTACAGTAGAGGCTTTTTTGGCGAATTGAAATGGTGCAAGATTCGCACATAAGTGTGCCCATTTACCCTTCTTCATGGCTTCCAATCCTTGTTGATAAGTACGGAGTACTACACAAGCAGACATCTCGCGAAGGAGGACGCAGGGGTCGTCAATGGCATCTTTCTCGTTCGATAGGATGAAAATACGCGAATGATGACTATCTGATACCCCGAGATAATGGATGAAATTTTCCTCTGCCCTTCAGTTCTTCTGGCTCTGTTTCTCATACAAGATAGACTGGAAGCCTTCCAGAGTGTGGGAATTCTCAACATCAACCCAATGGTCACTTAATCGGCGTCGAGGTTTCAATCAGAGATTTTGCGTCGGTAGAGGTTTACGGGGACCTGTGATTGACGTTTTAGCGGAAAAAACTTAGGTTTCTTGGTGATTTTGACAGTACATGTAGCGACAACGAAGAGAGAAGAATGCGTTGAATCCGAGCTTTAGGTGTGCTTCTCTTGTAGAATTCGATGAGCTGTGTGTGTGCAAGATTTGGAATGATTTCAATGCAAGTAGAATTCGATCTTTCCATCGCTGTATGAGGTTTAGGGTTTATCGGGGTTTTAGGGCTAGGAGCAGCTTATAGCGGTCGCCAAGGGAATTGTTAAAGGGATTGCCTACTGTCGAAATTGCGCATGGTTGTCGCAACCTGGCTATTGTAAATTTCAGTTTTCTGGCTTCTCTTCAGACTGTGTAGCTTCACGATAACTACAGGAAACGTAAAAATTGCTGCTCAGTGGAGTGACTGTCTTTTCTCCGAGCTAGGAAACTGTCCATCATTGTTGAAGCTCTGGCGATGTGAATTGGCGTCCTACTTTATTGACTGCCTTGTAGGATAGATATGTTGGATTCGGGCTCATGGACATTCCACTACTAATTAATTTCTGTTCCATTTTCCGGTCAGGTCAAGATTGTCTAGGGAGCATAGGGGTTTTGAGAAGATGATTAGGGGTGGACCTTTCCGCGTGGTGGCTTCTACGAGCGCTGCAGTCGCCGCAGGACGATTCACGTCCTCTACAATGCCGTCTGCTTCGTTGGGGGGGCTTTGCATTATTGGCGAGAGGTCCCGGGTATTTGCTCTCTTCCTTTTCATTTTGCCTTGAAATCGCTTCCAGATATGTTCAATTGAAGTTGTGGTCAGTTGCTTCTAAAAGAAATGTAGTTGAATATCGATGAAGTATGATATTATTTATAACATTTCTTGTACAATCAAGTATCAAAATGTATATTGAAAGTAAAGTATCATGGTTTTATAACTTTACCTTATTGTAATACACTTCGTGTCACTGAAATTTCACGGATAAAGTGGAAAAATTCAGGACTGTAAATGTGAAGCAGTCCTCTAGGGATTAAACTCCGCCTTGAATTGCCCGTGCACTTTTCGGTAAGAAGTGCGTATTGACGCTTCCAATCATCCTTGCTTGAATACACGTCCGAAATGTTCGATTTGCTTCATGGTCAATTGCTTGTAGATGTGTTTGGAAATCGATTTATCTCTGCCTTCAGTAGGCGAGCGATATGGTAGTTAGGAAATACTCCCTCCGTCCGGAAATAAGCTACGGCAATTTTGTTCGTAATGTTTGGCAGGGATCGTATTGTGAAATGCACAATCCAGATGGGTCCAAATTTTATATCTCCAGAATCAATGAAGAACGTTGCGTGGGTTGGTCAAAACATAAATCAAATTGAACTAAAGAAAGACCTACTCAAAACTACTAAATTAATCACTAGGCGCAGTTAAGACACTTGTCTCCAGTCAGATAGAGTGTTTTTAACGTTTCCAGCTGCGTTTGGATTGAGGACATGTTTGGAGTGGTCCATCTAAACCCTAAATCCATGAATGCATTGTGCTTTCTACAGTGTTTTTCTGAATACCACTGGATCCTGGGTTGACGATTTTCAATTGGTTATGCTCTTGCAGGTAAGAAGTGCACCACAGTCTTCAAGGTGTACAACTCACGTTGGGGAGTGTCGGTTTTGCAATGGAGAGTTGCCAAGCGATTGGGCGCCATCTTACGATCCTGCGGTGGCTCGGTTATGTGTTTTTCCGAAACGTGACAACAAGTACAATTTATCTTCAGCTTGGTTTGGTTTCGTATGCCGTGTTGACCTCCTTGTACTTAAGCCAAAAATTAGACAGTGCACTTTGGAAACTAATAGTCGATTATAGTACCTTTCAAAACACATTTCTATGTTGCAAAACGTATGGTATGATGTATTCTTTCTATTGGTAAAATTTTTTACCTTCCTGGAAGTTTCCTAAAATATTGATTTCAATTTCTATAGATATGGAAGCAGTGACTTTTAGGGGTTTATTTTCTTCACATGCTTGATGGATTTTTTTGGCGTTACCATGAAGTTGCTCTGAAGTGTGCACTATGTGCTCATAGACAGTCGTGATGTGCAGGGTCCTGCAGCGCTTGAGCCGTTCCGCTGAAGGGTATATGCTACTGCTTCATTATTTTTACCATCACTTTGATTCATCGCTTCTTTATGCGTTTTTATACAATTTAATCTTAGGGCAGTAGAGATGGGAACAAGCTCATGTACAGCGACCTTAACTCCTAATAGCTCAAGCTAAAATAATTAGTACATTAAAAACTAATGAATTGATTGTAGTAACTTTCAAAACATATTTCTATGTTTTAAAATGTAGAGTTATATTGATATGGTTATTTAGTTCTTATTCTATTGGTCTATTTGTTACCTCATTGAAGCTTTTAAAATCATACTCCCTCTGTTCCAATAAATCCGTGTTACTCCCAGAGTTTCCCACTAGAAACCACGGATTTATTGACAGAGGGAGTGTATTTCAACTCCTATCCATAGGGAAGCAGTCACTTTTGTCCATTTGGGCACTTAAGGGCTTAGCAAGTCGGTTCTGCAGTTACAGGCAGCCGTGGCTTATCAGAGGAATGTCAACAGCAAGTGCCGCTGAAGCTGTTGAAGCTAGTGAAGTTCCTGGTTTGCAAGGCACGGAAGAAGATGTTCCGATCAAGCAAGTGACTCCCAAGTATCTGATCGGCAAGACGCAAGAAGAGCTGGAAAAGATTGTGATGTCGTTTGACGAGGTTAGCTTCTTGTATCTCCTCTCTATTTGGAAGATCTGTCAGAAACATGGTGGTAGAGTAAACAGACATACATAAATCCTAGCAGTTGTCATGATAGTGCTAGAATACTCTATGAAATTGTGTGTATCTTGGTGCTTGACAGGTCTTTACCAGGCAAGGCCACCTCTAATCACCAATAGAGGGCAATATTATCTACTTGAGTGGAGCGCTGCATGGTGCTTGGGTGTAGAGAATGTACGAGGTCTTAAAATTTAGATTTGCTTGCTCTGTATTTTATACTGACTGTATTAAATTAGTTCTACTGACAAAGAGTGCTCACATGCAGCAAAAGTATCGCGGAAAGCAAATGCACCAGCTCATTTACAAGAACAAGATCAAAACTGTTAAACAGTTAGCACAATGTAATCAGACTCTTCTGCTTGTTCTGGAAACATCAGTTCTGTTCGATTTTGCGTGCACATCTACCGCTTTTGGATTGCGAGAATTACACTGCTTGGCTTGTGACCCTCCATAGAATTTTAAAATGTTTTGCACAACTCGTCACTGTCTGGTCTTACTTTTTGCATAAGTACTTCACAGCCAATAATTCTTTATGACATGTTTTAGGGGACTGACTCAAGCCTTGTTTGCTTTGAATGTGGTCAGTACCGAAACAGTTGCGTGATGCAATGGTGGAAGCAGGTTGGAGTATCGGGCGGTCCCCTATACACCATATTGCAACTTCTAAAGATGGAACTGTGAAGGTATTGATTTCAATATTTGGCTGACTTTTTGGTGAATCCCTGGTCTTGCTTAATCCTTTAACGCTCAAATCCTTTTTTGCACATTTTTGCTTTTATCTTTGTACAAGTATGCTATTTACCTCAATTTCATCCGATTGGACGTAAGGGAGGGTTCTTTATTTAAAGATTTAAGCATTACTTTGGATTAATGGGAAATTATTTGGAAGAAATGTTGCCTTGAAGCACTCCATTCATCATCCAGAATATGGACATCGGAGCGCTTAGGGTTAGCAATAGGCCCGCACTAGTGATTTTGAGCTTCGGCACAGCAGTTTCACTCTTCCCTGCAGTGTATAACATTAAGGCTGTCTTAATTTTGTCTGTGCTTGTTGTGTGAATGTGTATTTACTGGTCGTTGCAATTGCCGGGCATTGCTTGGCCTGCCAGCGCAATAGGACCTGACCTGTTTCACTTGACTGCCACAGATTTTACTGAGATTGGAGGATAATAGACTTGTTGAAGCTGTTGGGATTCCAGTGAAAGATAAAGATGGAAGTTCAAGGTTGACTGTCTGCGTGTCATCTCAGGTCTGAGTTTGCCTTCTCACATCTAGGGATATCCTTTTCTATATTAGCTCTGAGTTAATACATTGATTTCCTTTTGGTGGGTTGAATAGCGCCCATGTAAGAGCCAAACTGCGCTCTATGTAAATGTCTTATTATTGTTAACCATAAGTGAATCCTTGACGTCTTAACCTACTTGAGTCATAATTATTAGTCCTTAATTGACCTACTCTATAGTGACCACTTTGTCATTGTTTATTCCTTAAATCATGGAGCTTCTATTCACGATCGTCCCGGCTACAAGGTCACTGTATCTGTGGACAGGGTCATTGTATAAACTATGTGAGCTTTGTTTAATATTCCAGTGCGTGCAATCAAGCTTCCAGACGTGTTACTTGCTTTGTAGGTTGGCTGCGCACTGAAATGCACTTTCTGTGCCACTGGGAAGGGCGGTTTTGCACGTAACTTAAAGTCGCATGAAATAGTCGATCAGGTAATTTTGCTTCTTCTTCCTCTTGGTTTTCCCCTTGTCCTTGTTGGTCGTCGAGAACTCGGTGGCAAGATTACGACTTCTAGACGTTCGCATCCAGCTGATAATAGTGAACTCACTGGTGTTTGGTTGGGGTTCGACTCTTATGCTTCTGTTTGTCACTTCAGGTGCTATCTATAGAAGACATATTTAGGCAACGAGTGACAAATATTGTGTTCATGGGCATGGGTGAGCCACTAATGAATCTTGGAGCAGTCTTAGACGCTCATCGTACTATTAACAAGGTGTGTTGATCCTTTATGTTTTTCCAGTTTTTAAATTTATATTACAAATTCTAATGTCGGATTTTGTGAAGGAATAACCTTTCCTTTGCGCTGCCATCATCTACTCTTTTCGTTTTGCGTAACACTGCCTCTTTCATGCAACGATTCAGGAGTTGCTTATAGGCCAGAGAATGATGACAATCTCAACCGTTGGAGTTCCAAATACCATAAGACGCCTTGCAGCTCACAAGCTTCAATCCACATTAGCTATCAGGTACTGAAACTATTGAGCAGGTCAATTACTTCAGGTCAATTCCTTCTCTAAATACAGGATGGACCATGGACCACAGTAATTACAAGAGCTCACAGTAATGTGTGTTTCAAATGCTGTGTGATGCTTTGATCTTGGTTGTTGCGAAGTAGCTTACAACCTCTTTGGACAAAAATATTCTGGGCCGCAGTAATTTTCACCCTCTATACTTGAATATCCACTGTATATGATGTACGTACAGTTCCAAATTTATGTCGGTAGCGTAATTTTTTGGACTGTTCCTCTTTCTGTTCTTTGTGACGGTTTCTACAGAATGTAAAGAGGATAGACCCTTGATCTTATTTGATGTGGTTTCCAGTTCCTTCTATTTGTTTGTATTCTCAACGAGGGAATAATTCTTTTGATGTGCAGTTTGCATGCCCCAAACCAGGAACTGCGGTCACAAATAGTTCCTAGTGCGAAAGGTTATCCACTAGATGCACTGATGGAAGATTGTCGATTCTATTTTGAGACAACTGGACGTCGCCTATCATTTGAATACACTCTTCTAGGTGAGTATCTTCCGCGTGTCTTTGAAAAAATATGAGACTAATATGTATGTCTGGTGATGTGCAACTTCTAAGTTCTCAGAGGTCATACTGTATCTTCTTTCTTCATGATTGCACGCAGCGTCGGTGTGTTCTTACTGGGAACGGAAGCGTTAATTTTTTCTGCGCTTGTTGCATTGTAGCTGGAGTGAATGACCAGAGAGAGCATGCTGAGGAGCTTGCAACCCTGCTTCATAAGTGGAACTTGGGACGTCATGTGAACATTATTCCGTATAACCCCATAGCAGATTCTGAGTTTGAACGACCAACGAAGGCAAAAGTAAGGACTCTCTGCTTGGTATTTCTCAAAATTTGGCAAGAAATCAATTTTATTTCGGCTGATGGTGCAACTTGGATTTTGACCTTTCAGGTACTTGCCTTTGTGGAGACGCTAGGCAAACGAAGGGTAACAGCCAGCGTTAGAGTAACTCGCGGCCTGGATGCCAATGCTGCTTGTGGGCAACTGCGAAACGAGTTTCAAAAGTTCCCTTTAGAGGCGTCCTTGGAGTCGCCTGTACTTTCAATTTAACAACGGGAACATGATTTTTTAAACAGATCTTGGAATTTATTATATAATTTTTTTTTGCGGGGCTCATGTACTTGAGTTCTCAATCTGTTTCTATTATTTCATATCTGCTCTTAAAAGTGCTCAGAAGCACAGTTAGTAACAGTTTGCCACGCTAAAATTTTCAAATGACTAACACATGTGGGTGGAATTTAGAGGATGATGATGTTGCTACGTTGCAACCTTATTTGTTTGAGACTTCAACCCATGAATGACCCAGTGTTTGTTCAAAGTATGCATGAAATCTTGGGTAGGTTCACGCAAGGCCAACTTTGAACGGATGTTCTCGAAATTTTGGCACAAGGGGTTGGATATGTACCCATTTGTGGGAATTTTATAAAAACTCCAATCCCATGCTTGGATCAAAAGTTGCAAAAATCTCTCAACAGGAGTCAACTCAACTAACCATGTCGGGCAAGTTTGAAAAATATCTTCTAATTGAAAATATAGGTTTTCACGTTTCAGATTTCAAATAATAAATTTCCTCCTTGCATAAGAAATGGCATCACAGAATGACTAGTGTATTGTTTGTTTACTTAACCTCTTCATATTGCTCTTCTTATTGCAAGTTGTAAGTGAAAAAAAATTGTTTCTATTTTCAATTATGGTCAATGCACCAAGATAGTCTTTGACAATTTCTCTTGAGAAATAAACCCCCTCCTTCAGGGGTTAGAAACTTGGGAATCCACTTCTAAACTTCTTAATTCCTTAGCACTAAGGTAGGACGATCCATTGAGGTCCAATTGGGGCACCAAGTGCTATACAAAATTTTGCTCTGTTGCATCCTAGATGTCCATCTGTGTACCGTGACGAGACTCCACACGGGGAAATCAATGAGTATGCAAAATGTATCGACCTCTGACTAAAAGATGAGATAAGAGTAGCTTATCAATATTTTTGATTCCTAATACTGGTTCCTTACTCCAAAGTGTAGGGTACATCTCAGTATCAGGATATTGCATGGCTTTGTTGTCAATATTGGAGGTCAATAGGATGCTGACAATGACTAATAGCGCGTCTCTTTGGGAAGGCAGACTGCCTAGATTGTGGTTATCGTTTCTGAAGTACCTGAAAGCGATGCCCACAACCCTAGGCTTCGAGAATTTCCACTTCAGCGAAGTCGGTAGTATCATAGCTAATATATATGTCCACATTATTCCTGGCTCTGCCAAAGCTCTACCTGCAACAAAGGTAAATTCGACTCGTCAACGATATGAAAAATAACGGAATACTGAATAAGCACAAGTGAAAACGCACAGAGACATGCATCCATGAATAACCCCACAAGAAGCGGAATGACAAAATTTGCAGAGTGCATCTCATATAAAATTTGCGAGTATTACACCAGATCGCAAAAAACCGGTAGATACCACTGATACAAACAGCCCATGATGGCTAGATGTTGGCAACAAAGGAATCAGGTCTGGTCTCAAGAGCATTCGTACTGAAAAACTAATGCTAATTGGTAGGGATTAAAAGGGAAATTCCAACTATGAAAATCCTCAAATTACTCCCCGAAAAATCGAAGATCAAAGCCCAAAGTCGCACAAGAAAAATGCATATTCTAGATGTTCGCAGAGTCTTAGTAAAGAAGATTACCAGTTGACCAAAACTTGGATCTTGCCAAGGGACTGGGATAGCTCATCTTGTGAAAATGAGAGCTACCGCAAAATGTCAGAGATCATCATATTAAGTAAAAAGGCTGTCAACCTCGACACAAAAACGTCGATTTACATCTCTGAAAGCCTGAGGTATGACGCCGCCTGAAAGAATGATAGAAGATCAGCGATCTGTTACAGTAGGGTCGATGCTTTGCTTTCAACCAACATGGAACCTTCATATTCCGAAAATCTTTTGAACATCTTTTGTAGTAACCACTGATAATGGCTAAAGCAAGACACTCCAACAAAAAACATCATCTAATAAGTGAGCATTATCTATCTCAAACATGTGGCATACGTATCCATCCGATTCAACGTAAAATCATGACTCTCATACTCCCTTGAAACTGAGTGATAAATATATACAAGACAGGATGACAAATGTCTGACTTCTACAACCAGCATACTACAAGCTATACTCATCCTTGAATTAAAATTCAGTCTACATAGAGATTCAAAATTTCAGGACTAAGCAGTTATGCAGTTGACTGCATAAAGTGAAAGATATGAAACACGGACCTGATGATTCACAGTGGTTCGAGCAGAAAATCTTATAACTTGTAATTTGGTTACTTCACCATTAACGGCCTGTGGAAATACCAGCTGGTATCCACAGCCTGGTCTCCAAAATTTGAGAAGTAAACTGGCTAGGACGTAAGATCGTTGTTGGAAATTGGTGATAGAAGCACTTTTTTAGCCCACCAATCTTCCCCCAAGTCATCATCGGTACTCTCCAGATCTGTGTTTGTACCTGTTTCATCTTTAGATACATCATCATTGCAAATATCTACATCACTGGAAGCATCCTTGCATTCCTCAGCCGCAGGGACATCTCTGTTTACCTGGCAATCCCTAGTCGTCTCAAACATTCCCTGGCCTCTACACTTGCCTTGAAGGCTAATTATCATCTCTGAAAGCCTGTCCTGGGCAGGTTCCCCGTCCCCGGATGTCTGTGTATCATTGTGCAGCGATACTTTCTCCTGCAACGGATGCTTATCCTCAGTGGTGCAAGTTGGAGGGGTAACAGCGTCGTCAAGACTCAAGCTCGAAGCTTTTTTCTTAGCCTCTTTCCCCTGACGGTGTCGTTTCTTCCCCTTCTCCACTAATATTCCATCACCCTGCTCTTCCGTTGCATCTCTTAACCGCTTCGTACCTATTTGTGCGACTTGCCCTGGGTCAAAATGACTCTCCAGTGCCCCTTGCAATTTCATCAGCTTCTCCTCCATGCTTTTACGGTTCCTGCCCTCCTTCTCAAACATCTTAATGACGGATTTCAACAATTTACTAGTCGAGCTGGGATAAGGCTTCACATCAGATGGGGGTATTCCTTCCGAGAGAGTAACATCACCATCAACCGTATTACAAGCTACATTCCGTGAAAGAAGCCCGACTGTACAAGCGATATGCTTCCCAGTCGCGTCTGCGCTACTTTTACTCAGTTGGACGTCGGACAATACAACATTAGGATCCCCTTGACCTCTCTTCACAGTCGGGCGTTTGTTGGAATACCCTCTACTCCTCGAAGCATCTCCGAACTTCTGAGGCTGTACTTCGGTTTGTTTCTGTACAGCATCGGCTCTTGCACTGGGCAAGGTAATGCATGAAGACGGCGAGGATTTTGAGACAGTTCCAGAGACACTCACAGCAGGACTCAAGATAGAATCAACACCAGTAATAATCGCAACTGGGCCTTTCCTCAAAGACGAACTCCCAGATTGACATGGAATGGATTCATCCCTGCTTACCATTTCTACTGAGCCTTTTCTGGGACTATTAGCTCCAAGACGAACCGGTGGAATCGTGGACTTCAACCCTCCATCCGCAATCTGGTTCCTACTCAGAAACATGCCCCCTCGGGGAGGTAGGCCATTACTAGAAGAACACATCGGATTGCTCCGGGACTTGTCGGTGGACGCAACCAACATATTTACCATATCTCCTTCATCCTTATCCTGAGAGCTTTTTTGTGCCACGCGTTGCGTCTTACAGAGTACCGTCACTTGATTCGGTGACGAAGCGTCAATTGAAACTTTCTCCTTCGGAACAGCCAAGGAGACGTTCGATTCTCCAGCATCCGGACTGTTCAGAGGGGTACGCGGACCTTTGAGTTGCGGCTCTACAGCCTCCAGCACACTAAGATTCGACGCCTGCTTTTGCAGCGTCACGACCTGTGATGACACCAACTGAACATCCTTTTGCACAGATTTGGCCAACGATTGAGCGGCCAGGGCCGCAGCCTGCGCCCGAGAAGTCGTAGCTAGTCCGCTCTGAGCGAGGGCCAAAGCCTTCGACGAGGATTGAACGGCTCCATTAATCTTGGCGTGAAGACTCCGTTCCAAGGACTGGAATAAACCCTGGGTCGCTTCCACAGCTTGCAAAGCCGCACCAATGCCCTCCTTCACCTCTGAACGAATCTGCTGAAATTCGCCCCGATCGGCCTTGTAGCTGCTCTCCAAAGAATCCAATCTCTGCAAAACACCGATGAACTGCTCCTTGATCGAGACATTCTCCTCCTCGACTTTCGCTCGCAGGATTTTCTCCGCCTCCGCCCTCTTCCGTTCGGTTTCCACATTCAGCCGCTCCTTCTCCACCTCCTGCCGAAGTGCCTCATTCACTTCCAAAGCCTGAGACGTAGCATCCAATTTCTCCTTGAGCAATACAATCGCCTGCCGCAGTTTCTTCCGCCCAGCCTCACTCTTCTCTAACTTCTCCAACAACTGCCGTTCATGCAACTCATTCCTTCCATCTCCAGTTTGACTGTCGTCTCCTACTAAATTCTGCACCATCGACGGCATACCTCCTTCCATAAGTGAAAATTCGATCACCAACAAGTTCTCAAATGCCCAAGTCTGCAAAGAACATGGTTTCCTACATGCAAAATTTCGCGATTCTCCCAATCTTCACATCGCCGCCCATCTGTATATGCAGTAATGCTTGGGGAAAAAAAGACCGTGCGCTGCCCTCCGCTTGAGCGATGCAAACGTCTCCCACGGCGGAGACGTCCGATCGATCAATGCGCCATTCCCTCAACAAGACTCAACGACACAGTATTCTAGGGCTTGGGGGTTTAGGGCTTTAAGTTCCAGTTCCGAAGACAGGCCGACTGATAGACAACTAACTTTCATTCATCCATGATTCGCCCATTTTTCATCTATTTCTTTGCGATTCATACACCCCGACCTCGCTAATGCCACCTTCTGTAATATCACTGCACCTGAGGTGACAGAACCTCCAACCTGCCGAATGAGGTTTTGAACAAGGTTCCTATTTATTAGTTGGGTCACATTATTTTAGAATGTAATTTTTAGACATTGTATGAATAAATTATATTTTTTCAAACACCACGAAATGTGTGTACACAAAATTGCTCTTGTGCTCTCATTAGTTTGGTAGAACCACTCATTCCCAACTAGGCCCCATGGGCAATCTATAGGTACTAGGAAATTCAACAAAGACTATGATTGATTTCTATTCATCAATTCTTGGTTTCCAACCATCTTCTAAACATCAATGTCATGATACATGTCCTTGGTTTTGAGAGTCAAGGTAGTCTTTGAATGAACACTTATGGAGGACTCTATGTATTGGGTATGGGTCCAAATTAACTTTTGGATTTTAAAACTCATAGTAATTTCAATTCAAGGCATAAAATTACCAAAAAAATTGCAATCCCTATGATTTGAATCTTTCTACATGGCGTAAAATTTACACTACCTTATATTGTCCAAAAAATGAATGTAATCGCTTAATTGGTTGACTATAGGTGGTTCTACCATAGAGGCTATACATTTTAGGCAAGAATATGCATTAGGAGTCAACTTTGAAAACCAATCACAATTAGATGTAGTTACCTACAATCCTAATCCAAATTATATAGAACAAAATGTAAATGGTTCAAAACTATATTGATTTATCCTAAAAGCACATGTAACACTAAATTATGCCGCATTTAACAATTTTTGGACTTTCAAAGGTCTAAAATTATTAATAGAAAAAAATGGCCATCACAAGACAATGCAAAACATTGAGAGATCAATATATACAAAACATTTGGAGATTTGTACGAACATCCAAAGATCTTTGGATGTTTTGTCTAAAATTCATTGAATAGTCTAGAAGTAGTTAAATGTGGCATATTTACCAAAGTGACACTATCTCAAATAATTGTAGGATGAGTTATTACTCTATTGTACTAATCTCACAAATCAAATTTATGAAGTGACACTAATTTTGCAAATGGCATTGATAGGATTAATCAATGTAGTCACATTATACTTGAGCTTATTTGTTAGAGTGAAAACACTATTGTACCATTGTCCCCTCTAAAACACTAGCCAAAACATTTCAAAAAATGGATTGTTCAAGAGTACAAAATATTAAAAGTAAAATTGAACAACATGGTAGGGGCCAATTGGGTTGAATACAAATATAGATACAAAAATGATTGTTAACAAGGATGTAGATTACTCCATATCTTTTGTTAACAACCTAAGTTGATACTAGTATTTCAATTCACTTGAATTTTCAAAAATAATTAAAAAAATAGACTAGGTGCCTTGCATCAATTTTATTAATTGAACCTTTTACACATTGCAAGACTATCCATTCAAAACTACCATTCTTAAAGAAACAACAACTAGTAATAGGTGATCTAATGAAACGAAGGTCATCTATTCTAGTTTCTATTCCAATTTGAATTTTGTGAAATTCCTAAAATTGAATATTTCCTTGTAATTTGAACTTTGGATGTATTTCCAATGTCTATAGAATTCTAGTTTTAGAATGACAAGCAAATTTTATTCATACTCTAATGTTCTTTGCTATGATATTCACTTGTGGCGAAATTTTCAGATTTTTTGAGATAATTTTCTATCCGATATGATTTTTCTTCACACTTCTTTCAAAAATTCTCCCCAAAAATCGATTTTCCACCAAAAAAATCTAAATTTTTGTGAAGTGAAGGAAACATATGATTTCATCTCTAAGAAATAAAAATGATTTTTTTGGTTCTCATGCAATTGCTAAATGGGAGCATATAGTGTGATGAAATTTGACCTAAAATTCAGTGGTCAAAGGTGCATGTGGAGACAGAAAGTGGCTTCTGGATGATTTCAAATGCAAAATTTTGGATGAAGGACTGAGATTTTTCATCCAATATTTTCCTTGAGAGTTTTTGGATGTGTCTCAAGTAGATGGTTGAGGAAATCCATGCATCCATGCAGAGGCCTGGGACACGTTTTGATTACCGTGTGTTTCTACTCCGCCAACGCTGTGACATTAAAGAGGGCGGGGAGTAGAACCCTTTCTTCATCCATTCATCCATTCGGAAGAACGTGGTCGTCTCTCTCTTTCGAAGTGCGCATCACGGCACGCTGAATTTGTCATAGTGCTTGCCGTTTGTGAATTACTGTTGTTGCATTTGTCATTTTATCTACTAGAAAATGGTTGAAGTAAGCCAGCATTTCCGAATTCTGGGCCTGATTTTTCCAATTGCCAGCTTTTTGAGCTCGCAGGCGGAAGCCTGTAGGCGCTCCTTGCTATAGAACGACTTGGCATTGCAAGAGGACCTGTGCCGCGCCATTGTTGCAAGCCCTTGTTCACATTTGTTGTATTATTTTAGCTGCATGGTTTAAACGAGAGGAATGTCAGGAATTCGAGCGAGGAGAAGCCTGAGTTCACTGTCCCGTGCGCTCTTTGAGCTTCGAAGCGCGCGTCGGATTCTTCCGGAGGACTGTTCTCGCCATGTGGAGCTCCCGCTTTCAACGAGCGGCGTGCCTTCACGCTCGTTCGGATCTTTTCTGAGAGAACGATTTCCCAGGCAGTACGTCGCTAAGGAATTCAAGGATGAAGTGATTGAGAGGTGGTCTGTTACGTCCAAACGATTGCCGCAGGTGTGAAGCTTAGTGTGGTGTCTGAGGTAGTATTGAAGTTGGTTGATGGATTTTAATGGCTTTGGAAATGGACTTTTGGCACAGCAGATGCAATCAGGATTACTTCTAATTTAAAAAATATTTTTATGATATTTTCTCGTCAGTTTGGGAATTGAAAAACTTGCAAGCGGGAGAGCACGATCTTTTCGATGTGGTGTAGTTACACAAATGACAAGAAACGTCCATCGACAAATGCAGGGTTTAGGGATTTTGTTCATGGGTTTATCGTGTTAATTCCTTCATTCGTTGGTGAATTCCAACATTTTGATGATATGCAGGCGCCTCCATAGTTTGGGAATTGCTAATTCTGCAAGCGGGCAAGTGTGCTCTGTACGACTGGCTGGAAAATGCCAAATTTTAGGGATCGACAAATTTAGGATTTAGGTTTTATTGATTTTGTTCTTGGGATTATCGTGATAATTCTTGAATTCGTTGGCAAAAACTCCAACATTCTGATGATATTCACACGTCTCGTTAGTTTGAATTCTGCAAGAGGATAAGTGTGCTCTGTAACTAACAAACTGGCAGGGAAATGCCAATTGTAGGGATCGACAAAAATTTAGCATTTAGGGTTTAGGGCTTCTAGATTTTGTTCGTGACCTGAACGGATTTATTCTTAGTTCAGTGAAGAGTAGAGTTCAGCTTGCAAGTTTAATACGTTTCCTGACTGAGTCAACGTCGTGTTGCTCCATTGATTGCTCCAGGGTGTTCGCGTCTTCAATAGGCCGTTTCATTCGTCGCGGTCAAGCGAGCGTCCCCGGAACAGCGAGGCCATATCGAAGGTCGCTGGAGAAAATGCCAAGACTGCTGGAAAGAACGGAAAGTCCGTTCGGGGTGGCGTAAGTCCGCGCATCCTTTCTTATGGTGGTGTGGATTTAAGTAGAAATTGAGTTCAACGTTCTCACGTATCAATGTAATTACTAAGACCTGGAGTGGCTTTACGCTGTATTATGTGTTTTTCATTAGTAGAATTAATTTGTTGATTTGTAGTATGAATTTGCTTTTGGTGAACCTTGTCCCCATTTTCGAGAGGATTCCATCGCACTAAACTCTGTATCATTTGGATAGCGTATGAATAAGTTATGAATAAAAGTAGTAGTGTCCCGATCATTGGCCTGGACTACCTTTTATCCATGAGTATTGCATGTAGGATGTATGTCATGGAAGCATATTTTATTTCTTACAAGTCCCTTGTTTAGATGACATTTGCTTTGTAAAATGAGTGACTGTTCAACCCACGGGAAATGCCCCCCTGCGCAAATCTTGCCCTAACTCTGCGCCAAAAACGTGTCACATTAGTTGGGGTATTTCAATTTGTTGTTTTTGGAGGAGTAACTGCTGAGAACGTCCTTGTGAAGGATAATTCCTTGGAATGACTGGTGATTGTGTTTGAGATGCGAGTGTTCATGTGTGTTCTGCAGCCTGTATCTTGGGCTAGTCTTGCTCTTTTAGTCGTGACTGGAGTGGGCCTGATTTTATTGTGGGAGCAAGAGAAGAAGCGGCAGCTAGAAGGTTGGCTGTCTGTTTCTCATAGTCTTTATCGATCCCTCTCAACTTCTGAGCTGTGTTAAGAGAAATCTGTAGCAGGAGTTGCACTTGTTAAGGACTTCATATTTCTGCCACTAACAGCAAGTTTATGTTGATTGTTGCAGTGCTCCGTTCAGAGAAAGGAGCAGTTGCCAAGACGGGCCCTGGAGTTGGCAAGGCAGCTATCGGGGGTCCCTTCAAGTTGATAAATCAAGATGGGGTAGTAGTTTCAGATCGTGATTTCGTTGGCAAGTGGACGCTTATCTATTTTGGATTCACATATTGCCCTGATATATGTCCTGATGAACTCACGAAGCTGGCTGAAGCTGTTGATCAAATTGGTATGTCTTTTCATACTTGCTATTAATTTTCCGTGCCTTGCATTCTTCCATCATCTTGGAGGCTGCTGAGGGACTTCTAATTTATTATGTTCAGGTTAGTTTTATGTTAATTTCAGTTGTACGGTTAACTGTCTTTCTGTCTTTGTATGCTCCACTTGAAGCGTCACATGCTAGTTTCGGCAAACGGCACTGGATTAGATGTGTTACTTTGACTTCTGTCCTCACACTTGATCTTTCTGAAATGCAGAAAAGAAAGTAGGACTGCAGGTTCTTCCTGTTTTTATTTCCATTGATCCAGAACGTGATACTGTTGAGCAAATCCGAGAGTACTTGAAAGGTAATGCCTCATCTCGAGTTTTACGGAAACTGTCGGTTCTAGACCTCTTTCATTTACCTTCTTTGTCCTAGCAAGGGATTCTTGGTTACTTTGATTCCTGACTCAATTCCACAAAGCTCGTAAGCCATGATCGGGTTTTACTCTGCCTTGTGTCAATGAGCTGTAGTTTTCACGGAAGATGTGGCTTATGGGACTTCCAAATCTCTCGCCAATTCTACGGACTTTTGCAAAATTGAATCATTCAATGACACAAGTTTTATTCTGCAGAATATCACCCCAGGTTTGTGGGTTTGACTGGCACTGTGGAAGATATTCGGCAGGTTGCACGTGAGTACAGGGTTTATTATATGAAGACCGAGGATGAAGGCACTGATTACCTCGTTGATCACTCCATTATCACGTACAATTAATCAAAACCTCTATTCTGATACATTCATTGATTTTTGTCGAGTTAGAATATTAACTTTTTTGTTTCGTTTTCACTGTTCTGATCGCTCCCCGTTAGAATGCGCTACTTTTCATTGTCGATCTTGTGTAGATGTGGGAGTTAAGCACTTGATAGTGCAAGAAAATCTTGCCCAGGTATGAATGTTGGTTACCATGTTCGCAGGTACCTAATGGACCCTAATATGAATTTTGTTAAATTCTTTGGGAAGAACTACGATGCAGACTCTCTGGCTGATGGAGTCATTACAGAGATCAAAAGTATCACAACGGGGAAATAGGTCTTTTTTAACCTCTAGTTGTCTGGTAAGCTCAATTGTCTTTCATTTCTGAAAACTCTGTTAGATCCTATTAGTTCAATTAGAGAGAACCTATTGTTTGTAGAACCTTAGCTGCTCTTGTTGAGTAAAATCATGTCCTTTCTTTAGCGCTTGAATAAGTTGACAGCAATTTATCATTATCCACAACTCCGATACATGGAGTCGTGGATTTGAGAGAACACAAGATAAATACAAAAATACTTCTTTTATTTATCTGGAATGTTACAATAATGATCTCATCTAATTCCACCTCAGAATTTTGACGAATCTCAAAATTTAAGTAACTATCAATACGACCTTATACAGTGTACAAGATACTTATATTAATGTAAACACGAAATTTGCATTCATCCAAACTATTACAAGTAGACTTATTAAGTAAATCATTGATGAATTGTTGGTGCATGAGCTGGTGCAAAAGTTCGTGATGCAATTGGAAGATCTTTTAAAGTACAGAAGCCAGGTGCTACTCCTGTACATAGACAATCGTTGTTGGTTGTGCATGAGCAGGCACCTGAAGCATAACAAAATTTGGAAGTTGATTCCTGTAGAGGTGCTGCTGGTGCAAAAGCAGGAGATTCATAACTGGTTGTTGAAGTAAGACGACGGATCGGATGTAGAATCTCATGAGATGGGTAATTATTATTCCAATTCAAAGGAGAATTATCGAAATATGGAGTTGTAGAGCTACGGGATTTCCATGTTATCTTGTCATTATCATTCAGAAATGATTTGCGCCTAATTGCGTCTACACCACTTTGCATCGTAAGCACAACTAGTATTGAAATCAATAACAACTTAATGGTAGCCATGATATTTGATGCCAATCAAAAATTGTACAACACAATATTAATTCCACAAGTGAATAAATGTGAAGAAGTAATTATAATTGGTACAAAATCATTTATATAAAAGAAATGTCTAAAATTGAATTCAAATTTAAACTTAGAATTTGATTATCTAGTGGAGAAGTACTTGAAACATGGAGCTTGAAAAATAAGATTCATATTTTTAGATTTTAGAATATATAAAGTACTTTTTATTAAGCATTAAATGCAAAATACTACTGCAGATTTATAGTTGGAAGTTTAATTATTCATGTTCATTAGCTTGACTTATATTGTTCACTAGCTTGGAAGTTGTTGAAAGTTTGTCTCATCTATAAGTTATAAAAATACAAGTTAAAATTAAGAACAAAAGCAATGATAAGTAAAAAAATACTAATATTATAAAATACATTTTATTTCTAGGTTAGTAGAGAGCTACTTTGTATGAGTCCACCTCAATGATCACAATTAAACAAGCATACAAGCAAAATCCAATGTATTAGCTTTCTACAATTATATTTTTGGAAAGTTTTATTTGAATTGTTGCCTTGGAGCAAAAGTTACGATGCCTTGAATACAATATGGGATTTGTCAATGGTAGTACAAAAAAGATCACCAAAAGTCAATAAAATTTTCAATTTTTTGTTTCTCATAGAAAGTATTTGTGTGTACATGGAAAGATTTGATTCATTATATTTGGACTAGTGATGAAAAAGTTATAGACAATCTTGTTTATCAAGCAATCTAAGCATCTTTTTGAAAAAAGAATTTTTAGGAATCTTTTTTTAATGCAATTTTTACAATGTTTCAAAGAGAAGAATTTAATAGGGTTTAGATCACTTATTAGAACAATCTCACTATTATAATTATTGTGTTTCAATTCCATCTTAGACTTGATGATGATTTAGTTTTCCCTTCAATTTCATATTTGCTTCTACATAATCTTTTAAAGAATGAAAATCAAGTGTCTTTTATTTTATTTTTAAATTCCTAGACTTTCAATTTTAATTTTTCAACATAAAAAATTCTAAATTCATTGTTGGTAGTGCAAAAATTTGAAGTTAAGAAGACTTTTGAAGCCTTAAAAATCTAGTCGTGCAAAGTAAAAAAAATAATTTTCTTCATTTTAAATGCAAATATCTTGCAATCCACATGATCAAAGTTTTTGAAATTTCTTTGATTGATTCTTGTATTTTGTATTAGTCTAGTGCAAGATCCTATGGTTACATATGCAAAAAAAAAATTTATATAGTTTTTTGCACCTTGCATTAGAAATGGCAATTTTGAGTGGAATTTGATGAAAGAAAGGCCTTTAAGACTTTAGGCATTAAAAATAGTTGGTTTCTACATCCATGTGGGAAATCTTTACCTTTGCAACATTCATGAAATAAGTAATGAACAAATTCAAACTTATCTTATGAACAAATTTTTAGAAAAATTATGTCCAACATATCAATTAACTTCTAAGGTCCATAGTGCTTAGCATTGCATTTTGCTAATAATAATAGTATCAATAATTTCTACATTATTTCCTTTACCTCTCAGAACAAATTTTTTACTAAAGAAGTATTCCATTTGTCCCAAAATAATCTTTCAGGTCCTTTTAAATTTATTGCAATATAGTTAATACTATATGTTGAAAAGGGCTCTAAAACTCAAAGTTTGAAGACAATATGAATGTTTTGAGCTCGACCTACAATATAAAATGGATTGAAATAAAGTTATTTTCAACAGAAAATTCCAAATATCTATGGAACTCATTGAACACATATGTATTAGAGCGGGCATTTTTTAGATACTAAAAATCAATTTTTTTGAAAGAGATATATGAAAATATTTCAATCATAATGTGTGCTTTGCCTTCTATAATAGTTTAGGGATGTAAATCACACCAAAGATTCATCATGCTAATGAAAAAATGAAAAGGATTTGTGGAGTACCATATTCATCAAATATTATAATCTCAAAATGTGCATGGTAGATTCTCTTATATATTGCAAATTCACATTCATCTACAAGTTGGTTTCAAATTTCAATTATGAAAACTTCCTAAGCATCATAGTTTTCAAATTATTCTAGATTTTCTAGATCCAACGAAAGAACTCCTTACTTATGCTATTCTTTCTACAACACACGTGGGTTAATCTTTTTAACCCTCCAAAAGACACCAAGGATAAAAAAAAGCATTATGAATGACTTCAAGAGAAAATGTAGATAGAAAGAATGAACCTATGCACCTAATTAGTTTTGGGTTGGTCCCCTTGGTGATAGGATTGCATCCTTCCATGGTTAAATCCTTAATTTTTTTTGAATATTTGGAAATTTTTGCTTATAGGCTCAATATATATATTAATTGCTGAAATTATGAAATTGAGGTAAATTTTTTATTGTATAAAGATATAAGCAAAAAATAAGCCAAAACTCAAAAGTGGACTCATGCTTCAAAGGATTAAACATGAGAACAAAGTAGACATGAGGGATAAGCTAAAGGAAAGGCAATGTGGGGATGAAATCTTGGAAGGACATTGATAGGGGCACAATTGGGAAGAAGGGACACAATGAATATACTAACATTTCTCCTTACTAATTAGCTTGAGTGCCCAAATCTTTGTTCAATTAATTAACACATAATCTTCTCTTGAAAATTACAATGTTGCATTTAAAACCTTTGATTAAACATGAATGAACACAATTCAACCATAGAAATTAACACATGTGACCTTCAATACATGTTGAAAGCATTTATTGATGCTCAATTGTTCTTTAACCCTTAAAGGATGGATTGGTGACCGTAGAAATCATGGATTTTAGAACCATGTGACATCATCTGCTTTTAAAAACCCAAAAATATCAATTGGAGGTAAACTATTGTAGAAGATCTTCCCTTTCCACCCCTAATTCCGAGGATGAATAGTTGCACTTTTGTCCTACACAAAATTCCTTGTCATCCATCAAACACAAAACGTCTATGTCAACATTTAAGGGTTATTAAAATGAATGCCTTAATAATTCATTTGGAGGCTTCTTATATGTAATCTTCAAAATGTCAAAAGACACATCAAGACAATACCATACCAATACCAATAAATTCTAAATTTCAAATGTGATTATTTATTCAATGATGACAAATGACATTAAAAACGTTAACCCTATAATATTGTTGCATCACACTAAGTATCTAATGGATGAAAGGAAATCCTTCAAGTTTATAGTAAGACAAAATGTTTATCCTTAAAACTTGGTGAAAAGGGAAGTCCTGTACAACAATTTGGACTCCAATTTGACCTCTTGGTGTTTTTTTAAGCAAATAATTCACATGGTACCCCAAAAGATGATTTCCACGATGACTAGCCTGGGGTTAAGTTATACATGCACGTTGTGGAGCTTGAAGCAAGGCCAACGTTAATCCCTCACCGCCCAAGGCCTGAACAGGTCAAAAAACAACATTTTTTTTGAAGTGTTATAGATATAACTTTCACTAAGTTATAGAGATCTCAACTATACAATATTGTAGTGCACTTGTTGTAGATTACATGCACCTAATTTGGTGTCATTTGACCGCATAGATTGCAAGATTATAATGTCTCACTGTTAAAAAAGGATGCTGAATTTTTCCTAAAAATACATTTGGAGGCGAAATTTGATTTCTAACTCTACTCAAATGAAGAAACTTAAAACTATAAAGTGATTCAAAATCAGCATAAAAATACACTGGTGGAAAAAATTATCATTCAATTGACTCATTGTGTCTGCAAAATGACTTTGGAATGTCAAAAAATAACAAGAAAATTTTACCACACAAACTAGAAGAGAGAGCGCAAATTTTCCAACAAATTTGATTGAATTCTAACATGGGATGCAAAAGTTACAGCACTTTGAATTTGACCTGAGGACACTTTTGGTCCCCTTGGGCGGTGAGGGGTTAAGAACTAAGATTTTTTTTATCTACAATGGCGCGGCAACTGTCACGAAACTATAGACCATCTCCCAAGCTTTTCCTTCAAACCTTCTCTGCAACTTCAAATTGAAGTCATGCTAGAGCAACACGCATATCGTTTTGCTTGCTCTTCACTACCCTAGAGGCATTTTTAAAAATTGCGTACATAGAGCATCTCCCCCATGGCAATTCTAAGCTTCAAAAACGATCGCCAAGGTGATCTATAGAGTGGCTGAGTACTCCTGAAGCATTGCACGAGCTTCGGTTCTCTTTCTGTTCATACATACCAAACAAGGTAGTGAGGTTGCATTGTCAATTGTGTGCAATGACTGATACGCTCTCAGACAAGACAGATATCAGCAAAGTATCTGGGAAGAAACCAAAATCAACATTGAGCTGAGGAATTAAACGAGATTACGAGAATCGCAATGGAGGTGTTTAGCGGGAATAAAATCAATGACGAGGTGGCCAGGAAGGCTACATCCTTGTGAGACTCAAGATAAGGTAAACAACAGTCAGATGGGTAAAAGAATGAAATTAAATCATAAAGGCATACCGGCGAATTTCTGCAAGAGCTTCCCTTCGCTTGACTAATTGTGTCTCCAACAGATGTATCACTGTTGCTCTTGCCTTTCCACATGAAAACAAACTTAAAGGTAAGCCTATCCATTAGTACCCAATTGTTACTCAAGGGCCTTCAAAAGCCCTTAAAGTTAGATGTTCAAAGAATACATGATAGGGAACCTTGCTCCAACACAACTTGAATACTTCTGGGAACCGTGACAGCGGGTATGAGAAAAACCTGGTGCGGTCTAAGAGAATTCAGCAAGTGATGAATGTTTCGCAATAAAAGGGTCATGTCCTCCACACATCGGGCTGACTGTGAAGGTCTTTCGATTAAAGCGTCGGTCAGCTCCAAGAACTGAAGAACTAGTTCTCTATTCAGTGCCCGCAGCTCCCTTTTGTAATCTGAAAAAATTCCATAGAAGAATAAGGGGTCTCCAAAGAAATTGGTCATGGGAATAAGGTAGTGTCTGCACTTCTGTGAATCCAGAATTAGGAATGTAAACCAATAAGCGATAAAATAAGCATCCATGCATGGTTCCTACTATTAGACAGTCTTCATTTCTGTTGGGTCTTGTTGGCAATTCCAGCGCATCTTAGCATGTTTTTCTTGGATAATGTATGAATATATTATGAACTACTTAAAATATTGGTCATAATTAGACCCCAAAACAAACCTAAGCTTTGACAATTAAATCATTGGGTTGAAAAGAACAAAAATATTAACAAAAGAGCAACATTAATCCCTAAGTGCTCCAAAGTCCAAATTCTAGATGATGAAAGTAGTACTTCAAGGAAATGTTTTATCACAAATAACTTCTCATTCATCCAAAGTAATATTTGAATATTTAGAAGATAGCCTTCCTTTAATAGAATGAAATGAAATTGAATTAAATAATTTATTTGGACAGTACCTGGCAGTTAAGAGATGAACCCAAGAGCTAAGACAATGTACACATGCACGACTTCAAATTGATGATTCAAACTAAAAATTTCATCTAATCGAGAACTGTAAAGTGTTATAGAGAAGTGCTTTTTGAAAGTCCCTCTGTTTCTGAAAAAGATCCGTGTTTCCTTTCTGTTTTACAAAGGAAACAAGGGTCTTTTTCAAAAACAGATGCAGTATAAGTTATGAAGCACTTCTGAAGCAGTATCACGTTGAGAAGTATGAAAATATACAAGAAATCAACTAAAGTAAACGTCCCTTCTACGGCAGCTAGGGCAAATGACTGTGTTAACAGACAAAAACAGTACAAAAATATAAGCAAAAATATGCAAAATTCAAAGAAATTTTTAAGTGTTACAGGGTTAAGGAATGTCACCCTAAAATCTTTAAACAATAGGTTCAATAAGTTGATTAAATGGATTAAATGGATGTAAATCACCTCAACACTTGATACGTGCCAGATTTAGATCATGCAACCCCCCCCCAAAAAAACCACATAACTTTTGCATAGTTTATCCAAATGATACATCCTTTAGTGCGTTGGAATCCTCTTTCATTTACCAACACGAAAAATTAAAAATAAATTTGATCAGAGCAGAGATAGGACATAGCGTCAGTAGCAAAAGTGGTGATTTTGGCTGTCCCTACCTAGACATACCCTTAAATTTTAACTACATAACCTCGCAACAAAAACGTAATCTCCCCCACAAAACTGAAGGAATTTTTCCCGTAGTAGTGAAGAAGCTCACCAACGTCGGTACCAGAAGGATAGAGTTGACGTAAACCCTCCTCTTCTAATCCAGGAAGAACGTCCGTCGTCTAGCAAATTCTCACACATACGAATTCATCAGAAAACTCGTCTACACCATCTCCTAACCTGCTGGCTCCCACCAAACCCTAAACCCTAATTCCTCAACACAAACTACACATTTCCAGTAGGAAACACCATAGCCAACACTTCCACATGCAGCTACGGCTCGACGATCCGAATACACAAACTTTCAGAAAGAAAAAAAACACAAGACGAACCGTATAATTCCCTCCGCACTGGACATGGATCCCGACCACAGGGACTAGCTCCCACCAAACCCTAAACCCAAATTCGTAAACACTACCTACAAATTTCCAGTAGGAAACCCCAAAGACAACAATTCCATATACAGCTTCTCCTCGACGATCCGAATACACAAACATTACAGACATTGAGAAAGCGAAAAAGAAGCCGAACCGTATAATTTCCTCCGTACTGGACATAGGTCCCGACCACTGGTGGGGGCGGAGGCGGAGCTGAGCTCGGATCATCGCTGAAGTCCGCATACAGCTTGTAGTAAGGAGGCGGAGGGGGAAACGCAGCCGCAGACATCGATCGGCCTCTGAAGCTCAATGGCGTGCACCATTCAAAAACTCTCACAACAATTTAATTGGCTTCGCAGACCGGCATTGCGAAGTGAGCATACCGTGGGAGAAAGCTCCAGAATTTCTAGATCATGAGTTACACAACGAAATCACGGATTCTCTTTTGGTTGGCAACTTGGATTACAAAGCGCGAAGGTCCGGAACGAAGGCCACAATCGCCAAACGCACGGCTAATATTTTGTGAGTAATGGCTAGCAAAGCTCCGCTAGCTTCGTACCGTTATAAGGGATAGGTGAAGAGAGGAAAGAGTCACTCGCAATCGCCACTTTGATGTGATGTTCATCTTGTGTACATCTCCTGAATCAATATGTACTTATTGCCAAAGAAGTAATTGGGGCTGTTTTGGGACTTTTGAACACGGATTCGAAAAAAGGGGACATCTTTGTACAAAAATCAGTTAAACTTTGCAGAAAAGACAAAAAGATTTTCCAGAATTCTTCATGGGAATGAGTAATATTTGCAAGAGGAGAATTGGAATTGTTGACTGAAAAAATATTTCAAGAGGTTCATAAACAATTAGGGAGGCAATTGTTTGATTTTTGGAAAACCATCTATAAAATTCAACTTGAATTTCTTGATTGCATTTAATTTGACAACAAGGAAGACTTCCTCTTTAGATGTAATTTTTTCCTACTTACATAGAAATGAAAGCATCATAGAACATGGTGAAGGCAATTCTAACTCTAGAAAATTCAAACTTGCTCTTTAAGTGTAGTTTCTCCTTCTTCATATAGAAGAGAAAGCATCATGGAACTTAGCAAAGGCAATTCTAACTATAAAAAAATTAGAAATCAATTCCTGATTTTATTACAATATGGAAGTTCATTCCACAAAGAAAAAAAAGAACTCTAATCTACTTGAAAGGTTGTACTAAATTAAGATTTTATTTGTCATGGGTTCTTTGACACGATCCTAACTACTTATGGTATTTCATCCCTACAAGCCAAACGATGTTTGGGAAGAAGAGAAGTTCAAAACTCCCAATTTTTGATGCATTGTCCAAAATTAGAAACTAAAATATTTTTTTAATTCCAATTGTACTAAAGTGTATTAAATAAGGAAGGCAATGTGTAGAAAATTTTTAGACCATTTGAGCAAGTGGATTAAAGATTATAAGGTAATTCAAAGGAATTATTGAAGGGATCATTAGACTTAGTGCACTATTTATGACCATGCTTTGAACCAATGGGATTCATTTTGAGTAAGTCTAGCTAGCTATTGGAATTTGGTTTCAAATTTGTTGTTATTGTATCACATTTTTGCAATGAATTTTGATCAATTCTAATAACTAGAATTTGGTCTAGAATTTGATTCCAAATTTACTAGTACTAGCTTGCAGTTTTGCTATGATTGAAATTGATAGTTTCTAATTGTTGGAATATGGATCTAAAATTTGTTGATTCTAGCTAAGTTGTAGTTCCACAATGGAGTTTGATCAATTTTAGGTCTAGAAATTAGGTCCCAAATTTGTTGTTGCTAGGTTGTAGTTCCACAACGAGATTTGATGAATTCTTGTCATAGGAATTTGCTACTGAATTTGTAGTCACTAGTTCACAATTTGTAGATTGAAAGTCCTTGGTTAATGTACAATCATGCAATATATGTACAACATGGGTGCTCGAAGATTCCCTTTAATCTCCACAAATTTTCGAAAAAAATTTCATCACAATAAGTCCCAAGAGTGAAGGAAAGTGATTTCATTTTTATTTTATTCCAATTGCAACCAAGGTTGTTGGCTTGCAAACATTTGCATTTTTCAAGCCACCTAAAACTCTTAGGTTGGCACATAGGAGAGTTCATCCACTTTGGGGGGCCAATAGAGCAAAATTTTCAAGCCACACTATGAAGGTTTTAAGCGTAGTGGACATGCTCTTAGAACATGTTTATTGGGCCAACTTGCAAAATGCATTACCTTGCCACTATTTCTTGGAAAACTTGCCCCACTAGACCAAAACCACGATGATTTGTCCTTTGTGCCATCCTGAAAAGAAGAACTAGTTAAAAAGTCATGGTATATTCATCACAAAGTTTAGAACCTGTAATTTGTCAACAATTATCATGTGGTTATCGTTGTTTCATGGGTTTGCACATTAATATAGAATTTAGCGCATCATTATGATGCATTACTTTACAATTTATCACACCATTACGATGCATTACTTTCAATTGCAAGTAATCACTAGAAGAAATTATTGTTCATCGATCTAATGTGTTTTTGTTAGAAAACACATCAAATCGGTGAACGAGAATTTCTTCTAGTGAATGCATCATAACAATGCAATAAATTGTAAAGTAATACATCATAATGATGCGCTAAATTTTATATTAACGTGCAAACCCATGAAACAACGATAGCCACATGATAACTGTTGACAAAGCATAGGTTTTTAACTTTGTGATGTTTGCAAGCTTTGCACATAACTTGCAAATGGAGTAAGATAAAAAAACTTTCCTTGAATTCCTCCTAAGTATGTCACTTTCCTCGGGTTTTCCAAATTTCACCTCTTGTGGCACTTCCATTCATGTAAAATTTCAATCTCCTTGCATTGTGCATGTGTGTATTCTTGAGCTTCTATTGAAATTTCTAAACTTCTTTGCACTCTTATCTTTGTAAACTACGAGGCTAGTATTAGATGCTAGATGTTGATTATAAGAATATTGAGAATTTGCAACCAATATGTTTAGTCAAATTTTTTTAATGAGTATTGTTTATATGATTGATCTTGATGTATTTCTTAGAATTTTTTTTGTTTGCTCTTGGTACAATAAAGTTTGAGTTTGTTTATGCAAATTGTGTAAGTTTCTTCAACATACTATTTGCAATTTTGAATTTTCTATGATAAATTCTTTGAACAATATATTTTTCTTCTCTCTCTATTCTTGATTGTAGAGATCTTCTTGGATTGCAAGTTTTGTGATCCATCTCAGTTTCATCAACACGAGCCATAAATATCAACAATGTACTTTTTATCTCTATTCTTTGTTTTTAAGCCTAAAAATATGGTCTCTCTATTGATTGCTTTGCCTTTTGTGCACTCCACATAGCCAAGATGGAGAATTGTGCTATACAAATGTTTCACAACAAGTTATAATTCCAAAATAGCACTAATGCATTTTCACCTTATTGGTGCTATCTTAACCCATAAACGCCGATGCAGACGTTTTTCGTCCGATGAACAACAAGAAAGTAATCTGTAGGAAGTAGGAATGGAGTTTTTCATCTGTGTTTTTTTTAACACAATTGTGGAGACGTGCTGCATCTTGGAGGGCCAAAAATACTGTCATTCAGATGTATTCATAATTTTAGGGAGCATAGACATGGAGGACAGAACACGGAAATACCAGTGCACGGTGTTAGGTCATAGGCTGCCCTCCTACAATTTTCGTGAGGGCAACGAGAGTTCCCCTTTCTTTGGTACTGTTCATGAACGTGTTTCTCTCCCACGGTCAGTGCACAATGAACAGTACTCAGCCCGCCTTTTCCCCGCGGGGACCAGTCCGTCGTTTAGGGGTTAATAAGCCACAAGTGAGACTATCACCTTTTTCGCAACCCCAAAATTAGATGTCCCACCCCATTTCAAGCCACTTTTCAGCCTTGTTTTTCAAGCCCGGTGGTGATGCTCTTAAGCCATGTGACTGCAGTTACAATCTGAAACCAAATACGACAACACGTCAGAAGTCCAGATCAGCCTCCTGTTTTCAAAATCAGTACAGCTGGCAGCAGAGGTGACTGGACAGCCTCCGTCGTCCCTACCTTTCCGTCAGCCGTGGGTATCTGCGGGTCCTCTGCTCCCGCTCAGCTTCCGCATCGCGATGTTTGCTCGAGCTTCCCGTTGATTCTTTCGAGCACGGATGCAGCGCGCAGGACAACAACAACTATCTTTGCAATCGTTTTTTGTGGCGATGAGTCGAAGACCGCAATCTTCGTTTTAATCGCAAGGATTGCTGAGTTGGGATCCTGCGCAATTTCAGTTTGCTCTGGAATTTTGCCCGGATCTCGCCAAGGTGTGAGTTTGCTTGGGAGGGAACGATCGACTGGTGTGGGTAAGTGTGCTTGTCTTCTTTTTTGGCGCAATTGAGATGCTCTTAGGGGTTTTCTTTGAAGATTCGGAGCAATCTTAGGAAGTCAATCTGGTTTTAGGGTTTGGGCTGTGGTGATATTGTGAATTTTTTTTTTTGGGAGGGACAGAAATTGGTAGGGCAAGATGTCGGGGCAAACGAATCGTTTGAATGTGGCGCCTACCATCACCATGATGGGTGTGGTGAAGGCCCGTCTCGTGGGCGCCACCAAAGGGCATCAGCTCTTGAAGAAGAAGAGCGATGCGCTCACGATGCAGTTCCGCCAGATTTTGAAGCGGATCGTGGAAACGAAGGAGTCCATGGGGGACACCATGAAAGCTTCCGCGTTTTCCTTGACCGAAGCGAAGTACGCCGCCGGGGACAACATCAAGTACGTGGTGTTCGAGAATGTGGACAAGGCGACTGTCAAAGTGAGGGCTCGCCAGGATAACGTGGCCGGAGTGAAGCTTCCCAAGTTCGAGCACTATACGGAGGCGGGTGAGTCGAAGAACGACTTGACAGGGCTGGGGCGGGGCGGGCAGCAGATCCAGCTCTCCAAGTCGGCGTTCGTGAAGGCCATTGAGGTGCTGGTGGAGCTCGCTTCGTTGCAGACGTCGTTTCTGACGTTGGACGAGGCGATCAAGACGACCAACCGGAGGGTGAATGCTCTGGAGAATGTCGTGAAGCCGAAACTGGAGAACACCATCTCGTACATCCGAGGGGAGCTGGATGAATTGGAGAGGGAGGAGTTCTTTAGGTTGAAGAAGGTTCAGGCTTACAAGAAGAAAGAGGTGGAAAAGCAACTGGCCAGGAACAAAGCGTACTTGGAGCAGGGTTTGGAGCGGCCAATTACGAGCCAAGCCAAGCCAGATGACGACGAAGACGTTCTCTTCTGATGCTGAAATTGTCACAGTATGGAGAGGGTTTCCAATTTCCAAGCCTCAAGTGCAGTGTGAGGAAATTAATACCATCCTAACATTCAAGGTTTGTACTTGTTATCTGTCGATTATGTCGAATTCGAGAAGCTGATACGCTTGTGTAGACTGGTAACTAGCATGTGTCGCCGTAGGGTTTATGCACCCTATGTCATGAAAGAGATGTTTCTCATGAAATGCGACGTTGGGTACAAATCTCTGACGCAGAGGGCCTGAATATGTATGTAGATCAGTATTCCAGTAAATAATTCCGTAATAGCCTGTCTGGGTCTTGAAGAAAGAGGTGGATCTTTCAGGCCTTGTTTTTATGACCTATTTCGGAATGTTGTTGTGTTCTGTAATACCCTTGTAGTTATTTCTATGGACCACTTTCTTCGCTGTCAGTTGCTGAATGTAGAGGATTCTATTTGCATCATTTCATGCATTTTAACACATGTAGGACGATGTTTGAGAGATGCATTTAGCTATGGAGAGAGATTTCCTTCAGAGTAAGCTTAGCTGCAACCATGGATGAACAGCTGGCTTGCAGGTCTGACCGAGAATTGATCTCATCCTTGGCTAATGATCAAGGTTCTCAGATGGAGAAGTTGAAAAGGGATGAGATTTCTTTCGAAGCATTCAATTTGATGTTCAGTGCCAGCTGATGTCAGATTCTAACTACAACTTTTGTACTGAATAATTGAGTACTAAATCTGCTGAATTAATTGATTTCCGGTAGTAAAATTTTAAATAATCATTACAATATTCTTCAGGAATTTGTCACCGGCAGATGTTGATTAACGTATTCAACCAAGAAGTCCAGTAAAGAAAAACAGGCACTGAGAAGCAGACACACTGTAACAGGGAGACATATGTGTTTTGCCCACACAGAATGAGGAACAATTGTAGTCTCATGATATGCCACTTAGCCCTAGAAGGAAGGGCTGGTCACAGTGGAAATCATCCCTTTTTGTTTCTATGTGATCATTGGGTTAAAAAGACTGGGAATGCTTATTGGAGGTCAAACTATTGTGCAAGACCTTTCTTTTTCACACAGAATTCCTAGGATGAGCATGAGTATTTTTATCTTATAGGGAAGGATTTTTTCTAGTGGCTGCAATAGTGGTACATAGTTAAGATTAACCTTGTAATGATGCATCATATAGATAATGATAGTGTCATCTATACCACTTAAGATTAACCTTGAAAAGACATTCCATGTTTTAGTTTGGTCAAACTTCATTAGTTTTCTATTTAAAAACATACCTTTCAAAAAAATTCTTATTTTCATACAACAATGTAAATAAATAAATAAATAAATATATATATATATATATATATATATATATATATATATATACGAATTTTAACTTCATTTTTATAATTAAAAAATATTAAATTGAAATTTATCTGATTTTTATAAGAAATTTCTTTGTAAAAATCAAAGTACCTACAAAAATATTTAAAATAGTATGAAATTTTTAGCAAAATTGGAGATTATAGTGATAAACAATTATATCAACTATAATTGGTTGACTCCTTGAGCATGCACAAAAAGAAATTTGATAGAAAAGTTCAGTAGTGTTCTATTTTAAGATTTTCAAATGCTATCTTCAAAATGTCACAAAATTTACATTTTTAAAAATTTGGAAAAATAAAATAAAAAAGAATAAAAAAATAGATTATTGAAACTACATTTTCTAAGTCAAACTCTAGGACATTAAAAATCAAGAACCATGTGAAATTCAAGTTTGATCTCAAAACTATGCCACTTGTGCAAGTTTGTCCTTCTATGGTTAACCTTGTAATGTTGTATTAGTCAAAAAATAAAAGTTGAAAAGTTGATTGTAGAAAATACTTCTTTGTTGTGAATTAAGTTGTCTATTGTTTCCAAAGACAGAAAGAAAGTAGATGTAGTGTACATATTAATTCAACTAATGTTCCTTTTGTTGATAACACAAATTTGCATTAATTACTAAAATTTGCAAGGTGCACTATATGAAAATTTGTAGTATTTTACAATATCCTAAGGGTTTGATAATGTGAGATCCCTTATATTAATTTGGATGAAAATGCTTTAATTAGAGTGAACTTCAAATGAAAGTTGGATGAGAATAGAAATGAACACTACAAGAAAAAAGGGTGTTTTAAGTGAGTTTTTAAGTATAGTCCTACACATTCAATTACAAGTAATCACCTTTAAGGAGATTTTGAGTTTAAATTTACTAGAAATGTATGTGTTTCTAGTAAAGTTTTCCCGAAAATCTCCTAAAAGGTCATCACTCATAATCTTATAGTCCACAACTACTTAAAAACTCATGATACTTCTATTGTAAGAGATTCATGACTATTGATTTCACTAAAAACCACTACAAAAATTGCCATGTCTAGTGCAAAGAGTGCCAAAGAAAAAACCTACATCTTTTGTATATCCAACCATAGGATCTTGCATTAGACTTGTATATATAAGAATGTGTTCAAATTCTTTTAGAAACTTTGAACTAGTAGATTATAAGATATTAGTATTCAAAGTGAAAAGAAATATTTTCATGTGAACTTTGTTGTACTTGGTTTTTAGACTTTGAATCCTTTAACTTAAATTTTTTGCATTGCAAAGATTTGAAGTTCAATCATTTATGGGGCTTTTGAGAATCTAGGGAAAAAAATTTACAATGAGCAATTGATTTTCATTCTTTAAAAAATTGTTTAGTAGAAGAAATGACATGATAGAAGGAAAAATTAAATTGTTAATTGGTCTAGAATAGAATTGAAACATATGAATCCTAACAATGAGATTGTCATAGCAATCAATAGACTACACCCCTATTGACCTTTTTTATTTTAAAAATTATAAAAATAGACTTACAAAAAAAATCCTATCATTAGAAGAGAAATAGGGCTTGAAGGGGACCACGAAATTGGAACAGTAGAGACATCACTTACTGAATTTTTTTAGAAAAATTTCAAAAAATAAAATAATTAAAATTTTTCATTTTTTTTCAAAATTTTTTAATAATTTAATAATTGCAGACAGTGCTAGTTGGAATTCGACCATCTAGGACTGTCTTTTCTTGATTTTTTCTTTAGTTTTTTGGTTCAACGAGGACATTATTGTTGGTCTTCAGTGTAGGTACCTTTTTTCGTCCCCAGTTTTCTTACAATGACATTATTTCTTCTCAAAGTTGTTTTGGATGTTTGCAAAGCAAGACTCTTTATAACTTTCAAAATTACTAATTCAAATGGAATGAATTGAATCTTTCCATTTAAACATGTCTATAATTTATGGGAACAAAAATTAAAATATTTTTTTCAAGTTTTTGCATTTTTTGGGTCACATGGATTTGAAAGTCATAATTTTTCTCCTATACACGTACTGAAGTAAAAACAAAATTCTTTAAATTCCAATGCATTCTATGGGCTACATCCCTCCATTGGTAAAGAGTACAAATCATCTGTATACACACTATAGCTAAATTTTGTTAGAAAATCTATAGTGGAAAGCAACTACAGTTCTATTGACCACTAGACTAGGTAGTTCTAAAATGACTCTAGATTCTTCTATTTCTTCTTGTGATTGTAGTATTTTGAAAATTCTAGGGCATGTAATATATTGTTGGGAAAGGTCTTTTTGAAAATTTAATTGTGGGTAAGAGAGATTGATTGCTTTCTTATAATGTGTTGTGAAAAATTGGATTTTTGATGCTGAGTACTATGAGTAATTTCTAGTGGAACAATTTCAATTGTTGATTAGAGAAATAATTAACTTAAAATACTATTGCAAGTATCATGGACTACTTGCAAGTTCTAAAGTAGTACTGGGTGAAAGAAAAAGACAGTTTGTAACAAAAAATAGACACAAAAAGATATAAATTAATCATAAATAGAAAATGACAAACAAACAAAAATTAGAAATTGGTTATTTGTAAGGATTTAATGTTGATCAATTTAACCAAAAGAATAAAGTTGAAATTATCTTCAATGTTTAGAAGTGCATGTGCCAAGGAGCCCTATTTGCACGAGCATGGAGAACATAAAATAATGTATTTTTCGATGCCCCTTAGTAGACACATGCCAACCTACTATAGGAATAGACCACAAAAATTTCAGCTCTAGATCAATAATTTTGGGTACACCCCAATACTAAAAAAACAACCCTAAACCTCCAAGTATGACAAATTAGCAAAATTTCATTTTATATATAAAATTATATTTTTAATGAAAAAATGGATGTGATTAAAATCAAGTTAACCACCTCCAATAATATTTCCTATTCATTGGATTCATGCTTCGAAAGTTATAGCATATGTTTCTATTACTCTAAATGTGATGCAAATTATTCTACCCTGCAATGACCCTCATATAAGGTACAATCCCCCCTTGTTTTTTTTCACTTCAAATACAAATATCTTGCAATTAAAATGTTCATAGTTCTAAAATTTCTTCCTCAAATTCTTATGCTAGTCTAGTGCAAGATCCTCTAGTTAGATGTGAGAAAAAAATAATTTCTAAAGATTTTTGCACTTTGCAATAGAAATGGCACTATGAGTAGAATTTGATGAAAAAAAGGCCTTGGGACTTTAGGGGGTTAACTTGGATATGGAGTGAAATGAAGTATTATTTTAAAGATATTTCTTATAAAAAAATTGTTAGTGATTTTCAAAGTTATAATATTGATTGTAGAACAAAGTGAAGTTGACTATGTGAATGCCTAGTTAGATTAACTATCAATTATATTTTTTTGTTAGTGACTCTCAATATAAAAGAGTTGTAGGTAGGGAAATTAGACATGAATTTTGTACTTAATACGTATACTACAACTATAGTTGTGAACTATTAAGAAGCTAAATAGTGTCATATTTTCAAAAGTAGCTAATGGATTGAAAATTATAGATATTTTAAATTTTTTTTAGAATCGATCATTTGTAATATCTACATGTGACTTTACCACATTATGAACTTTTACTTTGATTTGAAGTACTTAGGATTGTTTTATGGTGGCAACGAATGGCACTTGCTCTAATGTCCAAAAATTATGAGACAATTTGGATTAGATTTATGTTTATATTGTTGATAGATTCTACAAAGAAATTACTATATTTCCCATATATGGACATACTAGCACTTTCCTTTGCAATATGCCATTATTTGTTTGTGCTTGCATCACTTTAATTATAATTTTGACTTTATTTCAACCTATACTAATTCAAAATAGTGCAACTTCAAGAAATTAGGATCATGTTTTCTACTAGGACAAATCAATGTACCATAATTGAGGTAAGAAATTGGTCAAATTTACCAATTTCTTTAGGTTGTATTAGGTGGGTACACCCAAAATTGCACCCTACCTAAAACTACCATCATCAGTTTGTATACATCTTCAAAAGCAATATAATTGTATGTTGAAGAAACAATTTCAGAACATCTACCAAAAAATCTTTGATCCTTCACAACTTTTGCATACGGTATCCAAATGTCACATTCTTTGGTGCAATGAAACCTCCTTTCACTTGCCAACAAAAAAATATATGAAAATTTGATTAGTCCAATAATAGATAATAGAAACTAGGCAAAGTAGCAAAAAATAGCGGTTTGGGGGGTACCCCCGTATATCAATCCTACTAGTGTGGCATGTGCCGTTGCCAGAGTTAGAAGAAAAGTAAAAGTATTTTTCTAATTTTCTAATTTTTTTGATTCAAAAAAACTTTGAAATTCAATAACTTTCACATCGTAAATCAAAACGCCACGAAACAAAGCCCGTGCACCCCTCCTCGCCGAGGACTTTCCAACGGTACCAAGAACTTGACCGGGGGACACACGGTCCAGGAGGTCTCAACGTAACAAAACAAACAACCAAACCAAACCAAACCAAACCAACAGCCTATAGATAGTTAGACTCTGCCTCCCAGATGGGGCAGAGCCAGCAAACGGGACAACTGAAAGAATGCAGAAGCGGATCGGACGAAGGCCAAGGGGAGGACCAGCGAACCCCAAACCCTAACTAAGAAACCGCGATTGCTCTCGTTCTTTCGTGTCTCTGCTGCTACTACCACTCTGCATCTGCATTGCGCTACAGCATCCGTCCTTCAATTGCAACGCACCTCAATTAATTCTTCTACAGTCGTGGAGCTCCAGGTTCATTATAACTTACACAATCTTCCCGCCTTGTGTATTTGTCTCATGTTTGGTGTCTCGAATTCTGTGAATTGTCAGTCAGAGTTGCATTGACGATGCATCCGCGCTTCCGCGGTTAGGCGCGGCATTGTGGAAATTTTCAGGACTCGTATTGTCCTTAGTTCTCCTGAGAGTGCATGCCATTGAATGAATTTGCTTGAATTGGTGTGAGGAGAGTTTTGTTGGTCGCTTTTCACGGTTTGCCATTTGCTGATCCAGCCGTCAGGTTTTTAGAGTAGAGGTGGTGTTTTTGTCCGCTGGAGTTGTGTGATGTGTTTCGGACGGGATTCAATTCCAGGGCTCGGCAGTGCCAACACGAGGCACTGGGCTGTCTTTTCGGTGAGCACGCACTTAGGTCACGATCATGGGGTTTATATTTGGCATTGAATGTTTGGCGTGGATCTTATGACCTTGACACGGTGCGTCTATGTTGTGGTGAGCTCAGCGCTGCTGGAAGCGGCAATCAGCGAGTGTGAGCGGCAGAATTAGAAGAGACGAGGATGGCAATGATGCAGAAGCTGGGAGCGACCGGCAGGCTGCTTCGCAGTTCCCCATCCCAGCTGACGTGGTCGCGCGGTTTCGCAGGTTTATAGCGAAGCCGTTCTCTCATTGTTTTCCTGTTTACGTTGGATTAGTATATGTTGGAGCAAGTATGAACGAGTGGAGAAACAGGCTGCGGGCAGCAGTGATGCTGCAAGCGTGCGGCTCTGGCAGCATGACAAATGGGCTTGAATGGTAGCGGATTTCGGGTCAGGAAGTGGCAGGACGATTGTGATGGCTAGGTGATTTAGAGCTGGTGCTCGGGTTCTTTGATTCTGCGCTTCCGTTGAGATTGAGTAATTTTAGGAGTGAGGTAGAGTTGGAGAGCAGGGAGGTTTACGTGAGTGTTGCGGGGTCTTTTTTTAAAGACCTTTGGAACAGATCATGGGATGTTAGCAGACCCTGAATGGGTTATCTCCGATCACTTCCAGTGGATGGCAGGAAGAAAGTCTGAGTGGCTCCGTGAGATCCTGTTTGGATATGCCCCATCCTGAGGGTCGGTTTTGGGGAGTTTGGTCCTTGTCACACAAGGTTTGGTCCTCGTAACAGACGACGAGGTCGTGAGGATTTCGATGTAGTCGTCGACCTGCTGGTGTGCCTGGCTAACATGTTGCGTGGGTGTTGTGGAGCAGCTGATGCGCACGGACCGGCGAGGGTCCCCATGTGGGCGGACCCGATGAGCCCATCGAAATGGAAGGAAGAGCACGTAAGCTACGATTCCCTGTTATTGTCGCGATTGGTTTGTGCTTGTTGGACCAGTGAGCGTCGGGTTCAGCACTGAGGAAGTTGAAGCATGCATGGCGGTGCTATGGGAGTATAGCTTTGGAGTAGTGACACGGCGGTCCAAGGGGTCACAATGTTGCTAATTCCTCGAGATTCTGATCGATACGTAGTGCAAGACTTTGGTATAGGCAGTTACGAAAAGTGCTGTCTGTGATGTGAACTGACACCGCATTTCTGCAGTTCGTGTTTGTTTCCCTCGCAGGATGGGGGGCTCTTTTCTACGGTGGGTACAAGTTTTTCACCAGCGGCTCGAAGAGTGCCGCAGGCAAAGGCGTAGCTGAACCTTACCCAGAAGACATGGAGAGAGTGAAAGTAGAAAAGCATTGAGGATAGACTTCTGCAATAAATGTACGAGGTGCCGATGTCATGATCCATGCTTACTGAACTTGGAATCGTGCAGGTGAGATACGTGGGCTTTCTGGGAGTTTGTGACTCAGATTTTACAGCCTTTATTGAATTGGCACAATCAGCACACATTTCAGTGCGGAATTGAGAAGCCACACTGTGAGCGATGTCGTTTCCTGTTGTACTGGATATGCGCTGTGGACTGCGTTTTTGTCGACCACAACGACGTTGTCCGTTCTGTGTGATCAGGATTAAGCAATTCTGGTGAGTTTTATCATTACATCGAACGATGGAATCATTGCCTCCCAGTTGGGGTGTGGTTGTGGCTTCTGCTTTGAAGAGGAGATGTTGATGTCATTCAACGGTAAGTGTTAAACTGTTCATTTGTGTCTTTGATTTCAAGTTTCATTTTTGGTTTCCTGTCCTCCTCAGTCTAGGCGCCTTCACATCTATAAATCCAAGCGCCGGTTGAGTTATATTCATGTTGACCTACTCCTTAAGCACCGGACTCATACTGAACATTTTGAAATCGGAGGGGAAGACCTTTTCTTGAAGGCTGTGATGTCCGTCACGAAAGCTAGCGAGTTGGAAGCAATTCTACCGTGCCAGGCCCACCGAAACCTTCGCACGATTCAGTAGTTAGTGGTTACAATCAAGGCTGTCTACAAATCTGGCCACATTTGAAATTGCTCGAAAGGCAAACCACCCTCTCTCCATGTCCGAATCTCCACTTGATTTTGAGGATGAGATTGACAATCGTATTTCGCTCGAGTACATTCAGTCAATGCGCCAATTTGATTTTGGGTCGAAAGAATCCACCTATTCATCCAATAATTGGATCATCTTCTGCTACCTACTTCGATGATAGGTCTCTTCAGGGTTAAAGCGTGTCTACAGTGCTTCATCAGACTTACTTACCCCAAGACATGCGCGTGGAAGAATTTCGGGCAGAAGGCCAAGCTCACTACACGAGGCTCGGTGCTCTTGTTAGAATTCATCACCCAACATCATGACTTATTAGCCTTGAAGGAGAGCCCTTCTCCTTTGTCATTATCAGTCGATCATGACAATCCAGGGACGCCGTTTTGAGGGGTACCACTATCAATGATTCAGTCCTAGAACGAGAAGCAAATCGTTCTCTTGCAAATCGTTCTCTTACCAATCACCTGGAATACTGTGCATTCACAATTATCTAGTTGCACGGTTGGCAGCGGGTGCTTCACATTTACACCGTCAGAAGTCTCGCCTCCTCGCCAATTTCAGTTCACAATCAGGCATTTTCAGTGATGCATGTATAGCCTCTTGTCATCAAATCCAGAGGACGAAGCCCGCAACTGAGCTTCAGATTCTGGGAATCAACAGGGATTTGCATTCGGAGTCGGGGACTGAGTCGAGGTGGTAGCCGGATAGTGCAAGATCTCGGTGGAGGTGGCTGGATTTCCCCTCGTCGTGATTATCCTTCACTAGGAACCGGTTACCGCTCGCTTGCGCTCGGAAAAGTTGCACTCGGAAAAGTCTCTATACAAAATTGAGGGTCAACCTGGAACTGTGCATGCCCAGTCCTGAACTGCACCGTCTGGCGCAATGGCGAGAGTTCCAGAATCTCCGGCTGGTTTCCCGTTTGAATTAACGGCGTACTGGAAAATTTCACACGTACTCTAGCGCTATGGCGACTAACGTTGTAACCTTGTGGTGACCATTATATTGGGAATTGGCGAGCAGCATGTGGACTTGGATTGCAGATCACAATAGCGCCGCATCTCAAGGGTCGGAAGGAGGGTTCTGCATGAACGTCAATGCCAATGGAGAGGACATCTTGCCGAAGCAGGTGCATTTCTAGCCCAGTTCTTGACTCAAATGCTTTGATCGCGTCCCCGTCTCGAGCTAGTGCGTGCGTGAAGGTCTGCTTTTCCCTCCGCTGTAATCACGCTTTCCTTTTTGAGCAACTCTTCGACATGCTGCATAGGAACCGATGGTGTTCGAGTGTTCTGGTGTGAAGAATGCTCCCATGGTTGCACAATCCATTAACAGTTTTTACAGTTTTGGAACCGTCATTTGATATCGTTGCGGAACTCGTGATCGAGCTATGCTGACGATCAGTACCGGGAGCCAGCAGTGGCGCTGGGTCGATCAGATCATTGCCTCGCTATGATTCACATGATTTTCAGGCCCTCGGTGTTGTAAAAGTGGTTCTTCGGATATTGACTATGGGTGGGTTTAGAGCTCTTGTTGCGCAGGGGCAGGCATAGAGGAGCGAGATGGTGCAACAACAGGGGAATGGAGCCTGCAGATTGGTACCGGTAAGGCTCTCTCTTGGCCTTATGGCTTTTGAGGTTTCTACAGGTCACTGGTGTATATGTGAGTTCCGACCAGAGAAGACCGAAAGCCTGTTCTTATGGGAGTAATTGTTCGACTGGTTTGGCATGCAGGTTGGCGAAGGGGACAATCACGAAGTGTGTGACCCGACTTTTTGCACAATTTGACGGAGGGATTCCTTGTTGAAATCGGGATGCTCTGAGCCGTATTAGACGACCACTCTGAGCAATGGGCACATCAGAGGCTTGAGGAATTGTCACCGCCGAATATTAGTACCAGAAACCATCGCAGAGATGGAGAGGAGGAATTTTGATTTTGGACGGCTATGCAAGGTTTATTTCGTATTGGCCATGGCGTGCACAAGTGTGTTGTCTAGATTTGTGTTGTGTCTCAACGAAGAAGGCCAGGTGTTGTTCTAGTGGAAGGAACTGGAATGCCTCGGATGCCACTCCTTGTTTTTGGCATGGTGTGAAATGCACCGAGGGTTCTGTAACTGTGCTGGACTTCTCTCCCAACCACTTTTGCCACCTGGTTGGGGATATCCACGCCCTCACTCCTTGTAAGTGGCTTCATCCTGTCGTGCATTTGTTATTTCAGATCGAGTATCTTTGATTTGGAACATGGGTGAGGTTAGCTTCATTGACGTGGAGTGTGTTGGCATGCAACAAAGTTTGTGAATCTTAGAAACTTGAATGTGGGAAACACTAGTTTGAGTGGAAATTTCCCTGAAGACATCGTAAAGTGTTCCAAGCTAGTGTATCTTGACATGAGTGGGACCCTCATCAATGGGAAGTTTCCAAATGACTTCCCCAAACCCCAACATTTGGAAGTTTTGGACCTAATGTATGATTACTTGAAGGGCATTGTGGAGAACAAATTTGACGAGCGCCAAGAATTGCAAGTTCTACATCTTGGTGGGAACTATTTTGAAAGCCAAATGCTAGATTCCATTCTTTCATTGAGGAAACTTGAGGAATTGACTTTGTCACATAACAATTGGAATGGTACATTGTTGTTGGGCTTCTTCACCATTCCGAACCTGAAAGTTTTGTAGTTAGGCTTCGACTTGGATGCCCTGAACATGGTGCCATGGCCGAATGTGAGCTCATGGAAGGGCCTTGAAGATCTTCGATTGCATGGCATGAATTTCCTACCATCTCTTTTTCCGACAAGGCTCTTGATGTTGACAAAGTTGACAGAGGACTCTCCATCTTAAGAGGTGCCACATCATGGGTCCCATTCCCTCACTTGAGAGTTTGACGAATCTAGAAGGACTCAATTTGGCCAACAACTCCTTTAGCAACTACATTCTAGATATGTTTGGAAGTATGCCAAACTTGACAGTCTTGTGGCTTTATTTAAATCAGGTGATGGGGACTTTTCAATCCTCTTTGTTGGAGGGCAAAAGGCTAGTTCAAATAATTGCTTTACTTAATGGCTTGAGTGGAAACTTGGCAAGCCTTGCAAGTTTGAGGGGTAGTTTGAACTGGCTTGACATTGGGAGCAACAACTTTAGTGGAGAGATTTCGGCTAGTCTAGGAAATCTAACACTTCTCACAACCTTGTTGAAAATAATTTGAGTGGATAGATTCCACTCATTTGGGAGAGCGTGGCACTCCTTGCATCACTCGATTTGAGTTCAAATCACTTAATTAGGCCTATTCCTCTTGAAATTGCCAATTTGCAATGGTTATCTCACCTTTATCTCCAACGGAACCAATTGACTAGTGAAATCCCATATGATCTTAGAAGGAATACTTTGCTTCAATGGGTGGACTTGGGGTACAACCTTTTTGAAGGTCCTATACCTCCATATATTTGTTGGGGCAACAATGTGTCATTGCATTTCCTTAGATTATATGAAAATAAATTGAGTGGTACAATTCTTGACACATATGGCAATTGCATGAATTTGACTACATTGTGATTAGATGGCAACCAACTTGAGGGGCCTATGCCAGCAGACTTGTAGGGAGGCTCCAACTTCGTGAAGATGCAATTGAGTGGGAACTATCTAAGTGGAAGTGTGGATGCCAACATTGGAAATGCAAAGTCTCTCTCCATCTTATTTGTGCAAGATAATCAATTTTCAAGCCCCATTCCTACATGGATTGGAAAGACCAATTTGGTCAAGTTCCAAGCCAACTCCAATGGATTCAACGGCACCCTCACTTCCAAGTTGGGAAACTTGTCGAACCTGACACAGCTTGTATTGGGTTCCAATTTGTTCCACGGTGCCATTCCTACCAACCTAGGTAATTGCTCTAAGCTTTTTCAATTAGATTTTTGTGGGAACCATCTAGATGGCGCCATTCTCAACAAGTTGGCCCACCTCAACAAACTAAGTGTTCTCTAAAAAAAACCTCAAGGAAACCATCCCAAAAGGCCAATTTGACATGGTGAATTTGTAGACACTAAATGTGGCCTTCAACAACTTGTCAAGGGTCATCTCAACTCAAGAAAATGGGGTGACATTCATGACGGTGAACTTCACTAGCAATCCACACTTGTGCATGGAGGGCTCATGTGGCTCCAATTCATCCACCCAAGACTTGGCATCTAAAAGCAACGAGAAGCAAGCATGGATGGTGTTGGTGGGGGCATTCAATGCAAGTGGTGTCGCGCCCCTTAGTGACACTTACCACCTTAAGCTCACTTTCCAAACACTTAGCACCTTAGTGCCACTAAGGTTCACGCTCTCCTAACACTGCACATGCCACGCACCCACAATGTTAGGTTCCAACCCAAGTCACGGGGTTCCCCATTCCTCCGTGACTCCCAATCCTTTCCTTCCAATACTTAACTCCCACAAGACACCGGGCATGTCATTTGATGACATGGGGCGGAACTTCCATTGATGTCCAAGCAATCGGTGAGGCACTACTCCCACCGGTGCTAACCGCCCTTGAATGGGACCCAACTCCCCACTAGGCCCAACCCAACTCATTTCGGGACTCACTAATCGGGACTCACCAAACGGGACTCACACCATGGCCTAGTGTGAAGTGGGACACCACCCAACCGGTATCAAGGAGTGCACAAGCACTCCATGGTAACACACAAGTGGTGGTGAGGCTCCAACACTAGCCTCACCACCCGGGACCACTTAGGCTCACCATGGCACCATCCGGGAGTGAGGAGGGAGACCACCCCTCCTCATAGTACTCTCTGCGGGATTCGGCAGCCCCCCCCATACTAGAGGTCACCGGGAACCCCCAAGATGCACCCCATCTTGGAAGACCACCCATTTCTCCCGATTCGCACTACTTTGGGACTCCCGAACTTCCACCCGGAATAACTTTGCGGTCCGGGATCCAAATCGCACATGCGACCCCATTTTCGACATCTACGCGACGCGTAGATGCCGATGGACTACTCACTTGCTCCATTTGGACAAGTACTCGCAAAGATATCGCCCTCCAAAGATTCGGGACACTCCCGCCGCGGCCGGGACACTCCCGGCGCGACCAGGGCGCTCCCGGCGCGACCAGGGCGCTCCCGGCGCGACCGGGACACCCCGAACTTTGAACGCCCATAACTTTTGACTCGCAAGTCCAAATCACGCGTTCTTTGGACGGCTGGAAGCGTCTTCTCAAGACCTTTCCAAGCGTATATCACACGCCCCCAAATTCGTCCGGATCAGAGCGCTACATCGCTCTGATCGCTCGGGACTCCTAGTCCCCCTCACCTCATCTCTTGCAAGGCTTGGGGCGTCACCCCCAATGTCCCCCTTGCTCACCAAGGTGGCACGGGCACGCCTTGTGATGAGGGTCGTGACACTCACCCCCACCAAATAGCGTCGATGCCCTCATCGACATTACTTCATGCCGGTAGTGTTAAGTTTCTAAGGTAGCCCACCTCCTTAACACTTGCATTGTGTTCCCGGGTAGCTAGCCCCACAATGCACCAAGTCCTCTTACTTGGTCTAAATGGCTAAGTCCTCAAAGGTGTCATTAGATAGGTCTTAGGTCCAAGGCACCCTAGCCTTTCTCAAAAGAGGACCTAATCTACTTAGACCTACCTACCTTGAGACTCTCTCGAACTTAATTGGCTCAAAGGAACTTTCCCAAACCTTAGTTCCAAGCTAGGCCCAACTAGCCTATCACATTTCTCACTTGACTTAGGATGATTTCAAGGCTAACCAACTTCCACTTGGACGCAACTCCAAGACCCCTTTCTAACATTTCTGCCATTAAGTGATGAACTTTGCCCGCCTCAGGATAGTGTCAAGTCCCGCCCGACTTGTCTTTGCTTCACTCTAAAGACATAGTTGATCAAGCTATGCGTTATCGATGGACAACTCGCAAAGGCACTTTTATAAGCCCGTGCCACTACCTTGCCCCCGCCCGGGCAAGTCCAAGGCTTGGGACTTATGTGGAATCACCCATTCACAACCCCCAAGCCAAGGCCCCTAATTGGCAGCATTCCAAAAGTTGGCTTCGCATATCACTTCAATCCTCATCTACCCAACTTACCTCTAATGAAGAGACTAGGACTCATCTCACATTTTTAAGCCACACAATTCCGAAATGCACTTACAACCTCAAGCAACTTTATTGCCAACCAAGTATTACAAAGTGTGCCTAGCACAACTTCCTAACCAAGCACTATGCAAAGTCTACCCAAGTGTGGTGTTTCACCCCCACCAACAAAGGTTGATGTCCTCATCAACGCATCCGTCCTCGTTTGTTGCCTTGCCTTTGAGCTTCATACAAGTCCACTACCTCCTTGGCATTGACCATATGTTTGGCCTCTACCCAAGTTGCTTCCTTCTCATGATACCCCCGCCATTTCACCAAGTACTCTTTACCTTTCTTCTTGGTGTTTCTACTTTTCAAGATCCCTTCCACCTCATACTCAAGGTGGTCACCAACCAACTCCGGTGGAGGCCGCAACACTTGCTTGCGCTCCGGCCTCAAGGTATCTTCATAATATGGCTTGAGCAATGAAACATGAAAAGTTGGATGCACCTTGATCTCCGGTGGTAATGTTAACTTATAGACATCCTCAAACAAGCGCTTTTCAATGACAAACGGACCCGCATACTTTGCCATGAATTTGGGAGTTAGACCCTCCGGTAAGGTGAAGTTTTTCACATTCAACCAAACCTTTTTGCCCTCCTCATACTCAACATGGCGTCGCCCTTTGTTCACTTGGTTCACATACCTCTTTTGTGCTTTGGCTAACCATACCTTGGTCTTTTCGAGCATTTGCTCCCTTTTGGCAATCAAGTCCTCCGCATCTTGGTTTGGCAACGGCTCCACTTGTGCTTGCTCCAAGGCTAAGTCGGTAGGCATAAGTGGCTCCACTCCATAGGCCACTTTGAACGGTGATTCCCCAGTCGCCGCATGCTTAGCTTTGTTGTAACTAAACTCTGCCAAAACCAAATACTCCGTCCAATCACTTTGGTCTGCACTCACGTAATTCCTTAGGTATTGATTGAGAACCCCATTCACCCTCTCCGTTTGTCCATCGGTTTGAGGATGAAACGCCGTGCTAAACGCAAGTTTAGTCTTCATCTTACGAAACAAGTGCCTCCAAAATGCACTTGTAAACTTAGGGTCTCTATCCGAAACAATCACCCTTGGCAATCCGTGATGTCGCCACCACATGTTGAGGAACAAGACCGCGGTCTCCAATGCGGTCGCCGTCCCCCGAGTTGGCTCCATGAGTGCCAACTTGCTAAAGCGATCTACCACCACAAAGATCGCATCATACCCTCGTGACATCGGAAGGCTTGTGATGAAGTCCATGGAAATACATTCCCATGGCCCACTTGGAATAGGCAAAGGTCGTAACAATCCCGCTTGCTTTTGATAAGATGCCCGGTTGCCTTGGCAGATGACACAAGTCTTCACATAATGGGTAATGTCTTCCTTCATCCCCGGCCAATAAAACCTCTTGCTAACCGAACATATGGTGGATTTCTCCCCCCTATGTCCGGCCAAAGGGTTATCATGTTCCTCTTTCAACACGGTTAACCTCAACTTGCCACTTGGAACATACACCCTAGTTTGTTTGAACTTGATCAAGCCTTCATGCAACCGGATTCCTTTCACTTTCTTACCACTTCGCAAGTCACTCAAAAACTTTTGAGCTTCCGGGTCCTTCATATACGCCTCCCTTATCTTCCTAGCCAAGTCCCCTTCACCCGCATACATCATGCGCAAAATTTGGGTGGTACTTGGCCTATGCTCCTCCTTCCGACTTAGTGCATCTGGCACTACATTCTCACGCCCCGGCTTGTGGATCAACTCCACATTCATAAGTGCCAAGGTATCATACCACCTCAATTGCTTTGGTGACACCCGAACTTGGTTCTCAAAGTACTTCAAAGATACATTATCGGTGTATACCTTGGTCTTATGAAGACCAAGGTAATGTTGCCATGTCTTCAAACAATGCACCACGGCAAACATTTCCTTCTCATGCGTTGGCCACTTGGTTTGAGTTCCATCAAGCTTTTTGCTCTCAAACGCAATAGGCCGCCCATCTTGCATGAGCACTCCTCCAATGGCAAAGTCGCTTGCATCGGTGTGCACCTCAAAAGGTTTCTGAAACTCGGGAAACTTCAATACTGGTGGAGAAGAAAGCTTTTGTTTGAGTTCTTCAAATGATCTCTCACAATCATCCGTCCACACTATGGCAAGGTTTTTCTTCAATAAGTCGGACATAGGCTTGGCAATTTTGGAAAAATCACGAATGAAACGTCTATAATAATTGGCCAACCCAAGAAAGGATCTAACTCCCTTTTGGGTTGTAGGCCTTTTCCACTTTTGAATTGCCTCTACCTTTTTGTTGTCCGGCTTGATTCCCGACCCCGTCATAATGTGTCCCAAGAACTCCATTTCCATCAAACCAAACTCACTTTTCTCCCCATTTGCATACAACTTGTTATCCCTTAGTTTTTGAAGCACCACCTCAAGATGCCTAGCATGCTCCTCCGCCGTCTTGGAAAACACCAAAATGTCATCAATGTATACAATGACAAACTCATCAAGCTCCTCATGAAATATCATATTCATGAGTGTGGTAAAAGTCGAAGGTCCATTGCACAATCCAAATGGCATGACCAAAAACTCATAGGACCCATATCTTGTCCTACAAGCCGTTTTCTCAATGTCACCCTCCGCAATGCGAATTTGGTAGTAACCCGATTTCAAGTCAATGCGGCTATAGTACTTAGCCCCCGCCAACCGATCAAAGAGATCATCAATTCGAGGCAAAGGATAGTTGTTCTTGATGGTCACCTTATTGAGAGCCCGGTAATCCACACACATGCGGAGTTTCCCATCTTTCTTGTCTACAAACAAGACCGGTGCTCCATAAGGTGACTTGCTTTGGCGAATATACCCCTTCGCCAAAAGCTCCTTGAGTTGTTTCTTCAACTCTTCCAACTCCCTTTGGTTCAATCTATATGGTGCCTTGGACGGTGGCTCCGACCCCGGCACCACCTCAATCTTGTGATCCACTTCTCTCTTTGGTGGTAGCTCATTGGGCAACTCTTGAGTAAGTACGTCCACAAACTTTCGGATTACATCACCAACACATTTTGGAGGTTGCTTCCCCTTAGCACCTCCATGGCTAACTCCTCCATGTGAGTCCGCCCGCATCACAATCAAAAACCTATTTTCCTCTAGGTCCTCAATGCTAGCTAGTAGGATTCGACTCCCCAATAATGAAGGAGTCCTAGTTATTTCCAACTCTATTTCCCTACCATCTGCATTAGCGACGACCTTCACCTTTGGTCGCCGCCGTATGTCTACCTCATATGTATCCAAAAAGGTATTTCCTAGGATGAAGTCCACTCCATCCATGTCACATACGGTGAAGTCTTCCACAAAAGAAAATTCTCCACACTTCACCTCCACATCCGTCACAATGTGGCTTGTTTGGTGAGGCTTACCCTTGGCAAACCTCACATTGATGGGCTTGCTTGCCTTAGTCTTTTGCAAGCCCAACTCCTCCACCGCTCTTGGACTTATAAACGAGTGGGTTGCCCCTGTATCCAACAAAAATGAAACATCACGTTGGCCAATGGTCCCTTGGAGAAATAACAACCTTGGTTTTATTTTGGTTCTACTTGCCTTAGCCACAAAGCCCCCATGAAGCAAGTGTTTTGTCAAGTGGGTGCGCATGCTTTGAGTACTCACCCGCGGTTTGGTGCAACCCTTTGCCATGTGGCCCTTCTCACCACAATTGAAGCAAGTCATTTGACTTCCATCCCCCTTTGGCTTGTTGTCACCTTCCGCTTTTCCTTTAGTAGAACCCTCTTTATTCCCACTTGGTTGTCCTCCATCTTGCCCATGCTTCCGCTTTTGCCAAACACGTTTCTTTAGTTGGTGCTTCGAATGTGCCTTGGTAGATTCATGTGTTGAGGCCCCATCTTTGGCCCTCTTGTTGGGACCTTCATCGTCCCCAATCCTCTCCGCAAGCTTCAATAACTCAGCACATGATTCTGGCAACCTTGGCATTCGAAACAATGCTCGTTCCGCCCAACTTTGGAGTCCATTGAAGAAAATGATCTTCTTCGCCAATTCATCTAACTTTGGGAGTACACTTAGTTGTGCGTTGAACTCCCGCACATACCCCCTCAAAGTGCCGGTTTGCTTCAACCGCACTAATGCCATCCCATCACGAAGGTCTTGGTACTCCGGTGTGAACCGGTTACCTAATAGTTCCTTGAAACTAGCCCAATCAAGGTTCTCCACCACCTCCCCATTCTCCTCTTTGTATTGGGTCCACCACATCAAGGCATGATCCTTCAAGAAAGTCACCGCAATAGTGATCTTGTCCTCTTCAAATGCACGTTGAGCTTCGAAGTACATCTCCATCTCCACAAGAAAGTCCTTAACCTTATGAGCCTTGCCCATCCCCGTGAAAGAAGAGGGCATGTTGGTCTTGCACAACTTGGGAGATGAAGAGCTTGAGCTCTTCTCTTTTAACTCTCTAATTTCCCCTTGCATGTCCCGAAGAGTTTTGACAAGTTCCTCAAACATCACATCACGTGACTTCCTTTTCCGACTTCGTGGTGCCCTCAAAGGACTAGAGGCGGTATCCCGATTGTCTTCACTAGCTTCTTGGTTCCCACTATGTTTCATAGCTAACCCTTCTTGCTTCGCTATGGGGTTCACTCCTTCCTCCGAAGAGTGCACCCTTTCACCTTGTGTTTCTGAGGCTTCTCCATGCTCTTGACCTTGACTACGTGTCCGTCGACCCTGTTCAGAAGGCTCAACTTCCCCAACTTTGGTACCCTTTCTAGCCATGCCTTCCAAACTCCGTCGCACTACGTAGCCCTGCTCTGATACCAAGTGTCGCGCCCCTTAGTGACACTTACCACCTTAAGCTCACTTTCCAAACACTTAGCACCTTAGTGCCACTAAGGTTCACGCTCTCCTAACACTGCACATGCCACGCACCCACAATGTTAGGTTCCAACCCAAGTCACGGGGTTCCCCATTCCTCCGTGACTCCCAATCCTTTCCTTCCAATACTTAACTCCCACAAGACACCGGGCATGTCATTTGATGACATGGGGCGGAACTTCCATTGATGTCCAAGCAATCGGTGAGGCACTACTCCCACCGGTGCTAACCGCCCTTGAATGGGACCCAACTCCCCACTAGGCCCAACCCAACTCATTTCGGGACTCACTAATCGGGACTCACCAAACGGGACTCACACCATGGCCTAGTGTGAAGTGGGACACCACCCAACCGGTATCAAGGAGTGCACAAGCACTCCATGGTAACACACAAGTGGTGGTGAGGCTCCAACACTAGCCTCACCACCCGGGACCACTTAGGCTCACCATGGCACCATCCGGGAGTGAGGAGGGAGACCACCCCTCCTCATAGTACTCTCTGCGGGATTCGGCAGCCCCCCCCATACTAGAGGTCACCGGGAACCCCCAAGATGCACCCCATCTTGGAAGACCACCCATTTCTCCCGATTCGCACTACTTTGGGACTCCCGAACTTCCACCCGGAATAACTTTGCGGTCCGGGATCCAAATCGCACATGCGACCCCATTTTCGACATCTACGCGACGCGTAGATGCCGATGGACTACTCACTTGCTCCATTTGGACAAGTACTCGCAAAGATATCGCCCTCCAAAGATTCGGGACACTCCCGCCGCGGCCGGGACACCCCGAACTTTGAACGCCCATAACTTTTGACTCGCAAGTCCAAATCACGCGTTCTTTGGACGGCTGGAAGCGTCTTCTCAAGACCTTTCCAAGCGTATATCACACGCCCCCAAATTCGTCCGGATCAGAGCGCTACATCGCTCTGATCGCTCGGGACTCCTAGTCCCCCTCACCTCATCTCTTGCAAGGCTTGGGGCGTCACCCCCAATGTCCCCCTTGCTCACCAAGGTGGCACGGGCACGCCTTGTGATGAGGGTCGTGACAAGTGGTGTTTGTGTTGTTTTGGGGATTGCTTCTTGTTTTTAGAAGCTATAGCACATGCACCTTGCTTTGGGACATTTCACACTCGCCTGAGGATGAGAGCTTGTGGACTTTGATGTTGTTTTAGAATAAAGTGTACCATGAGAATGAGGTGACAACCTTGGTGGGTGATTGCAAGAAACACTTGTCCTACTTCTTGTCTTCTTGCTCTTGGGCAAGTGGTTTTGTGCTCATAACTTCGTCACCCTTCGTCCATTTGGCGTGAAATTTGGAAGGAAGGTAGATGCAAAAGTTTCAGACATTCCATAATTTTTTCAAATTATTTTACTATTTTTAACCTGCCCCTGATTGGATGTCTATTTTGGCCATTCTGGGGGGTTTTAGTACTATTGGCGACCCCCAAAAGCAAATTGGAGGCCACAAATTGGATATATTGGAGGTGTACTATCTTTTCAAAGATTGACAATGAGATTTTGTGAAAATAGCAACATGTCGGTTGTGCACATGGGGTCAAAGTGACCTTCCTTTGTGCGAAGGTTACAAAGAGGGAAAAATTTTCCTATATGAATTTTTTGGTGTAATGGGAGTGCAATCTTCTCTAGCAAAACGAACTTTTTCTGGAATTTTTTTGAATTTTTTTTGAATTACTAAAAATGAAAAAGTCAACAAACCCTATTTTCCTATTTTCTGTTGTCGGTGGCTTCTGTAGTACTCCATAGTACTCTCTAGTATTACACAATACTAAATCAATGGTACAGATTCACAAGTGCCAAAATTGACGATTTAGATTCATAGGCGCAGTGCTAACACCCAAATTTGACAGGTCCTCGTAGTACTACCAATCCTGCGGCCAAAAACTGTGACTTTGATCAAAAAACATGAAGTGTTTCTTGTAATCACCCTGGTAGAATAAAAAATTGATCAGAACTGGTAAGTCATGTCAAGTGTACAAGGTCACATTAAGTGACGGTGAAATGGTGGTTGTAAAGAAATTGTGGAATGTCAAGAAAAAGGAGGGGAAGGGGGATCATGGCTGCGGTATTGAGGTTTGGAAAGTCCTCCCTTGGTTTTCCTAGGTTGCAAAGGTGTAGGTGGAGACCTTTGCAAATTTTGAGTTGTTCATGCATAAATTTTTCAATTTAATTGTGGATGTGCATTGGGTTCACTTTTCTTTGCTCAAATGGGGTGCAGTTGAAGACAATGGTCAATATTTGTCACTGACACATTGTGAAGCTTTTCTACAGCTATACCAAGGGTGAAAACAACCTTTTGGTGTACAAGTACATGCCCAATGGTAGTTTGAGAGATTTGTTGCACTGTCCGAATGTAGATCCAATCCCATGAGAAATGCTCTACAAAATCGCCTTGGGGATTGTCATGATTTGTCACTATAGTCCATCTGTCATATTCTCAAATGGGATCTTTGACTAGTCCGTTTTCACTTCGTTGTAGTGCTTAGGTATCAAGTGTGTACATGTGGTTGGGTGGAGAATAACCATTGGATTTTGCATTTTTTTTATTGGCAGGGGTTGGAATATTTGCACCATGATTTCTCCCCTCAAATCCTTCACCGAGATGTCAAGTCCAACAATATTTTGGTGGACTTGGAATACGAAGTGCACTTGGCTGATTTTGGAATTGCGAGAATGGTGGATCTGGTAGCATCACATGACTTGTCTTCAATTGCTAGCTCATTGGGCTACATCCCTCCAAGTGAGAGGGCTAGATTCATCCATCCATGTCTATGCTAGCAATGGGTGGCAAATTCCTCTTTATTGTAGAAACTAGAAAGTTTCAATGTGTGATTTCTCATTGCACAATTGGGGTGTGAATAGGGTTGGAATGTTGGGTGCAGAATACTGACTTGGAATGCGAGTGACTGAGAAAGTTGATATCTACAGCTTTGGCATTCTATTGTTGGAGTTGGTGACTGGAAAACGTCATGTGAACCCATTGGAGGGTGTGGATGGAGTGAACTTGATGCAATGGATTCATAACCGATTGCTGGCATCGAAAGGGTTGTGCACGATCTTAGACTCCAAGTGTGGGACGACTTTACAAAGTCAGATGGTTGAACTCTTAGAAATTGTGATATTGTGCACTGATAACATGCCTGCAAGATGCCCATCCATGCGCGAGGTGGTGAAGCTGCTACGCGACATAGCTCCCAAGTCCGGTGTCCAAGTAGATGGCAACTAGGTTGGAGGTGGTGAGTTTAGTGTGGTTGTCAAAAGAATGCATGCACTAGTGAATACTCACATTAATTGAGTTGCGCTAGTTTTCCGATGTTTTCAAATGGCAACTTGATCTTTTTTTTCATAATTCCACCGATTAATAGTGAACTATTCGGCGGTTCTCCCCGAGCATTGCATTGCCATAAGCGTAAGCTTAGCTAGAGTTCACAAACTCTTGCAGCTAGGTAGGTCTAAGTTACAACCTAAGCTTGCACGCTCTGTTGATCTTTCCCAATTTGCTGGTCATTCACCGAGGAGTCCGAATCTCCACATTTTTCTTCAGTAGATCATCATCCGGATTGATTTCCGGTTTCACTGGTGGCATGTGTGGATTGCAATGCCACCACATGAGTGTTGCACCTAGTGAGTTTTGTTATTGCACCCATGATGGCAACAGTTTACGTACAGAACTGCGAGGTTTAGTCAAACACTCACTACCATATTTTACTAGAGCATTGGAAGTTATAGGAAGATAAACCCTAGCATTGATAGAAAAAGCGTTATTATTTCACATGAGATACTCGGCAATCTCTCCTTGCTACTACTTTTACACAAGAAAATGTATGTATGGTATTCCATATGTGATACTATAGAGCAATTACATTTTTTTTAAATCGTTTTTATGCCACATGTTATACTGAGTGTACATTAGAGCAATTACTGGTACATTTTTTTGGTTTTTTTGACACAAGCAAAGTATTACTGGTACATTTTTAAAATGTTCTTATTCTACATGTGATGTATGCAGCAATGACTATTTGCTACTTTTACATAAAAGGAAAATGTTTATATTCTACATGTAATATGCAGCATGATTTTGAGCCCCATGACGTTGAATATTAAGGGCCTCTACATGGCTTTTTTGAGGGTTTGGAGGCCCAAGATCTTTGCTTGCAATACCCTTGTAGGTAATGTAAGTTCCCCGTAGAACCTTATAAAATAGATTGCCACTTTCATTGCCTCTTTGGATCAATTGGTAAGTGGAAAAAAAGAAGCACATGGGAGAACCCTGTCAAGTCCAAAAAAGACGATATTAAATGACAGATTGTGGGATCTACAATGAATGTACTTCCAATAGCTTAGGAAGCAAGTCCCACAATCACAAAAGTGATGGTTCCATAATAGTAGCAAAGAATTTTAATCCCTTGTAGCCTATGAAGTGGTTTTTCAAATTTTTGGTCCTATTAATTTTTGGTCCTTTGCTAGCTATAGTTTAGAGTGCCTTTTGTAGACACACAAAACAAGATTAAGTATTCAAAAGTCACATTAATTCTCCTTTTTTTGTTTGTCAACCACATTGACAAGAGTTGACAACCTATATGAATGCTTGGACCCAATGAGAATGCAACAATTGGTGAGCTTTTTCAATCTACTTATCATGGCCTTTATTTATAAATTATAAAAAATGTTCGTATATTCAAGCTCACTATATAGATGGCAAGCCCTCAAAACCATACTGCAAGGCTTCTTGGTTGGCAAGATACAAGGGATGCCTTAATCCTTCAAATTCAACTCATATAGCAAGTAAACCCTAAAGTCCTAAGAATCCCCTCAGGAGATACTTGAAGGTTTAGGCAAGTATCTATGATCTCAATTTTTGGTAAAATTTTTTGAATTTTTTTTCAACATAGGAAAACTCAGTAGCTTTTGGAGGATATAATTTTTATTTCAATCCATGCCTAATAGCAAAAGTTATGCCAAGATAAGTCCAAAATAAGAAAGGGTAGGCATATTTCTATTAAAAAATTTATTTCTTATAGAATATATTCTCATCTATATGGAAAGATTTAATTCATTCCATTTGGAGAAGTGATGTGAAAGTTATGAAGCTTCTTGTTTTTGTAGACAATCTTAGCAAATTTCTAAAAAAAAAGATGTATTGTATCCGTTCGTGAATTCAATTTTAACATTTTTTTTAAAAAAAAAGTTGCACATGGTTTAGTTTTCTTTCTAGAACAATCTCACCATTGGGATTAGTGTGTTTCAATATCACCTTAGAGCAATTAGCAATTTAGTTTTACTTCTATTTTGTACCTAATTGACTTTTCAAATTTCTAAAGAATGAAAATCATAGAGGGAGTAGGGTTTCTTGAATTTTTTCCCCTCAAAATCTCAACTCAATTCTTCAACATAAAAAAATTTAAGTTATGAGGATTTAAAGCCTTGTAACTAGTCAAGCTAGGAGCAAAAATCTTCTTTTTTTCACTTTAAATACTTATATCTTGTGATCAATACAGTCAAAATTTCTAAAATTTAATTCTTCCATACATTTTTTACTAGTTTAGTGTAAGCTCTTGTGGTTGAATATGAAAAAGAAACAAATGATTCGAATCTTTGTTGTTTGCATTGAAAATGGCAATGTATATTTGTCATTAGCTTGGAAGACACATCACTCATGCTTGTTGGCCAACTATAGCCAATCAACCCAATGTCTTCAATCACCTAATTTCGACATCTATAGGACCCTCCCATTTGCACTAGTCTTCCATCTATTTCCACAAAGTGTGTAAGTCATTTTCTTCTGGAAAGCAATTAGGTGTTATTGACAAAGAATGACCTCAAGTTTACATCTATTTACAAATAGTTAAAGGTTGATAAAGATGTGGTTCAAGAAATATTGGTTTAGGTGGGCTTATTGTAAATAAATTTTTGTTAGAATGAAGCTGTAGCTTCAACCAATAAATTAAGGGCTTTTAGAATGTTGAACTTGTGCTTTTAAAATACTCATCAAATAGGATTAGGGCGGTAGGTCACTAATTTTAAACCTTTTTAAGATGGTCATGACTCCCACCTACTAAAGGTTTTATATTTTTGTACTAAACATGTTTGAAAATTCAAATCAATTTCAGTTCTTATCAAATTAATATGATTTCACTTGTATTTCAACCAATTCGACTAATTCTTACTTTGAAAATATAAGCAACTATCTATACATTATTCAAGATACCCAAGTTGCAAATCTAGGTGGTCATAGGTTGTTCCACCTTATATCCCAAGGCTACTAATGTGTTTGAATTTTTATGCCAAGTGTTATTATCATGGACAAAAGGGTGACTTGGACCCCAAATTTCAATGCTAGGCAAGGGGGGACCAAGGAAAATTAACCCCCTCATTACCCCAGAATTTACCCTAGGAGAAACATTGAAATTTTTTATTTGCAACACAAGACAAAATTTGGAAATTTGAATTCATATTTGCAATTACAGACCCTGAATTTGATGAGAGAGGAGTAGAAATACAAAAAAAACATGGCTCAAAAGAGAGGGGAATTTTTTACAATCACCCTTGGTTGGGGCAATGAGGGGGTCAATCCTCCCTGGCCGTCAATTCACCCTGGCCATGAAGTTTGCACTGTTAGACTACTGTCTCAAAAATTTTGAACTTTCATCAAAAATTGTGGCCGCTCTGTAACAAGACACGCTCAGATGCTGCATCATGCTCAATCCCACTTGAAAATGAACTCCCTTCACAAGCTTCCGTGCACTCCTAGCAAACAGCAACGACATCACCACCACAAATCTACGCACCAATCCTAAGTTATACCAAAACCTTCCCGACTTTCGTCTCCAGCATCGAACATAACGCCAATGCGAAACAATTTTGGTCAACATCAAGCTCAAACAGAGCCAAAAAAAGTTCGAGAAACTTGCGCTCTAAGCCCGCACCATCGCAAGCATTTGCTGCGAAGAAATGCCTCCCGCAACTAATCGCAAAGCTCAGGCGGTCGCTCCCATTCTCTAGGCGTAAAGTTCCACTCCCGTTCGCCCGAAGTTCCAATCATCTGCCGAAGAGGGAACTACAGAGCACTTGGACACGAGCCATAACAACAATGACGCTAAAAACATGCACTCTCAAAGAGACCTTTACATGGATAGGTTTAAACTGTAACAACATACAAGTATCTGTGCCACCAGAGGAAGCAAAAAAACAAAATTCGAAAGAATCTTACAGGATAAGAATCAAAGATTTACCCCATCACTGTCTCTTGAAGGAACCCTGAGAGGATAAATTTCATCACATGAATACCACAGAAGTAGACGAAAATACGAAACAGAAAAAACATACCATTAAGACTAAGAAGCCAAGAGAGCAGACACCCACATCTCAAACTGACACTACATTACGCACCACAACAGCTCCAACTCCAACGCATACACTTGACAAACAAGCAAGTCTGGGAGATAATGATCGAATCATTAGAAGTGTGATAAACCTCGTAAAAAAATTGCTTCATTCTACTCTCGCACAGGGGTGCAATAATGGTGAATGTCGCTGCGGTTCACGAGACAGTCCGCAGCGCAAAGCCACTAAAACCGTTCCAAACAAGAAACAATCATCGCTCACAGTGCGGCTTCTCAATTCCACACTGAAATACGTCCGATAATCCTTGAGGCACTGATACCAATTCAATAAAGGCCGTCCATCCTGAATCACAAACTCCGAAGACGCCTTCCATGACTCCACAACTCCGCGTACGCAAGCAGTGGATCATGACATCGGCAACATTTACACTACATTATTACAAACGCCTGTCCTCAATGCTTTTCTACTTTCACTCTCTCCATGTCTTCTGGGTAAGGTTCAGCTACGCCTTTGCCTGCGGCACTCTTCGAGCCGCTGGTGAAAAACTTGTACCCACCGTAGAAAAGAGCCCCCCATCCTGCGAGGGAAACAAACACGAACTGCAGAAATGCGGTGTCAGTTCACATCACAGACAGCACTTTTCGTAACTGCCTATACCAAAGTCTTGCACTACGTATCGATCAGAATCTCGAGGAATTAGCAACATTGTGACCCCTTGGACCGCCGTGTCACTACTCCAAAGCTATACTCCCATAGCACCGCCATGCATGCTTCAACTTCCTCAGTGCTGAACCCGACGCTCACTGGTCCAACAAGCACAAACCAATCGCGACAATAACAGGGAATCGTAGCTTACGTGCTCTTCCTTCCATTTCGATGGGCTCATCGGGTCCGCCCACATGGGGACCCTCGCCGGTCCGTGCGCATCAGCTGCTCCACAACACCCACGCAACATGTTAGCCAGGCACACCAGCAGGTCGACGACTACATCAAAATCCTCACGACCTCATCGTCCGTTACGAGGACCAAACCTTGTGTGACAAGGACCAAACTCCCCAATACCGACCCTCAGGATGGCGCATATCCGACCAGGATCCCACCGGGACTCTCAGACTTTGTTGCTGCCACCCAATGCTCGTGGTCGGAATAATCCATTCAGGTACCGCGAAAACATCCCATGATCGCTATCGCGGGCCTTTCCAAAATAGCTCCCGTGAAACTCACATAAAGCTCTCAGCTCTTGAACTCTAACTCCCACGTACAATCACTCAATCACAACGGTTGCGTAGCGCGCTCCAAAAGGACCGTACTACCAGCTTCCGCCGCGCTAATTCACCGACCCAAATCGTCCTGCCACTTCCTGACCCGAAATCCGCTACCATTCAAGCCCATTTGTCATGCTGCCAGAGCCGCACGCTTGCAGCATCACTGCTGCCCGCAGCCTGTTTCTCCACTCGTTCATACTTGCTCCAACATATACTAATCCAACGTAAACAGGAAAACAATGAGAGAACGGCTTCGCTATAAACCTGCGAAACCGCGCGACCACGTCAGCTGGGATGGGGAACTGCGAAGCAGCCTGCCGGTCGCTCCCAGCTTCTGCATCATTGCCATCTTCGTCTCTTCTAATTCTGCCGCTCACACTCGCTGATTGCCACTCCCAACCACGCTGAGCTCACCACACCAAACACAAGCAACATGTCAGTCATGAGATCCACGCCAAACATACAATGCCAAACCTAACCCCACACACGTGACCTGAAGCATGCTCCCCGAAACACAGCACATCCGTGATCGCACTCCCACCACTATTCCATCCCATCGGAAAAATGAAAACAACCAAACGAACATCGCGCAACTCCGGCGGATACGAGACAGCACCACCGGAAAGACCCGATCGCTGAACCAGCGAATGACAAACTATACATGCGACCAATTGAATTCTTGTCACGCGCATTCAAGAAATGGATTCCACAGCTTCCGCGAACGGAGGACAAAAGACCAAAATCCCTAGAGCCCTGCAAGCTCCACAATGTCTCGTTCAACGTCCTCAAAATCTTGATGGACGAACTCGCCGGTGAGCCTAAGAACTGCCCTAACCGCGGGCAATCATACAATCAATCCATACAATCCAACCTTGGCTGAAAATTCACAGATTCCGCAACTCGTCGCAAACACCGAAGAGAGAGAAGAGACCACACGGGCGAGAAAGCCCGCTGCCAGAAGCGGAGAAGACGAGAAATTGGCATTGGACCACTACGGAATGCCACGAAGCTCAACCAAAGACTGCACGAAATACACACGACGGGGGTCCGGGAAAGAATGAGTGTAACGTACCTTGAGCTCCAAGGCCACAAACGGATCGACCGACAACTGACAGGACGGGAGACGAAGCGCAATGGAGAAGCAGAGTCGGGGAGTGCGAAGACGAGCGCAATCGCAAATCAGATTTAGGGTTTGGAGCTCACGATTTCTTCCGGTCCGCAGAAGAAACGTTCCTTTCCGTCCAATTTTGTTTTTCCGTTCGCCATTCCCAATTACCAAGAGAAGTGCACCTGGAATCATAAGTAAGAATTTGAGCATGGTTCCTATTATTAACTTATTTTAGTTTTTGATGGATCTAGTTGAGAGTTTAAAACAACAATTCTGAGTTTTTGGACATGCATTTTTTTGACATCATATGAATTATTTATGAATTTTTCAAATTCTTACAATAGATGTACCAAAAATTGAGTTAGGTTCTTGTAAATGAGAAACTATACATTTTTAGCAAGAAAACAAGAATTATGTAGGGGTTGATCTTAGAATTAGGTTGAAAATTGGTGCAACCACTTTATATGTACCTCAAGGACAAGCTTTATACTTGCAACTATGCCAAGAATTTATCATCTCTCATACTAAAATTCAACAATATTATTAATGTAACCAGCACTTAATGTTGATATGAACATTAATTGTCAACTAAATTTCTACCAAAAAATTAAAAAGTAGTAACAAGATAGTTCAACATGCACTAAATTAGTATTTAACATTAATACTAATTGTCAACATGAACATTATTTCATCAACTAAAATTAGAAGTAAAGTCAGTTAGGTGATGGGATAAGTAACATTGTAAGTAATATAATAGTAAATTTATCATTAGTGTAGTCTCCATATAATCACCAGTATAACTTCATAACTTATATTTCTATGTACCTTAAGAATGGAATGGAATAAACTTTTAGAGGTGCATATTTTCCAAACAAGATGTTGAGTACTTTAAAAGTACATTTAGAAAATACTCCGTTCAAGGAGTATCAATTAGTGTAAACTAGTGAAACTAGTGAAAATTTGCATTGAAATTGTTAGTAAGGTCAATTTTGGACCTTGAGGCAATACAGGCCATTCCAAATAGCATGTAACAAAAATAGAGTTCTTCTTTTCTCTAAAAGTCAATGACAAAAACAAGTATAGTTGCATTAGTCATTAAAAATAATGATCTTAGTATTTGTCCTTGAATACCTCTTATTTCACCTCCTCTAGATCCATCTAAACTTTTTGTGACCCATATCATAGTTTGTGAAACATCTTTGACTATTTTGTTAATTATCTTCTATATTTGATTCAACTCTTTGGACTACCTACATCAACAAATGTTTTTTGTACTCTTTTTTGTAACAAAATAAGAAACAAAATTGTTTACTATAAGAAATATTATATGTGGTATCACATTATTTTGCCAATACATGCAACTCAAATACAATTGAGGCATCTATTTTATAAGTTTGAAGCTATATATAAGTTCCAGCAATGTTTGGATACAAAAAAATATATTATTTAGATACTTTATGGCTTCTTAATGTAAGTGGTAGGAGGGATCTAATTACTAGCCTAAACTATTCTTAAACCATAATTAGTTGCTTGGAGCTAGAGCATGTCATCAAAGTGGCAAGATTTCCATGGGCAAATGATCTTGAAGACATATGCCATAACCCTCCAAGAATGTGAGTAAACTCTATGTATAGTTGGGTTCTACAAATTGTAGATTTACAATTGAAACTTAAATATCATATAACCAGCTATGCAATTGACGCTTAAATAGGATGCAACCAAGCATGAAAAGTTACCCTGTCCCTAGAAATCTGCACTTGTGCGTAGTAGGCTCAAGATCCTTTTTCTCCACCGGACCAACTAACTATTGAAATCCCATATGATTTGGAGAGGAATATTTTGCTTTAGTGGAGGGACTTGGGGCACAACTTTTTTTTAGGTCCTTTGCCTCTACATCTTTGTTGGGGCAACAATGTATCATTGCATTTCCTAGGATTATATGAAAATGGACTGACCAATACAATTCCTAACACATGTGACAATTGCATTGACTTGAGGCCATCCTAGTAGCCCTATTCAATATGGTGAATTTGCAAACATTGAATGTGGCCTTCAACAGCTTGTTGGGGGGCATCCCAATGGAGGGAAATAGGGTGACATTTGTGACGGTGAACTTCATTGGAAATCCTCACTTGTACCTAGAGAGTTCCTCTTATTCTAATTCTTCTGCCAAGGACTTGGAATCCAAGAGGGGTAGAAAGTAAGTATAAATAGATGGTGTTGGGGGGGGGCAATGTTGTGGCGTTTGTGTTGTTTGTGGTGTTGCATCTTGTTTTTAGAAGCTACAGCAAACCACACCTCTCTTCAGGACGTCTTGCACTCATCTAAGGATGAGAGCTCATGGAAGTTGACGTAATTTCACAATACAGTGTGCCACAAGGATGAGGTGATGACCTTGGAGCCAAAAAAATTGATTGGAGCTAGTAGTTTCAGTCAAGTGTACAAGGTCACACTAAGCGACAGTGAGATGGTGGTTATGAAGAAATTGTGGAATGTCAAGAAAGAAGAGGGGAGGGGGATCATGGCTTTGGTGCCAAAGTTTGGAAGTCCTATACTAGTTTCCATAGGTTGCAAAGGTGCAGGTGGAGACCTTTGCAAATGTTGAATTGGTCATCCACAAAATTTTCAATTTGATTGTGGATGTGCATTGGAGTGAGAGCGTGGATATCACCAACCAGGTGGCAAAAGTGGACGGGAGAGAAGTCCAGCACAGTTATAGAACCCTCGGTGCATTTCACACCATGCCAAAAACAAGGAGTGGCGTCCGAGGCATTCCAGTTGCTCAATCTGTCATCTGCATCCTCCAAAATTTTTTGCTTCCACTGGAACAACACCTGACCTTCTTCGTTGAGACACAACACAAATCCAGACAACACACTTGTGGACGCCATGGCCAACAAGAAATAAACCTTGCATAGCCGTCCGAAATCAAAATTCCTCCTCTCCATATCTGCGATGGTTTCTGGTACTAATATTCGGCGGTGACAATTCCTCAAGCCTCTGATGTGCCCATTACTCAGAGTGGTCGTCCAATACGGCTCAGAGCATCCCGATTTCACCAACAAGGAATCCCTTCGTCAAATTGTGCAAAAAGTCGGGTCATGCACTTCGTGGTTGTCCAATTCGCCAACCTGCACGCCAAACCAGTCGAACAATTACTCCCATAAGAACAGGCTTTCGGTCTTCTCTGGTCGGCACTCACATATACACCAGTGACCTGTAAAAAATTGAAAAGATAAGGCCAAGAGATAGCCTTACCGGTACCAATCTGCAGGCTCCATTCCCCTGTTGTTGCACCTTCACTCTCCTATATTCCTGTCTCTGCGCATCAAGAGCTCTAAACCCACCCATAGTCAATATTCGAAGAACCACTTTTACAACACCGAGGGCCTGAAAATCATGTGAATCACAGCGAGGCAATGATCTGATCGACCTAGCTCCACTGCTGGCTCCTGGTACTGGTCGTCAGCATAGCTCGATCACGAGTTCCGCAACGATATCAAATGACGGTTCCAAAACTGTAAAAACTGTTAATGGATTGTGCAACCATGGGAGCATTCTTCACACCAGAACACTCGAACACCATCGGTTCCTATGCAGCATGTCGAAGAGTTGCTCAAAAAGGAAAGCGTGATTACAGCAGAGGGAAAAGCAGACCGTCACGCACGCACTAGCTCGAGATGGGGACGCGATCAAAGCACCTGAGTCAAGAACTGGGCTAGAAATGCACCTGCTTCGGCAAGATGTCCTCTCCATTTGCATTGACGTTCATGCAGAACCCTCCTTCCGACCCTTGAGATGCGGCGCTATTGTGATCTGCAATCCAAGTCCACATGCTGCTCGCCGATGCCCTATATAATGGTCACCACAAGGTTACAACGTTAATCGCCATTGCGCTAGAGTACGTGTGGAAGTTTCGAGTATGCCGTCAACTCAAACGGAAAACCAGTCGGAGATTCTGGAACACTATACTATGCTATTGCGCCAGTGCAGTTCAGGCCTGGGCATGCACTGTTCAAGGTTGACCCCGAATGAATTTCGTACAGTGACTTTTCCGAGCGCAAGCGAGGTAACCGGTTCCTAGTGGAGGATAATCACGACGAGGGGAAATCCAGCCACCTCCACCGAGTTCTTGCACTATCCGGCTGCCACCTCGACTCAGTCCCCGACTCCGAATGCAAATCCCTGTTGATTCCCAGAATCTGAAGCTCGGTTGCGGGCTTCGTCCTCTGGATTTGATGACAAGAAGCTCTACATGCATCTTATCACTGAAAATGCCTGATTGTCAACTGAAATTGGCGAGGAGGCAAGACTTCTGACGGTGTAAATGTGAAGCACCCGCTGCCAACCGTGCAACTAGATAATTGTGAATGCACTGTATTCCTGGTGTTTGGTTAGAGAACGATTTGCTCCTCGTTCTGGTACTGAATCGTTGATTGTGGTAACGCCTCAAAAAGGCGTCCCTGGATTGTCATGATCGACTGCTAATGACAAAGGAGAAGGGCTCTTCTTCAAGGCTAATAAGTCGTGATGTTGGGTGATGAATTCTAACAAGAGCACTGAGCCTGGTATGGTAAGCTTGGCCTTCTGCTCGGAATTCTTCCGCTCTCACTTCTTGGGATAACTCAGTCTGATGAAGCATCGAAACACACTTTAACCCTGAAGAGACCTATCATCGAGGTAGGTAGCAGAAGATGATCCAATTATTGGATGAATAGGTGGATTCTTTCGACCCAAAATCAAATTGGCGCATTGACTGAATGTACTCGAGCGAAATACGATTGTCAATCTCATCCTCAAAAATCAAGTGGAGACTCGGACATGGAGAGAGGGTGGTTTGCCTTTCGAGCAATTTCAAATGTGGCCAGATTTGTGGACAGCCTTGATTGTAACCACTAACTACTGAATTGTGCGAAGTTTTCGGTGGGCTTGTCACGGTAGAATCGCTTCCAACTCGCTAGTTTTCGTGACGGACATCACCAGCCTTCAAGAAAAGGTCGCTCCCCTGTGATTTCAAGATGTTCAGTATGAGTCCGGTGCTTAAGGAGTAGGTCAACATGAATATAACTCCACCGGCGCTTGGATTTATAGATGTGAAGGCGCCTTGACTGAAGTGCCATAAAGAAAGCTTGTAATCAAATCGAAGATACAAATGAACAGCATATACCTTAACACACATCGCTGAATCACATTAACATCTCTTCAAAGCAGACTTCATAACCACTCCCCAACTGGGAGGCTGGTACAACCCCAGCCCGACTGTGAGCTGGAAACATCCCGAAGGCTATTTCAAGAAATATGGCTGATTTGGAAATTCCTCATCCCCCCCCGCCCTTTCCCTGCCGGACCTTCCCCTCGCCGAACTTCAGTCGGAGATTTGTTCTGACAGGGCGTCACTTTTCTGATCCAGAAGTAAGTTTCACATCATTCAACAATGGGGAGGAAAAGTCATCTGTTATTAGCACTTTACGCAAGGTGATGCCGGGCAGATATGGCGTGAGGATTTTGTGATTGCGGAGGTATTCCCTGATTCGGCAATACATCACCCGAGAGTTGCGGGAAAACATTTCTGGAGGATTAAGATTACCAGTACGACTTGTAGAGATACAGTTGTTGAATCAATTTGTCAAGTTTTAACGGTCTCAACTGGATTTTTCTTCATTGGAACGCAGGGTGCATCCAGGAAGTATCTTAGACCATAGTTGTAGGGAAGTAAATCTTGCTCGGTGAAACCTTCGTATTGTCGATCACTCGTCTACTCCTATTTCTGGGTTGGTGTTTTATTACTAAGCTAAAACAATTGTCTAATGCTGCTAGCTAGATTTGAAATGCGATGGAGGAAGGCCTGAGAGAGGAGATGAAATTCCTCCTTCCAACGGGGAGTCTGGACATGTGTGAAGAACGAGCTGTCAAATTATTTCGTGGAGAATGCAAGAAAATCCGAACAGATTAATTGCAGTAGGCCTCTTGGAGGTAGGCGACTTTGGATATCTCCAACATATCAGTTTCCAGAAATTTGAGTGTACGGTGTGCGCTTGATGTTGCTGGAGAGGTTAACTGTGATTACAGACTTCAATTCAATCGGTGCTTCCTAGAAACGTTTTGTTTAAGGGGGGATCTGAGATCAGGTCTCGATGCCTTGGATTTTGAATCTTCTGTTTGTCTGCCTGGGACTTTCCTCTTAGCATTTAAGAGGCTTGATGTGAGTATTAAAATTTTTTATCGCTCTATCATCCTGGCAGGTGGAATGCATGTCAGATTCTGTGTAGATGCCATGTCCCTGTTAAATGGGAGATTCGGAATATGTGACTGTTCTATTGATGACTGTCTTGGAAATTTTCCATTAATTTGTTCATCTGGGTCTGGCGCATAATTCCTGATATTTCAAGCTATCTTCAGCATGTGTTGAGATCAAAGTGGTAACGGGGGTAATGCTTGTCCAATGCTCCAAGTAATTGCAGCAAGAGGCCGGAGGTTATGGTGGGGAGAGATACGAAAAGCCTGAGTTTCAGAAGAAAGTCGAGCAAGACTTGAAATCCTCGATTGAAGGACACAGCCTGGTATGCACTTTCATTGACTGTATATTTGTATGGTTGCCATGACTACCATATTCGTGTGTTGGTGTTGTTGTTTGCAATTTCTTGATGTTAGAATTGTTCCTGGCGGTGGCTGGGTGCACCGATAATCTTCGTACGCCACTCCTGCACATGTTGCAGAGTGTGGGTTGCATACTGTAGATGCGACACAGAAAGGATTCTTGATAATTCCAGATCGATCTGAAATAAACGAACAATGTGTCAATATGACAACATACACGTGTAGCTCATATTGCCCATATAAATAAACGTGGAAATTGCAAAATTCTTTAAGCAACATACACGTTTATTTATATGGGCAATATGAGCTAGTTCATTTGTAACACCAAATTTACACTTAAAATGTAACGAACGTAAAGGAATATTAAAGAATAGAGTTTGCATAGGACCATAGAATAAAAAAAATAAAAATTCAAAGTATTTCTATTTGAACATGTCACGACCCTCATGACAAGGCGTGCGCGTGTCACCTTGGTGAGGAAGGGGGACATTGCGAGTGACTCCCCAAGCCTTGCAAGAGATGAGGTGAGGGGGACTAGGAGTCCCGAGCGATCAAAGCGTATTAGTGCTCTGATTCGGAAGAAATTTGGAGGTTTGTGATATATGCTTGGAAAGGTCTCGAGGAGATGCTTCTAGCCGTCCAAAGAACGCGTGATTTGGACTTGTGAGTCAAAAGTCATGGGCGTTCAAAGGTGGGGGTGTCCTAGTGGCGTCGGGACACTTAAGGGCTAGGAGGGAGGGGTTCATGAGGAATCCTTTCATGAAATATGTCATGTAGTATATCCTTGGAAAGATAAGAACACAAGGATGCTATATTGACAAGCATTACGAGGTTCTAAGGTAGGAGCCTCAAGTTATGGCCAAGAGAAGCGCCGTGGTAAAGGCGTGACACCTCTCCCGGTGGACCCGAATCTTTGGAGGGCGATAACTGTGCGAGTACTTGTCCAAATGGGGAAAGTGAGTAGTCCACCGGCATCTACTCGTCAAGTAGATGTCGAAAATGGGCTCGCATGTGAGATTTGGAGCCCGGAACGCAAAGTTACGCCAGGTAGAAGTTCAGGAGTCCCAAACTAGGGCGAATTGGGAGAAATGAGGTGGTCTTCCAAAACCAAAGTGGTTTTGGAAGTCCTCTTTGACATACAAGGGGGGGGGGTCTGCTGAATCCCACAGAGAGTACTATAAGAGGGGTTGGTCTCCTTCCTCACTCCCTCTTGGAGCCTTGGTGAGTCCTGGTGACTCAAGGTTGGTGGTGTGGGGTCACCACCACTCCAAGGCACCATGGGACATTTTTGGGTGACCCATGGCACCGGTTGGATGTAGTCCCACTCCTTACTAAGCTATGTTGAGGTGTCCTGAATAGTGAGTCCCGATTAGTGAGGAAGTGGAAAGGAGTAAATACACGAGAAGCTTAGTATGGAGTTTGGGTGACATTCAAGGGCGATTAGGACCATGGTGAGTAGTGCCACCATGGATCCTTGCACAATAAGATGGAAGTTCCGCCCCATGTTACCAAGTAACATGTCCCGGTGTCATGATGGGTGTGTGTGTGCTAGTAGTTCCGGTGACTGGGACTTAGCACAAAGAGTTGAAATGGGAGATTAACATTGGATGTGCGTGGCATGTGCAGTGTTAGGAGAGTGTAACCCTTGGTGCCACTAAAGTATTAAGTGCTTGGAAAGCATTGGAAGGTGAACTTAAGGTGGTAAGTGTCACTAAGGGGCGCGACAGAACAAGTTTATTAAGCCAACAAGTTTAGAAAAGAAAGTATGTAATTTGGGAGTTGAGTTTTCAAAATTAGTTGCATGTTGTAGTTCATTGTCCTATACAAATTGCCCTTCCTTCAAAACTCAAATATTCACAAAGTCTCTTCAAAAGAAAGATCATTTTCTAGTAAATGCAAAAATGCACGAAATTGTTAGTCTTTGCATTTTAAAAACATTTTGTTCATTTATAAGAGTATCTAATCTCCATATGGATAAAATTAGGCGTAATCGGATGAAATTTCCTACAATTTAAGATTTTCGAAGAAAACATGAAATTGAAATGCGTAATTGGCATTCTGCCATTCCTGATTGAAAAGCAACTAAAAATGGGGTTTTTTTGGCTAGCTTGTTTTTACCAAAATAATTATATAAAAGAATGTTAAAAATTTAAAGACATGACTTTAAAAAAATCAAACTAGACAAATAGAGTGTTTAATATGGTGAATGGAAAGGAGAAATTTAAATCATAATTTTGGGAGTGGGAGAACATCAATTTTTGAAATTTATCCCCTCAGTGCTCCATCAATTTGATTTTGGTTGATTGGTGATTATTAAATTTCAGAGAGTCATAATTAGAATTAATTAGAAGCATTGGGTTATGTAGATTTTTCAAGGAAATAGACCAATGAGGGTAACTTATTATGTTAGGTCATATTTGACATTACTCAAATGCATAGAAGAGAATTGTAAAAATAAAAGTATGTGAAACTTTGAATGATCAAAGTGAAATATTCAATTTTCTAATTTGGTTCAAAATATGAATTCATAGATTTAAACAACAACAAATTGATTTCAATTAATTTTTATTACATTATTTCATAACAATTTTTTGCAAATTTTAAAAAAAAAGAGACCTTGTATCCATTGGAGATTAAATAAATATTTTCTTAGGGTAAATAAACTTGGTAAGTAGTAGGTTCAATACTTTGCAAATGTATTCTTACTTTCTATTTGCATTACAAAAATGCATCACTAAAATGCATTGGACTTAATGTAACAAAGAATTAAACTATAACTTGGTTCAAACTTCAAACCATGGAAACTACAACCTTTTAATGAGATTTATAATTATAATATTTCATCCATTCAACTTTGTTGATAATTTCTTACTTTAAATTTTATAGATGCAATCTTAAACCCTAATTGCAAGAGCAGATTTGTTAAGTTGCAATTGTACTATGTTTTGTATATACAATAAATTTGTAAGCAGTGAAATGGTGTAAAATATTTTACTTCGAAATTTGTAAAGGAAAATTCAATAAAATGATTTTGTTGTAATATCAATGATTAAAAATCCATTTGATGGTCTCATTATACCTAAAATTATTTCTAAAATAATCATTGATGGACATCGTGATATCTATATTGTCAAGTCAACTACAATGTCAACAATATCAAATTACACTCAACTCAATATTACAATTGAAGACACATCTCTTCAATCGAGTGTAGACATCTCCAAAGTACAATGGCAAGGATGGACTACAATTGGTCTTATTGTATTTATGTTAATTGCTTTAGTTGCAGAATTGGCACCTCCATATATGGTTATGATGGGAATACTTATTATTTTCATTCCTCTTGGCATTTTGACTATAGAAGAAGCATTCCATGGATTTGCTGATGAAGCTATGATTGCAGTTGCAATTTTATTCATAGTCGCAAAAGGTATTTTTTGAAATGTAATATACAACTTTTTGTTTTTATTTTGATATAAAAACTTTAGCTAGGATTTCTATTTCTTATTTTTTTTCAAAACTACAATATTTTTCAATATGAATATGACATCAAAATCTTCATTTGATGTAGGAATTGAACAATCGGGAGGTTTGGAATATGTTTCATCATTGTTATTTAATACAAAGAAAGATGTGATGAAACCAGGTCAAAAAAATTGGAAAACCAAAGATAGTATTGTTTGGGTGCTTGTAAAATTTACTGTACCAGTGGCTATCTTTAGTGCATTTCTCGCAAATATTCCATTGGTTGCTATGATGATACCACCTATAGTTGAGTATTCAAAAAAGGTGCTCGATTTCACAAAACAAATAGTCATTTTTGCATTTCAATAATCAAATTTTGAAATATATATTTACTATGCTATAATTTAATTTTGAAATAATAAATTCTTCTTTATGTGACACTAATATTTTTGGCATTAAGTCTAGTTCTTAAGAAATTCACTATTAAAAAAATCACTACCCAAATAATTTCAATACCAAAAAATGATAATCTTTATTACAATGACAACAATTTTTTTGAATGTAAAATTTATTGTTAACATTTTTATTGCATGCATTTTAGGTAAATATGGCCCCATCAAAGCTTTTATTACCACTAAGTTTTGCAGCTCTATTAGGGGGTACAATGACTCTAATTGGAGCTAGTACAAATCTTGTAGTATTATCCATGGCAACTAAAAAAGTCCCTGACTTGAAAATGAATATATTTGAAATAGGTGTCGTCGGCGTTCCTGTAACAATTGCGGGTTTACTTTATATTTTTGCTTTATCTGGGAAATTACTTCCTAATCGTCTATCAGTACAAATCACAACTTTCAATGCAAGGTAGAGCACATGCATATTTTTAATTTATATAGAAGTATAAATAAATATAAGAATTGAGGATTATGAAATTCAAACCAAGTCACATATGTTCAAATATCTATATAGTTCAAGTGCACTTTTATTTTTATTTTAAAGCATTTTTCAAGGAATATATATGCATTAAGACTTCATTTCACTATTTCATTTCATCCAAATTAATTTTAACAAAGTTGAACCTTGGAACACAAAGCTGGCCACCACGGAAATCATCCTTTTTGGTATAACTGTATGAATTATTTGCTTAAAAAACAACACCAAAAGCATTTATTGGAGGTCAAACTATTGTGCAAGATCTGTCCTTTTCACACAAAATTCCAAGAATGAACACCTGCACTTCAATCTTACATAGAAGGATTCACTATCATCATCATCAAACACTTCTAGGCCATTGTGTCATTATAGGGTTAACCCTAGAAGGACATATTGGATACTAAGTGTCCAATGGATGACAAAGTTTTCTTCTTTGTAGGACAAAAGTGCAAATGTTCATCCTTACAATGTTGTGTGAAAGGGAAGATTTTGCAAAGTAGTTTGATCTCCAATAAGTGCTCTTAGTGTTATTTTTTAAGCAAATGATTCACATGATAACCCGAAAGGATGATTTCCATCAGTCCATCATTATGAATCAAAATGCATGTTTTTTAAACACAATGAATGACTTCAGGGAATACAGTATGAATCTTGTAATAAAACCAACTTCCTCATTAGCTCAAAAGACTGTTGAACAAGCTGGTTTGAATCGACAAGCAGGACTTACTCTCTTACAAATTCAAAGAGAAGAACAATCGTATTTAAACCCATCTGGAGATTTCCAAATGCATCCGAAAGATCGTTTGCAATTTACAGGGGTTATTGATTCAATTTTATCCTTGACACAACTTGATGGTTTAGCACTTTCAGAAGACGAGGTAACTAATGAATTAATGAATGAATTAATGTCATAATGAGATTGGTTTAGAATACAAAATTTGAAGAAATAAAGAAGAATTGTCTTTGTAGGGATTTATATGTCCAAATTTTAAAGTTTTTTGGAAATATCAAATGATTTGGGCATTCATTTGCAGGGCCATGAACAAGTTGATTTGAACAAATTGAATGTCAATCAATGTCTTGTTGAAGCTGTAATAGCAGCAGGATCGCCAATGGTAAAAAAACGGGTTGATGAATTACAATTCCGAACTCGTTATAAGGCGGCCATTGTTGCAGTTCATCGTCATGCTCGGGTTATTGATTGGTAAGACATGTAATTTGTAATACTATAAGGTAAGAGCACCCAATGGTGTCCGTGTACCCAATGGTGTGAGACTCTACAGAGCATAATCATTTCAGGCTGTAAATGTAAGTAGACAGTAGAGAGCTTATTTTTTCGGATCTAAAATGATAAGATGTTTACAGCCCAGCTACATTTATGTTCTAGAATGAATTCCTGGCCTAAAAAGAAACACCTTTGGGTACAAGGATGCCATTGGGTGCTCTAACCTAATGAACGTTGCCATTCATAGAAAAAATGAATGTTGTGTAAATTTTTTCACCAAAATTATGGAGTGTAATTTAGAAAACATTGTGTTAAAAAGACATAGTTTCAAATGAACAAGTTAACTAAAGTCTACTTGAATGTGACAAATTTTGTGCAAAATATTTATCAAAGATAGTACAAATATCCTAGAAATTTATAATTTTCTTGACAATAAAAGTCAAACCTTTGGACAATATATTGTCATATAATTTATACTGTAAAAAAAATGTTTATAATCAATAATGTTATAGAACATGTTTTCATGGGACATTTCTAACAAATCAAATATTTGTACACAGTCCAATTGGAAAATTAGAACTTGCTGCAGGAGATTGCTTATTAATGGTAGCTGATGGTTCAGAATTTGTTTCGAAGCATAGAAACAATTCTACTTTTGCTCTTGTATCTAAGGTAATGTTATGATATACTCCGTATTCAATAAAGTTTGAATGCTCACATTGAAGTAAGTTTTCTGCATTTATTTTACAAATATACTTATGCATTTCTCACATTTTTGTGGTTAAAATTGGGATTTTAGGTTTCTAATTAAAATTTAAAAATATATCATAAAATATATCATAATTTATGTTATGTTCAATGATTAAAATATTTAGTCAAAATTTTATAAATAATGTTATATATATTCAAAAATGATTATTATGATTTGTAATTCTCTAAGACAAATACTTTCTTGTAACTTAATAAAATATATGTTACAACCAGAATATTGGATATTGAATCATAATTTTTATATAGCTTCCAGGATTTGTACCCGTTCAACGTCGAAAAGCTGGCATTGCAACAATTATAGTTGTTGCAATGGTTATTGCTAGTGCCCTGGGGGTAGAACTTATAACTGCTGCTTTATATGCTTGTGCTGGTTTGCTATTGTGTAGATGTTTGACACCTCAAGATGCAATGGTACACTATCGAGAATATTTATTTATATCTTATAATAAATAATTCATCTATGTTTCAAAATGGTGATATATTTCTTCGTAGTTTTAAAATTTGCAAAGATGTAATCATTTTCAATTAAAAACAAAGGTTTTGATTACAAAGATGTCACGTAATCAATATCAAAGTCTTACGATGAATTATTATAATTGAAAAACTATTAATGTATTATATTGTATTGAATTATGAAGTTTAATTTTAATCAAATATTCTCAAATGTTATTGGTTATATTGAAAACTATTCCATTTTATTTTATAATTTATAATTTTACTTCTTTTTTTGTTTAGGATGCATTAGAGATGCCAGTCCTTATTATGATTTCTGCTGCATTTGGAATTTCAGAAGCTATGGTATTAAGTGGTGCTGCAGATCTTGTAGCAAAAGTTCTCATGGGACTAGCTGGAAAAACTGTTGTAAGCAGTTCAATCAGCTGTACTTTATTCATGTTAGTATTGCTCTATATAACACACTCTAGGCTATCTTTTCTATATGTGAATGAAGTTTTATGCTTCATTTTAATCATATGATAATTAAGTGAAATGTATAATTGAATTTTAAATTCTTAACTGTAATGCATACATTATATACACCAATAAATAATGTAAACCATCAATAAAATACTAAAATAAGCTTTGAAATTTCATACAATTCAAATTAATGCATAATACATTTAGATTCTATAAGACCCCTAAATTTCCATAGTCAAGGACTTTGTAGTGCTTGCTTTTTGTAACATTTAAAAATTATGAATGTCTTTGATTGTATTTTTAACAAAAATGCTCCAAAACTACCATTTCTATTATAATTACCGAACATTAGAAAAAAAACATTTTTGGACACATGTAATTGTAGGATCTTGTAGTACGATGGTTTGAAAAGATGTAAAAAACATTTCAGAAATTTCCACCATGTAGATTGCAAGATATTAGTGTTTGAATTGACAAAAATCAATTTTTGGCCTTGTGAAAAAATAGGCAACTGCACTTCACAAGGTCACATTTGTATGAAAAAATGTCTAGTATGGTGGTGCTTCTTTGTATTCAGTCTTCAAGTCAAGTTGGCTACATGCTTGGAAAAATTCTAATCATTTGGAATTGAACAATATATAGGAATAAAATAGTAAGTAGAAAAAAATGGAGAATGATTCAAAATACAAAATTGTTAAGAATTTAGTTGTGGAATTGCAAAATGCCAATCCCAATGGTTGTAATGTTGTAATGAACAATCTACAATCATTGTTTTTGTTCTTTTACAAAGATATTGAAAATTGAGTTAAATAAAGGACTTCAAAGTTTATCTCAGAGTAGAGATTTCATAACTATCCATAAATTAAAAACTCCTCATAACTTTCATCTCATTAACAAAAATGGAATCATTCAAAGCTTTCCATGTATCTATATATCTAGAAGTCCAATTTCAAATTTTTATTCATGAAAAAAGTGATTTTTTAAAGAATTTTTTGGGGCAGCCATGGTTGCTTGATGAGCAATGAAAATTACATATCATGCAATAACTTTTTAACCGTGTAGTCAAAAGTTATGAAGAATTCAACAACTTTAAGCTACTCCTCAGGCACATGCTGTTTAAAAATTTCAAAGAAAATAAATAAAAATTTCATTTGTAGTGAGCTACCCAAAATTGCTATGTTGCCAAAAAACGCACTTTGGACATTTAGGGGTTAAATAAACACACATCCAAAAAAAATTATGATTCAACCCCTAAAGTCCCAAGATTTTTTTCCATCAAATTCCACTCCAAATTGCCATTTCCATTGCAAAGTGCAAAAAACTTTAGATATTTTTTTCTTGCATATCTAACTATAGGATCTTGTACTATACTAATATAGTACAACTTCTAATAAACAACACTTTCTAAAGTAATAAAACTCTCTAAAGTAATATTGATTGTTGGTCCTAGCCTTGGCCCCATATAAACATCATGAAGGCAAGTGGCCCTCCCTTATTGTAATAGCCTCTCTAATGTAATGTGTCAGATTGGTCCTAGCTCTAGTCATTAATTATTAGAAGTTCTATTGTGTAAGAATATATAGAAGACATTTTAGAAACTTTGGCCTTGTGGATTGCAAGATATTTGCATTTGAAGTGAAAAAATTACCCCAAAAAATGAATCCTATAAGTTATTTTTTCGAGAAGATGCTTTAATTGTCCCAAAAACAAGATTGTCCGTAACTTTCTCATCACTAGTCCAAATAGAACGAATCAAATCTTTTCATGTAGAAAATAATACTTTCTATGTGAATCAAAATTCTGAAAATTTTATTTTGACTTTTTGTGAATTTTTTTGTGCTACCCAACAAGTTCTATTTGGACTTATTGTGGCAAATGTAACTTTCGCTCCCGGGCACCTTTTCAAATAAAAATTATATTCCTAGGAACCTACCCAAAATCCATTTTGCCCCTTGAAGGGACAATGGGACTTTAGGGGTTTCCAAATAAATTATTGAATTATAGCCGCAAGATTTTATAGTAGTTGATTTTAGATCATTTAGAAAAATTCTCAAAAATGAAAAAGATGGATTGAAAGAATATTAAGTTCAATCATGAAGGTGGATTCTTCTGATATTTTTGATTGAAGTCTAAAGCCTTTCAACCCTCCATACATATGTCAAATTTTGAACTTTGTATGGTGGTGAAAACAAATATGAGACAAAACAAAACAAAACTTATGATCTTCAAGAGTGAATTCTCTATGAATTTTTTTTTTCTAAATTTTTTTTATCAAAAATTTAATAATTTGTTTTTTAGTCTTTAACTATGAAACTACCTAGGTTTATAATAGATCCTATAGAATATAGTACTTATTGGAAAACTTTAATTCTCTAATATATAATACTTTTTTTGTAAGAATTAAATCCTAAAAAGGTAATATTACAAACAACGATTTTATAATATTCGTGTAAATATAATGTTTAATCAATACTATATTTTAGTACTTTGGACATTCAAAGGTTAATATTAATGATCAATATTTGAAAAATTTATAATTTTCATTGATCTAATTCTTAATTCATAAGATACATTCAAATGTATTGTTACTTTGTTGAAATCATGCTTCAATTTTGGTTATAGTTTGGACTCATTACGTGCACGTACGTTGCTACAACCATATTTTCATTAGCTATTACAAACAATGCAGCTGTAACAATCATGTTTCCAGTGGCTTTAGCTGCTACACAACAACGAAATCTTGACTTCAAACCATTTGCATATACACTAATGATGGCAGCATCTGCTGGATTTATGACACCTACGGGATGTTCAACAAATATCATGGTTTATGATATTGGAGGATATAAATTTATAGATTATTTGAAATACGGAGGATTGCTACAAGTACGAAATACATAAAGTGTTTTTTAATAGTAATTTAAAAAAAATTCTATTATATATATAATGTTTATATAATGTTTATATAATTTTCAAAAATAGTATTTGATAAAAAATATTCCAAATTTCCAAAATCACAATTTATTATGTCTAATTAAAAGCTAATGTTTTCATTTACATCCATATTTATGTATTTCTAAATATATTCTAAAATAAATTTGTCTCATATAGATTTTTATATATTTTAAAATAGGTTTGGCTATTAATTATTACGGTGGGAGTCACCATAACAAGTGATCATTGGTGGATTTGGTGGTTGGTTATCATTCCACTTGTAATGGGTTTGACTCCATTTTTAGCATCTTGGGTGAGTTTTGTTTCATATTTTCATTATATAGTATGTATGTTTTTTTCAAATGCATATAGACTATAAACTACCTTCGAGAATATTATTCTCATGACTAAATAGAGAGTTCAAAAGTCAATTCTTAATGTCCCTATGGTTTTGACATTCCTAAATTTTTGAATGAATCTATAGTATCAATATAGTTACAACAAGTTTACTAGTGGGATCTTTGAAACATGTCTTGTATATAATTACATAATTATGTGCAAAATTATCTTGAATTTACTATTATAATATACTCTTTTCAATGTTTTCATTTCATACTGATGTGTTGAGCCTTTTTTTTTGGATCCTCTAACTTCTTAAAAGCTTCAATTTTTCTTTATGTGTAGAATTTTGAAGTTGAATTTTTGCGGTGCCATGTTGTAGGAATCCAACATGCCAAAGACTTCACCTTTAGCAACAGGTGATAGTTTGAAGAATACTTCAGCCTATACTTTGATTGATAAGTCATTTATTCAAGTTGATAAAATTCAAGATAGCATCATTCCTCTAGAAAAACCTGAAAGCAGTAATGCACGTGGTGATTATGATCTTAAGTATATTGAAGTTTCAAGGAATGATAGTAAAAATAAAAATAAACAAAATTCTACCAATGATGAAGTAATAAAACTTGAATTTCTATCTCAACCTCAACCTTTTGAATCTCTTCATACAACAAACTCTCCCAAATCACAATTGTCTAGTGAACAGTCAACGGCTTCTATTCCAAATGATAAACAATTTTGGCAGCAGACTAATGCCATACAAAATTCTGGAATATGTAGACGAGTATCTGGTTTTGATATGGTAACGTGGTCTTCACCTCCTTTGGGACCATTGTATTTAGATCACATTGAAAGCTCTGAACTCGCTACAATACCTTTGGAAGGAAACACACATTGTGAACTTCCATCATCCAATTCAACAATCCAGGATATTGGATTCATTGAAGGTGATAGTCTTGAAGTTGTTTCTTCAGATATACTAATAAAAAATATCAACAACAAGCCATTATTACAAAATCTCAAGTCAAATGAGGGTTTACAAATGAAAAACACTAAAGATCCAATAAGTTGTCATAAAGCTCCATGCCAACATGGACCTCTAAGAGGTAAGAAAATGGAATAGCAAAGTAATGATATTGCAAAATATAAATATGCCAAGTACAAAATTTCCATGATATTTTATATTTTCATTTTTAATATGACTATGATTCAATGTAGGGATATTTTAACACCATAATATTCATAAAAAAATTATATTAAATACTTTTGCAACTATATTTAACTAAATCCATTGAAAAATAAGTATTTGATTTTTAAATGCATTAGATATGAAAGGATCAACACAAATATTGGATAGTGATATAGCAGCTGGAATGTTGCTTGAAGGTAAACAATGCAAATCATTGAACAATCTAAATTTGACCAAGCAGTTGTCGCAACATTATGCAAATTATTTTAATTATCTTCAATGATAAAATAGTTGTGTATATAACAATTTATGAAATAAATGCATAAAGTCAAATTTAGAAGACTTTTCTGTGAGCAACCCATTGTTTATTTGATTCATTTTCCAACAAGGTTTTAGAAAAGGTGGGCAAAATTGGTATTACTTTTGAATCAGATATTACATCTTGAGCATGCTCTCTATCACTAGGCCTCTTCCTACTCAACCAACTAGGTAATGAAATTCTTTGGTTATATAGTGAATTTTTAAAAATATTGGAATGTTCTCTTAATTCCCATGTGGGTGTTCTCATGGTAGGGGGTACTCCTCAACCTTGAAATCAAATAATGTCATGAATGTAGTAAATGTAGTGGTGTAGTATATGAAAAATCCTTTAATTCAACATTTATCATCAAACAAAGGTTAATTACTTAATATTTGAACTTGATGTTCATTTACAAATTTTGTCAATCCAAGTTTATCATTCAAAGTAAACACTCAAAAATTGCATCAACAAACATAGAATGTGGTGAATCAAAAAAACTGAAAAAAAAAATTAGATTTCAAAGAAATAAGTACAATTCTTCAAAAAATAGAAAAAAATAGAAAAAAGTGTACAATTCTAGATATCCAAATAATGAGTTGTGAAAAATCATGGTAGATTTGAACATTAATGTTTGTGTCATTTCAACTCTTATTGAAGCCAAATTATAGTAAATACTTCTACTTTTGATTTTAGGTACAACTAATATTATGCATATTTATTCATCTTTGATCTTGATGAATTCTCACAAACAACAAATCTACAAAGGAAGGACATAGATTGAATTTTTTTGAAATCTTGATTATAAAGATGATATGATTACATCTCCCAAATCCATGACACCATATTTTTGTCAAAAATATATCTAAATTGTAAAGAGAACTTACATATCAACAAAGGTGACTTATATGCCGTTTGATATGCACGTGATTCATAAGACCCAGGAGTTTCAATTTGAGAAGTCTTTCAACCATTTAATTATAATATGACAAAGTCTCAAAACCTAGAAAAAAATGACACTTTTTGACTATGTATTTGACCAATTTTGTTTAGTCTCTTGTCTCTTGTACCTTAAGAAATCCCCGCATGTGATTCTTTTTTTTGCTATGACATTCTAGTACATAGGTGGATTTTCAACACACGAGAACAAGCCCCTATGTAAGGTAAGTTGAACCAAGTGTGGTGTACATTTCCTCTCTGAAATGTACTCTATGGATACATGATGTCGGAAATAGGTTGGTCCACCTAAAATAAGTTTCCATATTCAATGTTACAAGTCCTGCGAAGTTTGAAGTCCACTTGGTTGGCTAGGAAGAAGCATTTGAACGCTTGTCATTCACAATTGAGCTACGTCTATTACAGAGGAGTACGTCAAAGTACATGTACGTGCTAGTAGTTGGAAATGTTTCCCATATCCATTGCTCGAAGAAGAAAATGAAGGGTCTCGGTCACTTGCTTGGAGTGCCAATTCCAATATTGCAAATGGGTTATAAATTGTATACACTCATTTTCAATGGAAATTAGTGTTGAACAATGATGGAAACGTCTAACATCGATATCTTGGAGAGAGAAAATATATATGTAAAAGAAGAGGAGGTACAACTGCTGGATGCACTAAAGCGTTGATCATAAACTAAAAAACAAACCAAAGCACTAATCCTCGTGTCTAGAGGCTTTTTTTTAATCCCCACTAGCTTGTCAACTTGAATGTTACCATGGTTCAAGTTTGATTCAAGGCTTCAAGTTTATTTCTTCATTTGTTTCAAGCCAGTATGATCGAATAGTACCCACTTCTACAGTGCACTTGTTTCAAGAGTCATTTTGTCAGATCCAAGTTGAGTTGATTAGGTTTCATTGTGAAAGTGGGTTACAATTTTAGTTGTTGCACCTTTCAAAGGTTTGCCAGAGGTTTGAATGGATTTGCGGGCTTTGGAGCTTTCTAATGTTTGTAGGCATGGTCACATTAGTTCATTTAGAAGAGTCTCACATCGCCAATATTTTGGCATTCAAGTGCACGTTGCTTCGAAACCTGGGATAGTTTAGATCTGAGGTTCTAGAAGAGTGCTTGATAGAGTACCAATCTCTTGATATCCAATCTTTCAATTAATGTGACCATTTGCTCATCGATGTGCACTATAAAAATTTGGCACAAAACTAAGCTTCGCATGTATGTGCTTGCTTAGGTTGGAGAAAATGCTCTCATTTTCCTCTAATTGAAAGCTCAATTATCATTGACGGCACATGGTGGTGTGACACTTCCACGACTCTTGAAAGATGTGAAAGGAGATAATGCATCTTCTAGAGATATTGAAGTAGTGTCTACGTAAGGCTTCTTCTACAAGTGCAGACTAATGTGATTGATTCTAATATAGGCTCCTAATTCCTAGACTTATGGGCAATTAATTAGGAGACAACTCCATTGGTCATTCAACTTGATCCAACCACCCTCTAAGGTGCCTACATGCACAATATGTAGTGCAAAATGCATATTGAAAGCAAAATGGGAGCATATGAATTGTTAAGGACAAGAAAATGCTACTAGGCAAAAGTTCTTGGGTATCTCCACTTAATGATATGCCTCAATCAGTTGGTCACATGTTAGTAAAATAGTATGGCCAACAGTTCTATCATATCCTGGCCAATGTTCTTGGAATCCCCAGGAGGACTATTCAAAGTGGCTATCACCTCGCCGGATCCTTCATCTCTAGCTCCAACATACTTGCTTACCATCTTGTATGCCAAAGCTCTAAACAACAAAATCATCTGGGTTTTCAATAGACTCCCAAACATGAGCAACACAAATGCTAACATTACTTTGAGTGGGTCTAGAGACCTTAGGGTTTACAACAACCTTGGCAAAGAGACAAAACTTGTGTGGAATTCCAATACTAGAGATGTAAGTGTGCTTCACATTCCACTTTGTTTGCATTCATGACTAGAACACTAAGCTTCACCTAATTGAATTCAATAGTGAACTAATAATTAGTTATACTCATGAAATTTTGTACATGTAGAGGAATGTAGTCAATGCCACCATTTTGGAGACGAGCAACCTAGTGTTGCTCAATCCAAACAATGAGGTGGTGTGGCAAAGCTTTAATAGCTCCACCGACACACTTTTATCAAACCAGATTTTTGGAGATAGCACTACCATCACTACATGGGAAAATGTCACCAACTAGAGCCTTGGAAACTAGACACTAGCAATTAAGTCATCTTTGATCACTGCATCCTAGAGAATCCCTTACCCTTGGCAGGTTTCAACTTCGAACTACTAGAACTCCTTAGAACGACTTACTAATGCAACCCTAATGCTTGCGGGTATTTTTCAAGGGACCATTGTCTCAGGATCAAACGTCTCTTTAGGGTTTGTTGCAGCATTCCTAGTGCAAGCTCGTCTACTTCGATTGACTTTGGAATATGATGACAATCTTTATATGTATAGTTGGGTTGAGGGCAACACTAGCTAGAATACCGAGTCGATGACTATTGGGTGGCCCACTGACTTTTGCAAAATTTTTGAACACTGTAGTCCCTACTTAGTTTGTGATGGCAGGGCTTGCCATTGTTCGCCGAGTTTTTAAAGATTGTAGGCAAAGGTAGTGATGGCAAGAGCCACTAGTAGATTGCAACTCCGGTGCATCCATTGATACATTCAATATTGAATCCAATGCCAACTAGGCCAATAATGTATTATAGACCCTCTAAAATGTCACTCTGGCTAATTGTAAATGTGTAGCTGTCATATCTACTATCCTTGACGATGAGACTAATGTTGTACTTGAAAATTGTTGGCTCAAGAAAGATGTCCTTCTCATGGATAAGTATTAGACAAACTTGCGAACCTCTCTTCAAGTTGGGGCACGCTCTATCTAGCTTCTTGCTTCAACTCCCCTTTTTGTGGTGGTGGCCACCCTTAGTGTTGTTGTCATTATTCTCTGCTAGTTTGTTTGTTGCTCATAAGATAAAGAACTCACATAAGAAGGGATTATAGGACAAGTGGTTTGCTACCAAAGGTGCTACAATCCGATTTTCATACTAGGAGAATCAACTCATGCATGACTACCAACTTCACCATCCAAATTGGAGACGGAGGGTACATAATAGTGTTCAAGGACTAGATTGGACGACATCTTACCATAGTCATAGTGGCTGTGAAACAATTGAATAAACAACTCTCCAATCACGTGGAAAAAGAGTTTTTCAAGGAAGTCAAAACGCTCAATTGGTCGGCCTCATCCACCATGTCCATCTCGTCTCTCTCCTTAGCTATTGCACCGATGGTGAACACATGATCCTAGTTTATGAGTACATTTCTAGAGGCTCCCTCGATAGAGTTCTCTTCTGAGATGAAAAAAACTCAAGAACTCCAGCTTTGGAATGGAATTCCTAGTTGGATATAGCCTTCCAAATAGCCTGAGGGTTGGCATACCTCCATGAAGATTGTAGAAAGTAGATCATTCAATGTGATGTCAAGTTTGAAAACATTTTGCTAGATTCTTTGTATTGTATGAAAGTGGTTGATTTTGGATTCTCTTGCATTTGAAGCCGTGACCAGATGACGCAAACTCATAACAAAACCATTAACATCTAAGGCACATTTGGCTATGTGGTCCCGAAGTATTGGTTGTTGGATCAAGTCAACATTTCCAATAAGGTCGACATCTTCAGCTATGGGATGGTGCTACTAGAGATTATCAGTGGACGATGCCACCTCTTGCGAGCATTGTCCAATTTCGAATTCATGGACATCCACATGGACGCACCATTCTTCCCAATGTGGGCATTCCTCCAAATGGAAGTGGAAGCATTCATGGGCATGTTGGATCCGGCAATGACAATGAGGGTGGATTAGAAAGAAGTGCAAAGAGCTTTGTGAGTGGCGTTTTGGTTGATTGTTGTAAAGCCGCAACATTGACTGTCGATGAGCAAGGTTGTGTAGATGCTACAAGGACATATGGCAATTGAGCTACCAGTTCCATGACCGCCATACTTCGACATTTTGCAACTCAAAGATGACAAAAGTAGTTGTAGTAGGAATGATGAATCCAGGATTAAATTGTCAATGACATCTTCAAGTTTCAAATGATTACCGTAGTATGGATTTTGTATCTTCAATGCATACTAGAAATTTGATACTTTTTTTCTTACAAAATCCTTACGTTTGGGGAAGCTTGAAGCTTGCAAAGGTTCTAATAAGCTTTTGCTGCTCTTAAAATTGCAGAAACGTAGAAGAGTGCTTATAAGTAGTTAGGGGCTATAAAAATGGGAGTTGCGATTCTAGACTTGATCAAGGCTTCCTTCTACTATTCTCTTTTTACACTTGTATATTAAGTTTCATTGTTAAATGTCTTCTTGCTATCCATTTTATTTATTTCTTGTTGATGTAGGCAAGGTACAAGAAGTATTGAGAGATTTGTTGAAGGCAAATTGAGTAATTTAGAAAGATGAAAGAGTGCTTGAAGTGCAATGTAATATGATCTTGGGTGATTGCAAGAAACACTTCATGTTTTTGACTCAAAAATCCGATTTCTAGCAAAGGACTAGTATTACTACGGACTACTATCAATTTTGCGCATCAAATTGCGCTTGTGAATCTCAACCGTCGATTTTGGGTGCCTGCAGATCTAAACCATTGATTCAATACTATACAGTACTATGGAGTACTATAGAGTACTATAGAAGCCACTGAGAACAAAAAATAGCAAAAAAGGGGTCTATGGACCTTTTCATTTTTAGTAATTCAAGAAAAATTCAAAAAATTCCTAGAAAAAAAGTCATTTTTGTAGACAAGCCTAGTCTCACATTGCACCAAAAATTTCTTAAAGAAAAATTTTCTCCTGCTTGAAAAATGTGCACGAACAACGGTCACTTTGGCCCCATGTAGACACCTCGTGCAAAGGGTTTTTGCAAAAAACTCTTCGTCTCTCATTGGAATGCAAGTACACCTCTTGCTTCTCCAATTTATGGCTTCCAATTTGCATTTTCGGGTACAACTTCGAACCAAAACCTCCTAAAAGGACCAAGGTAGACACCCAATCAGGGGCACCTTCAAAATAGTAAAGTAATTTTAAAAAACATCAAAAAATACAGAATGTGTGAAACTTTTATGTGTACCTTCATTCCAAATTTCAAGACAAATGGACTTACGATGCAAAAGTTATGACCAAAAACTCATGTGTCCTAGGGCAAGGGGACAAAAAATAGGACAAGCATTTCTTGCAATCACCCTCTTCTGTAAACAAACTCAAATTTCATTTGCTTATTTATCATTTTTTCTTTGACATTGTAAAAACTATTTTCAATTATATGCTTTTGAGTCGAATAATTTGGCATAATTTAGCTACTTGGAACCTTAGTGATTGATCAATGCTAGTGATTTATATACTAGGTGTTGTATATATTCTTGTGCAATTTCCAAAGATAGCTCAAGGAGTTGTTGGTGTTGCGACTTTTGAGAGTTTCTAGTTTACTTGCAATTGCTCTATCAATGTGAAACAAATGCGCATCTATAGATGTTGTGTTTTCATTATATGATGAAAAAGACGAATTTAATATCTTGATGTCACTACGGCATGAAAAATTGCAAACGAATATTAGTGTTTCTTGATCCTCTAGTTGTCATGCTAAATGGAAGTCAAGATGTAATTCTATTGAGGCAAGAAAATTACAGGACATCTAGAAATAGGCATTACTAGTGGTTCACTTGTTTAGAAGTGTAGACCTCAATAAAGAGGTCATGAAACACTTCGAGGGTTACCTTTGCTTAGCCAACTCTTAGACTAGGACTGACTTGAGGCTCCAAAATTAAGGACAAGCTTGTTCATTGCGAAGCTACAATGTCGACATTTTGATGTCACATCTTTCACTGGGAAACTCAAAAGATCAATAGGTTCATCTAATGAGATGCAAGAGGGAAATGTAGTCCACTCTCTTGTGCATATTTTTGACAAACTCCTCAAAGCTATGAAAATCAACTACCGACATACCTTCATTGATTTTATGGATCCAATAAGATAGAGTGCTAGTGAGACTTCTATAATGTCAACAATTGAGACTGCATTCTCTCAAAAGGGAACAACAATTTCACTTCAGACATGAGGGGGTTGACATTTAAACCAACCTTGCATTCATGACTAAAGAACTTGTGTGTTTTATTTGGCCACATCATGCACATGTTAATGTCAATAGCTTTACAAGGTGTGTTTTTTGCACAACTTTTAGTTGCATGAGAGACAAAGCTTCTGCAATCTCGTTCTTTTCACCATAGTTGTATAAGGTCTGTCTTTACTTTGATGTAAAATCCATACGCACTTGCATGAATTGGAATGCTTGCAAAGTTTGGGACAAGGACAAGTTCATTGCAAAGAAATTAAAGAAGTGAGTATGGTTTGTACCACTTTTGCTTTGTGTAACAACTGAAACTTAAAACATTTTGTGAAGGGTGTCCCAACAATTTGGATCCATCTACTAATGCAAAGAAGAATCAAGATAGGTGGAATGATGTTCCAATCATTTGACATCTTGTTTATCTTATGCACAATTATCCTCAAACAATTTGGGCTCAAGAATTGTAGAGATCAAAGGAAACCCTTGACATTGACCACCTCAATTGTTCCTTGGATTGGCACTTGTGAGGAAGGAGTTTTAAGAAGCATGCCCTTGAACCCCGATTCTGAGTCATAAAGATATAATTCAATTCATTTTTTAGTTCTTGTATATGTTCACTCAAAGAAATGATCAATTTCGTTAAATTGGTGCAATTTTGGGTGCCAAAGTTGTGAAAAGAAGCTCTGAAATGTAGGAGTAGTGCAAATTTGTCTCTCAAATCACGTGTCCAAAAAGGTGCCAAAGTTGGAGAAGTATTAAAAGAGTTTAAGATGTAAGTTATAAATGGGAGAGTTTGTTTCTAATAAATTTCTTGTGTAGAAGATGCGTAAAAGGATATTACCTTTCAGTGTGCCCCAATGCTCTCTAGACGAATGCTTCTGTTGTCTAAATTGTGCTTGGAAACTAGTCTAGCACTCCATATGTGACATAATATAGAACAATTTTCTCATTGAAATGCAAGTCAATTCAACAATTTGATTTTAAGTGAAGATTCATGCCAAAGACCAAAGTAGCCAGAACCTTACAAACAAGAACTTTGCAAATAGGAAGATATCCAAATCCTTTTTTCCTTTAGACTGGTCACTCTATCTCGCTAGACGTTAAATCCTCCATTTGAATTGGGCCCCGCAAGGGCATTTTGTGTTTTATCCGGGGGTAAAAGTAAAAACTACCCCCTATTTTGAGCCATATCTTGGGTGAGTTCTAGACCTCTCCCAACTAACTTGGGGTCTCTGATTGCAAATATGAATTCAGAATTTGCAACAAAATTAATGTGCAAAAAATAAAAAATTCTTGTGTTTTTCGTAAGGTAAATCTACTCCTGCGGGGCCCAGTTTGAATGGAGGATTTAACGTCCTCCCTCCATCTCTGGCTAAAGCTTGAGTGTGAGGCCGTGGCATTAGACAGTGTCATTGTCATCAACACCTGACAAGGTGAATATTCACATCATTAGCAGAACCAATTTCACCTTAACTAAGCTTAAGGTACTTTCGCACTTGGCATTACGGGTGGCATTACAAGGAGGTGATTTGCCAGAATGGGCGCGGGCATTCAGACTTGCGGTAGTTGGGGAATACCGAGCCGATGTGGAGTCCTATGTGGCATGCGTGAAGGACTGTGCTTTCACTCCCTGTGGGCCATGGTTTTATCGAAGGATGTTGTTATCCGCCAGAGTTTAAGGAAATGGTAAATCAAGTGGAGAGGTAGATGTGAGAGATGTAGGTCCGGTCTTAGTTAAACGCCTTCTTGGAGGTCGATTAAGTTAAAACGACGGATTAAGTTAAAACATCGAAGCCTTTCTAGGAGGCAGTGAATTCGCAAAAAACACATGAGAACTGCAACTGCAGATTGTGCAAAGCCATACCTAATTTAGTGCAAGCAAGCAAAAACAAGGCTTCCTCCAAAATCTAGTGTTGTAGCCGACCACGTTCTCACCACCTCCTGCGTTGACTTTTCGCTGTCCTTCGCCACTGCTTGAGGAAATGCCGTCCACAACGCCCTCCTGTACGAAAACTTCTATTCTGTTCTCTTGATCACGTTGTCATTGGCCCTCACCAATGATCACAAATTTCAGTCGCCGCACTGGATGCTCCCCGCACTCTATGGACATTTGAATTATACACTAGTGAACAACGTCACTTTCTCGCTTAACCTGTTGCCAAATGCTGTACGCGAGGCCCCTCACGAAGACCAGAGTTGTTCTATCGAACACATTTTGGGGTTCGGGTGTTGAGTTGTTCGTCTAATGTCGCGTGTCGTACACGATGAGTGTCGTGTATACATGACAATTTTGACAAATAACACCTTATCCTAACAACAAAGATAATTTGAAATCTCATTTTATTTATGATCCATAATTAAGAATGTAATAAGTGATTATTAAATTGAGACACTTCAATAAAATGAAACTCAAATATGTCAAGATTGGAAATAAAAAGTGCTTTATTTGAAAGTCAACCTTAAAGTTGACTTTATTAGATGGACAAGGGGGTCTACTAGACGTGTTGGACGTTGTGTTTGTCGTGTTGTCGAGTTGTTCGGCCGAACAACCATAACGAAGACCGGTCTTGTGCTGGAAATCAATTGTGACGGTGCTTCTGTTACTTCTCTTAAAATTAGCTAACGACACTTCTTTTACTCCATAGAAATAGCTATGTCTGAATAGCAGGGGCTGACACAGACTTGCAAAAGAACACTTCAAGCGCTTGTGCGGGGACCACTTTCCTCTGGTACTCAATTATGCACTGGTCCTCGTTCGTTGACTGTTTTATCTGTTTATGCGTACTGCTTCCAAACGCCAAGTGCGAAAGTACCTTTAGCCATGCATCTCACCAAAGTTTTTATTTTGTTATTTTCCTTTCACTTTTCACTTCTTTCATATCTGGTTGAGGGCATGAGGCTACCATTTACGACAAATTCCGCACAATAATCTTGCTCATTTTAGGAAGCTACAACATAATGTATATCTGTCATTCTAGGTAAATAATTTCATCAACATCCATTTGTTTCATCGAGGTTTGCAATTAATCAAATACTATTGTCAAAATCCAACAATATTTATCCAAAAGATGAGAAGAAGAACCACTAATCTCACTTGGTTTAAGCTCAAACTTATCAACAACCATTGTTGTTGTTGTATTTGATGTGAGTTTGAAGTTCAATTGATAGGAAGACTATTGAAAGTTCATGAATCCTTACATTTGCCTCTTAAGCTTTTCAAGGTGCAAGACCTACTTTTGAGGGAACATGAATATTGTGAGAATCATGTAGAACTAATGTGTGTTTTTCTCATAACAATTGGTCAAATATGACAATTTAACAGTAGAGCGAACCCCATCGTTAATCATTAGAGAGCTTTAGAACTCTATCACTTCTCACTAAAAATGATCTAATGTTGGTATCCCATTCAGCGATACGTTTTGTCTTTCGTGAATTTTTTAACTAGCCCCATGTTTTGTAGCTATTTCAAGGAATGAAAAACAATGGGGTTCATAGTAATATAAGTAAACATAATTGTAGCTAAACCTCTAAATGAATTTGACTATGTTTTCACCAAAAATGCTCTCAAACTACCATTTCTAGTACAACTATCAAATTTTAGAAAAAAAAACATTTTTGGACACATGTAACCATAGGATCTTGTAGTACACTAGTTGGAGAAGATGTGGTAAAAATTTCAGCATTTCTACCATGTAGATTGCAAGATATTAGCATTTGAATGGACAAAAATCCTATTTTTGGCTTTGCGCAAAAATGGGCAGTTGCACTTCACAAGGTTACATTTGTATAAAAAAAATTCCATAATATTGGTGCCTTTTTGGATTCATTTTTCAAGGCAAGTTGGCTACATGCTTGAAAAAATTTAGATCATTTGGAATTGTACAACATGTAGGAAAAAAATAGTAAGTAGAAAGAACTAGAGAAGGATTCAAATTACTAAATTGTTAAGAATTTAATTATGGAATTGAAAAATGCCAATCCCAATTGTTGTATTGTTGTAATAAACAATCTACACTTAAAATTCATTTTCTAATTTTTTCCAAAAAAATGGAAAATTGAGTAAAATAAATGAATTCAAAGTTTATTTTAGAGTTGAGAATCCATAATTGCCCGCAAACTAAAACACCTCATAATTTTCATCTCTCAAATCAAAATGGAAAGATTCAAAGCTTTCCCTATATATATATATATATATATATATATATATATATATATATATATATATATGTTTCAAATTTGTATTTCTTAAAAAAGTGATTTTTTAAGAATTTTTTGGGACTACCTAGGCTACCACCAAGCAATGAAAATGACATATCATACTATAACTTTTGAACCATTTAATCAAAAGTTATGAAAATTTTTGGGCCTTAAAGCAAATCCTTGGGCACATGTTGTGTGAAAATTTCAAAGAAAAAGAATGAAAACTCCATTCATATTGGGCTGCCCAAAATCTCTATGTTGCCAAAAAAAATGCAGTTTAGGTATTTAGGGGGTTAAAGGATTGAATTTTTAGCATTAGAGGACAAGTGAGGGCCTTTAGTGCCTCTTTCAGGGCTATTCCCTGCATTGTTCCCTATGCTGTCAAAAATTGGGAATTAGTCCATAATGAGTTGAATTTTCAAATTTTTGGATTTTTTTCCTTCAAATTCCTAAAATTTCTAATAAAATTAAAACAAAATTTTATAAAAAATAATATTTCTTTTATAAAATAATGAAAATAATAAAAAATAATATTATTTTTTGATGTGGCAATGACTGTTCCATGTCATACTGCTAATGTCTCAAGTTCCCACAACTTGGGAACTCAAAATAACTTGTGGCCTCTTCATGCCCTCAAATGTCCTCTAATGTTTCCTTCAAAAAAGTGAAAGAAAATTCATAGTAGAGTCATTGTATACAAAAGCCATCTCAACATTGTACAGAAACTTTTAAATACAAGTCTCACCTCGACTCACTAAGAAAATAGATGGTGTGAGATGACTTTTGGATTCAAGAGATATGAAACCTATCTTTGCAATGAATTGATTGCCACAAGTAACTAAGTCCAATTCATTCAAAATATAAGGATTCAATCACTTAATAATGCATAAATAATTTGTGAATTTGAAGTCTGAAATAGTAAGGTCCCAATTATAAATCTTCATAAGATCCCAATTATCCTTCAAATGAATCATGAATAGTGCATTTAGATTCTAGAATGTATCCCAATAAGAAGTGTTAGTTGTAGAATCTATAAGTATATCCTTTATTACAAGTCATGACTTTGGATGACTGTTACAATAATAGGTGTAGGAGAAGATGTCTTGGTGAATGGAATTAGTGAATCCTACAAAGGTTGAAACAAAATTCTAAGAAGACAAAGATAGACACATATCTTCTAAAGCATCCTTAAGCATCCTTTCCACCACTAGACCTCTTCCTACTCAATCAATTAGGTAATGCAATTCTTTGGTTATTTAATGAATCTTGGAAACTATTGGAATGGTCTCCCAATTCATGTGTGTGTTTTCATAATACAAGCTTATCTTTAGCCTTAAAATCAAATGTAGTGTGATGTGGTCTATGAAAAATCCTTTAACCCCTAAAGGACCAAACAGTGTTTTTTGGCAACATAGCAATTTTGGGTAGTTCACTACAAATGGAATTTTTATTTTTTTTCTTTGAATTTTTCACACAACATATTCCCAAGGAGTAGCTTGACGGCCCAACAATTTTCATAAATTTTGAATACATAGTTAAAAAGTTATTGTATGATATTTAGTTTTCATTGCTCGGCGGGCAGCTCGGACAGAAAAAAAAAATTCTTTAAAAATCACTTTTTTTTAAAATAAAAATTTGAAATTTATTTTAAAGAGTAATATATATATGAAAAACTTTGAATCATTACATTTTGATTTATGAGATGAAAGTTATGAAGAGTTTTAGTTGTGGGTAGTTTGTGGGTAGTAATGGAATCTCTACTCTAAAATTAACTTTCAAGACCTTTATTTAACTCAATTTTCAATGTTTTTGGAAAAAAATAAAAATGTGAGGTGTAGATTGTTTATTACAACATTATCACCATTGGGATTGGCATTTTTTCAATTTCATAAATAAATTATTAACAATTTAGTATTTTGAATCATTCTCTACTTCTTCTAATTACTAATTTTTTCCTATTTGTTGTACAATTCCAAATGATCTAAAATTTTTCAAGCAAGTAGCCAATATGACTTGAAGAATGAATCCAAAGAGTTACAACCAATTTGGACATTTTTTCACAATGATCTGACCTTGTGAAGTGCAGCTGCCCAAGTTTTTGCAAGGCTAAAAAAAGCTTTTTGTCACTTCAAATGATAATATCTTGCAATCCAAACCAGTGTTGTTTTTTGGTTAATTTGATATTTATTAACAAATAGAAGTTACTTAATATTTGAACTTGATATTCTTTGACAAAAATTTGTTAATCCAAGTTTACCATTGAAGGTAAAAAATCAAATTGCATCAACAACATAAAATGCAATTAATAATAAAAATGAAATCAAAGTTACATTTCAAAGAAATAAACATAATTTAAAAAATCTAATGACAATGGAATATCATGATAGATTTGAACATCAATTTTTATGTCATTTTAACTCTTATTAGAGCCAAATTATAGTAAAAGCTTCTAATTTTTAATTTAGATACAAATAATGATATATTTTTTATTTTTTATTTTTTTGGTAATTGTACTAAAAAATGAAATCTAAGAAGGAAGGACATGGTTTAAAAAATTTGAAACCTTGATTACAAAGATTATAGGATAACATCTCCCAAATCCACTACACCATATTTTTGTCAAAAATGTCTAATATTAAGGTGAACTTGCATGTAGGCAAACTAGGTGAATTTTTTGTGATTAAATTTGCACATGATTTATAAGACATTGACATTGAGACATTGAGTTTATAACAGAGATTTATAAGACATTGAGTTTCAATTTGAGAAGACTTACAACAATAAAATTTTAAAATGTCAAAGTCTCAAAACTTGAAAAAATGTCATTTTTTCTACCTATGTGTTTCATTCATTTACTCTAAAATTCTTAATGGGCAGATTTTCAATGCATGGAACCATATTCCGTGTAAGGCGATGGGTACTCTAAAATGTGCCTCTAACCCAAAACTGCCACCATCATCACTTTGGGGTACATCTCCAAAATCAATATGTAGCTATGTGGAGGAAATGATTTTAGAACCTCTACTGAAAAGAACTTTGACCATTTATAACTTTTGCATACGATATCCAAATGTCACATTCTTTGGTGCATTGGAACTTATTTGCACTTGCCAATGAGGAAATATTGACATTTGATGAGTCTAATAATAGTAATTAGGCATAGTAGCAAAAATGATGGTTTGGGAGGTGCCCACTTTAACCCTAAAAGGATAAACTAGTAATCACTATGGAAATCAACCTTTTGGGTACCGTTCAAATCATTAATTTGGCTTGAGAAAACCCAAGAGCACTGTACAAGACCTCCCTATTTTACACAAAATTCCAAGGATGAACATCTATGCACTTCTCTCCTACATAGAAATATTCTCTGTCATCCATTATAGACACTAAGTGTCCGCGATGTTCTTCTAGGGTTCAACGAGTTTCCATGTTAAGGAGTACAAGTTTTTGCAGGTTCTAAGAAAAATCCATGCCAAGTTTCAAGTCCATTTGCCCAACTGGAAAGAAGCATACATGAGCTGCATGAGCTAAACTTCCAGTGGTATGTCGAAGTAAGTTATATGTCCTTTCTAGAAGTTCTGAAATCCATTGTTTAGAAATTAGAAGAAGAAAATGAAGGGCCTGGTCACCTGCCTGGTGGGCCTGTTCCTGTATTGCAAATGGGTTATAAATTGTTGACACTCGCTCTCATTGGAAATTGGTTTTGTACAATGATTGAAACATGTACCATTTTGGAAAGAGCAAATGTGCAAGAGTTCGTACACACGACATAAGATTAGTATTGTTCATGGAAGCTTTTCTTCATGGACAAAGCAGAAAGTTCTAAGGAATACATAAGGTAAAACAGCCCATTGTGGTCAGATGACCCACAGTGGACACCTATGGAATGACCCCATTATGGGTTTTTTCAGACCCCATCATGGGCTTTATTACCAAATGAGATTTGGACCACAATCAATGTCTTACCTGATAGTAATGGAGTGATTAGTGACTGCACTAGGAACTTCTAACTTTTTAGTGTAATTTCATTGTAGGAAGTGACTTTTGTAGGCCTTTCGCATTAGAAATTATTGTGACTGTTTTAGGTGTGTAAGACAAGCATGATGGATACAAATTTTGTTGGTTCTAGGGTAATCTACAAACTCTTTTGGGCCTTAATGGGCTGAACACTTCAAAAATTCATAGCAAATTCATACTTTGTCAAAAAAATATAATTTCAAGTGCTCTCATTGTTTCTCACACCTATCTTTATGTGGGAAAAAAATGAAAAAATTTCAGCCATGGCATGAGTATGAACTTCTAATTCTGACCGCAATGCGCTGTTTTACCTTACAGGTCCAAAATCAATTGGCTGTAGCCCGATTTGTTCCCTAGTTTTTGTTCCAAATGAAGTCTCTTGCATCCTAATGTAGTAAAACTCTAAAGGATGGGCATTTTGACAACTTCAATATGGAATTGGGGTTAAAACTTGAAAGGGTTGGAATTGGGTTCATTTTATAATTTCATTGAACATCACCATGCGATTTAACTCCTAAAGGATCAAACGGCATTTTTTGGCAACATAGGGATTTGGGGTAGCTTAATACAAATGGAATTTTTATTTTTCTTCTTTGAAATTTTCTCACAACATTTTCCCAAGGAGTAGCTTTAAGGCCCAACATTTTTCATAACTTTTGAATACATAGTTAAAAAATTATGGTATGATATGTAGTTTTCATAGTTCGGTGGGCATCCTGGGCAGCAAAAACAAATTCTTGAAAAATCAATTTTTTTCAAAATAAAAATTTGAAATTGGTTTTCTACATTTGTATATACGTGGAAAGCTTTGAATCATTCCATTTTGATTTATGAGATGAAAGTTATGAGGAGTTTTAATTGTGGGTAGTTTGTGGGTAGTTATGAAATCTCCATTTTAAAATAAACTTTGAAGTCCTTTATTTAACTCAATTTTCAATGTTCTTGGAAAAAAATAAAAATTTTAGGTGTAGATTCTTTATTACAACATTACAACCATTGGGATTGGCATTTTTCAATTCCATAAATAAATTGTTAACAATTTAGTATTTTGAATCATTCTCTACTTCATTCTACTTACTAATTTTTTCCTATATGTTGTACAATTCCAAATGATCTAAAAGTTTTCAAGCATGTAGCCAACTTGCCTTGAATAATGAATCCAAAGAGTTACAACCCTTTTGGACATTGTTTTATAATGATATGACCTTAAGAAGTGCAGCTGCCCGGATTTTCGCAGGGCCAAAAAAGGGATTTTTGTCACTTCAAACACTAATATCTTGCAATCTATATGGTGGAAATTTCTGAATTTTTTTTCTACATCTTCTCAAACCAGTGTACTACAAGATCCTATGGTTACATGTGTCCTAAAATGTTTTTTTCCCAAAATTTTGTACTTGTACTAGAAATGGCAGTTTAGGAGTGTTTATGGTGAAAACATAGTCGAAAACCTTTAGGGGGTAAACATATGGCAAAAAGATAATTCAATATTCCACAATCTTGAAGGGACTTGTGTAGATTAACATTGCAACCATGTAGGGAGTCAAAAGAATCACAATAGAATTGAAATGGAAGCAAATTGTCCCCCCCTAGAAATTACAACATGAAGCTAAATGTTTTTGCTTTGACCACCTATACTTGTTTTTGTTCTACTCAAAAATGAGTTCTCTAGATTTTTTTTTCTAATTTGTTGTTTGTTGCACCAAAGAAATTGTGAATTCGATCAATGGCTAAATAGATGTGGTGACCAAAGGGACAACAATGAATCATCCTACCTTACTTTCTTGAAGATGAAGCCCTCAATCCTTACCAAAGGGGAATAATTTATGTATAATGGTAAGGTAGGAGGCTCGAATTCCATCTGGGCATTTAGAATTGACCATATGAAAGGGCTAGAAATTGAGCAAATGGTTTTCGAAATGGATGACCCTTTTCCTAGTCATAAAATGCCAATCTATTACATGAGATTTGAACCAAATAGAAGATTGTGAGTTCCTTGCAATTCCCTACAATGGGAAAGTTGTTGAACTCCGCCACTGCAATAGTGCCAATGTGGTCGGGTGACGGCCACATAAGATTTCTTTTTTCATCTTTTTTTTCAATTTCAAGACTAAAAAAATTAAATTTTTTCTTCAATATTTATGATAGCTAACAATAGTCAGCCATGCCCTCACTATTGCAGAAACAACATGGGGAATAGGCTTGAAATGGCCCCTTATTTCCCCAAATCTCATCTAATGCTTGTGCTTCATTTTAGGACAAGCATGCACTAAATCATTTTGACACAAATCAACAGATTTGTGTCAAAAAGTGACCGGATCAACATGACCAAATCAATAGAAAAACTGAATTTTCTATTAGTGATGAGGTGATAGTTGGTATTGTGGTGAGCATAGATTGCTCATAATTCAATCCTTGTGCTTCATTTTAGGACAACCATGAGGTGATTGTTGGTACTATGATGAGCATAGTTTGCTAATAATTCAATTATTAATTCACTTAAATTTAAATACAAGTATAGTTCCTTAACTACACTAAAATGTGATTTTTAATGGGAGCTAAATTCATTGAAAATGCCTTTTGATATGAATTTCTTGCTTTTATGAGTTACGGGAACATCTAGAGCATTCTTTTAATTACTTTTTGGACTCAATTCTTCTTTTCAAAGGCATGTTTTGATTGAATATTGTGGTAGCTCATGAACAAAAATAGTGACCTACACATATGTCACTTTCAAAATTTGTATTCAAATCAATTTGAAATTTACAAAAAAAATTACTACTCCTTGCATTCTCATTTCTATCTTTGCCAAAAAAGATTCAATATGTTTGGGTACACTAATTATTCACAAACATCTCTTTTCCCTTAGATGCATGATTTGTGAGCCTCCTTCCTTCCTATTTAATTTATGTCAATTTAAATACCTTGAAACCAATGGAAATCACACATTCTCTAGTTTCATATCTCAAATTTTGAAGGTGATGGAAAGTAATTGTATTTGGCATGTTTTGCAAGGGTAGAAGGTTTCTTGTGGTCAATCTCTACACATTTATTTTTGAAAAATGGTGTAAGTTAGGTACATAGTACTTGAAGCAACTATTAGGCATTTTTTCTATATACATTTTTTGGATGTAATCATTTCATATATCACAATAGAACATTGTGTACTCAAAAATTTCACTCCAAAATGCATTTGATAAAAAAATGCTTGACAATTGCTTCAAGTAATATGTACCTAATTTGCACTATTTTCATACATTTTACATATAGTAACAACACATAACCTTTCACAATGACAAACATGCCAAACATGATTATTTTCTACAATCCATTAAGTTTAAAATTGATGTTGAAGCTAACTATAGCATTCATGTAACAATCCAATTTCTTGATACGTTTCAAAACATTTCAAAATGCAGGTTTGACTAGAAATATTATTTTAAAAGTAGATCGAGATGGATGAAAATAGACAAATAAAAATCAAGAAATAAGGTCCTTTTCTATTGATTTTTGTCTTAACCTTTAAATGCTCTCCAAATATGGGATAAAACTTAGATGTGCTATAAAATATGTTTTTGTCAAGTTTGAAATTTGTATCAAGAACACAATGTTAGAATAGCTATTATCTTTAAAGGTTAAAAATTGAAAAAATAATTATTGATTTATTTCAAATAAATTTTGAACCATTCTCGTATGATAATTCACTAAACTTGCAACTTCTATCTTTAGAATCAACATTTTCAACAAGTAGTTGAAATAGTAGCTTCATCAAATTTGTAAGAAGGGCAAAAGATGTAAGGATGAAAACATCAATACTTTTATTGAATAATAATAGTCAATTCTTTCACATTTAGCAATTTGTTCTATTTTCCTTACAAAATACTTTTGACCATATCAATCTCAATTAAGTACATCAAAATTTGAAGATAGCATGATCTAAAATGCATCAATTGATCAAATTTTGGAAAAATGCATTTTAGGCATGGAAAAATGGACAATATTGGTTAATGACTTTATATTAAAATGGATTGGTCATATAGGGGTTAAACACTATGAAACACCATAGTGACTAATTGTACTAGTGTGGCTTACAAATTTGCATAATTTCAAGATCAATGTTATGGACTAATTGAATCCACTTGAGTAAAGAGCAAATTACTCTTTAATAGATGGCAGGACATGTTGTTGAATTTGGTTTTTTGAATTCTTAGTTGTTCTTCTAGAAGCTTCATTCATGTAGCACTAGCTTGTGCCAATAAGTAAACACTTTTGAAGAGGCTACATCCATATAGCACTAGCTCACTTTTAGAATAATGTCTAATACCAACTTCCTCACATGCCTTAGCTTCAATCAATGCAAAGCCTCCTCCCCTTCATTGTAAAAGCAATTGTTTCCAACCAACTACATATTGCTTATTCGCAAAATCTTTATTAGAAATGCCAAATTAACCATTAAATGTTGACAAGAACGTTTTGTGTCCGATGGATGACTTTACTATTGACAAAAATAGAATGCACGTATTGATCCAATAATTGGAAAATTTTGGTGACTACCTTGGTTGTGGGGTTTGCAACCTTTGATCCTTAAAGGATACAAACCCCATGACCAATGTAGTCACCAAAACTGCTCCGATTATTGAACCAATAGGTGCGTTCTCTTTTCCTACAATCAACAGTGAAGTCATCCATCAGACTCAAAATGTCTATGTTGACGTTTAAAGGTTAAGACCCAAAATACTATATTGCCAAGATTCCCATCCCATTTCGAGTGATATTTCATCCAATCCACTACCATGATGAGTGAGTCATGTAATCTCCGCCCATCAGGAAAAAGCCCCCTATTGCATTAGTATTGTTGTAGTATTGTTGCAATGGTTGACTAGTCCAATATGAAAATTGTATTGTCATGATACCGCAAATAATATTGCAATAATACATTTTAGTACATTTTCAATAGGTATACTGAAAATGTACTATTGCAGTTCTATTGCAATATTGCAACAGTCCAATTGTCCAATTTCAATATTGGACTGTTCAACAATTGCAACAATACTGATGCAATGGGGGGTTAGTTTCCTGATGTCAACTAAGCTTACAAAACAATATCATTCGTCGCCACTCCCGGCCCCTAACTGGCACCACGACGACGAACTGGTCAATTTCGTAGAAAGCTTTCCCCGGTACGGCACCTCGTCATCTCCAGTAAGTACAAGAACGGAAACCCTAAAAACAGTCGAGCTGGCAGACCAGTTGGCGGCTGAGCTGGCGAACGGACCCCTTAGTCGTCCCGCTCTCTCCTTTTGCAGAGAGGGCAGCAGCACGCCGCGTGAAGGTCGCGAACGGCGATTGCAGCGCACATTCTCAGCCGTCGTCGTCGTCGTCTCCCCCCCAATCCCCCCTTGCGAATAAAACTTTCGCCGTTCCTTCTGCTTCTCTTTCCTTCATTCCTCATTACTCTCCGAAGCCCCGGCCTCCAGCAATCCGTTGATTCGGGATCCTGGCCCTCCTCTTCTTTTACCAAGCTTAAGCTCATCACTGCCCTGCCGTCGAGATTTGGTTCCCGTCGCAACTGCACTTCAGTTACGAAGCGAAGAGCAAGCCGAGAACGCACCGCAGACGCGAACAAATTTGGGGGTCACTACTGTTGTTTTCTTCGTGGGTGCCGGACAGAACCCACAGAAGAGACGGACCCCACTCGTTTGCAGTTGCTGTTTGTTCACCACCTTATTTCCTTTATTTTTATTATCACTTTCTGTAGTGGTGAGGCTTGGGAGGGGGTTCTTTCCTTGAGAACTTCTTTTCAAACTTAGACGACTTGGACGAGTGAGTCGTCGTGTGTCGCTCGCTTGTGCGACTTTGGGAAGGAGAGGGAAAGGAGAAGGCAACGTCGAGGGAGACGGGGGCTGACGGCGGAGGGTGTTGGCTTGGCTTGGGGGAGGTCGGTGGCAACTGTGATGGAGGATCGAAGGATCGGGAGTAGATTGCGGAAGTGACGACGACAGGGTTGTGGTTGTAGACGACGGAGAGCGTGAGCGTGAGAGAAAGAGAGAGCAACAGTGAAAAAGGAGGCGGAGGATAGGCAACAAGTAACGGGGATAGACTTAGAGGAAAGCAAAGAAGGAGATGACGGTGGCGGAGCTGGATCCCGAGATGGAGAACGAGGAAGGCTTTGAGGTGCCTTACCATGTGGCGCTTACCACGTATTTTTCGTATGCGATTCTGTTCATCATCGGCAGCATCCGGGACTTTTACCGCACTCTTCGTAGAACAGGAAAAAAAGTTCAGCAGGTATGGATCAGCGCCCGTCTCTCACCAAAGCTTCGTAAACAAATCCGGGTGGAAATGCTTAAAGGGTTAAAGAACTGAAAAAAAAAGGTTTGTGGTGGCAACCCCGACATTGTTGGAGTTGAGTGATAACGAGTTTAGTAGTCTGCAATACATCTGGAAAGATCCATGGGCTTTCTGTCAAGATTGTTGACTTCTGATTTGACGAGATCCTGTTCCTCTTGATGAGGATACACGCGGGTACATACTTTTGTGTGTTTGGGATGCACGTTTCGGCATTGTAATGTACGCCGAACTGAGATTTTATTTGAAGTGTTTTCCTGATTAAGTGATTTATATTCTGCTTTTGAGACGAGTGAAGGAAATGTTTTTGCGATGAGAATGCAGAAATCCTCGTCAGTGATTATGTGATTTGTCATACATTGTTATGTATCAGGGTTATGCTCCTCTCTGCAAGGATTTCGAGGATTTCTACACGCGCAGGCTGTATCACCGCATTCAGGATTGCTTCAATCGACCAATTGCGAGTGCACCCACCAATTGGATCGATATAGTGGAACGTGTTTCCTATGACAGCAACAAAACGCTGCAGTACGTCGTCACTTCTCGTTCCTTAACTTCGGAAAAATATGAACTGCTCCTTTGTTTCAGTCCCGCATTCACATTCGATTTGCTGGAGATTAGGGTTGCAACTCTGATGGATCAGCAGATGTGCACAAAGTGACTGACTTGTTTGTTTATGCAGCCAAACAGAGAACACAGTACGATGTTTGAATTTGGGTTCTTACAATTACTTAGGGTTTGCTTCTCATGATGAGTATTGTACACCGCGTGTCGTTGAAGCGATGAACAAGTATGGGGCCAGCGCTTGCTCAACTCGTATTGAAAGTGGTATGTAGATCTTCTTTTCTATTGTGTAAGTTTCTATTCAGTCTTTGTGTGAGGTTACTTCTGCGTACCCAACCAATGCAGTCTCTGGGCAATTAATAATTTATTTAAATATTTTTCTTATGACTGTCGTCTTCACTCATAACTGCTAATACTTCTGCAGGCACGACTGTCCTACACAACGAGCTTGAGGCGTTGGTTGCCAAGTATGTGGGAAAGCCAGCGGCTATGGTTCATGGAATGGGATATGCAACGAACTCGACCTCGCTACCTGTCCTAGTTGGCAAGGTCAGTCTGATTTCAGCCTGAATGCATTCATTTTGGCTGAGTGCCCTTTTTTTTTCGTCTTTGGAACTGACACTCATGTGAATGTTTTGAGAAAATAGAATCGAAATTTTTTCTTGATTATTGGTCATGTATTGAAGTCCAATTTGACTTCATAATTTGCAATAACGTATTCTGCAAATTCTACAGGGCGGATTGATAGTTAGTGATGCCCTGAATCATGCATCCATTGTAAACGGTTCACGTGGCTCTGGTGCCAAAATTAAGGTCTTCCAGCATAACAGTATGTCTTCTTACTTCTAATCATGCACTTTTATTCCGTCTCATCACTTGTCAAATTGCATCTTCCTAATGGAGTTTCTCTAAGCCTGAAACTGGCTGTTCAATGTGTGATACAGTCACCTTGTATGGTTTTGTTTAATATATTGTTACAGCAACATTTCTTTTGAGCATTCACGAAATGAAGCTCGAGGACTCAAGGGACTATTTGTTTTTTTCTAATAGACGCGTCCCATTTGGAGCAAGTACTTCGGGAAGCCATTTCTCAGGGACAGCCTCGAACACATAGGCCATGGAAGAAGATCCTCGTTGTTATCGAAGGTATTTATAGCATGGAAGGCGAAACATGCCGACTTAAGGAGATAGTGACCGTAGCAAAGAAATATAAGGTAAGCTGTCTTATCTCTTTTTATATACTCTGAAACTCGTTTGTGAAGTTGTCTCAAGTATTAAGCCAGAAAAACTATTTCCTTAGTTTACTTTAGAAGAGTTATCTTTGATTTCTGATATTGAAGGTTGGTCAACAGATATGAATATGGTTTACTAACTTTTGCATTCCTACTCTTTGCAGACTTTCATTTATCTAGACGAAGCTCACAGCATAGGAGCAATTGGGAAAACGGGGAAGGGCATTTGTGAGCTACAGGGTGTTGACACTGCCGACATTGATGTGATGATGGGCACCTTCACCAAATCTTTTGGCTCGTGCGGCGGGTACATTGCAGGGTCTGAGGTGCGTTTAGCAATCTTTGCTGAAATCGGCTTGTCCGACGAATCTTGAGCAATACCATGTCTTCAGAGTGAAATTTAATTTTAACACTGCTATGATCCTGACACAGTATGAATGCTTAGAATACAGGAAAATCTCTGATCTTTTTCTTCGGAGAAGAGTTCCTGATATGTTAAAAGTTTACTGCAGTATCATATATGTTATCAGTACCTTGTGGGTTGAAAGTCAAACTAAACAATGTACTGATGGATGTGCAGGAGTTAATAAAGTACATGAAGTACGCCAATCCTGCACACATGTACGCTACTTCCATGTCAGTACCAGCTGTACAGCAGGTTATCTCTGCTCTGGAAGTTATCCTTGGGCTAGACGGGAGCAATCGGGGTAAGTGCTTGAGATGTCCTTCCATTCTCAATGTGTCCTTCATTGGCCAACTTTCAAGTAGTGTAGTTTTTGGTTGATGGGAGGTATAGGTTCATATTTCAATTGATTTAAGAAGATGGATTTAGGACTTTTCAGTTGCTCAATATTGTAGGCCTTGGATGTGTTCTGCCAGAAATTTAAGACAACTTGATCCAAAGTTTCCATGAATGTGTTCTGATGTTCTTTTTGTTTTCTTCTGCAGGGGCGATGAAGCTTACGCAGGTTCGAGAGAACAGCAATTATGTGAGAACTGAGCTTCGAAACAGAGGCTTTGAAGTATTAGGTGACACGGATTCCCCTGTCATGCCCGTCATGCTCTACAACCCTGGAAAGATTCCAGCTTTTTCACGCGAGTGCCTCAAGCGCAATGTAAGAGTTTCCTCCCCCCACCTGCAAGCGAGTTTGGAGGATTGTGCCATCAGTTGTGGCCGTAGTCATACATTATTCATGGGGGGTAGTAGGGATTGCTGTTTTAAAAATCTCATTCCGAGTTGTGCGTTTTCTATTCCTGTCCGAGTCTTGGTGGTTCAACCCCTTCAAAAGCATATATTCACGGTCTTAAAACGACGAATGAGATTGTTTTTATTGGAAAATATATAATCCAAATGGGGCTAATTTATTTTAATCTTTAGAACTAATGAAGAGCATTGCATGTGTTCGGTATTAGAATAAAATAATTGAACTGAAATAGTCCCTGTATGAGCTACATAAAACTGCCAAAACAAACATAAGGTATGGGCCTCTTGTCCTTGTAGGGTGAATTCCCTACACATCGCAACAGTAGTATGTTCAACAGATTCAGCAGCTGAAAATGCTTGATTCGCTGAAAACTGATCGAACAATGTTACCTGTGCAGGTGGCAGTGGTTGTGGTAGCGTTTCCAGCCACACCCTTGCTGCTCGCAAGAACTCGGGTTTGCATATCTGCTTCTCACACGCGGGAGGATCTCGACAAAGCAGTGCAGGTGCCAATCTATTTATCTCCTTCAGAGTTTCTGTTGACAAAGATGCTTTCTGTTATGCTAATTCTAACGTCAGCGGTCTTGTGCACCAGGTCATTTCTGAGGTGGGTGAGATGTGCAACATAAAGTACTTCCCCAGCAAATTAGCAGAAGAGGAAAAATACTTCTGGTACGACCAGAAGAAGCTGGAATAGATGGCACAAAACTTGCAAATCTCGGCAGTGGAATTCCTGTCCAAGTCTTCTACTGCTGGGCTTGTTCAATTAATTTTTTGAAGTCACTGGAGCTGCTGACACTGGAGAGCTTGAGACGCCCTATAGGATTTGAAGTGAAACGTCTCAGGTTTTGTTGTAGTACGGCGGGTTTTGCGGCGGGTGCAGTTTCTCTCGACAATGAGCAAAGGCATAGGAGTCCATTCTTTTATCGCGTAGACTTCCTTGGATTGTCTCACTTTCTCTCTCCAGCTGTATTGGATGTTTTCGCATGTCCTCGCACGAACTGGCCCTTCTGGTCTCCATTTGTAAATTTTAGTGCAACATTGCATAACGCACAGTTATTTATATGCCTTTCACGTGTGAGGTCTCCAATTGACTCAAGTGCCATATATGTAGAATCAGGAATATATATTTTTTCAATTGTTTTGGGATCAGTTTCTTAGATTGTACCTGAGGCTTGTTTTCTTACTCATGACCCAATGCCATGGCCACACAAGCCTTGCCTCCGAAGGTAATATTTGATTTTCATAAACTGATAGACTGAAACACTTATGTCGTGTATGTTTTTGTTCGTCTAACTTCATCGTACGATATTCTAATTAGGAATTGTTGGGTTCATTGGTGAATCGCGTTCGAGAAACTGACTGACAGTTTGAAGAACTCAAGATTTTCTGTAAGAGTTCAAGCTACTTCAGAAAACAAAGCAGATCTCATTTTGAATATTCTGTTCATGTTTTTCTTAACCCCTAAATGACGTGTTGGACGTTTTTTGTCTGATGACCGTCAAAGAATTCTCCTTTGTAGGACAGAATTGCAACTATTCATCCTCGGAATTAGGGGTGGAAAGGGGAGATCTTCTACAGTAGTTTGACTCCCAGTGAGCAGTTTTGTTTTTTTGAAAGTAGATGATGTCACATGGTTCGAAATTGCTTGATTTCCACTGTCACCAGCTTGGTGTTCAAGGGTTAATGTAAGGTAGATTTACGAAACCGAGAGCCACCTTGTAATGATATAGTAGGGTATCCTATAGGGGTGGTGTATTGTTGATTGAAAAAGATTTCTTTCTTCCCATAGAGTGTAGTGTGGTTGTAGGTTATACACATGACTAGGACAAACTCCGAATCTAGCTGTTTTAGATGAAGCTATGAAACATCAATGGGTTCAAATGAAAAATCTACATTGATAATGAATAAATATTCATTCTTGAGAAAAAAATTCTTTCTTTTTTGCAATCTTCCTCATCCTGAATTTTACAGACATTGCGTTCAATTTCTCAACAAATTCCCCGTATCTACAAGCTAACATATTTAATTTATCTCTACCTTCTATAATCTATGATGCAACTTTCCTACCTTCAACATCACATCATTAATCCTCTTAAGATATTGTAGCCAAAATTTGCTTACATTTTATGTACTTATGAATTTAGTGCATGAAGACGAGGATCATGTTTTCTACAATATGTAGGCATGGACTCTGAGAAGATTCTAAAATTTAGGGAATTGTCTTTAGTCAAATTCAAGATTTTGTGGTTGCCATAATACATATTCTAGTGGCACATTATATATATTCTAGAATATACAAGCTTGCCTGTTGCATTTTAGGCTCTTACATGGTATATATCCTAAGTGGAAAAATAATTAAACTAAAAATAAATTCAAAGTAATTTAATTATTAATTATTATATTTATATAATTTATTTTTCATTTTTTCATTTCATTTCTATTTTATCTCTATATTTTCTAAAAAGAACACATCTTTAATAATTACTTTGTATATCAAGTTGGTTTAAAAGGAACATGCTTCCAATGAATTTTTATATTTCAATTCTTTTGCAAGTCATTTTTTCTTTTTCTTTCTATAAAGATCTTTTTATGCTAGTTAACAAATTATTTTTCTCTTGATATTAAAAAAAAGTATAGAGTATAAACTAACATGTAATATTATTATATATTCATTCAATCTTTTATAAATCAATCTTCTTACAAATATTATAAGAAGTTGTATATTAAAATAATTTATTATTTTTAGAATAATTACTAATGTAGATATACCTTACAAAAATATATTGCATAAAAATTTATAGAAAAATAAATATGTAATTAATATATAAGGATCTTAATAGAAATATAAAGAAAAAAATGACTTGGAAAATGATTGAAAATATAAAAAATTCATTGGAAGCATGTTTCTTTTAAATTAGCTTGATATACAAAGTAATAATAAAAAATGTGCTTATTTTAGATAAAATAGAAATAAAATGATGAGATTAAAATTAAATAATAGAAATAAAAACATCATATTTTATAAAATTTCTTTTATTTTGAATTTTATCTTTTATTTAATTCTTTTCAAACACTATAAGAAAACCTTGTTGCTTTCAACAAAATCTACATGACATTTTAGAAATCAAAATCATCATTTAGGTTTTCTTGAAAGCGACAATCGTCATGTAGGTTTTCTTTTAGTGAAATTTATGTTAAACAAAGTAAAGTTTAGTTTAGGATTACTTGCCTAAAACTAGTCACCACCTTGAAGCAATTACTTTTTTCAAATAGAATGTACATCAAGCAAGAGCCTAAAATACAATAGGTAAACATGTATATGCCAAAATACATGTAATCATGTAATGCACTATAGCAAGCACAAAATTTGAAGTATACCTTGAGACAATTTTCCAACAAATTTAGAACATTTTGGGAGTATGTATTCAAATTAATATTAGAATCCTAATTCCCGAATATGCTCACCTTCATTCACTAAATTCACAAATACAAAAAATTGTAGGCCAAGAAAATTGCAAACAATTGTTATAACTTTGTAGTTTGTAAGGACAATGAAGCCAAAAAGTGGTTGATGGATGGCTTTCTAGATGACTATAAAAATTAAGAATGCACCTATTGGTCCATGAATTGGATCTTTTTTGACAAAAAAAACTTAGCAATAGGTCTCACCTTTTCAGGGTTAACCCCTAAAGTCCCAATGTCTTTTTTCTATAAAAAAACACTCAAAACTACCATTTCTATTGCAATTGGTGTAACACATTTTTTTTTCATATTCAAATATGGAATCTTGTACTATTGTAAGAATATATGGAAGAAATTCTAGAAACTTTGATTGCATAGATTGCAAGATATTTGCATTTAAATTGAAGAATACAAATTTTTATGCACCTTGCTCTACTAGATTTGTAGTGGTTTCAAAATTGAAGAAAAACTAAATTGTTAATAGTTCTAACTAAAGATGGAATAGAACACACTAATTTCAATGGTGAGATTTTTCTAGCAAGAGATTTTAACCTTGTGAAACTTTTCTTTTTGAAAATCGTGAAAATTGGCTTCATAAATCAATGCTACAAGTTATTTTTTCAAGGAGATGCTTTGATTGCCCGAAAAAAAAGATTGTCTATAACTTTCTATCTTTCTCGTAACAAATCTATATGGAATGATTCAAAGCTTCCCATAGAGATAATAATAAATTCTATTCAAAATGAATTTCAATTTTTTTCACTTAAAGTTTTTGTGAGAATTTTTTTTTCTTGTTGAACTAAATTTGGACTTATTGTGCCTTAACTTTTGATCTCGGGTGTTGATTGAAAACATAAATTATATTCCCCTGTAGTTACTTCAATTTTTCAATTTTTGTCTATTTTAGCCTTACCAGTGAAAACAGGGTGTAGATTTAGTCTAATTTCCCTTGGAGGATGATAAATAGACTAATATGTCATGTGGAAAGCTAATAGGCACATAGAAAGATATAAACGGGTCTAATAGGCTAAGATTTGAAGTAGTCTAATAGCTTGATGCATATTTTCCAGTGAAAAGATGCAATCCTTCACTTTGTCTCTTTGAAGACTATATGTCTAAATGTCGAGTAGTTCATTTTTCACTCTTACGTTGCATGTAGAGTCAAATGCTCAAGTTTTCCACTTGCTCAAACAATTTGTCGTCACTACTATTGATATAAAATATATATTTCTTTCAAATTGATTGTGTGTCAATTTCTCTGTAGGATTCTTTCTCACGGGTTGTGAGTTTGGTATAGTAAGTTGAATTGTCTGTGTAAGCACGGGAAGTTATCCCAGTTGTGCATATTAAGTCGAATTAAGCTTTGGTTGTGTGTATCTGTTTGTACAAGTTCAGTCAAGTTGCTTGTATGGTTGTGTGGGAAATTACAAATTGGTCAATTCATTCCAGAGTGTTAGCTTGTTTAATTGATTGAGCATTAAGCAAATAACGGTGAGCTAATTGATTCTCGAATAATTTAAGTGAGTTTAATTGCAAGTTGTGCATTCAGTCGAATTGCTAATTTTCTGCATGATTGTTGATGTAACTAATTAATTGATTCAGAATTTGTATTTTTAATTGAGCGAGTAGTCACTGTGAACTGTGGAAACCAGTAGAAGTTTGGGAATCAACTGGTCTAGTAATTCGAGTACCAAATTGAGCGAGTTGATTACTAGATTACCGGGAGGGTCTCCTTGGTCAGATCTAATTATAAACTTGATTGTCAAATTGATAAATAGCTAAATTAAAACTATAGATTATATGTAAGGAATTACAAATCTAATTGCTTGATAGAATTGGTCAATTTTATAATTATGTTATGGACTAATTGTGTTGAAAAGTTATGTGTATATGGTGTGTGTGGAAATCAAATATTTGATGTTGTCTAATTGCAGCAAATTTAGTGATCAATTAACCAATGAATTGCGTATGTCTCAGATGTGGGTAATGTCTAGATGTCAATTTGCTTCTGTAAATTGTGTAAGCAAGAATGACTAGCTGATTAGCTTAATATAAGTAGAAAATTGTGTTGGTCAAATTAACTAGATAATGTGTGGTCTCGAATGAAGCTGTATGTTCAGTGGAATGAATAGACTGGAATTTAGAAGTGGTTATAACTTGGATTGATTTCTCCGTATCAAATTGTCTTGAGAGATGAAGTAGTGAAGTTTAATAGTCTCATGGTGTAGAGTTAAAATAAATTACCTTGAGCAATTCAATATGGAAATCAATTCTAATAATGGAAGAATTCCTTGCAAGATCAAATTGACAGTGAGTCATTGATCTCATCCTAGTAGGTCGAAGTTGATAAGTCGACTTAGTAGCTAGAAGTCGTAGAGCTAATTGACTGAGTTACAATATTGGTATCCTTAGTCGTGATAAGTGGATAAGCAAGTAGCCAGTATTGAAAGACAAATTGATCACAGCCATAAGTCCTAGAGTGCACAGTCATAGGTGCTTGGACTAGTAGTTGTGTGGTAAATTGTCTATGGTCTTGACAAATTGATTCAAGTAAAATTTGGATAAAACGAAAGACAAATCAATTGGAAAAGCTAAAGCTATGGGGCCGACGTGAAGAATAAATCGGCTAAAAGAGGAATGAAATTCTAAACTTTTCATGCTTTGCATACTGAGCAAATGGATAGAAAATACAGATTTGATATTTGCATAATTAAGTTAGCAATTAGGCTAGTAATATAGTATGGATTAGACGAGGGAAAATAAAGAGGAATTAAAGTAATTTCCCTAAAAGTTTATGGTATTTCAAATATATACCTTGGTGCATTTGATTACGTTGATAGTGCATGCATTGTCAAGACAAATTGATCAAACCTGAGGAATTGACAAGAGGATTTGACACGAGCCAAAAGCATACTATATAGGACTGGGACTGCATACATGGAGTCTATTATAAATAGCATTTGGGGTGGACTGAGACTATTTGACTAAGAGTGTGGGTTTCTTTGTTAAAACTCTAGAACAAAACGTAAAACCAAATAGATAAATATTCAAAATACGAAAACGAGTGACCTTAGTCACACAAACGTTAGACTTATTGACCTTTCCTTAGGAATTACCCCCCTATACTATATTTTCCTGGGTTTTGTCGAGTAGGCAAAATCTACATTACATCCCCCAAAGCTAATGTGTTTTTCTATCTCTACAAAATATTTCAAAAAATTACAACGAATATTGAGACTCTAATTTTGTAATTTAAGAAGAGCTTGCTTGAAATCCATTTTGTCCCTTAAGGGAACAATGGGACTTTAGGGTTAAACAAAGTATCGAGTGGGACATCACAGGGCATTGGCTAATGGCTATACCTCAAAGGCGGATACCATTTCATCAATCCATCTAATCATCCTGTGCTTTTTTTAACCTACATTTGGAAGTTTTTGCCATCTCATATATTCCTATTAGAATAAATGTATTTGGTGATTTGTTGCCAAAAACTAACATTGTCGAAAGACCATTGATGAGGCTTTATGAAATTTGAGGGTTTCTTGTAGTAGTCTTTTTCCAACTCCATTCAAACTTGGATCTAGAATTCATCAAATCTTTCTTATTATACAAATTACATAACTCAAATGGATCAAAAGAGTTCATAATAGCAAAAATAGGCTTTCTAATCTTGTAGTTGATCTCCATATCAATGATATGCAAAAATCCAAAAAATTTATGTTGATTCCACTAGCATCTAGACTAGCTTGCAAAACTCCATTCTTCTTACAATCAACAACTAAAGCTATTTTAAATAAAGCTCATTGATTGAAGTAATGAATTGGAGGATTTGGAGCAAATTTTTGCTAAGAAGCAATGCAATTGTTTTCAAGGAATAATTGGCGAGATATTGCTACCAAATCTTGGGATGGTATCATTCTATTTTGGATGAATGTACAATCATTTGGATGAATAAATGAAATTTCATCCATATATTACAAGTTTCATCCATTTCCATGAAAGTAAATAGCTTCAACATTGTAGTGAAGATTATTTTTTGCATTGCCAAAAATAAATGACCCCCCCTTGCTAATTGGTTGATTATTCCCAAGATTGTTAAATAAAGGTCATTGCAAGAAAGACCGTCCGGTTTTTGTAGCGTTTTATACAGTACTCGTGATTGTTTTGGAAGTACTATATAATTAGAAAAATAATTTTTAAAAAATATGAAAAATATGTTTAATGTATACACCTTTAAGAAGAAGGTACCTTAGGAAGGAAAAACATAGAAAAATTCTCTAAGTAGTAGAACTAGAAAAGTGCAAAATCTCATGAAAATAGGTACTTTCACATTTTAATTTGTAAAAATAAGGAAAAACGAATTTCAAAGAAACTAAAATGGCCATTTGGGAAGACTTTATGGTAAAGATATTTCACCTAGAGAATGATCTTGAAACCAATTTCAATGTTCAGAACTATGCATGCAAGGGAGCCCTGTTTGCATGAACATAGAGGACATAAAATAATGTTTTTTTAAGTGATCTTTGTTAGACACATGCTTGACTAGTGTGGGAATAGACCCCAGAAATTTCATCTCTATATCATTAATTTTGAGTACTCCCTAGTACTAAGAACACCTAAACCTCAAAGTGTGACAAATTAGCAAAACTAAAATTTAATTATAAATTGATTTTTGAAAATTTCTGAAAAATGAGGGTTCTAATTAGTATCAAGTTATCCATCTCCAATAAAAATTTCAAGTCAATTGGGTTCAAACTTCAAAAGTTATAGCACAAAACAACTCTATCATTCCAAGTGTGATGCAAAATAGTACTAGTCTTTCTTGCAAGTTGCAATCACCCATGAATGTTTGAGATATTTTTTGAGTTTTACCAAATATTCTCCTATGATTCCCATATTAAACTTTTTTTTTCAAGTACGAGGTCCAGTTATTTTTTCTATTTTTTAATTCGAAAAGCAAATATTATAGATTTTTTCACCAATTTTTTTGCGAATGCTTTCAAATTACAACAGTTTTTTTTCTCAATTCCACCGGCTAACTTCCAACTAGCCGCAGGCTTTTCCCGAATAAAATTGCCCAATACTCGAATGACTTCGACAAGATTCCAAGTTATTCCACTGTTCAGATGGGCAAGTAACTTAACCAGAAGGGCGAGTGGGCGACACTGCGACAGTGACTTCATATCACAAGAGAATATTCCTCACGGTACTCTTCTACTTCATTATCCGTGTCCTCGTGGTGATTGACATAGGTCAAGTAACGTGGGGGATTGAATGCAAAGCTATTTTGTGCTGCAGTTGTTTAATGTACCCACACTGTGAATATCATCTTCATCTGCAGATGGGGATCCTACAGCTTAGAGTATAGACTGGAAAGGTGCTCTTACACGTCTTATTATTGCCCTCTCTTAATTGCATTCGAACGAATTCTTTCTTGTGGTTGAGCAATTGATCCAGCCTCCCCTGCAGAATTCTCCTACAGTACAACCAGAATGCAGAACCCACAGATTCTCAGGTGACAGGCTCCTGAAAAGTAAAACCCGGACTGTCAGCCGTGTCAATGCAGATGGACATTTTCTGGTCTTTAATTATCGATCATTTGAAGTGACTGTTGCAGCAATACCAACATGAGGTCTCGGCTGAACATTGCCTGCAGAATTGCCTGTTGCAGCAAAATCTTCGGGTGGTTTAGGAGGCGAATCAGGTTGCGTGGGATATGAAGATCCTGGACGTTGGGGCTACCCACAATCCCACATGCGGAACAGGCAATCTTGAAGACTTGAACTTCGTTGATTTGGCGCGATTCAGGACGTCAAAAAGTGTGGCATTCATCTGAACAAAGCTAGCCTAAGGAGTCTAAGACTGGTAAGCTTATAGATTTCCGTTTCAGACCGCAAGCCCCGAAGCTGCGAAAGTAGTGAAATTCTGCAATTTAAAGAAATTGACGTCAATGTTCAGTATTGGCATACTGCCGGGCCCATTACGAAATTTCACTCACTGAAACCTCGGGCTCTCTTCATGACAATTCCGCTGTTCACAACGGGCTCACGACATAGCCCGTTGCCTGTAACGGTTATGACCGTCGATCGAGGAAAGACAAAGACCAGTTACCATGGGGATTATGGAGCGAAACTGGCACGTAAGTCTTTGCAGTTGTTCGTCACTGCAAGTCGAACTTCTTGGCATGGTTGTACATGGAACATGTGCCCAAAAGTGTATTTTAAATCTCGGAATCCCGCCACTGGCGTACATTACTCAAGTCTTGCGTGGAATTGCGCGCGAGGAAGTTCTTACAATCTCCCAAGTTCGTTTGGGGATGGTTGGAAGTCGACCTGAATCAAAATGGTAGTTATCCTGCGCGAGAGTGAGCAGGAGGGCGATGCTCCGGAGGCGGGTTGGCATTCATCGCAATGTGTGGCAACTGTTAACGTCCGTTGCAGTTGCCCACAGCTGTTTCTTTCAGCTCGCGAAGGAATTTTCACAGTACTGACGGCGGGACTGCCGACTGCCCAAATGAGTCCCCGAGGAGGCTCTCAGTGTCCAGGATTTTGAATGCACCTGAAAAGAATCTGACCCAGTCCTCTGCTCCAGCTTGAAGTTGTTAACAGGTTGTATAATTAATCGTACTCTATCCTGCTTCTCTGATTAATTGATGCTCAGGTCGTTGCATTCCTCAAGACACATTTGGTGCTTCGCTTCCTTCTCTTCTGCGGTGTGTAGTTTTGGTCCGATTTCTGTATGGCCCCCGAGGTTTGAATAGCCAGCAACGACGGCAATATCATCGCTATGGAGCCTCGTGGTCGTAAGTCGTAAGTATGAAATGCTGGACGAGCATCAGAAACTTTCCGACAACGGAAACACATCCTAACAGAATCGTCAGTGAAGTGTCAATGATGTAGCGGTATGCCTACTGGTAACCTGTATTGTAACTCAATCGTCACTCAATTTGTGCCGAACAGCTTCCAATTTCATTCCGAGGCTTCCACGCTGTCACAAGCCTCAGTTTAGTTTAATCGAGTTTGGGCGGATTGGGAATAATTTTCTACAATGAAGCCACTGGATTGTGTGTAACTTGAGAAGGTTTGTATTCGAGATGGATTAGTCGCTCAAAATTTTTGCTCCCTGTTTTCTCGATGGCGAAACTGACTGACACCAATGAATTGGAATTCTCAGGCAGTGTCGATGTCAAGAAGTGAAGGGGGGGCACCTTGGATGAAGATGATGCACTTGATGGTCAAGCGACGCCAGGTGCCGGACATGAAGATGAGCTTGATGAACGAGACTCTTCACGATGGTCTCGCAACTTTAGCAGAGGACAGACAAGAGTCCGACTTCCGAAAACAGGTTTTGAAGTATCCGCCTCGTCGGAGGTACAATTCCGCAGAACCAGGTCGTCTGTCGTCCCCTCGAAACTCTTGCAACGAGACTGTTCGAAGGAGGGTTTTTGAGGATGCGTCGAAGGAGTCTTCACATGGCGATTGCGAGGAAGGGACTTCAAAGAGAGTGAACAACAGAAGACACCGTCGCGCAGCCTCCCTGGGTACGAAGCAGCTGGAGAACATCCGCCTCGGACCCACGTTGACCACATCGCTCTCCTTCAAGGAGAATCGGCTCAAAGATGGGATTCCAGAGAAGCTGACGGCTGATGACTCGACAGGAAAATTCGCATACATATCCCTGGATGGGCGTCTTATCAATGCAGAGCTTGCGACGAGCGCGACGAGCATTGGCGGCGGGCTCGGAGACGAGGAAGCGCAGGCCTGGGAAGACTTTGCACCCATGCAGCGAGTTCTGATTGTTGCTGTATCGGCAGCTGCAGCTGCTGCAGCGAAACACAGGAACAGGAAAGAGATCGATCTGCTTGTCAAGACTGTCGAAACTCGGGTACTGCCACCTTATTACCCAATCAAACTTGCCTTCTTTGAATCCTCCTCAATCTCCTGGGTTTAGGCTTTAAAAATTTGAGATCCGGCGCTTGAGCAAACACCACGACGTTGAAATACATCACCGCGGAAACAATATTAAAAGACATCATTGGAATGTTGTTTGAGCCCGTGTTTGAACCAACCTGGGGTTTTAGAACTGAGCCCAATTTTTTTTAGAGGTTGGGGGTCTAGTCACACGATTCGCATGTTCTGAATATTGAAATCGGCGATGTTGCCAAACTTGATACTTCGCATTAATCAATCTTCTTTTCTGCAAGCAGGAGAACGAGCTTATTTTACTCAGACAACAGTTGAGTCAGCTTTGCACGCAGAGCCGGACGAATGTCAGTCACATCCACCCCGAAACTCTCAAAAATCTGGCTGCCAGGAGAAACCCGAAGACCCCCGAATTTAAAGCGTCAACCCGGAAACACAGTTCCGACGTGGGCAATACGAAAGTGAAACTGGACCAACATGAAGCCTGGAGTTTCTCGAAGTCCGCACCCGATGTTGAGAGGGTTCTGTCTCGAGACAGCCCTGTAAATAAGGATGTAGTGCTCGTGGAGAGTAGTATCAACGTGACGCCTTGCACGGGGGAATCTTTCTCCAGAAGCAAGTCTTTCCCAGTAGGCGATGAAGCGTGGGCGACGGAGGAGGCGAAATGGTATGTGAATCCCATGGTGGAAACCTCCCAGGACTTCTACAGCATGCCCTCACCTGAGCGGAACAATTCCATGTTCTCGATCTGCAATCCGGCGGTGCAGGGCTCCTTCGAGTGGACAGCTATGAGGTCGACTTTGGCCACTCCGGATACGGATCCCCGTCTGCCGTTTCCTGAATCCCCTCCCAAGAATACACCCATCCAGGTACATAACGCTCTACAAAGCTCTCCCCAAACTTTCTGCTTGTGAACAATCCAGCACTCTTGCCAATGAGCACCACAGTCGATCTTCTTAGTTTCCCTAGGGTTTTCGATCAAGAAATTCCATATCATTTCATTTACGACCCTTGATGATCACCCTGTGACATTAACCCGTTAAGGTTTTAAACTATGTTTTCACCAAAAATGTTCCTAAACTGCAATTACTAGTACAAGAACAAAATTTTAGAAAAAAACCATTTTTGGATACATGTAATTGCAGGATCTTGTAGTAATTTGGTTTGAGAAGATGTGGAAAAAAATTTAAGAAATTTCCACCATGTAAATTGCAAGATACTAGTGTTTGAATCAACAAAAATTCTTTTTTTGTTTCTATGAAAAACCAAGTAGCTGCACTTTGCAAAGTCATATTTGTATGAAAAAATGTCCAAAGTGGATGTGCATCTTGGGATTCATTTTTCAAGGCAAGTTGGCTACTTGCTTTAAAAAATTCAAATCCTTTGGAATTGTACAACATATAGAGAAAAAATTGTAAGTAGAATGAATTAGAGAAAGATTGAAAATACAAAATTGTTAAGAATTTAGTCATGGAATTGAAAAATGACAATCCCAATGGTTGTAATGTTGTAAGAAACAATCTACACCTAAATTTTCTTTTGTTTTTTTTCCAAAAATATTGAAAATTGAGTAAAATAAAGGACTTTAAAGTTTATTTTAGAATAGAGAATCCATAACTACCTGCAAACTAAAAGCCCTCATAACTTTCACCTCATTAATCAAAATATCTAGAATGATTCAAAGCTTTCTATGCATATATAACTCTAGGAAACCAATTTCAAATTTTTATTTCTGAAAAAAATGATTTTTTTCTGATTTGCTCAAGCCACATGAGTTGAGAATGAAACTATATTTCATACAATAATTTTTTAACCATGTAGTCAAAAGTTATGAAAGTTATTGGGCCTTAAAGCTACTTCTTGCCCACGTATTATGTGAAAATTTGAAAGAAAAAAATGAAAAATTCCGCCAGTAGTGAGCTGCCCAAAATATCTATAATGCCAAAAAACATTGTTTGGGACTTTAGGGGTTAAAAAAATTATGGGAAAGACGTGGTTAACTTCTGTGCCATGAATGAAAATATGACAATATGCATCCTAATAAGCACGATCACACTGTCATGAGCTGAGTCTTAAGAAGTTTTGATCGGGGTTTTGATATTCTGGACACAAAAGGGAGGCCGCTAGTGTAGAATGCTCGTCAATCGAAGATTCGTCAGTCACATGTATGCTTGATCGATCACACCACCCGTTTAAACGCGTCGAAGTTCCCAAACCTTGAAATTCTGCGAGACAATAGACAGTACAGGAGCTTCAATTCAAGTAAATAGGGTAAAGTTACACAGTGGGTGTAATTTTTCGAGTGCTGCAGGCAACTGTTGGCAATTGGAGTAATTATCAGACGAAATCACAACTGGGTGGGACTCTACACAAGGAACATAAAGCGATGCGAGCAGTATGTGCGGCGGTCGTGCTTGATCTGAGGGTAAGATCTACAAAAAATATTTGAATTTGTCAAGTCGCCTTTCTGGATGATAATACTCGTAGTACCTTGCATTCAGAACTTTTCCGTGTTTGTCACACCACTGGTCCTATACAGGAGCGAATGCTGAAAGTCCTGGACAAGGAGGCTTCTATGGTCATGGCTGCTTTGGACAAAAGCGTGGAGGATTCGAAAGCTCAAATTGCTTCTATGCATTTGGGAGTTGCAAATTGCTGGAACGCTTCGGTGCCGAAAGCATTGGCAGCGCTCAGCCTCTCTCCCTCGGAGTTCGATAGTTATCTCAACGAAACGCAGGTATGGAAGAATGCATGGCCACTCTTTTTCGCAACCATGATGCATTTCTTCTAAGTATTTCGGGGATAGGACTATGCAGGTAAGCTTCTTGATCCTTCCTTTGCAATACACTTACCCCTTGGGTGCACCATCTCATCTCTCACGGTGTTCTTGACAAATTTAGTCTGTGGCAGGGAGCTGCTAGTACCTGGAGTGATATATCTAAAATTGAAGAAAGTATAGTTTCTTGGAGACAATACCTGGAGACGAATTACGGTACCAAAGGGAATTCTGAAAGGAAGAGTCCCAGCAAATGCAGCTCAGTTGAAAGAGCGGTGTCTGATGAAAGGTTGGCCTCGTCCGCGTGTCCAAGATGCAGTGGGCAAGAAGATGAAAAAATTGAATTAGGAAGCGGAGGTCTTGCGTGCCCAAGGAATTCTGCTGCGAAATTAACAGAGCAGTTGATAAGAGAATTGGACAAGGCCGCAACTAAAGTATGAGCCCTGAACATTGCATTACTTCTTAATTCTGTCTCCGCTGAGTGAGTCTTTGTTGTGAGCCTTCTTCGTTGATTGCTGACGTGCACACTGGCCCCAGGTCGCAGTCATGGAACGTCAGATGAGAAAGCTGGAACAAGATGTTGCTGGATGTGATAGTAAGAAAATCAGCAAGCTTCCGGAATGTACCAAGCAAGAATTGGAGAATCAGGTTTATACAATTACCTTATTTGAGTGCTTACTTTGGAGCCCTCATGGTAGAATGGCAGACACTTTACTCAGCAGTTATTGCCGAGAATTTTCTTTCTGACTAAATGTTCCAGTTACCTGTACCCAGTGCCTGCACGGCTGCACTCCTGATGTTCCACTTACAAATCGTAAATCCTTATGAACATCATGAGGTTTAGGAGATCACAAACATGAAGGCTCATGTCAATATTTTATCTCGTCTTCTGAAACTTTAGCAGGTGAAAGCATCACCAAGGTGTTCTGGATTATTAATTTTGATTACTCCCCCATGTAGAAAGTAACGAGTGGAATTGCTCTCAAGATACTAAGTGTCGTTGCAACTCCAATTTGCAGATTAAGAGTCGAGACGATGTTGCCGAGTTGGTTAGACAACTCCAATCGAAAGAGATGGAAGTCGCAGATCTGAAGAAGGGCCAACAGGTTAGCCTATTTTCAGCTTGAAAGTACTCGGAACCGAGCACGGAATGGGTCCATGTTCGTTCCACCGAATTCTTATCGTTAGTCCAGATATTAAGTAGTCACTGTTAAAAGATACCAGTAGAAGTGGAAAGTTTCTTGCTTCTCAAGAGCGCTAGACTGAAGTCTTGTACAGAACCTAAAAAGGAAGAGTAAAACAAGAAAGATGGAAGAGGAAAATATCCTGTGTCCAATGGCCTCTCCAAAAGGTTACGGGACTATTTACTGGGAGAGAGCAGCTGGCCTGAAAAAAACAAAATTTCACACCGAACCAGGGGAATCCAAAAGTGATCTATTGGTGACGATGAATGAACCAAAGGTAAGGCATGACATTCAGCATATCAATGCAACAGTTTTCACTAGGTATGTGCTTAAGAATACAGTACTAATCATAAGCTCTAACTGAAGCACCAGAGCACAATAATCAAAAGGGATCAAAAGATTAAAAAAGATATAATGAGAGACTCGGTGAGACAATTGTCTGACGGATTTCCGGACTGACAGGACTTGATGGATAGAAAAAACAAAGAAATAGAGGAAGTTAAAGGAGATCATCGTAGACGTAATGCTGAACTTGTCAAACAAGTTGCTGCTGCTGAAACCACGAAGGCCGCAACTGCCGATGTAAGCACACAACATTTCCTTCTCTAGTTGTCGTCCATGTCGGATTATGCAGCGAGTGAAGTAGATATCTATTCGCGTACAATATTAGTTTTTGCGATAGACCCACCAGGTTACAACATTAGGATTTTTGTTGGAGAGGTCTCTCACAATGACTTGATGCCGTGGCTGTGACTGTGATCAGAGGATAGCTACGCTCGAGGAGATTTGCAAGCAGAAGGACTGCACGCTCTCATTTCTGAAGCAGGATATTCAATCCCTGGAGTCGAAGGTACTTAAGTTAATTTCCTTAAATCTTAGATGTAGTAGTCCACAGGTTCAGTTTGGACATCCCTAGACATTTTATATTCATATTTCCGTATCACGATAAATTTTTGAGCTTCTCTGAAAGTAAATTTTTTTTTAACAACACCTTTAGTGGGAACTACAGGTGCATGGGTCTAGAGAATACCTATCTCCATCTATACCTCGAGCTCGACGAATTTCTACATCTTCGACTCCAAACTCAAGCAGTGCGTCTGGAACTTCACAGAAACAAAGGTTCCCTGACAAGTACGCTCCATCACCTTCCGGAAGTGATCCCATCCTTGAACATATGGGACGCTTCAGAAGGGATGTGCCGAGCTACAAGGGTCACTATCGAAACCTACATAATTACATAAACATACAAAAACATGAGGAGCTCACTGACGATGGAAGATCAGAGCAGTGTTATGATCAAGAAACCTCACAGGGGTATTCATCTCCGCCAGGCTCAACAATCGGAGATGACTGCTCCGTTACCTCACTGGCATTTTCAGAAACGGAGGTTGAAAGTCGTCTAGGAAGTGAATACTGTAGCTCAGGTGACGACTCAAGAAACCGTAGTTCTAAGGACCGGCTATCTGGGACGAAAGGCTCATGGCACAACCGGACAGGTAATGGCATTGACAAGTAAGAAGTATGATCATCAGTGAATACGATCAAGCAGATTAGGTTTACAGAAATAACTTGGTAATTATATCTTCTACGTTTATGGCATTTTCATCGGCATAAAGTTCTCACGTCCTTCCTATGTAACAGATTTACGTGGAGCCATAACATCAACAGCGAGTAGCGTCCGCGGTCTCACCCGAGGGCTTAGCAAATTCCCCACAAGTGCTACGTCAGTATCGAAGGCTGATGCTGGAGAGAATCACTCAACTAAATCCTTGAATAGAATGCTCCCTGGCGAGGCTAAGAAGCCGATCAAGGAACCCAATAATCCAAGGACCTGCAATTTGAAGGTGCAGAGATTTCTGGCTCCCTGTAAGGTAGTCGATCACCGCAGGTCCTCATCGTTGGACATGAACTTGAAACCTAATATTTGCTCTTTTCTCGAGACGTCTGGATTATCCGGAGGCTCACTGGACAGGGGCTCCCCAGACAGCCAGGAAAGCTCTGCAATAAAACGTAAGCGATGGGTGTGAGAAAACAAAGGATCACACTAAAACATGATCAGTGGACTGTGCAAACCATTGCTTAAGCTTCAGCTTCAGCTCCATAGGAACGACGGATTTGAGCGCACTAATCGCAGTAGTAAGTTACACTATAATCAAGTGCGTAATTCGCAAACAGAGTTTAGCAAGCAGGTGGAATTCTTGCTTACTCTTTGAAAAAACCCTAGCTGGGTACTATTTGCCTCTTGCTTAGAGGCAGTAGAAGAAGCACTTTTCAGAGACAACGCAGTATTTGAACAAATTTCTTTTATGAATTTTTGCACATTTTTGCTTATATCTTCATACAGAAATATTGTTTACGAAAATTTCATGGAATTGGTCATTAACCCTTAAAGGATGGGCTGGTGACCATGGAAATCAACCCTTTTGGAACCATGTGACATCATCTACATCAAAAAAATCAAAAATACTCATTGGAGGTCAAAGTATTGTAGAAGATCTCCCCTTTCCATAGGAAATTTGAAGGATGAGTAGTTGCATTTTTGTCCTACATAGAGAGATTCTTTGTCATTCATTGGACACAACATGTCCACCTGGATGTTTAAGGGTTAAGGAACAAGTTGTCTTTAAAAGTTTCAAGTATTAAATTGAATGAATGAGAAGTTAGTTGGACTATAGTAAATAGACTTGCCTTGAAGTCCACACACTAGAAGAAAATGAAAGGTTTTGCGACTCTAAAAAGCAATTGGTTTTGAGTTGCATAAGACATTTTGTGAATGATGCTAATTTGGAGCCCCCAGTTGTAGTGGACAAATTGCATGTAGGATTGTAGTTGCAAGTTGCGACAACCTATTTGGAACTTTATCGATGAACTTTTCTAATGTGATTGCTTATGTGATATTTGTTGTCATGTGAGGTCGGTCACTCAATTGAAGAGTTGTGCAACTTGTTGCTAAATCATTTGCTACTAATGTATGACTTGTTTGCGTCTCATTTGTGACTTCATTACGATTCATATGTGACTTCATTGCAACTTATCTATAATTTCATTGCAACTTCAATGCAATTTGTTTGTGACTCATTTGCAACTTGTCAAGGACTTGTAGATTTGTAGATTTCGAAATTTTACTCTCTATGATGGGTGCTTGTAAGAAACATTTCACATTTTTTGATCAAAATCGCAATTTTTGGCTATAGGATCGACAGTACTATGAAGACCTATCAATTTCACGCATCAATAGTGTGCATGTGAATCTAAACCATTAATTTAGTACTATGCAATACTATGTTAGTAGTACTATAGACTACTACAGAGTACTACAAAAGTCACTGGCAACAAAAAATAGCAAAAAAAGGGTTTGTTGAATTTTTCATTTTTAGTGATTCAAAAAAAATTCAAAAAAATTTCATTTTATTAGAGAAGATTGCACTCCCATTGCACCAAAAAATTCATGTAGGAAAACTTTTCCCTCTTTGTAGCCTTCACTCAAAGGAAGGTTACTTTGACTCCATGTGGCATGTACGCAATTGACATATTGCTATTTTCACAAAAACTCTTCATCAATCTTTGAAAAGGAAGTACACCTCCAATATATCCAATTTGTGGCTTCTAATTTGCATTTTTGGGTTGAAAATAGTACTAAAACCTCCCGAAATAGCCCAAATAGATATCCAATTGGAGGTAGGTTATCAATAGTAAAAAATAATTTGAAAAAATTTGAAAAAATTATGGGATGTCTAAAACTTCCACATCTACCTTCCTTCCAAATTTCACTCCAAACCTCACAAGTTTTAAAAAAAATTGGATTTTAAATATTTTTAGATTTCTATAGATGTAGAAACCTTTGAATTCTATTGACAAAATTCATTATATTAGATTACAACAACTTGCATGTCTTATATGTCCAACCTAACAGTACTCTTCACAATTGATATGGTACAATTGATGTAAGACAATTGAAAAATGGCTTCGAAAACGACTTCAAAAATGACTTTAGGAACAACTAATAAAAGACAAAAAATGACTTTTAAAACAACTAGAAAATGACTAAAAAAACAACTAAAAATGACTCTGATATAACTAGGAAACGACTAGGAATTGACTGAAAGACAACTAGAAATTGACTAGGTAACAACTAGCCTCATTATACAATTGCAATTGTTTTTTAGTCATTTCCTTATCATTTTTTACTACTGCAAATTGACATGATGAATTCCACAGAGCATAGACTTGTTCATATTGACAACTATGATGAATATTAGATGGAGAATAATTCACATTTGTTCTAAATTTGAACTCTATTACAACTCTCATAATCCTACACTTCATTTCATAACTGCTATGCAACTAAAGCAATGTATCCACTTTATTTTACAACTACTTTGCAACTAAAACATTGTACTATTGATGTATAACAATTTGGTGCAAATAAAGAGGTTTGCAATCGCAGGATGATTGTATAGAATACTTAGTTGCATTTCAATTGGTCATGAGGGACATGTTTTTCTTTTAGTGACAGTAAAATATGGATGTTGGAGTGCTTAAGAATTAACTATACGAAATAGTGAAATTAGGTTGTCCCACACTAATTTCTCGACATTTGACACTATACAAATATTTTTTGATATTATACAAGAATGCACTACTTTTGAATTAGGTATTTTTGTAATTGGAACACATAAACTTCCACAGATCCAAAGAAATAACTGTAGAAGTATTTATTGATTTGTGTGGCTTGTGAAGTAACTTTCCTGGCATAAGGAAACCTAATTTCACCATTTAGGGTAGAAATCTAATGGTTCCAAACGTGAGAACGGAGAAAAAGCACCAAGAGCAACCACTGAGAAGCTCTCTCTTACCATAGAAGAACTTCATCGCTATTTCTCGAACCAGGAACTTCCGTAAAACTCTAGTCGCAACAGTATTCCAGGAGTGAGTAAGTCAGAAGTATCAGATAACCTTGGTATGCGAGATTTCTAAGCTGGCACAGATCTCACCATCTTCAGCCCTCGACTGCAAAAGTGATATAGGAGATACTGCCTGTCAAACCTTTCCACCAAACCTTTCCTAGCCTCAAGACTGAACAATTTCACTAGTGCCAAATACAAAGGTACAGCACTTAGCAACAACATGAGCGCATCCCTGAGAGAAAGATGGAACTGCTTCATATAGACATATTTAAGACACGTTGCAATATCAGAACTGCATGAGCCGATCAAGTTTCTACGAAGATCCAAAAAAGAAGCCATTTTAAATACTCGATGCAGCAAAGTTGCAATCGAAAATATTAAGTCAGTATTCTAGACCGGTAGAATTACCTTCAACATAGAATTTAAGAGAAGATCTCTATTGTCGATACTGAAAAATCTCTCTACTCACGTATCCAACCCTCGCTGACGCAGTCTCGGACGCAGCATCTTCTAAACCAGAATCTCACGCCAAATGCAAACCGGATGACTTCCTATTATACGTATTTTCTTGATATATTTCATCCTCTATCCAACCATCCTAGCACCCTGCGTACCTCTCTCATCATCAGCTTCGTTACAATCGATAATTCCCTCTTGTTTTTGTACAAAAATACCTCAAACAGCAATCTCTTGCCCTTCTATTCGACTGTCCGCACAAACGCAGACCACGTGAATTGGATGACTGGAGGTTCTAGCACGCCACGAGGCATCTCATAACCACTTGTCAAAGTGGCAATCACCTCGCAAGTTTTTCCACGTGTGACTACAATTCATTATATACATAGGTTGATAAGGTACATGTAGCAAATATCATATGCCGAGTCGATCGCTGTCGATTCTATGTTGCTTGTGTAGCCCTCTTCGCTACCTCGTACTGAGCAGTGTATTTGCTCCGCTTTCCCATGTTTTCCGGGGGACTATTCAGAAATGCGGAGTTACTACGTGTCCACCTGCAATAGTTGATCACCGTTCTTAATATGGCTGAGCGGTGAGAGCCTCACCAGGGTTTCCAAGCAACAATACTGGACACTTCATCGAAATCACGCCAACTTTAGACAATCTCAAGAGATGAAGACGTGCTAACTTGAGGTAGAAATTTCAGGAACGCAAAGAACGTACCAATCTGGACTCATTGATTCCGGCAGTTCATCCAATTCCTCGATGATGATGGCCTTTGGAATGTCAATACTTGGTGTCCCGACGCCCTGTTCAATAGTATCATGCAATCCATGAGCCACAGGAATAAAAGCGAAGTCCAAACATGCATGAGAAAACACAAAGGAAGAGAAAATTTACGATCTGCCAATCGCAGGGAAGAGAAACGAACGCATGCTCCAATTCCGACCACAAGAAGGCCATTTCCATCGTCTTCTTCACAAGTTAATCAATTCTTAAAAACCATGCATTGAGGAAAAAGGCAATTCTCTACTAAACAAATTCAATGAGCAATTTCCTGTCTGAGATTGACTGTCACTTGCCTGCGCCTTCGCAGCCTTCAAGTGCTCCTCCATATCCAGTTGCCTCTTCCGCCAAAAATCCTCTATCTCCTCTTTAGTCAGCGAGGTCCTGCTCCGAGTAAGCTCTGCACACGATTCCTCACCAGAATTACTAATAAACTCCACTAAATAATTACAAGAAAAGCCTTTAAATGCGTTCGTACCGCAAACGATCGACCTCGTTACCGTTTTCTTCAGTCAATATCTCATAAACAAACTAAAAAACACAGTAGAGAGCCTCTGTAGAGTTCTAATTGGCAGACCGCGTACAAGCTTCATGTGAAAGACACTTCTCAAAGCCATAGCCGACATTGCCTTTCCTTCCTCTAAGACCAGAACTGCAGCATCCTCAACATCCGAGGGTCACTAAGTTATCCACTCCTGAACACGCAAATACTATATCCCTCCACCCTCACCATGACCAAAATCTCCACTCAAGCATTACATGAAAGGACTATAAAAGTGATCATACGTACTGCACAAAGATCGATCTGGTTAACGATCTCTTTAGCCAATATCCCTTCGAAAAATTAAAATTCAAGGTACAGAGCCTCTCCAATTGGCAAAACCACGAGCATCACGTGAATGACACGTACATCTGCACACGCACCATAACCGATATTTCTAATCTAGAACAACAACATCCTCAACATCGAGAGCTACTGAGTACCTTACGTCCTAAAAGAAAATCACCAAATCCAAATGCTATACCTCTCTGTTCGCTCCAGGGATCCTTGTCCCATCCTGCCATCAAAGAGCCCATGGATAGCTGCTCAACGTGCCCGGCCCTAGCCTCCAATTCAACGAAGCTCGTACAGCAAACACACTAACACCCGTCGATCCACTCTGCAGCAAAAGTCTGAAGTACTGTAAGTGACTCTCCACTAAGCATCCACACAATAAATCATCGGCCTATGAATTCGCCTTCTCTTGTAGCGCTGGGCGGGGTGAGTGTTGTGCGACTGTTATTTTGACTGCACCCGCCGGCAGGGCCGTCCTTTTCAAAGTCCACCGGCGGTGGAAAGTCCGATGACTGGTGATAGCCGGTTTCATTCCTGACACATGAAACCTGCGTGCAGCTTAAGAGATTCTGTCATGACCTTTCGGTGCTGATCGGATGCTTTTCATATGGACCAAACTTGGTGCAAATTTTGGTTTATGGTAGAATCAATGATGCTAGTATGTGAGCATGAAAATGCAAGCATGTGAGCCTTGAGTATATAGATATATGGATATTTTATAACTATTGAAGGTGCTTATAATATGAATACTTATAATATAGATATCTTTAATATGGTTACACTATAATTACATAAAGTTTTTATAATATAGGTGTGTAGCTTTCTAGGCTCATGTGCTCATGCTCCTAGTTTTTGTTTTGTGTTTGACACAAATGAAATGGAATTTCATTGCAAAAAGAATACAACACAAAGCCCATCAACCACAAGTGGTCTAGTGGGAAGACATAGACAAGACAAACAAAGAACCACATCCACCACCAAACAAGGTAATAACCATGCATGCTCTTAGGTTTACATAATAGCAACTCTCATGGTAGAATTGTACTAATTTAAAGCAAGGGTACTTAGAATTGACACAAGTAGCAATCAATATTTTTCTTCAACATTTAAATGACTAAGATCACCAAAAATAATTGGGGAGCACCTAGCCTTAAGGAAAGATTTGAAGAAAAATAGGATGATGATGCCAATTTGATCCAATTTTTGAAAATAATTTGAATGAAATTGTCAATTTTAAATGAAATTCATCCAAATATATAGAGGGTCATTGCAAGAAACACCATTCAGTTTTTGTGGTGTTTTCCATAGTATACTATTTTTTTTCAGGAATACTTTATAATTAGAAAACAGTTTTTTTTTAAATGAAAAAATATGTTTAATGTATATGCCTTTAAAAAGAAAGTACCCTAGGAAGTAGAAGCATAGAAAATTCTTTAAGTAGGAGAACTAGAAAAGTGCAAAATCTCATGAAAATTGGCACTTTCACATTTTTATTTGTAAAAAATAGGAAAATCAATTTTAAAAAAACTAAAAATTGGCCATTTGGGAAGAGTTGATGGTGATGAGATTTCACCAAAAGAATGATCTTAGAACCATCTTCAATATTCAAAAATTGCACACAATGGGAATATTGTTTGCACTCATGTGGGGGACATGAAATAATATATTTTCAAATTTTCTTTAGTAGATATATGCTTTCCTACTATGCAAATAGACCATGAAAGTTTAAACTCTAGATCATTAAATTTGAAGACTCCTAACATAGTAAAAAAATTTAAATTGCACTTTGTGACAAATTAACAAAAATAATTTTTAAATATAAAATGATTTTTTTTAATTTCTGAAAAATAAGAGATTTGATTAGCATCAACTTAGACCTGTTCAATTGAAATTTCATGTTCATTGGACTTGTGCTTCAAAAGTTATAGCAGATGACAAAAGATCACTCTCATTGTGACAGAGAATAGGACCGGTGTTTCTTGCAATGACCCTAGATGAGAAGATAATTCTATCCGAAATATAGATGAATACTAAAATATTTGGCTACATCATTTTCTTGTGTGTTGCCACTTCATCACTTTTCCAAAAACAAAAATAAAACCTTTGTAGCAATGGAACAAAAGAAGATTAACTTTGGTGTGAAAGAAGACAATGAATGAAGCATCTATTGGGAATGTCTCAACTATTTAAGCTTGATAATTTAGATGGCGAATTTCATCCTTGATGTCTCCTTTAGGAAGTAGACCTTATAAAGAATTGACATATTCCCTCTCCTTATAACTTTCCAAATCCCCAGACAAGAATGAGGTCATTTGACTTGTCGCCATAGACGGGTGTACTATGGTAGTAAGCACCCCACTAAAGTTGGGGTTTGAACTCATGACCACCATACTAGTGTACCAAAGCAAAAGCCATTGAGTCAAGGCCAATAGTCCCTACAATAGAGCATATTTACTATTGTAAATATAAACTATTTGTATGGGATCTTATTTACAAGTGAAAGAAGATTCCAATGCAATTGAGCATGTATAATTTGGACACTGTAAGAGGTTGTATAAATGTGACACTATATGCATTATTTCATCCCTTAGGCTAAGTTACTAAAAATCAATACTAGGTTTTCTTTAGCTCTCATGTTTTAATTGTACACATCTTATCTCATCCAAATTCCTAAGTTTGAATGTTGTTTATTAATACAAACTTGTTAATGTTATTCACACTTTAATAGGCATTGATGATTATAGGTGCCTATACCATAGTGCAATAGATGAAATAATTAAATAACAACAAAATCTTGATTTGGCTTAAGTTTGCACATTATTGATAAATGTAGAGACTCTTTGACATGTGATTTTTTTCATCTATATTTAGAGGATTCATCCATGTTCATAAATTGAAGTAAAAAGCTTCATTTCATCAAAATATCACTTTTTGTGCTTTGAAATCAATGATATAAGTTTTTTTTAAATCTAGATCAAAATTATCAAATTTTAGATGAACACTTATTACAAGAAAAAACAATGTCCAATCTAACATGAACATGAATTGATATATGTTGGTTAATTCTATCGATTACGACATCTTGATTTGGACAGTAATCAACACAAATATGTTGATTTTATTTTGTGATTTGATCAAATTTCAATTATTATAAAATCTACCATGTCAATTGCCACCTAACAAAAATCCACCATGTCGGCAAGGTTACCACATCCGCAAAAACGCCATATAGACAAGACAATGAAATTTAATTTAAAAATTATTTAACAATTAATTTTAAAACTATTTAGGATTTAATTTTAGAAAATTTACAAACTATGGTCAAGTTGTTTAAGAATGTACTTGTCTAGTATATGTGGAGAACAACTTACCTTACAAAGTGGTGAGGTGAGAAGACAAGAGCCTTATACAAGTAGGGTGGTAGAAGGTAGGACAAATCATTTAGGATATGTTTAATTAGAATGAGTAGGAGCTCAACCACTTACAGTTAAATTAAAACTAGTAAACATACATTTAGTTGAATTTTAGACCTTATTTAGGCATAGTAGTATAACTTTTCTCAAAAAACTTTGAACTTAAAAAAGGTGAGAAATCAAACCAAATTTCACCTCCCAAAATCGGTTTGGAATTTAGAGATTCAAATAAAAAGTTATGGATAAATTTTAGAGAGAAAGTTTTATATTATCCAAAAAAATTGACCCTTCCAACCCCTTTTTGAAATTTGTCCATAAATTTTTATTGGAGGCTTTAAATGCCAAACAGATTTTTGAAGGTGAAATTTGGTTTCATTTCCCATTTTTTTAAGCTTCAAGTTTTTTGAAAAAAATTATTCTACTATGCCTAAATAAAGTCTCAAATTCAACTAAAAGTATGTTTACTAGTTTTAACTTAACTATGAGTGATTGAGCTTCTATTCATTCTAATTAAACATATCCAATATGATTTGTCCTACCTTCTATCACCCCATATGTATAAAGCTCTTTGTCCTCTCTATATTTCCTTTGCTTATTTAGGATGTCTTGCAACTCTACTTGTCAAGTACATTCTAATTCAACTTGAATATAGTCCCTAAAATTTTTGAAAATTTTAATTGGAATTCAAAGAGGATGAGAATTCTAATCATAATATGATTAATTGATTGCTGAATCAACTAAACAAATTTTGATTTTGGTACAACCAACAAATTTTTGATGATTGTTATTTTTTTCAATAAATGTAGTGGCTAGATGAATGCATGGAATTCTACTTTTTGCATAATCAACACAAATTAGTTGATCTTCTGTAGATTACGGACCCCTTTTCTTGTATTGACTATGCAATTAACTTCGACATATCTCTAAAAGGTTCTTTGCTACAATAAAGAAACAATTTTTTCTAAGGTTAGCAATTCCTTTAAGTAGTAATTGTCTAATTTTTTTCTACAAAATCTTTCTGGCAAAATAAATGATGAAGAATTTTGATTTGTTTTTCTCACTTTGATACATGCAATAATTGATAAGATGTTAATGTGATGAATAGCATAGACTTTGGGGTTAACAATTGAATGAAGTGATCCACCCTTTAAACTAATCAAACTAATCATTGACCATATTGAGAGTTGTTTTGTTGAGTCATTTTTTGAGTCAAAATAAAATTTGATCAAAAGTGAAACCAAATAATTTTGACAAAATATTTGGAGAAAATTTTCTCTTCTCTCAATTGGATAAAATTGCTAAATTTCTAAAAAAACAAGAGACTATGCCATTCATATATTCATTTATGGATGAATGTCCAAAATTTGGAATTAATAACTTAGTTTTAATCCATATTTTATGTGTTTCACCCTAACTTGTCCATTTATGTAAAATTACTACAACACCTTTTGCACAATCTACCCAAATTAACCCCTAAAGGTCCAAGTTCAACATACACAACAAATCTTGGGTAGGTTCCTCCAAAGTTATTTTGGGTTAGATGTTCGTGAAATTTGAACACAATGTGTATACATGTACCTCCTTAGTGGGAAAATTCTTTTTTTTGAGTGAGTGCCCGGATCAAAATTTATGTTGTCTTGAACTTTTCGGGCAACTCGGGCAATTTAAGAATCTTTTGCAAAAAAGCTCATCAACTTTTGAAATTTGATATGTACTTAACTAATAGAATATGGCATACATTTGTCATGAGAAAAAACAAATTTTAGTCCTCAAGTCACATTCTATTAGGAGTCAAACATTTTTAGCTATGTTGAGATAGTTTCAAGAAAAAAAAATTCTTCTAACTTCAAGTCCTATTATCTTGCAATCGATGAAATCAAAATTCTTTAAATTTTTTCCACATATTCCAAATGTTTGTCTCTTTCTTTTCGCCATTTGGATTAAAAATAAATTTTTTTGTCATTGCACAAGAAATCATCAAAAAATGACTAGTGTATTGCCAAACCACTTAGTGTCCTTGCATTGCAAGGTGATTTAGAGAAAGCTAGACTCCATATTTGCTTCAAAAAATTTTCATGAGTGAACCGAACATCATATACTTATGAATGATCAAAATCCTCATTTTTGTGAAGAGCAAAAAATTTACTACAAAAGGTCCCAAAGTCTGCTTATCATGTTTCACATGAATGAAAAAAAATTATTTTTCTCACTTCAAACATTATAATCTTTCAATCCACGCAATCAAATGGGCAGAAATTTTTTCCACACTCTGGTAAAATACTTTACTTCAGTTTTCTACAATTGAATTTTTTTTTTTAAAGTTTAAATTTTTATTTAGGGTAACTCACCAAAAAAACCCAGTTTTTGACAATGTCTCCCTGAACCCACCCACACCTCAGTCCTTTTAAGGGTTAAAGTGACATGAAATATAAAGACCCTGATTGTTGACGTTTCGCAGTTTTCCAGCGCCGGTGGAGATGCTCCAAGTTACGTAATGAAGCACCGGTACAGGATCTTCAGTTGGAATAGTTCAGGTAGCCCAGCAGCCCGACGCTGACTCAGCACCCCATTATGTGTACCCTCTTATCCATCCTTCCATTGGCTGTTCATTGCCTCGTCACGTGACCTGCCAGCCGTCCGATGAAATATCCACACAGCTCTGGAGAAGTCGGTTCGTGACTCAAAATGTTTAGCAAAATTCACCAAATGCCCAACAGCGGAATCCAGATACTTCTCAGGCGTTCTGACAGCTTGCAACAATGACTGAGGGTGTGCACGTGTGCATTAGATGGGAAATCTCATTGAATTGAGTCAAATAAGATGAAGAATCTATTCCTTCGACAAAAGTAAAGCAAAGTAAAGTGATCAATACTCACACCCAAATCCGTACCCCAAAGCAAACCAAAGCAACCCTAGCGGAGAACATAACATTGTATAATGAGGCAATGGCCTCCACTCTTTTGCATGATCGTTGGAAGGTTGCTTCTCAATGTGAGCCTACGAGTGTGAGCCCATGAGCCTAAAAAATTGTATCTGCCCATGTTATAGAAACTTTCCTTGCTTATAGTGTAATCATATTATAGATACCTATATTGTAGGTGTTTACATTCTAAATATCTTCAATGGTTGTACAATATCTACTTATACATCTGTTTAAGGCTCACATGCTTGCATTTCTATACTCATACACTAGCATTGTTGCCCATGTTGGGAAGGTACTATATTTTTGGTATATTCACACCTAGACTTAGCAAACGTTCTTTGCTACAATGGTATATGACTTTTCAATAGATGTTCAGACCATCGTTCCTTCGTAACTACCAAACCTGCGTAGTTGCAAAGTTGGCAAGGGTTACAAACAATGTTTTTTAGGAGAAAAATTTAGGTCTATTCTTAGCACTTTGACATCGTATGCTATTGTTACATAATTGTCCATGTCTCCTTGCATAATGAGAGTCCCTTGTTGTTGATCAAGAATCTACAGAATCACCTCTACTAGCTTGTAAAAGAAATGAATTGATCATCTACCTCACTTTGTTGTAAATGTTATTCAATAATTGTATTTACAATTGAGAAGACAAGATCTTTATATGCATATGGGGTGATATAAAAATTAGAATTAGTAAGAGCTCAACCACTCATATTAAGTCAAAAGTAAGAATTGAGCTAGAAGTAGAATTTCAAATCTCATGTAGGTATAGTAGAATAACTTTTTGCAAAAAATTTGAATTTAAAAAATTTGGTAAATCGAGTTAAATTTAATCTCCAAAAATTCATTTGATGTTTAGATCCTCTAATCAAAAGTTATAGACAAATTTTAGAGAGGGTTTGAAATGGTCATTTTCTTTGACATTTTCAAACATCCTCTCTGAATTTTGTCTATAATTTTTTATTGGATACTCAAAATTTAAAATTGATTTTTGGAAATGAAATTTAACTTGATTTCCAAAAAAATTTAAATGCATAGTTTTTGGAAAAAGTTATTCTACTATCCCTAAATGAGGTTTGAAATTCTACTTCACATGTAATTCCTACGTTTTGACAATGAATGGTCAAGCTCTCATCTTGAAATTATCCCATACCCTTTGAGGATTCATGATGGACAATGGATTTCATTACAAAAATGATGTTTTCACCCTTCACTCTCCACAAAATTCAATGAAGCTATCCCTTCAAATTGCCATCAACATTTTTTTAGATGGTAAACAATTAAATGACATCGATATTTGACTCAATGGATTCTTTGGAATTTTGGCAAATCATCTATGCATTTATTTGTTGATTTGTTTCCAAATGTCTCTATGATGTGAGGGTGAATTTTTGGATGAGGATTCTAGAGAGAAAAAGGCTACTAAATGTTATGCCCCAAGTTTGAATGATTGATAACTTGAATTGACCCTAATTATGCTAAACTAACTTAGAACAAATGTTTCCATAAAACTTGCACCTTTCACTCTTTGTTAGAGGTATTATGATTTTATAACAATCATAACCTAACGTCATGGGTGAATGTACCTTTTGATAAATATTTGGATTTAAAATTGAGGATTAGGGTGGGACTTATCAATAAATTCAAGGATTGGGGTGGGGCTTATCAATTAATCAAGGATTGGGATTGGCTGAGGAGCCATATAAGACAATTTTGTTCACTATATTGGGCTCCTTTTTTCAAGGATGCAAGGATGGGACTTACTAGATAATTCAAGGATTGGAGGTGGCTAATGAGACATATAAGACAATTTTGTTAACTATAGGGGGCTCTTTTTTTCAAGGATGCAAAAAGACTCTCTACCTCATTGGTAAACAAAGTTATGAGACTCTTGACTAGAAAGTTGTTAAATAATGAAAAGACATAAAAGATATGAGAGTGTAACTCACCACCTAACCATAGAAGAGAGCTACTGAAAGAGAAAGAGATATTGGAAGAGATGCTCAATAGCCTCAATTCAATTGCATTGAACTATGTTATATACTATGAATCTAGAGTCATTCTACATAACATGAAATATGTAAAGACTCACATAGGTGTAAATGCACACTTACTAGTGGTATAGCCTACATCCCCTATTGATCTTGTTACCAATTACCCAAGGTATTCTTGCTACCAATGTCCTGTCATGGTGCATTAACTAACCTCAAATTTCATAGACTTTAAGTATAAAATAATTCTATTCCAACACATACACTTAGCTAAGCACCAATAGTCTATTCCATATATTAATAGATACCAAGTCATTAACTCTCACTCACTTAAAAAGTGGTTTATTCAAATTTATTCAAGTCTCACTAGCTAGCTTTTTGACTATAGTTGTTAGATATAGTCTAAATTTAACCATGCAAAATTCTAATGATGCTTTTGTTCATCAAATCACTTGTCCAAATCAAATCCACCAAAACAAATTCACATATTTCTCCTGGGTCCAAAAATCCAATTTTTTTGGCCTACTAGTATAAAATCCAATGACTTATATTTTTAGTAAATGAAAAATCTAATGACTCCTATGCACTACTATACAATCCAATGACTTTCTCTTATGAATATAAAGTCCAATGACTTTTGTTCAATTGAAATTCATCTTGCAATCATTTTTTCAAGCATTCTCCTACTTGATGCAAGAGCATAATTTTACCAAATCACATCAACAAAGCTATCATTATAAGATAAGTTATCTTACTCAATCTCTTGGCAATTTAAGAATGTAGGACTTTCTTATCTTTTCCTTTAAAATGGTTGAATTCTTTGCAACCCTCTTGGTTCTTTTGTTAGATGGCCAACTTATCCTTCTCTCCAATGCTACCCAAATTAGAATCATGTGATCTTTTCCATTCAAATGCCTTATCTTTGAGTAATTGCCTTGATTATTTTCTTCTATGGATTGTCCTTGTCTCCATCACTATCACAATTAGATTTGTCTTCAAAGTCTCCTTCATCACTACTTTTGACAATTTTCTTATCTTTGCACTTCTTAGCTTTGAGGCCAAGTTTTCCACATTTAAAGCACTTGCCTTTGAAATTATATTTCCCTTCTCTAACCACCAAAGCCTATGGTTGTGTCATTGACTTTACCACCACTCTCATCCTTTCATCTTCTTGAAGGATCCTACCAATGAGCATATGCAATGATAGTCTTTATTCATTGCCATCAATACTTGTGAAGGTTTTGCATGAAATGGGTAGACTACTTAAAAGGAGATTGGTCTTGTCTCCTTTTCAAGAACAACTTGTATCTTAGCTAAGCAATCAATCAAAGGATTTGAATTTAGTACTTGATTATTATATCCTTCACCTTCATTAGTTTTGTAAAATCATCTTTAAATTCTGATTTCCTACTGAATAAATGAAATTTAATTCATCCCATGCTTCCTTAGAAGTTTTACAACTTGCTTTTGAATAAATGAAATTTTATTCATTCCATGCATTCTCAAAAGTATGAAAACTTGCTATATGTTGAAGTGGTTCATCTTTGACATAAAAAACAATTTTAGGAAGAGCATGAAATCAAAATCCATCCATTTGGCTTTACTTCTATTAATAGCACCATCATTATTACCCTCATTGACCCCAACTTCTCCGCTCCCACCATCTTAGATAATTTTTGGTGCATTCACTAGGTGGAATTCCACCTAGTTCGTTTGGAATTCTAGTCACTAATTTATAACACCCTTTTCTTTCTAGAAGATAAGACACCCTAAGCTTCCACATGTAGAAATTCTCACCACCAAACATGATCCATAACTTTAAGCCCAACAAATGCAATAGATCAACAATTTGATTTGCAATAATATGCAATCAAATCCTTGAAAGTATAGGAATAAAATGGTCAAAAACAATGAATTTTACAATACAATCAAAGAAACTCACCTTCCTCAATCTCAATCCTTATCTCAAATTGAATCTACTCAAAAATAATAACTTCACTTTGATACCATGTCAAATTATAAGAAGACAAAAACAAAAGATGTAAGAGTATAGCTTGCCACCTAACCGTAGAAGAGATATATTGAAAGAGACACTCAACTCAACTATATCTCCTTCACCCACCAAGCTACATTATTTTTACCTAGAATCTTTCTACATAACATAAAATATGTAAAAATTCATTAGGTATATTGTGCACTTATTAGTGGTGTAGCCTAGGTCTCATGGTGATCAAGCTACCAATGCCACATGGTGCTTCAACTACCAATTTTTCACTACGATATTCTGGCTACCAATGCTCCAAGAACTGTTCCTAGAATGTACCATGAATTGTCACTAGGTAGGAATGAAAAATGGCCCATCAAAGTATTAGTGCCAATTTGGGATTCTCATTGCACAATTTCAGGAATGGATGGGGATTGATTAGATTAGGAAGTTAACAAATTTCAATGTACATAATGTGGAGTTATGAGTGGTGGGAAACTTTGTATCATCCCAGACAATTAAATGCACCATGTTGTTGCAGTTTAAGGTTAGCACACCTTCATTTTTGGACTCCATTTGCACCATTAAAGGACAAGTGTTTGACATTTCATGATAATACGTATGGACTCAAAAAGCACCCTACTATTGTGACCTTTAGAAAATCATATCTAATTCAGTTTAACTCTAAAAATTACAAATCAAATTGTGATGAATGTGTCTCCCTCTCTTCTTTCTCTGAAAATTTGTTAGAAAATGATTTGATCAGCATAGAAGACATCCTAAGCCAAAATGCTCTTAAGTGGGCAGTTTCTGCCCCTCCTACCTTAGTGAGACCTTTGAACATCATTCATAGTTCACTTGTATTATATTTGGAATTGTCATGGGAAGGTCTACAGATATAAAATTAAGAAAAATCACATGAAAACATTCTTACAGCAATACTCTACACTTACCAAATTGATGCAGTTTACAATAATTACAAAATTGAACAAAATAGTAAGGTAGTAAAACACAAATTAAGTTAGCACAAAAATGTTTTCCAATTTCAGACACTTGCAGTTGTTGAAAAATCCGTCGGGTGCACTCCAGCTGTTTTTATAATTCATGCACGGATTACATGAACTTGATATTTCCAAGAACAAGTTCGATCGAGTGTTGGCAAAGAGCTCCAGCAATGCATCAGTCTGTGACAAATTAAGCTTATGTTCGCACAGAGGATCCTAGAAATCATGGACTCGGCCAGTATTCAGTCGCCACCAAATTTCCCACTTGTACACGCAACATGCCCCGCTTGTTGCTTCGAACTATCAAATATGCAACCGACCCTTCCAGATTTCAGAAACGCCTTCCGCTGCACACTCGACTATGTTCCTGTCGACTGTGTTCCTGGACACCCAAGCCTCCCCAATCACAGACCCTCTAAGCTTATTACCATTAAAAGTAGGACATTCAAGCTTATTCTATCCTTTTTCACGTTCTTGTAAGATTGCAGAATTAACAAGGCATCGACTCTGCCATCGGAATTGGTCAGTATCACGATGACACCCACTTCCGATCACTGAAGCAATTCAGCCTATCTGCGGCATGGGAAAAGTTCAGGAAATTTTTTTTCTCGTGTAGAGAAATAGATTTTAGGAGGATTTTATAATTTCTTAAATGTTTTCCCTTAAAAGGAAAACTATCACAAATGTTTTTGGTGAAGATTCCATTTGACCCATTCTTGATATGTAGGCAAATCTATTTCCAACCATAGGTTGGTTCCAAAATTGATGTTTGGCTTCCAATGTACACATTGTGATCATATAAGCTTTCAATGTACACCTCCTAGATATTTTTGTTGTCCCCTAGGTCTTGTGCTGCATGAGCTATCATCTACAATTCATCTGATTGGAAATGGAGGGATCTAAACTACAAGAATGGAAGGTTGATCAGAAATGGGTGATCTCCTTTATGTCCTTTTCATGCTTGAGAGCAAGGAGGGAGCTGTGCGTTGTGCCCATGGCTTGGTTGTAGGTCTTGCCTTGCCAAGCTTGATGTGCAACCACTTGTGTGGCCAAAAGCACATCTCCTTGCCTACTCTCTAGTTCATAATTTTGAAAAGGAGGTCAACTTCTAAGTGCCTAGGTGACCCAAAGTGAATGAAGTTTTTTTAGCTTCTTAGAGAGCTTTTCTTCACCTTTCATTACTTAGAAAAGATCATATTGTATACATGGATGTATGTGCAATAGATTTTAATACCTAAAAACTTTTAGAAACTCATTTAGAGTATGTTTTGGAGAGATTTTTGGATGTTGGAATTGCAAGTTCATTTCACGTTTGACACCATAGCCATGGATTAGGGGCATTTTTACGACAAATTTGGGGTTACATGACTTTGTATCAAAAAATGGCATTGTTGGGGTCCATAGTTGAAGGCAAGGAGTTATAACAAGATAATGTAACCAATGGAAGGAGAGGAAACCACTATTATACTTCAAAGTCAATTTTGGTGGGGATGGAGGTGCAACGTGAATCTAGATAGCCCAAAAGAAGGCCAATGGAGAAACCCAAACATCGCACATAGGAGTCCATGAGGGTCCTACACATCTTTGGATATGTCAGAGCAGGCCCCATTTCCTAACTTGTTTTATAGAAGCGACCCTTGTTGTCCCACCACATGTCCTACATTTATGCTAGCCAATGTAAAACCTAGAGCTCAAGGGGGTGGGGTGGGGTGAATGGGTTTTAGGTGGGGTACAAAAAAAATCCAAATTCTTTTTATCACTATTGATTAGAGCGGTTGTATGTAATTATTGATAGTAAATTTGGTGAAGAGCTTGGGAGAGCTTGGACTATTACTAATTTTTATGCTATAGATATTTTCTTTCCATTCTTTCTTTTGTGAATGGTAGTATATGTTGTGGGGAATATTTTTTTGATTTAGAGACTTTCATTTTGTGATTAGTATAAGTTAACCCCTAAAGGACCAAGGTGTGTTTGGGGGCAACATAACTTTTTTGGGTAGGTATTTGTGACTAGAGATTTCTATGTTTTTGGCCCCAAATTTAATAGAAGGTGTGAACAAGGAATATCTTTCATTTACATTAAATTTCAAGGCATTTGGAAATATGAGTCAAAAGTTATGGCCTAATATGTAGTTTGTTTATCAACTCGGGCAATCCGAATAGATATGAAATAATCATTTTTTTCAGAAATAAAAATTTCCAATTATTTTCTAGATTTATATATACAAAGAAAGTTGTGAATCATTCTATTTTGATCAATGAGTCAAAAGTTATGTAATGTTTTGGGTTGCAGGCAAGTATTGATTCTCTACTCTAAAATAAACTTTGAAGTCCTTTATTTAACTCAATTTTCAATATTTTTGGAAAAAAAATTAAAAAAGATAAGATGTAGATTGTTTATTACAACATTACAACCATTGGTATTGGAATTTTTCAATTCTATTAATAAATTGTTAACAATTTAGTATTTTGAATCATTCTCTACATCTTTCTACTTACTATTTTTTTCTTCTATGTTGCACAATTCCAAATAATCTGAAAATTTTCAAGCATGTAGTCAACTTGCATTGAAGAGTGAATCTAAAGAAGCACCATCATTTTGGACATTTTTTCATACAAATGTGACCTTGTGAAGTGCAGCTGCTTGGTTTTTCACAAGGCCAAAAAAAGGATTTTTGTCACTTCAAATGCTAATATCTTGCAATCTATACAATGGAATTTTCTGAATTTTTTTCCGCATCTTCTCAATCTAGTGTACTACAAGATCCTATAGTTACATGCATCCCAAAATGATATTTTTCAAAAATTTGATACTTGTATTAGAAATGCCAGTTTTTGAGAGTTTTTGGTGATAATATAGTCAAGGAACTTTAGGGATTAATCAAGGTTCTCTCCATTTGGAATTCAAAATACCAAATTTTTTTTAAATGATTTTGAAAGAGTTTTGTAAGTCAATATGGAGCCCTCTTTTTGTACTCAAGTTTTACTCATGTGGATAATACTCTCTATGGAATTGAGCAACTCCTTTAGTTACAAATTAAGGGCTTGTGAAGTATTCAATTTTGGTAGTGGACTCCAATGGAATTTCATTTTCTTTCATTGTTGTTGTTATTTAGCTCAAGGAAGAAACCTAGTGCTTCCTGCCTCTTCTTGGATAGAGCCTAGGCAAGGCAATCAACACATTAGAACTATATAGAAAAGGTAGTTCAGAGATCAAGTAATTAGATGCATCACAACAATTTCAAATTTTTTATAGAATGAGTTTTGGTACATTTGATGATTTGACAACTTGTTGAATATGTTAATTTTTTTCTTAAGAAGTAAGTGTGTGAATCAAGTGACGTCACAAATGGAAATAAAAAAATTGTTGCATGTGTAATTTTTAGATTTGCCCATGGTTATAGTCCAAAGGACATGACAAATCATTTCAAGATTGGACCTTCAACCATTAGAAATTATGTTAACATAGTTTGTGACATATTTACTAATAGAGACAAATTAGTATTCCAAGTGAGGATGACCTTTAGAGCATCATCTTAGATTATGAGGAATAATTAACGGATTTGCCTAATATATGTAGAGCAATTGGTGGGCTACAAATATTGTTAGCAAAAAATACAAGGAGAAGAGTCATATTAATAGCTAATGATTTTTTTCAATAAAAAAAATTCCACTCCAGTGTATTACAAGCTATTTGTGATTCATAAAAAAATTTAGAATGCATGTGCCAACCAATTTGGAGGAGTGCATGATGGTGGCCAATTTAAAGTACCTTGTTTGTACAAGAGTTTGAAGAACCAAGGAATTCTTTAAGAACCAATGGTTTTAGTTGGAGATGTAAGGTGTACTCCTTATTGGATTGGAGATATGGTCTATGTCATTTAAACCTATTTGATGATGAATTGGAAGGCCCCTAATGATTTAATTGCTAAAGAAAAAAATTGATAGCTCTAAGAATTCTTAAAAAGTTGCGATTTGAATGTAGACACCTTACTTTGTTGACAAAGAAAGGAAAGAAGAGATTTGAATGTGGACATCTTACTTTGTTGTGTAGTTAGTATTGCAATTTATTGGTAGCTTTTGGTGCATAGTGGTTGTGATTTTGAACAATGTAAAGAGCCCTTCTTTCTTTAAAACAATAGTCCCTTTGATGTCTCACTTATTGAAGAATATTTGGAGGGATGTGACAAAATAAGGCCCTCAATTTGTTAGTGTTCAGGCAATTCTTAATAGATGTTATAAGTTGTTTGAAAGAATTCAAAAAGAGTTGTCATTGAATGGACAAACATAACATTGTTAACCAGTGTGTAGGAGGGGTGACTTTATTTCATTCTCTAAATCAAGGGTGGCCTCTCCTAACATTGGCCAATACTTTTTGTAGACCAATGAAGGCCTTTAATTTAAATTGTAGGTCTATGAAAAGTTCTCAAGCTAGGAAAGCATTATTTCTTTCTAGGTTTGTAAATAGAAGAATCAATTAACTCCTTAAGCACCGAAGGTAGTCCAAAATTTCCAATATTGTAAAGATCGCATTATAAAATGAAACTTAGAATAGTAATGTCATGATGACTCTCAAACAATAGTTGTAAATTATATATCATATATCATATCCATATGGTTAGATCCTCTTGTATACAAACCAATAATTTTCAATAACCAAAGTTTTGAAGTCAAAAATTGAAAGTTTCTTCTAAAATTAATTGTAGATTGAATATTTGTGATTTTTACAAGAACTTTTTTCTTTTAATTTCAAAATTTTAGGTTGAATAGGTTCTCATCATAGTGATTTTTGAATATTTTTATTTTACTTTTATATTCTGGTTGTTCTTGAAAGGTTATTTTTTTGAACTAAAAAGATTAATTCTTGCAACCAAACCTAACTATACCCTCTAAATTATTGAATATTTGCAAAGCAAATTCTCCGTAATCTTTACAATAAAAATGTTAAAAAACTAACACAAGAATCTTCAAAAAAATTGATGGATGAAAAAAAGCAATTTAATGTGCTTGGAATGTGGTTGCATTCATTCATTGTTCAAATTGTTCAAGGGCAAATAGTGGAAGGTGAAACATTGAACTTCCAATGTGATCATTTGTTGGCATAGGTATGTTTTATTTGACTTTACCTTTGGAACTTTCAAGAAATATTAGATGACTAGGAAAATTAAAAAACAACTTGGATTGTATTTTTCTTTAAGTCACAAATGACCTTAAAAACTAAAAATTTGAATTTGACTCTAGAAACATGTGCACTTTATATTAGGGTCAAATTCTAATTTTGACTCATGTGACACTTTATATTAGGGTCCCATTGTTAGCCCTATTTCAAAACCACTAAAATCAACCAAAAAGAGTGCCTAAATCCTTAAATTAGACCATCAATAAGGCGTAGAGGCTTTACATTGAAAGCCAACCCAATTTTCTATTATATCATATTGTTGCTTCTATGGTGATGTTTTAGCACCAAAAAATTGGTCCCAAGTGCTAAAAATTGGGTAACCATGTATCCTTGATGGCTTGATCCACTTTTTCCACTTGAGCTTGATGTTTGAAGAACGTGCATACTTGGAATTGGGCTTGGGCCTAATAATAAAGTTTCCCGTAAGCAAATAGGAGCCAGAATATGAGGAACCACTTCTCTTGTGGAGCATTTTCAACATTTGTTCTTTATCCGTAAATGTACACTCATAAGTTTGACTTTGTTCAATACTATGTGTATGCTGCATGATAGAGTTTATTTTTAGTAAAACCAATGAAAAGTGAGCGTGACCAGTGCTTTTGGTGTTAAAATGGAGCCATTACTACAAAATAGTACTCCAAAATGGACGTCCAGTTGTTGTCGAGAGCAAACAAGCAGAAAAGACCAGCACAAGCAAGAGGCAATTCTAAATCTGAATTCGGACATGAAGGAAGAAAAGAAAAGAACAGGCACTGATCAGCTCATACAGCCGTAGCAAATTAGAAATCAAACATGATCTTGCGAGTTGTAACATGACATTGAACTGAAAGCCTAATGTCATGAATGAAACAGCTTCAATCTGCAGTACTGGTGTTCAGTTCACATTAATAACCTTCCAACTCACGTGTAGCGACAGCACAACTCATAACCTCAATGAATCACCGGAGCCCATTTTGTAGAGGTGGCATTGGATAAAGAGAGCATAGCTATCCAGTCCTTCGGTCCTAAACAGTTTTGGTGACCTTATTTTGATCCTTGGTTAAGCATGATCGAAAAGGATTTGACTATTGAAGGTACCACCTCATCATATAAATAATACCCCATCACCATCCTCACAGAAAGGCTTCACTTTCAACTAATCCATGTAGCTGGATAATGACCTGGACCTCCCCATAAATCATAACAAACCAAACGTAACACTAATATTCGAATATCAACAAACAAACAAACAAACCACAGAGCAGAAGAAAATACCCACCATCACACTGCGCAGAACTCACTCAGCCATGGGTTGATGTCTCTGGAAGTTGCATAAGAATATGTATAAGGACTGACTAGCATTTCACTAGCATTGCTCACTCAGTCAGGATTCAGCTAGTATTTACCCAACTACGGGCGACAACACCCGCCGTGTACAGTACAACTATCCAGAACCATCATCTTCGTAACGACACAAAGATTGCAATCGGCTAGAGAATGAAAATCAGGAATTCAGACTGCAGTCCTACGAGGATGGAGAAGTAAAATACACAAGAGCCACGGCCATGGCTCACAAAATGTTGCAGCCGCAGTAGGAGCGGTGACTTTGACGCCCGGTGAAGTCTATGTGAAGCTCCCCGTCGTCGTCATCCAGATACTTGCTGGAAGCTTTCGACGCCACCGACGGGCTTCTCGTCACGCCCGAGCAATGCGAATGGTGCGAGCAATGCGAGTGGTGCGAGTCGTGGGAGGAAGCTTTGGAGGCGCGGCTCGGTGTGCGAACCGGCGTGCGGGTAGGAGTGCGAGCAGGCGTGAAGTCGCGGATGGCGAATTCGATGGGAGTGGGAGGGGTGAGTTCCGCTTCCAATTCTTGCTCTTCTTCCATGATCTGCACTGCCTCCCATAAATTGCCATCGAGTTCGCCCATCTCGGTTGTAGATTCGCGAGGGGGACTGTTGATAGGGAATTTCGGCTCTTCCGTGGTTTTGTCAGACATAATGATGATGCCGGGAGTGGATTTCAAAGCCGGCAGGACGCGACCATCAGCAAGCCGCTCATCTGCAAGCATGGAACAGATTTGGTTAGATAGCCTAATTAGGATTTAGGAAATACAGAGGAATTAGATTATCTAGTGATTGTTTGGGATTTCGGATGTACGATGGATGGATTGATTGATTGTGGATGGTGATCGGAAAATGGAGCGCTCAGGTGGGAGGGGAATACCTGAGCGCTCTGCTTTCCCAGCTTTGATTTTTTTTCTAGAAGGCAGAAGGTCTTTTTTCTGTCGAATTTTGAGATCTATGAACGACAGGTGAATTCCACTCAAAGCAAGGTTAGCATCCCTGAGAAGCCAGTGAACGCATCGTCGTTTGAAAATCACGCGCAGCCACACCGGGCGCAGCAGGTAGTTTCTAGAGAATTGAGTTTTACCGTAATGCTTTGCCGATTTCTGGGACGAATCCGAGGTGGCGTTGCTCAGTTCCTTCGAGTGCTTGCTCCGCACCGGGGAAGGGCCATAGTCCGACTCCGCTGGTGACACAGAGCCCCGTTCCAGATCGGATGACGTCTTCTTTTGCCCAAATTTGAACGAAGACAGATGCCTGCCATGGGACAGAGCATTGGCATTCTCCACGATTTGCTCCATGACTTGACATGAGGGGTCCAGAGGTTGCGAGCGATTCTTCCCAGATTCCCAGCTCGAATCACTTGACATGTCAGTGGCTCTACTTTCAAAGGATTTGTCACTGATTAAGCTGTTGTTACTGAGCCTGGAATCCAGGCGCTTGATGAAACGCAAGTTGTTGTTGGCTCCAGGGGAATTTTCAAGTTTCTTTGCCTCTCTGTGAGCTGAAACCAGAGCGTCAGTAAGACCACAACCATCGAGGTCAAGGTCTGGTTGTGAATCCAAGAAGTCCACGAAATAGTCGAAGGAGCTCTCGCGAGAATGCATCTTCGAATTAGCCTCGCTGGAAGGCACAATTCTTCGCTTTCGTCCATTAAGGCTGGCGCTTCGCACGAAGCCTGCAAGCTTCTCTAACCCGTCGTCATATCTAGGTGTTTTCGCATCACTATCTGGTGCTGTCGCTCCTTCTGCGGGCACTGCCCCTGGCGACTCCATGCACCGCACCTCAACTGGCAAGGGCAAGGGCAAAGTCGCGATAGATTTGTATGGGATTCCTGCCAGGGGATCCCCGAATCTACCGCTGTAATTCGGATCATCCCAAAGAGCATTGTCGTATTGGCTGTGAGCTGAGCAAGTGGTGTCTACACTGCGGGTCAAATCAATGCTGGTAGCAGAGGTTGACGAGATTCTGCTCGCACCACTTGTTTTTGATGACATCATGGAGGCATCTCTCTTGTAGTAACCTCCATCCTTCGGACTCTTCACGAGCGGGAACAATTTTCCTGGTTTTTGAGGAATGATGGGTGATTTCTCGGGCGTGCTTACATTGGAGTCATCAGGAACTCTGGGAGTGTCTTCTGCAGAGGCTCGTGGACTGCCCTTCTGCTGTTCATTTTCGCCCTCAACCCTTTGTGCAGTTCCTCTGTCCATAGCCCTCTCCAACTCCGATCTTGGTCCTAACACAGGTCTTGCAGCATCCTCGGCGGTTTCCGGGCCATGAGGTACGACGATGTGATTTGCATGTGCGTCGTCATTCTCACTATTGCTCGGATGGACTTTAGTGTCTGCTGCGTGGAAATGTGATGCCTTGCTAGCATCTGTAACGTTGCAATCAGACAATTCCGTCTCCTCGACATCGTAATCTGACGCATTGAAACTCTGAACCCTCGATATTGCAACTTCTCCATGGCGTTGCGAGACTTGGAAAAAATCAGGTGACTTAAGCGGTCGTGATGGAGACTCGAGAGTATCACGCTCCCAGTTGAGGTCCTTCTTAATCGGTACCTCAGCTTTCATATTCCTGAGATGCCGATTCTTCTTGGCACATGGTGGAGGAGAGGCTGGTGCTAGGTCATCAAGTGGCAACGCATCCTCGGATGTTTCACTATCGCATGCAGAAATTGGCGACATCATGATGATTTCGGAGGGGTCGGAGCTGGGCAGTGTCCGGGGTAGTCCCTTCTCTTCTTGGACACTTCCTTCTTGAGGCCTCTTTTTCCTCCCCGCCCCATCCTCACTGACAGATGGATTCAAATTGCTATCTTTCTCTTCCTCTTGGCGACATTTCAGCAGCTGGATTTTAGCCTTCATCACCGAATCTGCAGACTCCATATCTACTTTCTTTGGGTCACTCAGCATATCTCCCGTTCTGTTCACCGCAGCAGTTGATGAGTCCACGATGACATTCTCGGTCTCCGCATCCTTACCATCTTCGGCATTCATTTTAGCAGCAGGCTTGGAATTGGGAGCAACCAAAGCATCGTGAAAGTTTTTGTAGATTCCACAGGCATGATGCTTACAAAAGCTTCGGTACTGGTACTCCATTCCGCAACACCAATTACCACCCATGTCCTCTATGTCTCCTAATCCTTGATAAATCTTCACTGGCCCTTGGCTAACGACAAGTGAAGTCAACCTGGGGCTTTTGGAGTCCAGCTCCGTTCTGTTAGACTGGGCCTCAATCTCTCCCCCCGCTCTAGCCGCTATAACATCCTCCTTCTTCAGAGAAAATCCCATTTGTGTCCTTTTGGCAGTGTTTTTGTAATCTACCTTGGAACTTCTCTCCATGCAGGCTTCTGTTTCGTCATCGTCGCAGGGAGGGGAAACAGAATGTGGAGGCTGACCGTCCACCTGGTGAAGCTTCCGATGTAAATTGCTGGATATGGACATGTTGAAAGACGGAATGGAGCTGTTCGTCATAAAAGGTTTGAAGCCACCACCGGAAGGGTTGTAACTCTGCGGAAATATTAAAAAATCTTAGAAATGATAGAACAGGGTTTCTGCTTCCCAAAGGAATGTCCTTGACACAGTCAACAACATGGAAAGCATTGGAAAGACATGGCATTGCTTGTATGGTACTCGTTATCCAAACGAAATTCAATTTCTCTGCAGTATAGGAAACGAATGGCTATTTCAGTGGAAAAGGTCTAGCAGGTACCACAGAACGTGAAGCAGTGGGGTCTGAGGATCTCCTCGTCAAAGAGATTTCAAATGCAGGATCCTGTTGAAGAGTTGTTGACCTTCCCAAGTTGTGTCCAACCTTTGGACTTTGCGGCATCTCTTTGCTGCCTTTGGATAAACGACGTCCATCCTGTCCATACTCCGAAACGGTAACATTCCGAGAGGCAATGCGATGATCGCCCGTGGAAGCCCGACGGTTTGGATAGGATTGTGCATTGAAAACTGAAGTTTTACTAAAAGAAATGGGCTCCCGATCTAGGCTTCGTTTGCTTCCTCCATCGTGACTAGTGCTGAGATTGTTGCTGGGGCTTTGATCTCGACTACCGGGTCGACTGCTACTGAGAAATCCGGGACCACGATCCTGGCTTTTTGAGAGAAAGCTGTCAAAATCAGCTGAGGAAGCACTCTGTCGCCTTGAGTTGCTGGGATCATCGAAAGACCTGCTGATAAGGGATCCAGGTGAACTAGAGCCTCTCATTAAGGAAGATGCGCGCAGATTGGCAGGAGTCTCAGCGGGGAAATCATTGGCAAAATTAAGTGATTTCCCGACTGACTCAGGTGTGCTAGTAGTTTTTCTTGCGATTGAGATTGCCCTGCCAGACGTCACTGAACTACTTTCAGGCGTAGCTGATGAGGTGTTCCTTTGAGTAGGAGAGGGCTTCCTGTTTGTGGTCGAACTAACACTCCTAGCAGGAGAGCTTCCCCTACTTGTAACGTTACCTCGAGAAGGGGAAGTGCCTCCAGTGAACCCGGATCTTGCAGGGGAGGTTCCTCTGGTATTGGTACTGCTCACAGAAGAAGGGGACCAACCGGTGCCATTCCGCGCGGGAGAGCTGCCCCTGGCGGATGGAGAAGCTCCTCGCACGAATGTTTTCGTGCTTCCTACAGAAATAGACCGAGAAGGACCAAGTAACGGTCCTTTGTTTAGGGTACCAGTGCTTGCTCGTCGTCCGGGTGAAGATGAGATTGAGGAGGCCCTTGTGTACGTGGGAGAAGAACTTTTTACAGCAGAGGCCTTTGCTGCTGTGGCGATGGTTGCCCTGCTGGCTGAACTTGACCTCGTTGTTGACGGAGAACTAGACCGGATTGATGGTGTAGAAAGTCGAGGAGATGATGACTTTGTGGAGGTCGACCTGGGAGAGGAAGAGCTTCTGGAGTTAATCGACGCTGTTGTTGGCTTGGGGCTTTTCGTCGACGTATTGAACGCTGGCCGAGGGCTTTTGGAAGGCGCAATGCTAAGACCGGGCCGGGGACTCTTGGCAGGGCTTGCATTCCCTCTGGTAGGAGCCGTAGTCGGCTCCGCAGCCCTAGATATACTCTGCAGCAACCAGGCACCACGGCATTAAGATCAAAAGTGAGGATTTTATCTCAAGTACTAAAGATGGCAGCTCCTGAGGGCGAGCATATGCATTTCAACATCCTTGATGATATAGAGGTTTTGATGACGTGAATTAATCCGTTGAATCTATTAGTCTTCACAGAAAAAGGGGAGCTTGAAACAAAATCTACCAAAAGTTATGGCCAGGTATACAGATGTGAACTCACCCTTGAGGTCTTGATGGAAGAGAGATTGCCATTTGTGACAACATTTTGCTGCACAGGTTTTGGAGAGGGAGGCACTTCAGGAATGGTCACAAGCCTGCAAAATTGAAGAGTATCGTGGTTGACACGTTAAAGGTAGAGGTGCTGAGGACACCGACGTTCACGAGGGTGTAGATTTATGGTCTCCATGTACAGATATATTTCCTATGAATTCAGAAGATGTGGAGAGATTCGAGAATGCGTCGTTCTAATGGAAACGACTCTCACCAGTCATCGTCACTCTTAGGGGCATCCATCTCCAGCACATTTTCTCCTTGCGCTGACGCTTCAAACGCTGAAGGTACGTTTGAATCCATAGAAGCTGAGTAACAAGCGAAAACAAGATCAGTTTTACAGTATAAACCATCTCAGCGAACAAAGAGTAGACAGAGTGCCATATCGTTGCTAAAGAAATGGAGTCACCCAAGACATATCTACCTACATATTGTATCAACATGTGGCTTATTCTCTCATTTCCTTCTTCTAACCAATTGACAATGTATTCATTATGAATGGATCCCATTTCTAGCTGGTTAGGAAGCCCTATCCTATGGTGCACGCTCGCATGTGAGCCTCTCCTGCGGTCCATAGCCAATAGTACTCAATATCTATACTCGGATGAGACTGCTCAGAGGACACCACCACGTGGAATGTACACCTCCGGTTCATTCTCTCCATAGAACGACACAGGGTGTCTCCTGAGCAGCACTCCACCCTCCATAGGTACAAGCTTTTGTTCAGCTCCTCCCAAATCCTATAATTATTTAGCAGGAGTCCATCATAACAACGTCGACATATCATATATCGACATTTACATGCTCTGACAACACCAACAAGAAATCTTAAATGTCGAAGGCCAGACAGTAGACCAGTAGACAAAAGTGGTTTTCTGATTCAAGATGGGAAATCATTGTCGTGGCAGCTGCGAGAATAATTGAACGCGACAGCAGTGAGAGAGATGAAATACCCAGAGACGAATCCAAATCTTCGTGCATCGCCAACTCCTCAAACAAGGCCAGATGCTCCCTGTCCCTCCTGAAGCTATCTCCCACCTTGCGGCTGTACCGCCGCTCGACCGGGCGCTCGACTTGGGCCATGACCTCCGCCGTCATGGTCTCTAGGTCGACCTTGTCAGAACGATGGACAACCCTCTCAGCTCCACATATTACCTCTCAAATGAAGTTCACTTCTCGTCCTACATTTCAAAATGTTCACCTCTTATTGGCCTTTCTGTATTGCCTGTACTCAAAAGCAGAACCAAGACCTGGAGCCAACATGAACATGCCACATTTCAAGCCCCTTTCAACAATGCATACTAAAAATTACGTGGCTGCGGCATCAGAAAAGCTCAGGGTAAATGGTATTTGCGATACATTCTTTCCTTGATGAGGGAGTAAACAATCCATGCTGCAAGTGTACGTCCCTTTGCAGTAACATTGCAACAACTGCGTACACTCAGGATTTCTCTAGAAACAGATGAGTGAGAGCGTGTGACTTACAATTAGAGGACTTTATACTGACGACATTCTTGAGTAACTAGGGATCCTGACATACTGCACCACATGCTGCAATTCCATTCACTAGCTACCAGTGTGGAAGTGCTCAGCCAACTCGGGTCATCACCAACTTGTGTCCGCCATCTCCACAATGCTTCTGGGCCTCGCACCCGAAGTCATTCCTTGAACGCAATCCTGTCATCAAAGGCATATGCTGTGAAACCAATGCCGTGCCTTCCTCGGCAAAAGTAAAAGTAGATCAAGAGCCTAGCTGGAAAACCAAAAAGTCTCTCCGCTTTCAACGAATTGAATGAGAAAAAAGTCAGCAGAAAGGTACGACGACAACATGGGTTTGTCCTTGTGGTCGTCGTGCATCGTGCTTTCACTGTAAGAAAATGACAAGTGAACCATTATGACGTCTCGAGCTCTCTCCGCGACTGAACACAAATTTGATAATCACTACGCATTTTCTGCCAACGGCAAATCCCATGATCAATGCACTACATTGCTAGTCTAAGAACGGCGCTCTACGAACAATGCTACTCCACAGAAGGCTGGCACAACGCCAAATCAGATGCTCAATGAGAAATGCTAGTGTAGCTAACAATCGTATCTACAGAAGGCTGCCACCTGAGATGCTCCATGCGAATGCCAAACAATACAAGTAGGGAAGTGAGGCTCAGAAATGTTGCAATTACATGAGCGTCGGTCAGATCTGAAGCTGCTCCTAGTTCCACCCCTTTTCCGGGCATCGAAAAGCTCGAGAACGAAAATCATGCAACCCAGTCAGGTCTTGTCCCAACCAGTGCACCATTAGCTCGAACCCATGAAGACCATCTGCATTGTCACCAAATCTATCGATCATGTGACCATCGTCTAGCTGGAACCATCCAGGTCCCTTACGTCTCGACTAACCTCGCCCCATCTAGCTTTAACCGACACAGGCCATCGCCACTACACATCCACTCAACCCGGCCATCGCCACAAACCCACACACTCCCAAAACTCCTGGCCAAGAGATCCAGGACGCAAGCACAACCGTCGCTCCACCGAATCCACGCAACTTTGACACACACACCCAATGCCCAACCTGATCGATGTCGACGACGCCAACTACGGCCCCATCGCCACCCCCGCGCATCCAAGCGACGTGCTTCCCCCTCAAGCCCCCCCAAACCCTACCGAATCCGACAGACAGGCGCCTAATTCCCGCACTTCGTCCGTTCATCCGTGTCACTCATGCAGGGATTCTTTTTTCAAACCACCGAAGTTCGCGAGCTAGAAAACTGCTATTGCACAGCTAGCTGCAACTGAAACCAAACTGGATGGGAGTTTCACTGCCGATAGGGGCCCAGTATGTTTTTAGATCTGGGAGAGGGGCCGGGCAACTACAGCAGCTGCTAGCGCGACTAACTTAACCTAGATCTGCATGCGTTGATAGTGCAATGGCGTCGGCTTGATAGTCGGAGGGGGGAAGCGCGCGATGAATTCTAATAATTTCGACCGACGTCGGGGTGGATGCGGGAGAGCGGGGCCTTCGGAACGAGAGAGACGACGAGAGAAGGAGATGAATGTGGTCGGGATTTGGCTGGAGTTCGGAGGGCGAGGATGAAATCAGTCGGGGGCGCCGAGCGAAGTCCAAGGGGGAATATATAGAAAGGGATAAAGGTGGAGGCCGGAAGGTTCATCCACAGAGGCACAGGGGGCTCCTGAGATTCTTCATTAATGAGGTGCGCAGGAGGAGGTTCTTGTGACAGGAAAGGAGTCTGGTGACGTGGTTCTGCTTTTTCCCAAAGTGTGTGGAAAAAGGGGATTGGGGAGGATTGCGAGGTTGGGTATTGAGAACGCAAAGTGGAGAACGAACACAGCGAAATCGTCGAGGTGCGGAACGAACGCTACACTGAATAGTGAAATTAGGTTGCCTTAACAATTAGATTGACTTACCTCCCAAAAGGTACTTTACAAGCCATCAAAGTCAACAAAAATTTCACATATATTTCCATTTGTACAATTGAAGGTTCATGAGTTCCAATTACAACAACACCTAATTCAAAAGTAGCACATTCTTGTAATATAATACTAAGTATTTATATAGTGTGGGGCAACCTAATTTCACTATTTAGTGTAGCGATCGCCGGCACCCTCCCCGAATGATACAAAGGCAGTATGGCAAATGGCTCTCTTTCAAAATATGGAGTCTCGAAGAGTTTCCAGGAGCGTGTGTGCCAAGGGCAATAGCACGCAATAAAGTCTTTAGCAATAATCTTTGATGATAGGGTATAAGAGTCTCTGCCTGCCCAGCTAGTCACTTGAGAAGATTGAGAATCCACGTCCTCATAGCCCAATTAATATAGCGGAGGTGTGTAAACCATTGTAGCCTTGCCCTTAGAACTCGGCTAATTTTCTATTGTCGAATGTCATCTCTTTCCTCCTGAAGCTCTAGGAAACGATCTGCTACCTCTCTGCAGAAAAAACAAGAGCACACCTTTGTAAATTCAAAAGGATCTTGAAACCAAAATTAGGATTCTATTTGAAAGGTTTGTTTGATAAACCAGCAATTGACATGTCTGAAATGGCTTGACTAGTTAGATCTTGGTTGCACATGGCTCCATAAGTAATGTTAGAGTTGATTCCCCTTAGAGATTTAAATATTATGTTCACTCAAATTTTTAAATCAATTGAAGGGATCTGGAGAGAATGTTAGGGAGCATCCAAGATGGTAGGGTTGCTATTTGGGGCAACCTAATCCTCAAGCGTGAGTTGGGGAGAGATTGGAGAGCAACCATAACTACCAATTGGCAATTTTGTTCAAGAAAGGTTGATTCAGAAACATGAAACCCCTACATAATGCGAGACATTAAACACCCCCCATCGAGCTATTTCAAGGCCTAGTTGGCAATCTACGTGGCAGCAAGGGTCGTTTGCCGGCGATGGTGCCCAGCTCCCGTCTTCACATTCTCTTCGCCCTCTTTCATTCGTCTGCACTATAGAGCATCATCCAATAATTTGAAATCACTTTCCTACCAACTACATAGTTCAATCACAATCTCCTTACAACATCGCATTCAGAATTGTAATAGATTTATTCTACTAGTGCAACAATCTTCTTACAGCATCACATTCAAACGGTCAATTGTCTCTAATGTTGTAACAATCATCTATTCCTCTTTCACATCCATGTATTCCTTATACCGTGAGCTTCCGCTTCTTCTTTTTCATTTTCTCTGCATAGCGAGATTGGATGCACATGCACTTTTTGTAAGATTCCACAACGAAATTCATTCTAAACCTCTAATCTCTCGGCTTCAAGGCACCATGCTTACTTGAAAACACAGCAATATCATTCTTTGAACTCATAACAGGTGCAAAGATAGACACAAAACTTTCCTTGCATTCTCTCATTGGTGCCAAGTTTACCTAAGAAACACAATAACATGATGCTACTGACCTCGCAATCAAGGCAAACTTCACACAAAATTCTCACTACATTAGACATCCATCAACATCTCTCTCAAAATTTCTTTGTAAGTGCTCCGTAATGCTCCATAAATCGTCACTTAGGGTCATTCTGACAGTCTTTCTTGTCAACTTCTAGATTTTGCAAAATTCCACAAGTTTTTTAACTCCAAGACATTAGATAATAATTTGGAGAAACACAAATAGATATGATTGTGACAATTACATCTTTCTAATTGAATTGAAGGAATTTATTTCTAGTCTAATCTTGCTCCCATTTAACTCTCCAAATCCTTCTCTCCGCTAGCTTCAAGGCAGATACTCAACTCAATTAGAACAAAGGAAAGGAGAGTGATTGGGGCATAATGTGGGATTCAATGGACAAGAGAAGACGAGCATACAAATTGATCACATGCTTCTTCTTCGTTTTGTTGGCGTTAAGCAATGTTGCCGCGTAGGAGTAGAGTTGAGACACCAACCGCATGGGATAGAAGAGGTTTAAATCGTTGTGCATCCCATCAATATGCTTCTACCTTGGATTTTTGGCACAAACCCTTGCACTTGGACAAGCATCCAAATGCTACCAAAACTACATCATTGTACTTCATCTCTCCTGCTACAATTTCTCTAGCATCCTTCCCTTCAAACCAAGGATTTGTGACCCCTTTGTCATGAGATTCAAGCTTCTAGAAGAAAATGCTTTGTAATCCGGACGGAAGAAGGACAGAGGGGAGATGGACGAGAATGCGAGGACAAAAACTAGGCACCGTTGCTGCCACACTGATTGCCAGTTGGACCCTAAAGTAGCTCGATGGTGTGTGTTTAACATCTCACAAGTAAAAGGGGAAACTTTTTTAAATAAGATGAGAAGTAAAATGATTCTCACAATTTTGTGATAACCAAGATTATTCTCTAAAATTCAATCATGACAGGGAATCCCCTAATTGAAACTTCCTCATTCCAACATTGCTGATTCAAAAAACCTAACCCAAAGCCCTTGCATACTTCACATGAAGGCATACTTTTCTCAATTTGCTAATTCATCAACAACACTCGAAGCATAATGATTCTCCCATTCTAGTGATTCCAAAGGATTTTTCTATGAAATTCACGAGCCAATCTAGGTGATAGTGAGATTGGCGTTACTACAAACTCTCTCAATCTCTATCGCACTCCCATCCACAAACACACCAACTGGCTCTGCACCATTTTTCCTTGATGTAGCCCCAATCTCCTTGCCAAAGTCACACTCACAAATCTTTTGGACTTCAGCGACAGGATCATGCCAATGTAATTCGCTTCTACGATAGCAACTTCAAATGCATCTTCTGCAGTCCTGATCCATACATTTTTATCAAGGGATTGGTGACTTATAGTTCGATCTCCCACATGTGGATCCCTGAAGCCTAGTTTTTGATTGACTATTGATCTTACACGAGGACAGAGTATCACGTCTTTGGTTGAATTCCTTGTCAATTGAAGACAACGTTGGCCATGGTTGGAATAGTTTGCGAGAATCTGCAAGCATAGTCTTGCAATGTTTGTAGACATTGAGTTTTGGAATAACTTAATTTACAAAATTGGTCAAATGAATGATCTGACTTTGAACTTATTGATGTAGATCATTGGCTTTGAGATGTGTCTTCTTAAACCTTAGAGAACGTCAAGGACATTTACATTTTATGTTTGATGGATGACAAAGAATCTTCCTATAAATGGCAAAATTGTAATTTTTCATCTTCAAAATTTAGTGTACAAAGGAAAGATCTTACATAGTAGTTTGACCTCCAATGAGTATTCAATATTATCTTCTTAAAGTAGATAACATCACACAATATCAAAAGAGTTGATTTCCATGGTCACAAGCCTGGCATTTAATCCATAGAGGAAAGACTAGTCACTAGTGAGTGTACAAATCTTTCATCTTAATACCATGGAAATCATTGGTTTACAAAAATCCAAAAGGACTCATTGGAAGTCAAATTATTGCAGAAGATATCCTCTTTCTACACAAAATTTTGAGAGACAAATAGATGTACTTTCACTACAAGGAAATGCAGTCCAAGATAACAAGTTTTTGACAGAAAATTGTCTGAAATGACAATAACCACATTATTGCTACCTCATCTTGTTAATTTGTGAGAACTTGTCAATTTCTTGTTCAATTGTTGTTAAATTTGTAGATGATGTTTGGTTCTCTTCTCCCTATTTGCTAAAAACCCAAAGATTTCATTCAGTTTTTTATACATTTGCCTTTTCATCAATTGCCATAGATATTTTAGCTTGAGTTCTGTGTACAAGTCAAATTCTTTGTATACAGATGGAGTAGGAAGAGGTAGAACAACCTATATGGGATATGTCATATAGAAGTTGCAAGAGTTCAACTACTCATATTTAAGTTTGAAATAGGGATTTTATGAAAACTAGAATTTTAGACCTCATTTAGGCATAGTAGAATAATTTTTCAAAAAAACTTTGAACTAACAAAAAATTGGGAAATCAATTCAAGTTTCATGTCCAGAAATCCGTTTGTTATTTTGATCCTCCAATCAAAAGTTATGAACAAATTTTAGAGAGGCGGTGGAAGGGAAGGTTTTTTTTTACCTTTTCAAACATCTTCTATGAAATTTGTCCATAACTTTTGATTGGAGGATTAAAATATCAAATGGATTTTTGGAAATGAAACTTGAGTTGATTTCTCAACTTTTTTTAGTTCAAAGTTTTTTTTTAAAAGTTATTCTACTATGCCTAAATGAGGTCTAAAATTCTAGTTTTAATACATATCCTATTTCAAACTTAACTATAAGCGGTTGAGCTCTTGCAACTTCTAAATGACATATTCCATATGGGTTGTTCACCCTCCTACCACCCCATGTGTACATAGAGAGCTCTCTTCTCTTCTAAAATCTACAAAACACAAGTGGTTCTTGAAGTACAATGAAACAACAGCAATTGGTTGTGCACTTGAATTTTTGTTTAATATATGAAGGTTTAAATTTAAAGCAATTTCAATTTTGATACTTTGTCTTTCACAAAAAATGGGGACACTTGTGACCATTAATTAGGTCACCATGCCAACATGGAAATGGGACAATTAACAAAGGAGGGTATTAGGGAATAGAAATTGACAAAAATTCTAGCAAAATGACAAAATAGTTGACAGAATTTTGTCAAATTATTGGTTGGATCTATAGGTTCTCACTGACAAAGCAATTGACAAACTTTGGTCAATTTTTTGTCAAATAGGACACAGTTTCTTTTATAGTGTTTTATCCCTCATAGAAAGAAACTTTGTTATCCATCGGAAACAAATAGTCTATGACAACGTTTATGGGTTAAGGGTTGACTTACATTAGAAGTAAATTCCAATTGCCACATGGCCATTTACTTTTGCCATCTCATATGCGTAGACAATAGAAAGAAGATATTAATAACATTAGAACAAGTTTGTTAGGTATTATAATTTTGAAATTTGGCAAGTATGTAATGAACACATTATAGTATGTAATTTAAAAAATAGAATACTATGTTCAGAACAAAAATCTCAGTACAAGAGAAGTCAAACTATAATAAATTTATTAGGTAAGGTTAGCAAAAGAAATTCCGCTATCTTCAAGCAATAATCTTGCAATTTGTGTAGTTATAGTTTGAATTTTTTTTTTTTGCATATTCTGTATGTTTGAATCTATAATTTACTATTCAAAGTTTTTTTTGAATTGTTTAAATGTACAATTCAAATCATCAAAAAATCACGAATTTGTTGCCAACACACTTCACTTCTTCATATTGGAGGGTGATATAGAGTAAGTAGACACCTTCTTTGTTTGGGGAATGTTTACATGTCTATACCTAACAAAATTTAGTAATCAATGGTATTGAGGGTCATTTGTAATTAGAGCAAATTTCACTCCACAAGGGCTCAAAGTTTGCTAACTTTATATGGCAAAGTTGTAAATTTATTTTTTTGGTTCAAGTATCATAATCTTGCAATCTCCATTGTTAATGGAAAATAAAAAAATTTCACACATTGCCAAAATGATTTTGAGCACTTTTGTATGGTTAAAATTGTAAAAATGGTTTTTATTTTCAATTTACACAAATGCACTAGAAAATGACAATTTTTAACAATTTCTCTTCAAAAACACCTCTTGTCCATTAAGGCTTTTAACCCCTCAAGGACCAAGGCCTTTTTTCTGCCAAATAACACTCAAAAATTGCCATTTCTCCTGCAAAGAGTAAAAAAAATTGAAAATTGTATTTTTTGGACATGTAATTGTAGGATCTTACACCTATTTATTATAAAATGTATGGAATAAAATTCAGAAATTTTGACAGCATAGATTGCAAGATATTTGTGTTTAAAGGTACAAAAACAAAAAAAATTGCACATTATGAGACTAGATTATTTGACTTTGAACCTTGTAAACTTAAAAAATTTTGAACTACAAAGTTTTAAGATTGAAATCTTTATAATGAGAAATTGAGTTGAAAATCTAGGGGGAAAAAATTTCAAAAAAACTTAATTTTCATTCTTTAGCACTATAAGTTTTCTTGGTAGAACAATCTCATTGTTGGGATTATTGTGTTTCAAGCCTATCATAGAGCTATTAAAGATTTGTTTTTTCTTGTAATTTTAGACCTATTTCTACTTAACAATTTCTTAAAGAATGAAAATCAAGATTTTTTGGGGGAGTTTTTTTTCTTAGACTTTCAACTTAATTCTTCAACACGAATTTCTTTTAATTCAAACGCTATAGTGCAAAAAATTTCAACAAAAGGCAATCAAAGTCATCTGAAATTACTAGTGTTTAAAGATTTTTTTTCCAACTTTGAATGCTATTATCTCTCAATGAGTACGGTCTAGCTTCATGAAATTTTCACAACTTGGTCTGGATATGTATAGTATAAGATCTATGATTAGATCACAAAAAATATCTTCTTTGTTTTTTTGAGTGAATATAGTAGAAATGGCAGTTTTGAGTAGTTTTGATAGAAAAATGGCCTTAGTCCTTTAGGGGTTAAACAATAAGATTTGTTTGAAGAAAGTGTTGGAGTTTTCATTCTTAAACTTTACATCGCTCCCCAAATACTAATCACTTTGAGATATTTTCCTTATTATGATTTTTTCTTGTAGCTATCTTATTTTTGAATTTCAAAATAGAATAAAAACTTGATTTGGATTGCATTGAAAAAATTGAGAAAAAAAATCCACCTAAAAACACTACCCAAATTCAAGTAAATAATGACCAAACAATGGTTGATTGGATCTTCTATCAAAAGTTAAATCACTTTATGGACTCCAAAGATTCCAAGTTCTTCTCCAATATTAATACTCTAATGTTACAATTTCAATAGATTTTAGATGATTATAAGAAATTTGGACACGTGTACTTTCACATTTGAACAATGTGAGTGTAATATTATTCATAATACTTACATTGAATCCCAAAAATGTCTCCAAACACATTTGACTAGTCACATTAATCAACTATTATATTATTACATATGTTAATTTTTCAATTCTTTATTTAACAATCTCTATTTGATGGTTCATATTTCAACTCAGAATTCAAAATGGATCCTCTTGTAAAAAGAGATTACTGAACAGTCTTTTCAAAATTGAAAGAAAAGTATGGTTTTCATACTAATGAATTATTAGATACATTAAAAAAACTATTATCTATAAATAAATAAAAGTAACACATTTTATTAGACTTTGATGTATGTACAAATTTTGTAAATCCTCTAAGTTTTCAAATCCCCAAATAAATTCAACAATCTTTATCAAAATGGCTTGAATCAAAAGAACATTTGCTAATAAATACGGAATTGACCCATGCCTTGGACATTGCAAATTACTATCATATATTTGATATCTAGGTGACATTGACTAAAGTGCAATAGAAAGACATTAATCAAGATACAAGCATGAAAAATGCTAAGGCGAATACTTTCTAGCAAACTATCATCATTTCAAGCTTACCAATTCAAAGTAACATTCAACATATACGATGGTGATTGGAAGGATCTATCCTTTGAATATATACAAATTTTAATTCTAGAAGTGAAGGATTCTACAATTGATCCTATATTAAAAATAACCAATACTTCAACCTCTAGCTACCTACAAGAAGACAGTGCATAGATTCCACCTCGATTAAAAAGATTTAGACATTAAGATAATCTACATTGCTGTACCTATACAATTATTTTTAATGCTCTCTCTTTCCCTCTCTCTCTCTAGTCTAGGACAGCATGCAATATGATTTTTTCTGAAAATTTATGTACTAGCAACTATATTGATTACCTCACACATACCCATACAATATATAAGGACTTGTGAAAGTATGAACAAGGAATGACTAGGTAACCACGAGCACATCCAAGAGGGAATGGAAGGATAAGAAATTATGAAATTTCTGTCCTGACATCAATGGATCGATCCACTAATTCTTCACACAGTACCTATATTATGAAATTGACAAGGATCAGAACCATGTAAGTCGAAGAGTAAGTATTCAAATAATGAAGGAGCGTCATACTGTGAACTCAAAAGACAAAATGGACAGGTGCACAATTAACATAACGACTATTAAAGCATCTGGAACCACAATTAATACCACAGGATGCAAGGACTACAGCCATCCTGAGGCAAAAGACAAAGGAAAAAATGACATGTAAAGCACAAGTCATGATAGCTTCTCTTTTGATTTCTTCCTAGAGTGTGAGTTCAACTGCAGTGTGCAAACTAGTGCGAACGTAGGGAGGATTGGAACGAATCAAGTTTACAAAACCACCAACTACAACAAAGTTGCTCTTTGGGCTTTAGCATGGGTAAAAAGGTTAGACAATGATGTAGAGAAGGTTTGTGTTTTCTTCCTAAGGAACTAATTTGGCTTATAATTGTGAAATGGATAACAATTGGTTCAGTGCTGAAGACACCTTGCATACGTCATGGTTCTAACTTAGTGTTTGGATTGTGGCATGGGTGCAAGTAAGGCACGAACCTTCAATTTCTGCCTTTTTGCAGATCTAATAGGAAGGACGTTTCTCGAGGAAATAACAATTTTGGTTGATTAGAAAGAAATTTCCTGATTGATTTTGGAAGTCAAGGAGTTGTGCTTGGTTGGAAAAGTTTGCTATTACTAGTATATTATCTTCATCTGTACTAGTATATGTATGGAACCTTTTATCCAAAGCCATGCAATAATGCAACAAGGAGGATATTAGGCACTAGACTAGAAAATATGCGAGACAGTCTAGCATATGGATCCAACAACTTGATGATCATATTTGAAATATCAAGATGCCTAGTCTAGCATGCGAAGGAATCATGTAGTAGTGGCATGCCTAGGAATCTTGAAAAGTTGCGTTATTTTGTTTTTTCTTAAAACAAGTGTTACATATGAACTGGGATGGTAGCTCCAACAAGTATCCTGATCAACAAATGATTTCTTGAGAAGTATCGAAATATGGATGCTTTCTTAAAAATGACTAGAAGCTACCTTAACAAGGTGATGAATCATCTTCTCTCTCTCTCTCAGATAAACTTTGGCCCTTAATGATGGGTTTATTGCTTTATGCTATCATCAAGAAGCACATATAGAAAACTCCCCTAGTTGTGATAAAGAGTGGCAAGGTTTGTACGAACCATGATCACGTTGCCATAAAACTAACTAACTATATTCTCGCGCAAACTGGAGCTGTAAAGGACGCTAAGGACGTGAGTGCAAGGTAGTGCCACAACCACACAGTAAGTCCTTGTGTGTAAGTACACTCATTGTAGAATATGGAGTTTAACACCCCAATATGCACTCATTGTCACCTCTCCTACCAATACTTAGTGGACAAATGGATGACTAGTAAAAACTTGACTAGAAGACTACCTACACTTCTTGAACACATCGGGAAGCTTGTTCAAAACTTAGCAATCAAACCATAGTGCAATCTTTTACAAATACCACTTTGTGGCCAATTTTTTGAGTGCTATTACTACCTTGAGAATAGTGTATGCAAGAGTTGTGTTTAGTGCAATGGCTTCATTACAACATCACGGAGCTCCCCTAGACAACTCCGGGAAACAGGTTTTCATACATTAGAGAGTTTGTAGTTTTCTACTATTTTTGAAACAATCTTTACTGGGTTTCAATGAGCATATTTCTCTTGTTTTCAACAAAAAAAATTTCTTGGATTTGGTGACAAGGATAAGAACTAGGAAAGCTCTGAAGACACCTCACGCATGTAAACTAACAAACTTTTTGTCTGTTGGCTTGCATGGGCGTAGGTGAGGAGCTTTCCCTCCAACTTTCCTGCAAAAAACGGATGGCAAGATCACTAGTTGCTCTAGTCTCCTATACTTTGATCCTTTGCTTTTGCAATAGCACGAGGATATATTTGTATGTGTTAAGCTGCTGGATCAGGGATTACTAGTGTTCACGGAATACTTAATATTACAGTGTTGTCGATTTGTATAAGTTTCATTAGTAGTCTCACGACTCATGATTAATACATTCTTTGGGTAGTATGAATTTACTCTACATTACCTTGTTGATCAATCTTGCCAATTGGGATGGGGTTGGTTTAGCTTAGAAGTCATAATCTCACTGCAGCTACATTCACAAACTATCTACACTTTGCGTGTTGGAGCTAGATTGTTCGAACCAACATATCAGTAACACTGCGAGTATGCATAATGTTGACCAATCCATACTTGCGCAACCTTCCATCAAGGCATTAACATATGATTCTTTCCTATCAAAAAAATTTTGTTTTTGTTTTTCTCGGCAACCTTTGCAATTGTATCACTTAGTAGTTATGAGATTCTCATGATGACCTAGTGCTCTCTTGTAAATGGCTTAGTCTGTATTTCCAAATAGTAAGGACATGCACGGTACCCACCTTCCCTCCCGGTGGGTTGAGGAGAAATTTCTAAGAGATTTGCTGATTTTGCTCTAACCTAGTTGTGAATGGTTATAGTATTGTTAGAAATTACTTGCTAAGGGTGTACTATACAGAACTGTATTGTCTATTATCTCTATTCATGAGGAAGTCAAACAAGTTGAGTACCATTTTTTGTCACTCACTTTTGTTTGTACATGTTCATGAGTTATGTCACTATATAAAAGTATCTCTAAATTTTGTTTTGCCTAGCATGGTCTTGTGGCATGACCAAGAGGTGACTAGTAGTAATGTTCCACACAACAAAATCTTTTTCAACATGACATTGTTATTGACCCCTTAAAGCGGCATTTTTGTAGGCTCACAATTGTAGCTTTGCTTGAGATTTGCCCAAATTATTCATTTGTGAAGTTGTCTTCCTTTACATGTTGGTTAGAAATTCAATTTTACTAATGATATGAGCCAAGATGATATTGTCCAACAATAACTCATTTGTGAGTATGTGTAAATAACCATTGAAGTCTGCTACTCATATTAATTCAAATAATGTTCCCTAGAATGGACTAAAATATTGAACCATTGTATATAGGGATGAAGTTGGATTGGGTCTATGATAGGTATGCATATCATATTATACCTCACTAAATAAACTAACCATTCTATCAAATTGAATAATACTTTGTATATAGAATCCCTAAATCCCTCTTCTAACAAAGGTATGCACTTTGAGGGCTACTCATGTAGATTTTTGGAATGAAAAAACTTTTAATCCACATCATTCTACTTTAAAAGTAGGAAAATACCTCTCTTTCTCACTTTCTTTTGAATACAATATTCAAATATCATTTTTACCAACTATGTGACCAAAAACTTTTGCCTTTTTAGCACAAAATCATTATCTTCCATGTCCTATTTTGAGCCATGTAGACATGGCCAGTAAGACCACCATCAATTGATTAGTCCATGGAGTTTGAGTGTAAAAAGTAAAGTCTTTGTGACAATTTTGTCACTAATTGTCAACTTGGCATTTAGACTATATGACGTATGGAATATTTTACCACATAATCTCTTGAAATGTTTATTTGGCACAAGTTGAAAAGCCACATAGAGCTCACATCTACATGAAAACCCTATGATTAGTATACATAATAACCACAAAGTTCACAACTATGGAACGGAACTTGCAATCAAAAAATGGAAAGCCCCCCCATGGAAAAAATGAGCATATGCAATTTTGGTGTGACAAGAGTCGAGGGTAATTACAATAAGATACTTAGACCAATTCTATAAGTGAGATACATAGTGTGGTTTGTTATTCCACACTACTATGATATGGAAGACAATAACTCTTGTTTTACTCTTTGAAGAAACAACTTCAAGAATGTTAAGTTTAATGTCAAATCAATGTCATGTATAGATATAATTTGAAAAAAATAAAAATAAAACTATTTGTAATTCTTTTTCTTATGGACTAAGTTTAGAGTTTAAAAAAAAATGGAACTCTCCAAATTCGATTTTTTTAAATACATATAAGAGTGAAAAATTATGCATTTAAATTTTTGTACAATTTTAAATTATGATACATTGGAATTCATGATAGTAAATTTCAACTCATTTGTTATTGTTGATTATTAGATTATAACAATCAAAGTTAGTGAAATGATGATCACAATGACTTTTGTATGTGCAACTCAAACTTACTCTTCTATAATTCTAAAATCACTTTCAAAATCTTATACACAAGATGCAAAGGCATTAGCACTAATAGAAAATTAAGCTCTATGATAATATTATAATTCTTAGTAGAAAAAAATCATTTAAAAAAGTATAGCCACACTAATCCTTTAAAATTATAATGTCATTTAAAGAAGTTTTGAAAAAATTTCACAAATATTTGTAGATTCTTCTAATTATTAATTGAATGTCTTTTGATTATCAATTTAGATGCTAATTATAAATATATAACAATCTTTTAGTACTGCAAAAATTGAACATGTTTGATTTCATTTTAAAATAGTACTAGTATATTGATATTATTTTGAATTGCAAATTGTAGATTGCATCCACATGATTAGAGATACTATTGCACTAACCAATAATTATCCATAAAATTTGGAACCAAGAACTCAAAATTCTTTTCAAGGTAATTGCAAATTTAATATTAGTGTTTTTGACAAGATGTTTTCAATTAATTTTAGAATTTTCAATTCATAATTATGGTGATTTTAAAGATTTTCATCTTATTTCATTTTTAAGGTAATTATTTAAGAGTCACTTTTGAACTAGAGAAATTAGTACTTGAGGTAAAACTTACAATTGTTCTTTGAACTACAAAATAGATGCATAAAAAAAATTTGAGAGGCTATATTGTACAAATGTTAAAATTTAATAGGAAAATCTATATACATTTTATAGATGTAGATAATGTTTATGTACTTTCATTGTTCAAAATTTGAAAACCATGTAGGCATTGACAAACAACAAAGAGCCACCATCTGCATCAAATTTCAAGGCCTCTTCACACTTCAGACCAATTTCAAAAAATAATAATTTCTAAGAATTCTTCTAGACCAATAATTTCGAAACAATACAACTTGACCAATGAGAGTGCTCAAAATGTACTAGGTCCTTTATTATTGCCATTGCAAATAGGATTGTATTCTTGATCAACCATCAATAATACATGGGAGTGGTGCATTAGATGCGAAGGTGGAGTCTCGGATGCACACTAACCTAGTTTGGTTCATTCCAAGCATAGATTTGCTTAATCTAATCCTCTTCTATTTAAAATTACCATTAATAGCTCCAAATGGGATTAGGTCAAGCTACTATTTCCTCTACTAAATGTGCTCAATTTTCAAATTGAAAACTCTTGTAAGGTAGAAGCACCCAAATGTAATAGGGATCGTTCAAGGACACCTAAAAAATGACCTAAATCCAAGCGCTTGTGGACCCAAAATAGACAAGTGGGGTTCCAAAGTAGACAGGTGGGGTTCCAAGAAGTTGTCACTCTTTTGAGAAGCAACCAATCACCCGCACTTGATCCAAGTTTAGAGAGTGTTGTTTTTGGGTGTTTCTGTGCCCACTTTGTTGTTAATCTAATGTCCACAGTAGGTGCATCTACGAAGTACTTTTCAAAAATTTGTATAATATTCATACAAGCTTGGAAAAATATGAAACCAATTTTGTTGGTTTCCTAAACCATTTCCTAACACACGCACCTAATTTATTTCCTATACGCACCCTCCATATCAAGATTGAGTGTACTTCTACCTTATTTACATTGTTTGTAGTGACAAATTGTTTTGGAAACAACTCCGTTTTGCTAAATTTAGCCGCATTTGTGAACACTGATTAGGGGGAAGTCAAAGTAGGGAGCCTTAAGTTCAGCAAACTTATTGAACTTTTCTACTCACCTTTCTGAGATTGAGAAGAAAGTTCAGGGATTTCGTTGAATCTCATTTTGAAATTTGAATTGCTGTGAAGCAGAACGAGGAAGAGGCGGAGGGAGGGACGGACGGAGGGAAGGAGGGAAGGAGGGAAGGAGTTCCGTCTGTCCGTCCAAGGCTCCGTCCAACAGACTTCAATCTTCAGTTGATGATGGTCAGATGGGGACACCTGGAAAGGATGATTGAAGTTAATAACTTATCATATGGGCAACAATGTAATTTAAACTTACTAGGCATGCCCAAGGTAGTGGCCGGGGTGGATTGACCCCCTCACTCGTCCCCAAGTAAAAATCCTGAATTTTTTAATTTTTCACACATGATAAAATTTGCAAACTTTGAATTCATAATTACAATCAAAGGCCCCGTATTTGTTAGGAGAGATAGAGAAGATAAATTAATGAAGCACAAAATAGGGGATCTTTTTTTTTACATGCACCCTTGGAATGACTTGAGGGGGACAAGCAAGGGGGTCAATCCACCCCGGCCAAGGTAGTCTGCTCCTAGAGCGACCATTTAACCCTGTAAGGACGGGCTGGTCACTATGGAAATCTTCTTTTTTGAAATAGTTTGAATCATCTACTTTAAAAAACTCGAAAGTAATCATTGGAGGTCATACTATTGTGCAAGACCTCCCCCTTTTTGCACAAAATTCTAAGGATGAACAATGGCACTTATGTCTCACATGCAAGAGTTCTCTGTCATCTACTAGACCACTTTGGTCCATGGCATCTTTCCTGGGTTAAGAGCTGATTGCCTTTTCAGGGAAGTTGAACTCCTTGAATTTTTAATTTTCAGCAAATTTTTGTAGGAAGAATAATGAAAGTTGGCATCTAACCCCAAGTTGTTTCGTATTTTTTGGACCTTCATGGAATTATTTACGAATTATTGAAGTTGAAATGTAGAAGTCTTGAAAAGTGACCACCTCTTGAATAGTTGAATTGTACACTACTAATAATTTTGAAGGAAGCAAAATGTACATTTGTGTCATGATCACTTTCAGAGTGTGGGCACTATTAGTGTAGACTATCTCAAGTCCATACAAGTTTTTAGATCATCTTTAGTTATTAAAGTAGTTTAATCTTTAAACAACCATTTAGTTAGAGTTGATTGCCTTTTGGGGGAAGCTAAACACCTTGAAATAATTTTCAGAAAATTTTAGTAGTAAGAAGAAATGGAATTGGCATCTATCTCAAGTCTTTTCATATTTTTGGGACCTTTACGGAATTAGTTATTAAATTTTGAAGTTGAAACAAAAGGGTCACTGAAAGCTACCATCCCCTAAAATGCATGCTTTTGGTACATTAAAGAAAGCAAAATGTATATCTTTGTCATGTTCGCTTCTACATCACAGGTGCTTTTAAAAGGGACTACCTTGTAGAGAAACAAAAAGGGTGGAAAACAATCAATATAGAGGTGCCAAATTTGAGATCAAGGAAGGAGAGTAGGGTACATTGATAATAAGGTGGGTACCCCCCAAACCATCATTTTTTGCTACTATGCCTTGTAGCTATTATTAGAGTGGTCAATTTTTCATATTTTTTTATTGGCAAGTGAAAAGAGGTTCCAACACTCACTACAAAAAAACTAGTGTCTGACCTAATATAAAAATGAATTGATATATGTTGGTTATTTCTATTGGTTAGTACATCTTGATTTGAACAATCAACACATCTATGTTGATATTATTTTGTGATTTGGTCCTATTTCCATCATTAAAAAATCAGCCACATAGACTACCACCTAGACAAAAAAACCACCATGTGGGTAAGGTTGTGACATCAAATAAACCACCACTTAGGATGTACTAAAGAATTAAATTAGTTAATTTTAAAAAAATTAGCACTATATTCTAATTAATTTAGTATACCAATATACTTGACAATGGAATTTGGAGTGCCACTTCTTTTGGTGTAAGAGAGTTCGGAAGACAAGAGTTTTATAGAAGTGAGGTGGTGGGAGGTAGGACAAACCATATGGAATATGTTTAATTAGGATGAGTAGGAGCTCAACCACTTACAATTAAGTTAAAACTAATAAACATACTTTTACTAAAACATCAAACCTCATTTAGGTATACTAGAATAATTTTTTTCAAAAAATTTGAATTTAGAAAAGGTGGAAAATCAAACCAAATTTCACCTCCAAAAATTTGTTTGACATTTGGAGCCTCCAACAAATAGTTTTGGGAAACTAAACTTTGGAAATGAACACCGTTAAGGAGCCAAACTTTATTGTAGGATAGGTTTTAACACCAAATCTAAGACTTGTAACTACTTGGAGGTTCAAAGCTTTGCTGCCCAAATGGGGCCTAAGGAGAGGTACCTAAGTTTTAGATGAAGTTGGTTGCCCTTGTTGACTAGAACATACCGAATACACATGGGGTATCTCGAGTTAACATAATGAATAGTTAGTACACGACCTCAAAGCTCCATACTAAAGGCCTTCCAAATTGGCATTGCCAAGGTACAATGGGATTGCTTTAGGGTTAGTATATTGACAAGGTGGGGGCCTGAACCCTCCAAAAGGATGTTATAACGAAAATAGAATTCACAGAAGTTAGTAGAAATAAGCACTTAAGGCTCAAAAGACTCAAGACAAGTAGCATGAGAGGCACAAGGTACAAAGCGACCCACAAGACCTCTACAAGATTGAAAAGCAACAACAACAGGCCAAGAGTGCCTTAAAAACACCATCCAAGGTTTTTGGCTTAAAATGCCCAAATTTTCAACATAAGTTAAACCCAATTGATCCAAATACAACAATTGGGGTTGCATTAAGAGGAGAAGGGGTGCCCTTTCATATTCTTCTTCAAGCACTCACCTCCTCTCATTCTTCCTATAGTAACCCTAATACTTTAGATTTTCATCCTAATCTTCTAGGATTTTCATTCGTCCAAAAATTTAATTTTTAGAGATTAACTTCAAACTACAAATGGATTGCGCCATTGGCTTTAGAAGGCTATTTTTAGTCATTAGAAACCTTCACCTCTTTTCCTAACTCCAAAATCTCATTGAAACCCAACGCCAACTTAACACCAAAATTACGTAAAAACCTAACTTTTGGAGTTTGACTTTTTTATAAATAGTAACTATTCTAGGCTCTTTAGTAGGTATGGGGAAGTAAAAAAAGACCTATCTTTGATGTCATCCCACTTTCATATGTTCTTGATTCGCTAGTCAAGTCTGTCATAATATTTTAATTTTGTCGATTGTTGGGCAATCTTGCATGTTCAAGCACATCTGGCTATCAGAATATCTTGAAACTTATTGGAGAATATTATTAACATCAAAGAATCTATTATAGTTTTTTAGTGATATTTTACTGCCACTCAGATAATTTCTAGGAATTTCCCGTTGTAGGTTTTGGCAGTTAACCGTTTAGAAGAGCATCTTTTGACTATAAAAAAACTCCAAAAAAAAATTTGGAACCTCTCGCGGAATCCCATAAGAAAAATTTAGGTTCATATTCTTATTCCAAGCATTTGCCAAGAAGAGATAAAATCTGTCTCCTCCTTAAAATATTGGTAACTAGAGACTCTTCCATACTAGAGGGAATCTTGGCAAACTAAATTCATCATTGAGTTATGAGCATGATTTCATCCCTAAGTCATCATCAATTGGCCATAGATTCCTCCACAGATCCGTCTTGAGGTAATTAATTCCTGCATGCCAACAATTGAGGTTCTACTCTTTTATTGATGTGATGGGAAGACTGAAACTTATCTTTGGGAACTAACCTAAGGATCTCATTAGGATTCCCTTGAACAATTTTAGCCTTAATATGCCCTTATAGGTTGAACCTATTTTGTTAATATCACTTAATCCTTCCAATTTCCACCAATTGTTGGGTTCTAACCTTTATATAGGTGGTTATTTGGGATATTTTAGTTACAATACTCTATTTTTAAACCAAATGCTATATTGGCATGTAACATAACTACCTTGGTTCTACACTCTTTGGGAGGGAGTATATATGAAACTACACTCAAAATTGCAAAACACAAAAAAGAAACAATGAGTCCCTACTGATGAATTGGATTCTCACAAGGGTCCTAATGGCTTGGCCTGGACAAAATAAAATATACTAATCCTAGTGATAAGAGGAAGTTTTATACTATTTTGTCAATCCAGACCTTATTCTTTTGAAGAATTTTATGTGACATTTGTTTGTTTTGTTCCATGCTTGGTTGATATATGGGTATGTAGATGTGCATGGTGATTTTCAATGTACCTAGTAGAGCAAGAGTGTGCAATGTATTTTTTTGTTGGACAAGCATTAATGTATAAGAAAAACCACATGATATGGTGGAGGGCTTGATCAACTATAAGTTTAAGAAAAGCATTGAGTTTGGGTGATAATATTGTGCCCAACACTAGTATATGTATATAAAGTACAAGAGATACTACCTATTTTCATCACAATGAGATGTATATTGAATTTTGAAAAATAAAGATAGGTCCAAAAATTATAATTTTGTTGTAGACCTCAAGAATGATATTATCCCACTATAATAAATCCACACTCTCCATAGAAACCTACTAAATTTTATATAAAAATTCATATCCAAAATAGTATTGGATATCCTAAGAATGAAAATGTAGCATAGATAACTTAGAAATTAAGTTATCCTCCATGACAAATTAATTACAAGACATTATCAAAAATTGTTAAAATATACCATGATAGATTTCAAAGCAAATGAGAGCAACATATAGGTAATAGATTGCCCAATACCTTCTTTGAGACTTCTATGGCACTTTTAAAGAATAGTTTGACTATAGGCCACAAATTCAAACACCTAATGTTTGTGGACTTTTCAAGCTCTTTAATCACAATTTTTGAAGGAAAGTCAAATGAGGAAGTCATATTGCTCAATAAAGGAGGTGATGGGGAGTCTACTAACTCCTAAATGAATTTGGCTATGTTTTCACCAAAACACTCCCAAACTGTCATTTCTAGTACAAGTACCAAATTTTAGAAAAAACACACATTTTTTGACACATGTAAGTGTAGGATCTTGTAGTACATTGGTTTGAGAAGATGTGGAAAAAAATTCTGAAATTTCCACCATGAAGATTGCAAGATATTAGCGTTAGAGTGGACATAAATCCCTTTTTGGCCCTATGAATAAACGGGCAGCTGCACTTCACAAGGTTACATTTGTATGAAAAAATGTCCAAAATGGTGGTGCTTCTTTGGATTCATTTTTGAAGGCAAGTTGGCTACATGCTTGAAAAAATTCAGATCATTTATAATTGTACAACATATAGGAAAAAAATAATAAGTATAAAAAAGTGGAGAATGATTCAAATTACAAAATTGTTAACAATTTATTTCTAGAATTGAAATATGCCAATCCCAATGGTTGTAATGTTGTAATTAACAATTTACATCCTATGATTTTATTTTATTTCCAAAAATATTGAAAAATGAGTTAAATAAAAGACTTCAAAGGTTTATTTTTGAATAGAGAATTTATAACTACTTGCAAACTAAAACTCATCTTAACTTTCATCTCATCAATCAAAATGGAATGATTCAAAGCTTTCCACTTATATATAAATCTTGAAAACCAATTTCAAATTTTTCTTTCTTAGAAAAGTAATTTTAAAGATTTTTTGGGGGTGCCCGGGCTGCCTACTAAGCAATGAAAATGACATATTATACAATAAATTTTAAACTATGTAAGCAAAAGTGATGAAAATTATTAGGCCTTAAAGCTACTCCTCAGGCACATGTTGTATGAAAATTTCAAAGAAAAAGAATTAAAATCCACTTGTAGTGAGCTACTCAAAGTTGCTATTTTGCCAAAAAACACAATTTTGGCATTTAGGGGTTAACATATTGAATTATCAAAATATACTACTAGAGTTGGCCCTCAAATATAAACTTCCCTTGAAGTTGGACTCTCCCAGTCTCCTCCTCAAACATTTATTAGGAATTAAGCCATTAGCTGAGATTTCAGGCCTCTACAAGATTGTGAGTTCATAGACAACAGGAAATAGTTACCAAAAAAAACCTTAGTGAACCCAAAGGCCTAAATTGTATGGAAATTTAATGACATGATTATAAAAATTAAATAAGGAAAAAAAAATTATTTACAAATGATTGGAAACTTTGCTACATCAAAAATATGATATGTTTGGAAGACTACTACATCAAATAATATTTTTAAATATTTGAATATTTTTAATGTTTAATATTATAAACAGGAGTGCACCTGTTTACAACTTCAGGAACAACCCTAAACAGTCTTTTTATGGTTTGAAATCTCATCTAATGATGTGAATGGGTGGCAATTCAGATGTAGGCATTTATATGGAAAATAGATCGATGCCTCCATCCATCAAATAAACAACTCAACGGGTTGAGAAGTTTATTGTACATGTCACCCCCCTTAGCTATGTCATATCTTCTTTATTCATCACGAAATTTGATCAAAAATAATATTTCAATAGTATTGGCATAAATCAAGTCTTGTGGCCCTTATGATCTCTACAATCAATAGTAAAAAGGAAATTTTGTACAAATGAAGGACTTGAAGGAAGTACATTAGATGAGATTTTAGCCCTAAACAAGATTGCAAGTTTCAATTTCCAAATTTTATTAAATAATTTATTTGATTATGTATATAATATTTAAAAAATATTTTTTATAATACTTAATACTAAATCTGACGTGGATGTGATGTGGTTCTCAAATTGGATATTTATTTTAATTTAATTTAATTTAAAAATATTTTTTCAACAAATATATATATTTTTTAAATGCATTTTCATTTTCATTTTATTTTTAAAATATGATTTTTTTTAAATTATATTTTTATTAGAAATATGATTTCTAGAATGCACAACAAAATAATCTTCTAGAGGCCTAAAAAAACATCTAATTGCGAAATTGATTAAGGAAAAAGAACTTCAAGTAAAACTTCAGATATTTACAAAATAAATAGACATTTTGCTTGAATGGTAGTGTGATAATGATTAAAAAATATTTGAAATAAAGTTTAATATCTAGACAAAACAAAAGACTTGCCATTTTAAATCAAAACATTTGTGCACAATTTTATTGATATGAGCTTCTTATTTAGTGTAGGGATGAAGGTATATTCCTCAAATAACATGCAATACGAAGGAGGCTAAATTGGCATCCAAGAATTAAGACAAAGTGGAAATTGGGGTGGTAAACAACATCAATCCATTTGGTATCATTACCAACATAAAATAAATGTCAAGACCCAACTACAAGAGATCAATACTACAACATCAAGCAAGGAATTTCTGTACCTAGATCAAAGCTAAAAATTTGAAAAATTCTACTATGTTAGAATGTTGAAGTTGATCCGTATTTGGAGTTCATTGATATTGTAGACACAAATATGAAACCTCCCTCTAGATTTTAACATGATATCCTTTTTCTAGGATTATATTTTCATCATTTTTAGTTGCAATTTTTAAAAAGAATTTGAAACATGTTAAATTTAAAGAATATTCACAAGTTTTATTAGATTAAGGTCAAATAAATTTTGATAAAGTTTTTTGTTTTCCTTCTCGACAATTTTGTGTTAGCACTAATTAAAATCTCTTAAACTCAACAAGTTATAATATATTGAAACAAACTATAATATAAACTTGTTACAAAAAAATCCAAGCAAAGGTAGTTGTGCTAAAATTAGGGGAAGAAGCTCCTAGTGAGACCTACAACAAAAAAACAATAGTATGTTGTTGATTAGTTTCAATGATGCATGCATTCTAAATTACCAATATATGAAAGCATGTTTTTGATGCATATTGTAGTTCTTTTTCAACCTATCTTATCAATTTACATTAGTATGCTACAAATTGACAATTAAAAATTAAAATTAACACTTTGCCTCTTGGCATGTGCTTCATATTAGATATCTTGTCACCTTGCACAACCACTCATGTTTCCTCTAAATGTGAATTTGAAGCCTTCAAAGTGTTAGAGCATCTCCAATAGTTTGCATTACAAAGATGCACTAGATGGATATGTAATGTCCCAATAGTTGCAGCCTCTAGTGTTTTTCAATGTAGACCACAATTTGTGCCCCACACTTGAAACTATAGTGCCCTTCTATTTTGACTTCTTATGTGTCAAGCTCGTAAAGCTCGAAGTTCTATAGTGCCTTAGATTCAAAGGCCAAATTTTTGTGTCTTGATGTCTCCAAATAAATTCTATGCCTTCATTTTTGTGAATTCCTAACAAGATTGGAAGTAGTGTGGCTTGGAGGCAAGTGCTATTGGGATCCCGGTGTGATGAAGGCCACTTTTGGTAGCTTGTTGTGTAGTTTCTAGTAGTCTATCTCACCCTTGTGACACAAACTATTGGAGAAGATTTTGGACTATTGTGAGCATTTCAATATCCACCCTTGATATTTAAACCAACACAATTAGGTTCTAGGTTTTATGTGGAAATTTGTCCTACTTGATTGTCTAAGCGATGTCTATTGTGCCTTCCACGCAATGTATCTTTTCTGAGTGCCTATTGGATGTGTAATTGTAAGATAAATCAATAAAATATTACATAAAATATAGCTTTTGACTAAATGGCCAAACTAACCAAGGTCACTGTGGTTTTTAGGGCAAGAAGTTACAGTCTTGGTTAATCAATTTCAAGTGAAAGATCAAACCATGATATTTCTAAAGACATGAAATTCATTAAAATCCAACACTCTTAAAGAAAGTTATAATTAGATGAAGTTTAGCATGGATAATCACAATTTAAACTTCATCTATCCTTTCCTACCAACTCCTAAACTTGATTTAACTTGGAATTTTTGCTACCAATTTAGGTTAAAAATTCCTATTTAAAAAACAAATTTGAACTTAGATGGACAAAATCTTCTTAGTTTCATTCATTCTTCATTCTAAACTTCATCTTTCATTATCTTATGGGTTTTTAAGTAGTTTTCAAATATTGAATTGATTTAGGACTTTTCTAATCTTCTCCTATGAGATTCTAAACCTAATTCCTTCCTAAGTTACTAAATTACTTCTATTGACTTACTATTTTTAGACTTCTAAGATTTATTCCTTAGTGACTCTGATTTCACTTGTCCAAAATGCTAAGTCACTTTGAGATAGGACTTCCCTATTAAAAGTTATGGATAGATGATGTTTGATTACTAATCAATACTTCAAACTTCATCCTCTAATTGCTTGCAACTTACTATCTCCTATGATTATAGGATAGACAGATGTGGTTCCCCTCTCCCCTTAAGGAAAAATGAGGACTGTAGATGGAGGGATGAAACCACTACAACTGCCGTTGATTTCAATTTTGAGGGGGGGGGGGGAATAAATTAGAAAACGCAAACAGGATTTTAGGCCCGCCCTAGATTGAATGAACATGAGCCATCGATTGGTCTAAGGTCTAAAGGCATCTTAGCTATAGAAATCGCTTAGAGTTTCTCTCCTCAAAGTATATGTATATTGTATACATATTAATTATTGAATACTAAATACTTAATGTATGTTGAATATTGAATACTGAATGCATAATGTATTATATATATAATACGGAATACATATTAAATATGTTGATATAATCCATATCGTTTGCCAAATAAATTGCTCATCAGGAATACAAGTATGTGTGGGAGTGGATTTTAAAAAAGAATTTGATAAGTGGGGTAATGAAATAATCAATCCCATTGTCTTTGGGGTGGATATCTATCCCTCACTATCCACTCAAAAGAGAGAACAATCAATTAAAAATCAACTTCAAATTTCACTTTTGACCTTTAGATTCTTACCACTCCCGAAGTTTTTACTCTTGTTTCTTTTGGATGAAATTGACTAATTTTCATCCAAACTAACTTCTAAACTTCATCCATGGATCCACCTATATCTTTCTCATTGTAGCTCTATCTTTTAAGAGTTTGATTTTTTCTAGAAACTTCTAGACTTCTACTATAGATTTCTAAACCTAAACTCACTACAAAAAAACAAGGGTATAAATGATTGGTCCACAATGACTATAGTAGTCATTGTTGTGTTGCAGTCATTGTGGGCCCTTGTTTTTTGTAGTGACTTGAGATAAAGTCTTACCTTAATGGTCTAAATCAAATTTGTATTTCGGCAAAGGTTTAAAGTTGTTAATTCAAAAAATTCAAAAAAAGTAAGAGGATTTAGTAACTCACCTATGAACCTTGTCAATGAGGTGATCAAAGACTCCCTTGAATCCACTGTCTTCATTTGCCATTTTGCCTCTTTTGGAATTTTGCTTAGCACTTACCATTTTGAGGTTTTTATAGAAGTTGTGAATTTGAACTTCAAAATAAAATACTATTCACTTTTAAGTTTCCCTTCTTCCTATTCTTCTTTCTTTTCTTTTACCACTACTTCTTTTCTACTAACAATATTCTATTCAATTATTGTTATTCTAATGGTTGACTTGTAAGTAGAATAATTGTCCAAATTCCAAAACAATAATGTAATATTATTACCTCCTGATCCAAGGTCAAATATTTTTTTCATGTACTTCCTAATGGTTCACTTGATTTTCCTTGAATCACGACCTAATCTACATCTATTGCTAAACTTCCAACATCTAAATTGTCAACTCATTCTTTCATTAGCAAGGTTACACCATCCTTCTCTCTCTTTCAACTATTTAAAGTCCCTATGAGTTTTTGAATCACTATCTAATTTGGGTGCAAGAAAAAATCTAAGCTTTCCTTCTCCTAATTGAGCCTCTATTACCTTCTCTAATGTTTAATTAAGTGAATAGAGATTTTTGCAAAATTTAGAAAATACCCTTAATTTTCTACTTCTTTTCTCACTTTGTATTAATCTTATTTTCCCCATGCGAGTCTATAATTTAAAAAAAAAAATACCTACAGATGTTTGTATATATATATATATATATTCAAAATTTATTTTTTATATCCTAGAATCCATAAATAAGCTAAGGAAATAGCTAGAGATCAAACAAGAGAAACAAGTTAGATAGGTGCAAATAATTGCCCCCAAAAATCCTTGTCATGTATCATCCTCTAGTTTGTTGGGCCCCCATACTTGCTCATTGTGTTGATTTTTGCAATCTGATGACTAAATTGAGTCCTCATTTGGTGGGACCCCTATCTACTCATTAAGTTGGGGACATGTGACAATATGTGATTGGTCCAATTCTTTCAAAGTTTCAATTGAAAATTTCAGATTTTATTGCTGCCTCCTTCATTTGGCTAGTTGGGGGTTCGTTGAAATTCTGAAATTTTTAGCCTTCTGTTGATGATTCTTTTTATTCCAACTAGAACTTGATTTTGGGAGGATTTTAAACACCAAGAATTATTTTTGGGGTACTAATTTTTGGACATTGAACTAAGGTAGACATGTTAATCACTGCACAAGCAAACTTTGAAATTTTCTTCTAAATAAATTATAAGACGCTGTTTTGGATATTTAGACTTTGTTTCAAATATTTTGCATTGAACACAATTCTTGCTCTACATATCCGGTATTAATTATTTCACTTCCTACCACCCCACTTGTATGAAGACCATCTATTTTCATCCATGGTGCACATCCATCCATTTCCCTTTTTTGACAAAATATGCCATGTGGCTACCCTTCCACTAAATTTTTTACATATGGTCACCATTTTACCATAGACTATAGTAATTTTTACTAACTTAATGGTAGTCAAAATGGGTCTACTTGTTGACAAGGCAACCTAAATTTCTTTTGGTGTTCCAATAAACATCAACATGTCTTTTGTTATGTCAAATAAAACATCAACGTCAATGATAACATCAACTTCGTTTTACAATGTTCTCTAGTCCACAAAAATCTACTTTGTCGGTCCAATTGCCCTTTGACATCTTCAAGTTTTATTGGTCATCATGCGTTAGTAGTAAAACACAACCAAAAAGTTAGATTTCTTATAGTGAAAGCAATGAAAAACAACCCATGTGTCTTTTACATTGCAATGTCCTATTATGAATGACAAGTCCACTATGACTAGAGCCCCTAAAAAATAATTTTTCAAAAAATTTGGCATCTATTTTTGGAATTGCTAGTATGCCTTGTGCTATTGCCACAATGTAATAAAATAAAAAGTAATATTCTATAATTTTTAATTTTTAAAAACTTCAAAATTCAATCTTTTTTTCTACCTTATGTTCAAATACCACCAAACAAAGCCCCTGCACCCTTCCTCATAGAGAGCTTTCTAATGATACCAAGAATGGGACTTGGGGATGTATAGTCCCAGAGATTTCACTGTAATAAACAAAACAATCTCATTTGAGGTATAGAAACAAAACAAACAACCTCAGCATCAAAAATACGATAGAAGGATGCACAGTCCAAAAGATCTCACCATAACAAAATAAAACAAAACAAACAGACTAATTTAATGTATGGATTTTTCCTCCAAAATTTTGGAATTATTTTCCGACGACCCTGGCAACCTGCCTACAGTACATCTACGGGATCTACTGAAAGACAATCCTCTTAGGAAAATATTGTCAAAAGGAGACTAAAATTTCAGACACTAATTGGATTCCACTTAGTCCGTCAAAAACAGGGCAATTTACTCTGCGCTTTGATCCTTCGTTCAGTGGCTATGGCTACAACCTTGGTAATGGCGAGTTAGGGTTTCCTCTTTGTGTGTCTCTCTCTCTACAACCGCCCTGGCAGCACCGTTTCCGCTCCATTTGCCCCTCACACGGCGCGGCTCCGTTTCCTCTGACCTCCTACTCGTGTGGATAGCGCTGCTCTCCTTTTCTTTTGGAGCTTGCGACGGCGTCAAACGGACCAGCGAGCTGATCAATCTCATTCTGTGACCTTCTCAGTGTTGTCGGTAAGTTGTCGCTCTTTGGAGTGCTTATAGTGTTTCGAGGATAATGGCGATTTTCGTGGCTCCCGTTGGAAACTGGTTTGTATCCAGTTTTTAGGGTTTTGAAGAGTTGCTATTTGATACCTTACTTTTGCCTCACTCTTGGTTTCGGTTTTAGAAGCCTTTGGAAGCACGGTTTTAGTCTTTGTCATTCCACCGTTTCCAGAAATTTTATCGAGGCTAGTTATTTTGTCAATTCGGACCAATAAGGCGCATCTCTCCTCATCGATCCGTCGCTGTCTCTGGATTTTGTCGTTCCGGGAGTTGGTGGTGACGTCCTTGGCATAGTAGACGCAGTTTACTCCTTGTATTTTTCGAGTGTTTCGGTTGCCGGAGTCGCGTTTGGGAGGAAAATTCATTGGAGATTCGTTGAATATTTCAGTGGCGGTTTGTTTTCTGAGGCGCTTTAGTTTTCCGCGATGGCGAAACACTACGATGATGATGAAGCGGAGGAGGTCGACGAAGAAGAGGCGGAGTTGGAGGAGGTAGAAGAGGAGGAAGAGCCCGAAGAAGAAGAAGAGGAGGAAGAGGAAGAGGACCGAGGTCGGAAGCGGAAGTTCAAGGTCTAATCTCTGAAACCGTATCTTGTTACTGAGAGCTAATTCACCTTTAATTTTGACTTCATCATCCCGTTATCGATTGTCTGATTCAAGATTCTATTGGTTACTTCTCACTAGAATTTTCAGTTGGACTTCTGGTTCTACAGAGTTTTCTTTTATGTATCGACAATTGTTCAAGTGCTTTACTATGTGAAGCGTTGAGAAAGCCTTGTATTTTACTAGGAAGCCTGCCCATGGTACCGCATTACATGTTCGCCAAATGTGCGGATGGTTTTAAGTAGCGGGTTATTCAAACTTAGTCTTCCTGGATCACTAGTCTTTCTCTTGCAACTTGAGTAGCACTTCGTCTGCGAACTGACCTTGATGTTGGTTTACATTCGAGATTGCTTTTCTCGGTGCACTGTAGTCAGCAATTATGAATACTATCGGTCGAATTTGTGACTTGAATTGGAAGGACAGTTTGTTTCCACGTGATCTTGCCAACTTACTCTGTAATTGGGCATATTCAGGGTTCACAATTCATAGACGATGTCGCTGAGGAAGACGATGACGATGATGAGGAAGACGTCGCACCGAGGAAACGACGTCAGCAGCGACGGGGTCTAGAGTTTATAGACGATACCGCAGCTGTGGCTAGTGATGAAGATGAGGAGGAAGAAGACGAAGAAGAAGGTGCTGGTTTTGTCCAGTTGGCTGTTGATGTTACATATCCGACTCAACATCTGATCTTGTCTACTCATTGGAATATCTCATGGTAGCATCTCATCTCAAAGCTATGGTGCAGATTTTATTGAACGCGGAGATGTTTTACCTGATGAGGAAGAAATTCGCCGGCCTCATCATCGATCACCTATGCGTGACGATGCCCAGGAAGATGTAGAAGGGCTTGAGAGGTACATTCAGCAGCGCTATGGACGGCAGGTAATATTCTATTTTAAGAAGACTTGATGACATTCTCGACTGGAATCATTCATTTCTATTGTGCAGTGTCATGTCCACGATGTTTCCGTTTACTCCAGGAGCTTGCAGTAGAGGTCTAGCATTTCATGATGCATTTGGAAGCCTATATCTGAATAGGAAGATCCCTATTGGTTTCAGGAGTACGAAACTTATGATGAAGCCGAAACCACCGAGGTGGAGCAACAGGCTTTGCTTCCTTCTGTTAAGGATCCGAAGCTGTGGATGGTGAAGTGTAATGTACGCATCAAACACCTAGCTCTTTGACTTAGACTTTATTTTGTCACATTCAATTCAGGTTTTCAAATCGTGGATCAGGGGATTTTTGTTTCAGTGCATTCAGTCAAGTACTGTCTGATAATAGTGTTCGCTGTTTGCAGCTTGGACACGAGCGTGAAGCTGCTATTTGTCTCATGCAAAAGTACATAGATCAAGATCTTCAGGGTCAGCCACTCTTGATAAAATCAGCAATTGCTTTGGATCACTTGAAGGGATACCTGTACATAGAATCTGAGAAAGAAGCTTATGTGAGACAGGTATATACTCACATCTCTCCACCTTGTTTAAGGGAAGTCGAGTAGCATAAAACACTGATTAATGTGGGCGGCATATTCTCTGCAGCAATGTTTTCTCTCTATAGAAAACTTTATAGGGAATTTTTTAGAGTTTAGTGTTTCTGTTCACTTTTAAGCACTACAAGTGCAGTTTTCGCTGACATTGCAGCAGAGTGCGGAGTCCTGGAGCAGACGTTGATTGTTTGATGTATCTGAGGCAGGCTTGCAGAGGAATGCGGATGATTTATAGTCAGAAAGTCGCCTTGGTACCGATCAAAGAAATGACGGACGTTCTATCCGTCGAGAAAAAGTCAGTGGAAATTGATCAGGACACTTGGGTTCGTGTAAAGATTGGTATTTACAAAGGTGACCTTGCCAAGGTATATTGCATAGATCCTTTACTATGTAGTCGTTTTTGAATCAACTATATTTTTTACGTGGTGATATTTGATATAATCTGTTTTAGAAACCTGTCAATCTTAACACTGGCCGTTTGCATCCAATTTTGTTTTTCTTGGATTCAGGGTTTGAAATGGAAGTGAAGTACGTCTGTGAGTATTTCATGAATCTTAGATTTCACTGTCTATTTTGCAGGTGGTAGATGTAGACCATGTGAGATCAAAAGCTCAAATTAAACTCATTCCACGAATTGATCTTCAAGCCTTGGCCGCTAAGCTTGTAAGCAACTGATGCAACCCGGCCTGTTACTGACACTGATTATGTTGTCGTTAACTATTGTTGTGAAATTGATGTCACTTTCTAGTTTTTGCGTGCATGAGGACTCTTGCTGTTTTGCGTCAACTTGGGTGCCGACGCAGTATTATGCGCTCGTCTTTTCACAACGTTCTGGTGTAGTAATTGTAGTGAGGGCTTAGTTCTGGAGTTTTAGTGTTCATGTGTTCATGCCTTCAGCAGGATTAACTTTCAGATGTTTGCAAACATTGAATATAGTTGCATTTGTTGCCAGGAAGGGCGTGACGACATGAAAAAACGACCCAAGCCTGCGCCTCGATTTATAAGTATCCAGGATGTTAAGTACGTGAATTTTTGTGGCTTCAGTGAGACCTTAACTTATTGATGTCTCTTGCGCGTATGAATACCAGTTAGTTTCGATAGTGTTGAATTTTTTGCCACTTAAGGTATTGAATTCTTTTATCGTCTGCTCTGCAAAGGTTTCATGCCCGTGTTTCAGGTTTTTAGGGTTTCTTAGGTTTCTAGGGTTGTAGTTTGAGCTTCTTCTTATATGTTTTTTGGTTTAATGGTTCTTGTGACGTTTGTATCGATCAGGGATTTGAGAATACCTGTTGAGCGCAAACGTGATGGAACCACTGGGGAGCTATTTGACCAGTTCGGAGGGATGATGTTCAAAGATGGTTACCTCTACAAATATGTCTCTCTGAAGACTATAGATGCTAAGGGTATCGAGCCTTCACTGGACGAACTGCAGAGATTTCAGAAACCAGGAGAAGATGGAATGGACGACCTAGGCCTTCCGGCTTCAGCAGTAAAGAATCGCGGACAATTTATGAAAGGGGATGCTGTTGTTGTCATTGAGGGCGACTTGCGAAACCTTATGGGTGTGGTTGAGAAAGTGGACGATAATAATGTCCACATTGTGCCCAAGGTCAAGGGTTTGACGGTATGTCGTTCACTATTATCCCCTTATTCACAGTTTTCCTGATCGTGTAAGAGGAAATTCTATGGTTAGTTAGTTTCATGTTCTGCACTTTCCCTTCCCTTCTCTAATTTTTTCTCTCTCGATTACCTTATGGCTAATATTCTCATATTTTGTTCCATTACAGGAAACTTTAGTGTTCAAGGAGAAACAGCTTCAGAAGTTCTTCAAAACTGGTGACCATGTTAAGGTTATAGCTGGCAACCATGAAGGGGCTACGGGCATGATCGTGAAGAATCAGAATAATGTCGTTACCATTCTTTCTGACACGACACGAGAAGATGTGAGCCCGATCGTGCCCTACTGTTTCGGCACCTTGATGGCTTTTGTGTTTTATACTCCCTCCGTTTGGAAATATTGTATCCATTCTTAGTGCAATCACCGCTGAGAATGGATACACTATTTCCAAACGGAGGGAGTATTTGTTAGAAGACCTGTAAATGCTCACCTGTTGCTGCTTTGAAATGTCTTTTGTCGTGAATTATCAGGGCTGTAACAATTGGTAGTTTTTGAGGCTTACAAGAATAATTCCAAGGCTTATCTGATCTAGAAGAAAAAAACTTAATTTTGTTTCTTAGATTTCAATGTATAATGTTTGACTTCAGGTTTTTAACTTCGTTGATAACTAAAACTACAGTGTACCCGTGTGATTGCAGCTTCGTGTCTTCGCACACAATATAGTCGAGAGTTCGGAAGTCACCTCAGGCATCACGAAGTTAGGGGATTATGAGTTACATGATCTCGTTGCTCTCGAGTAAGTCTCCACATCCTTCCATGCGAACGTGAGAGTTAACACGAACCTTTACCCTCTCGCGGTAACGAAAATGACTGATATGCGGAATTTTGTCGTCCAGTTGTCGTGTATTCTTTGTGTTTTCTGCTTTCTATTGAAGTTTTTTTACTCAAGAGCTTCTGTGTTTTGGCTTTGCAGCCAATCAAATGTTGGACTCATTGTCCGGGTGGAGAAGGATTCTTTTCAAGTACGCAGTTCTGTGCCTTCTGGATTTCTGTATCCCAGTTGGAATTTTCAACAACAAATTGAATCCTGTACAAATGCTCTAAAAAATATGCATTCAGAGCTGAGTTTCCTGTATTAATAATTTTATGTGCATCTCAATCAGATTTGTGAAGTTAATTTTTTTATCTTATATCTTACAGATCCTCAAGGGCAATCCTGAAAGGACTGAATTACTGGTGGTGAAACCAAGGGACATCCGCAGAAAAATCTTTGACAGAAAAGTTAATGGGCAAGATCGTGACATGAATGTAATTAGCATGAAAGACATTGTACGAGTTCTGGATGGCCACTATAAGGTAAATCAGCAATCGATTGAGCGAGCTTGCCGTACCTCGCCCTTTGATTTTGTTTTACCTTAAATACTTATAGATGTAATGAATCAATTCCGTTTATTTGTGAAATATTAGAGACCAGGTGACCAATTGATTACAAATTTTGGCATGTAGTGATGGGGTGTCCATATCACATCTATAGTTCTTGACTTATTCGTTGCGTTGGGATGCATAGCTATTTTTGTACATGTTTATTATCTTCCCCAATTGACTGTTTTGAGCTCCACGCTAAATGCTGCGATGCTTCCGATTCTGAATTCGATAAACTTTTGCAGGGAAAACAAGGGCCAGTTGAGCATATTCACAGGGGCCTCTTGTTTATACATGATCGACATCATCTGGAAAACGGAGGTTATTTATGTGTTAAAGCACGCCAGTGTACTGCTTTGGGTGGATCCCGAAATGGAAGTGACAGAGTAAGTTTTTTCCATGAGTTATCTGCATGTCAGGCTGCCGTGATCTGTATTTTAGTTGTGAGATTTCTTGTGTAGGGTTCGTAGCTATCATGGTCAGTTTGAAGTTATCATGTACTGTAATTCGTCTATTGGAAGACATATTTTCTGCAAATTTGCAGGCGACTTCAATCGAAACAGGATTCAAGCGTTTTCAATTTCTGGATTGTTTTCTACTGAAGGATGTTTTCTGTTCGTTTTTCTTCTGCAGAGGAATGGTGGACCAGTATCCAGTCTGAATGCCTTAAACTTGAACGGGAACGTCCTTCAGTCTCCACGGAGAGAGTCTCCCTATGCTCCTCAAGGTAAGTGCAGTTTTTAATTGACCTTTCTGAGCATACTAGCTTCCTCGCTGGGTTACCTTTATCATGGAGAGATCTTACCTTAGTTTATAATCTTTTTTATTATCGAGATATTGCAATGAGAGTGTCTGCTTGAGATAACTCCGAAATGTAGTAGGAGAGTGAATGCTGAATCAATATCATCAAGGATATTACCTGGTGTTCTTAGCAAGCGCTGTGATATCGTGCAGGAGGTGGACACGGAGGTCGTGGATATGGAGGTGGAAGAGGAGGGGGAGGTGGAAGGAGAGAGGATAGCCTTGTTGGACGATCTGTGAAGATTCGATTGGGACCTTTCAAAGGATATCGTGGCCGTGTTGTGGACGCCACTGCTTCTACTTGTCGAATTGAGCTCGAGTCACAAATGAAAGTTGTTACAGGTGCGCTCCTTTTTTTAAATCTAGAGTTCATTGATAATTTATGCATTTTGTTAATTGGTAACTAACATGTAAGATGCAGATGAGTTCTAGCTCTGTTGCTAGGGACTTAAAGGAAAAGCTTGCAGGGACATGTTTTGGTTCGAGCTGACTAAAGCTATACACACCACTGCACATGTTTTGGAGTGGTGACCATGGTGTTTATTGCTTGTTTTGATATAGTGAGAAGAGACCAGTTATCGGAACCTGGGGAGACACAAACAGGGTTTTACAGCAATCATCGGTAACTTCCATATTGCAGTCTTGTTCATTTATCTTTAGCGGGAGGTGTTACTGCTCGCTAATATGTTTTATATTCATGATTATTAGAGTAAATATATGAAGATAATATTCTCGTGACGGTTGTATACCCTTGATGCTGACTTTGATCTTTAATCCTAAACATAGGGAATCACCTCGGTATGGAGCTGGCAGTGAGACTCCGATGCATCCATCCAGAACACCTATGCATCACCCTGCGTACATGACCCCCATGCGGGATCCCAATTTTGGTATTCTAATTTCTCCATATCGTTATTCTTATAGCGTTTTGCAATTCGTATTTAGATGTCTTCGATTGAGGTGATGAAGAAAAGCGATAGAGAGGAAATAATGTTAAGTAGATATGATTTGCCATTAACTTGGTTTTAAGCAGAGAATTTTGATGTATACTTTGCAGCCACTCCTAGTCACGATGGCATGAGGACCCCGATGCGCGACAGAGCATGGAATCCTCATACGCCAATGACACCGCATAGGTAAATTTATATCTTTCTTGTCGACTCATGTATGTGCTTGAGTACTTATATGCTTGGCGTCAGTAATTGTAGCCAATTACACCCTCCTACTCTCTGTATCCATTCACTTCAATAATTATAATTCAGTTATGGTTTGTAATGGGAACGAAGATATGGGGACTGTTTCATAAGCTGGTGCAAATTCATTGATGCAGACTGCCATCTGCACCGATCATTTTTCTCCAGCTCTTCATTCGTTTAAATATGCATTATGTGGTTTGGTTTAAATTTGAATGAGTGCCCAATTTATCACGGTGGTCTTAAAAATTTTCTCTGCTTGTACTTTTCTCTATTTATTCTTAAATCTTGCAAGTCGTGTCCTCTATTGTACAGGGGCAGCACCTGGGATGATGCCAACCCCAGCACTTGGGATACTCACACTTCAACTCCCCAGTTTGAGGTTTGTCACCATTCTTGGGCTTACACTTTCTAGACTAGAACAGTGCTGAGTATGCGATTGTCACTTGCTGGTGGGTATGATCATGTGCTCTGTAAGGTTTGGAATAGTTTTTGGCCTGTCGCTGTATCCTTCACGATCTCTAGGGCGAGCTGTTTTGAACTAAATATTTTCTTTCAAATGTGCCCACAATCATTTGCTGCAGTCTCCTTCTGTTGACATTGGTGTATTGCTCCTGGATATTTGATTTGCAGATTGGTACTCCAGGGGGGAGGCCATTTGAAGCGCCTACACCAGGGAATACATGGTCCGCCCCAACTCCCGGTGCTAGTTTTAGTGAAGCTGGCACTCCTACTGAGCCTGCCCAGTCCTACGGTACCCTCGTTTTCCACTCGTGTGCTCCGTTCCTTGCATTTTGTTGTATGTTTCCCTTCGAGTTGACTGGACTGGTTGCTGAATGTGTCCAGTTAAATTGAAATTCTCTCCTTTTTCTCAATTTCCATCTCTGCTCCTGCCTAACCAGCTCCTCATTCTTGCAGCTGCTCCAAGCCCTTATCTCCCAGGAACACCTGGAGGACCTCCTATGACACCAGGTGTTCCATCATACCTTCCAGGCACTCCTGGTGGGCAGCCTATGACACCTGGAACTGGAGGATTGGATCCTACATCCCCTGCAATTGGTGAGCATTTCGACAAATATGATTTGGACTCTAATTTGGCATACGAAGAGTAACTTTCATTTGTCTATTAAGTTAGTCTTCGTCGATATTGAAGACATCTGGTCTTGCATTAGTTCTATTGATCTTGAGGAAGTCAAGATGTTATCAATGAATTTGTTTGTAGTTTTTCTAATTTCAGGTTTTTGGTTAACTTTTGTTCACTGGTGCTGATGTTCTTCACTTATTCTTCAGGTTCTGGAGGCGGACTAGATACTGAAGGTGGATGGGCGATGCCCGACATACTGGTTACTATTAGGAAGCTTGGTGAAGAACCTCAACCTGCTGTTATTCGTGAGGTTATGCTGGTAAGTGTCAATGTATGGACTGATTTCATTTTTGTCTTTGCATCATCGTTTCCAGAGAGATATGACCTGGCACTGCATGATTCTCTTTGTACTCAATTGAATATTTGACTTGAGTTGTACTTAAAAAGACGACAAGTACTGAAACTCTGAAAGGCAATCAAAAGGCATTTCTTTTTCAGTGAACCTTAGTTTACTTACGAGAATTTCCAACTCATCGCTTGTTCTCTGTTGAATTTCATTATTTGTAATGCATATAGCTAATTGAGATTGAGATTTATTGAGATTTATGGTGTTATAATTTCTGCTTACTATCTTATTCTGAGTTGAGGCGGTGTCCATGTTCTCGAGGATCTCCAACTTCTCTTTTTCGTTGCACGTACAGGATGGTTCTTGCAGGGTTGCTCTGGATGCATCTATTAATGGTGATACTGTGCTGGTTAGCCAAGCCGATATGGAACTTGTTCTTCCTAAGAAGACTGACAAGGTCAAGATTGTTTCCGGTGAAAACCGTGGAATGACTGGGAAGCTTATGGGTATTGACGGAGCAGATGGTATTGTGAAGCTGGATGAATCGCTTGACATTAGAATATTAGACATGAGTAGCCTTAGCAAGATAGCCACATAGACCCGCAAGACCTTACCTCAGGTAGTGTATGCAGCTGTGAAAATTAAGTTAATCTTTTCTTGAATTTACCTAATGCTAATCAACTGCTGGGGAATCCCAATTAGGTTTGTTTAGATTTTCCATGGAGTGTAATGAGTAAGAATACAAGCTTTGGCATTTTTTTAACCAGTTTTTAGAGTAGCGAAGCTGAATCCAAGTTTCAGTAATGTATGTTGCTCTTCCCTTCAACTTAATTCTGGAACCGTTGGATTTATACTGAAGCGCAGACTCAGCATGTTTCAGGCCTGTGTGTTGGTTCATATTTTAGCCCTTTTTTAAGTCCAGGGAACCACAAACTGGTTTCCGGAGTGAGAAAAGCAGAAATAACTCATAATCTGAGAGGAATTGGAAGTGAGTTCAGGAAATGGAGCAATCTGATCTGGAAAAAACAATTGCATGTAATAGTTATGTGTGTTTATATGTGGCTATGTTTGTCAATCTTTGTATAATACAATGGAATATGTGGAAAGAATTACTAAAGATGTGTCCAGTGATTCCAAAACTCGTTTAATTTCGCTCAGTTGCTACTTCATTTCTTCATGTCCTCAGTGATAAATTCAAAAAAATCTTCCAAAAATGAACATTTTGGCTAATTTCCTTGAATCTGTTCTGGGATCACTGGATGTGTCCCTTCTGCATCTCAAACAACATTGCTGGTGTTGGGGGGGGATAAACACAAAGATGGGACAAGTGGATAGGTACTTTCTTGAAGGCTGTTGTGGAGAAATATGGTATATGATATTAATGATATGTAAATAGCAATGTTTTCAATATTTTTAGGTGTAATGGTCAACAATGTGCTTTTTACAACTCTTTTTTCCATCTTTTGTTGTATATGCTAGCTTCAACTCCCCCTATGGATATATGAGTGTCAATCAATCATGAAAGAAGCATTATTGAACTTGTGTCAATTTTGAGTATAGAAGATTTTATACATACCCTTATCAAGTGTTTTCATACAAAGGATGTATTTTCACACATAGGAGTATTTTTCAATGTTGTTTGCTCTATATGAATCATCAAAGCAATGTACATCTACCAAATCTAAAGTCCTTGAAGTGAATGTTTTGAGAGGTTGCTATTGTTGCAAGCCTATATTTGTGCATTTTTCATACGTTGGTGTCAACAACATTATGTATATAATCAAGAAACTCAAAATTCTCGCAATACCAACAATAGATCATCCTAATTTTTGGCACATCCATTGTCTATCATTCATTCTCCAATTGGGTACAATTACTCTTTTTTTAATTTTCAGTTCCTCTATCCTCAATAATCCAACATCTGCTAAAGATATTGTCAATATTCTTGCTCTAACCAATACAACCCTAGGACTTAAAGGGTTAAGGTATGGGATACTATTTGCATTACTTTAAGAATTTAACATATGTAGGAATGATTTTTGGAAGATATATAGAAGCTTTGTGGGTACAAAAATTTGAGTCAAAGCTATTGAGATTGAATAGAGAGAGAGGTATAGATATATCAGTGTATATGAATTTCTCATGTTATTTCAAAATAAAAGATGCTAACAAGTGATATTAGACACACATTTTCCAATCCAATCCAAGATTGTAGGCCATAGACATTGGTCAAGTCATTCTTATAGAAAGGTTTATGCAGTGAGAATATGTTTAGTTATAAGACTATCCCAAAAGTATCTTTTGCATGGTCAAAAAATATTTTTTTCATACCAAATAATGGATGATTTTTGTCTAGTTTTTTTTTCTTCATCTAAATCCACATCATTGAGTTAAGTTGAAGTTAACCCTGAAAGGACTGAGGCCTTTTCTCCATCAAAACACATTCAAAATTGCCACTTCTATTGCAAAGAGAAAAAAACTTTTAAAATTGTATTTTTATTTGCATATCTAACCATAGGATCTTATACTAGACTAGCATAAGAATGTTTAGAAGAAATTTCAAAAACTTTGACCGCATAGATTGCAAGATATTTACATCCAAAGTAAGAAAACAAGTTTTTTTGGAACTTGCTTGACTAGATTCTTTTGGCTTCGAATCTTCTTAACTTAAATTGTATTATTCATTTTGGTTTTCTTAAATTTCTTTTACTTAGTATTTGAGTTGAGAATCTAGAAAAAAATTTAAGAAAAAAAACACTAAATTTTTATTCATTAAAAAATTGTTAAGTAGAAGTAGATTCAAGATTGAAAGAAAAACTAAATCATTAATAGCTCTAAGATTAAATTGAAATACAATAATCCCAAACAAGCAAACATAATATTTTCTAAAATGAAATTTGAAAAATTGTAAAGATTTCATTAAAAAATGAATCCTATTAATTTGTTTTTTTAAGAAGATGCTTAGATTGCCCAAAAACTAAGATTGTTCATAACTTTCTCACCACTAGCCCAAATAGAAGGAATCAATGCTTCAAATGTGGAGGAAAAAAAACATTTTAGGGAAAAAATTTAATTATTTTGATTTTTTGGGATTTTTTGGGATTTCCCACTGACCTTTATTTTTGGCTTATTATTCCATAACTTTTTCACCCAAGCATCGATTGAAATAAAAATTATATATCCACAAAATTCTTGTAAAATCACACATCCTCAAAAAAATTCCAAAAAATTCTCTAAAAATTGAGGTCATAGGAACCTACCCAGACCATATATATTATACTTTAGAACTTCAATATATTTTCTTTAAATCTTGATTTTGGATTTTAAAATATTCTTTTAAAGTTTTGAGCAAAACCAACAAGAAAGAGCTTTCTAAAGTCTAGTTTCAACCCCATATGAAAATTTTGAAAAATTGCCAAAATTAAGCATTTTGTTGAAGTAAATATAGAATGACATAGAATACTCTTTATATTGTAGTGCTCTATACTATAATCTACTTCTATTATGAAGTTTGCAAATTTTAAAGTCAATGTTTTGTATTTGATATAAATTTTGTATACCTTTGATTCAAAAATTTATAGTCATGAAATTTTTTTGGATACAAATCTAAATTTCTTATGAAAATTATTATAAATGCGATTTCATCTCTTAGAAAATAAAATTAAAAAATTGTACTTGTAAATGGAGGCAAATAGAAGAGACAAAGTGGAGGGTTTTTGATGTTTGACTACAACATCATGGGCTATGTCCTTTCAAACAAAGTCAACATTTAAGTCAAGAAAGGATGCATCACCAATGGTGGGATTCATCTTTTCAAGATATGAAGTGATGTAGGAGCACGCAAGAGACATAAATAAATTAAAGCCAATGTAAACAACGAATCCAATTCTAATATGTATTTTGCATTTAGTTATGTGAAATTGGTAATATAGATAGGATAGATATAGAATGTCCTTTTAAAGTAAGAGCTAATAGGTTTGGTAAGATGTTGGGTTTGGTAGGGAATTTTTGACCTACAATATATTAAAGGTTGAAGTCTAGAAGAGACGTGCCACTAATGTTGGGATTCATCTTTTCAAGATATAAAGTGATGCTAACTAACGTATGTGACACATGAATAATTGAATGCAACTCTAAACAAATAGTCCAATTCTATCACCTCATCTTATGAGATTGATATGTAGAGATTCAACTTTTCAAGATACGAAGTGATGTAGCAATATACAAGATACCTGCACCAGAATAATTTCAAGATTGAAAGTGATGTTGACCAACGTACATGACACATGAATAATTGAATGCAATTGTAAACAAACAATCCAATTCTATCACCTCATCTTATATATAGTCTTATAAGATTGATATGTGGGGATTTAGCTTTTTGAAATACGAAGTGATGTGGCAGTATACAAGACACTTGAATAAAATAAAGTAGATGTGAACATGTAGTCCAATCTTAACATTTAGCCCTACATGTAGTCATGTCATATTGGTTATATCAACAGGAAAGATTATTGTTTAAACAATCCCTAAAATTTGGATGCCTTATACTCATATTTCTCTTCAAGTATTGGATGTAAATAGCCCATTGAACCACTTGCTTATTTATTAGTTAATGAATAGACTAGTTGTTATTGTTAACAAGGGTCAATATATTCCAATTGTATAATTTGAACTAAATATATAAGTAGATACAATGTTTATTCTAATTAACCTCTCTATGAGTCCCTTGGTAGGAAGGCAAATGTAGATTTGGAGCTGTTTTTGTTAAAACAAAATATGGCATGAATAGAATCTATAAATTAAATCTTCATTTTTACACTTTTCTTCCCATCCCTACATGAACTAAATTCAATACTTAGTAGACATTTGTCCTTTAGGGTTTAAATTTGAATTATATTCCTCCAAATACGAAGCAATTCATATTTCATAGGCCAAATGTAATTCATATTTTACTTTGTTGCTAATTAAATTTCACCATTAGATGGGATTCAACTACCTTGGAGGGCCGTTTCAAGCTAGTTCCCCAAGTTGGGAACCAACCAGGGTTGGCCAAAATTTAAAAATATGAAAAAACTATGAAAAAATTTCAAAAAATTATTTAAACTTTTCAAAAATAATAAAAAATATTTCAAATTTTTTTTTAATTATTATCTAACATGGTTGTTGCCTAACCACATCAGTGAGCTACTGTGGCCAAGTTCCCATAGTCCCAGAACTTGTGGGAACTCGCGGGAACTCACGGTCTTCTATAGTAGCTCATTCTCTTCTAATGATTGAAAAATTCCTTTGTTGAGAATGCAACCTTAGACTTCTCCATTTCTATTTTTTGTGGATGTTAGACACCTCCATTATCTTCAAAAAAATTCATGCAAGTAATTAATAAAAATACCTATTTAATGGTCTAAATTTCCAAAGTTGGATAATGTTTCCTTCTCGATGAAGTTGAGTGAAATTATGTTGACCATATTGTGCAAGGCCTACAACTTATTTTTTCTAAATTAAAATGTTGTAATTCACATTCTATGAGGTCAAATGGGTCCAAAAAATTTCCACACATTCTTGGGGAAGTCTAGTAAAAATTTGTGTGGTTGAAAATTTTGAAAATGTTTTCATATTTCAATTATGCTCAATGCACTAGATAGTGACAATTTGGCATACTATTGTGGAAATCACCCCCAATCTTCTAGAGGTTAAAAAGTATGTGAAATTTGAGCTATTTCCAAATTCCAAAAGTACCTATGTCCTACACTCAAGGATCAGTGGCTCTCTCAACATAGACATTCAATCCTCATTTTAAAAACTTCTCATATAGGACCACTTCACACTACACCCCAAGTCTCAAGTCCATCAAATTCTCAAAATTTGATTAGTGGAGAGCTAAAAATTGGGCCTTGGTGCTTCACACTACATCCTAAGCCCCACATCACTCTAAAACACCTAGTACATGGCTACACTTTTTGAGAGTTTTGGCATCAAGAAAGTGAGATTTCAAAGTTGAATAGGGGTTTAGTAAAAATGGAGACCCAACTCAACCTCCAAGTCCCAACAATTGTTTTGAATATAAAATTTAAGAGAAAAAACATCATATAAATCATTGGCTGAAATTATGTTCAAATCTGTCCAAAGCAGATTTGATACTAAAAGTGCCCCCCCAAAACAAGATTTTGACTTTTCGACCCATTTTTCAATACTCAATTGCTAGTGCACATTGTTCAAGAGACAAGTTGGCACTTTGGCCTTCCCACACTTGATTATTTTTTGTTCACCTTCTACAACTAAATGACGTTCATACTTGCCCTTCAACTAATACTTAGAAAAAGTTGGGACTTGGGACACAAAACCTAGGGTGTTCCAAAAGCGCCCACTAACACAGAGGTACATTTTGCTTTCGTCAATGTACCAACTGTGTACATCATAGTGACCACTCCATTTCAACTTCGAAAATTCATACCCAATTCCACAAAGGTCCAAAAATTATGAAACGACTTGGGTTAGATGCCAATTGACCATTTCTTCTTCCTGCCTTGAAAAATTGTTTGTTTGCAGGAGTTTAAGTAGCTTCCCTCCAAATGCAATCAGCTCTTAAAGGTATGTTTACACTTGGTGTTAAAGCGTGCTATAGAGAGGATCTTGGGAACGAATTTAGACCCCTTTTTGGACCAGATTCACATTTCACATTGCAAACATCACCCCTAACACCAAGTGCATTATCTAACCTTACATTAGTCATCTTAGTGTTAAGCCCCCCCTTCCCCCCCTCAGTAGAAGCCCGGCTGCTGAAGTCCCCCTCTGCCAACGCCGGCATGATGAGATATATGTGACTGATGGGTCTGACACTGATGAGCCCACTTGGACAGACCCATTGCCCTGATGAAGCTGTGAAAGTGTCCCAGTGATGACACTGGCTCGCCATTGGAACTTGGAAGGAAGGGGGGGTGGCCCATCCTCCAACCAATAGGTTAAAAAAATGAAAAATGAAAATGAAAATGAAAATCAAGCAGGTTAAAAAAATTAAAAGGGGTCTGTAAGGAAGCTGAAGTTCCTTTAAATTTTTGGTCATAACTTAAAGTGAGATGAGGTGAGGGAGGTTTCTCGGTGGAGGGAGGTTTCTGGCTGTTCAGTTGTTGTCGTGCAGGAATGCACGGCATGACGTGCTTCAGATCGGCACTTTAAGATCCACCAGGCCCAAAAAGCTTGACACTAACTTACTCTTGACAACTGAAGTCAGAAAAAGAATAGAAAATCGGCAACTGAAAAACATTTTTGGGTTTTTTTTTTGGAAACAAATGAAACGGAATTTCAGTGCCAGAAAGAACAAATGAAGAAGTTGAATTTCGTCACTGACTAAGTACCCAGATATGTAACCAAACATGGTGATATAGAAAAATGGAAATAGAGACCTCATCAGTTGTGTTATTGACTCTCGCTCGGACAGAATAGGGGAGGAGGTGAGTTTGGCATTGACAAAAGTTACGGCAGGCATCTATTGAGGTAGAAAAGTATGAAGTTTTAGGGATCTTCGTTTATTTCAACCCTTTTAGAATTTTGGGTCACTATTTGAACTAAGTCCCAAGGGATGATTGGCCTCTAAAGGGACAAGTGAAATTTTGGGTAGGTTCCAAGGAAGTCAATTTTTGTGCTCAATCTTCTCCAAGTTTTGATACAAGGTTGGAAAATAAATTCCTTTATTGTGGTAATGTATGTTGTTTATGATAAGGTACATAAATCACAAGTTATGTCCTTGATGTCTTTATGGGTAAGGTAGGCAGCTTTGAGCAACAAGTTCTACACTTCTCCCATAAGGGAGTCAATCCATTTCTGACCACTTAAGCAATTGAGCATATCTAGAGCGTAGGTATGTTGAGTGGAAAATTCTCCCCGTATGTGAGAAGAAATAGATTTCAAGAAGATTCCATAATTTTTCACAATTTAATTTCCAAAATAAAAATACCATGAATTTTCGAGGTGAAGATTATGTTCATCCCAAACTAGTCATATAGATCATCCTATTTTTTACCAAGGGCTAGTTGCAAAAGTGAGAGTCCTATGGCCCAATCACTTACTCATTGATTCTTCAACGAGTCACTATTCTTGATCACTTACTCATCTCATAATTGATCGGAAATAGACTTCCCTACCCTATTGAAATGGAAGGTGATCAAGAATGGGTTGTCTCTCATACTTACGAAATTTGGGAAGCATGTTACAAAGATGATATAGAAAAAAAAAACTTGGTAAAAACATACTACATGCCAAGCACTCCAAGAACAATCAACATTTGTTAACCATGTTGGACAAGGCCAAAAATTGATTTTTTTTTCTTCCAATTTATAATGCCACTATCTTAAAATCTATACATACATTGAAAGTTCCCCCAAAAAAATTTGCACATTCCTATAGTAGCCTAATATAGTTTTGTATACTTGAATTTCAAAACAAACTCCCTCTTCAATGTAAATTGGCACTATGTGTTATAAAATGGTAATTTTTGACAACTTTTGTTCCAAAACATATCCCCATCCTTGAAGGGTTAATTTTAGTAGAGTACCCTATGAATTTTCAAACTTCCTAATGAATAAAAATATCTTCATCGACAATTTTCATGTTCATCCTTATCCATGCAATTGCCTTGTTACTCAAACGAAAATCACTTTTTACATTGCCCTAAATAATGAGAAGCAGAGAGTGTAGATTGTGCACACAATCTTGAAACAAAAGTGAACAAAATTTAAAAGAAATATAAAAGTCCCACTCAAACAAGCATGGAGATTCAACTTGTATGTTTAGCCTCTAATAAAAATGTTGGAATTTTTAATTACTACAAAAGAAAATTTGAGTTCATATTTAGAAATGAAGCTTCCAAAATGTAGTAGGAGAAGCTAGGAAATAGATCATTAACCAATTAAAAAATAAAGGATAGGTTTTTACTTGCTAACATGCACAAATATCCAAAGCTGAGCTCATGGATTGGTTCACCCCAAACCACTCAACCTCATCTTGAGTAGTGATCACTTTTGAGCAATTGGTCATTCAAAAGTACTAGGTCTTTTTTATGGAATTTAATGTCGTATTGACTCACAAAAAAAAAGTGGGCAACTTCAAGCCTATGGAAATAAAGTGAATAAATGTGTTTAAAAATGTCATATTGTAACACAATCCTACACATCATTTCCCCAATGTTTCCAAATCCTCATTTCATTTGTAGTACAGAGTCCAAATATACAAAATTGTATATTCAAAATTGGCCACCTTCAATTCTAATCCCCCCCCCTCATGAAGGAGCCAAAGAACTCATAACCTTCTTGAAAGAAAGGCCACATAAGTACCATTGGTCTTAAAATTAAAAAAAAAAACAGTGCTCAAAAGTTAATATTCAATATTCTTTGAGAGAATATTCAACAATATGTTGTCCCTTTCATGATAGATGAAATCACACAAAATTTTCAGAGTATATCACTCTATTTCAAATGAATGTTTGCACATTTGATTAATACATCAAGAAAGTACATACACCATTGCTTCAATACTATTGCAATATTGTTTTAATGATGTCACAATAGAAGATTGAAAGAATATTTTTGCAATATTGCAAATAGTATTGCAACAGAACATTTTCAATGGGTTTATTCATCCCCATTTTCCACTCCTACATGAAGAGATTCATTCCACTCCAATAACAATTGCTCTTTTCTTTTCTTGCCCTGACTACCTCGACAAATGAATGGAGTACCTGAGTAGAGAGTGACTTAAGGTAAACCAACCTATGACATGCAAACTATCCAATGCAGACACCTAGAAAACCACCCATTTCAGTCTTACATCAATCCATGGTGGATTTTTACTAATAAATGGGATTAAGACTTGATTAGGTTTGTTAGTGGTTAAAATCAATGCCTTATGTGATGTTTATGGATTTATAAGTGATTGTATTAGGACCTTCTACCTTTCTAGTGTAAATTCATTTCAAGAGTTAACTTTTTTATTCCTTTATGTCAAGGCCATGTTAAAAATATATTGTGACCATGTTAGAAAATTTTGAGACTGCTTTAGGTGATTAGATGACCACTATGGGTACACTTTGTGGTGATTTTTTGGGGTAGTCTACAAACTGTTTTGGGCCAATTGGACAACACACTTCAAACAATCATAAGAAATTGATAATTTGTCAAAATAATACAATTTCAATTGCTCTCCGCGTTTCTCATGTTTATCTGCATATGTAACAAAAAAAATTTAATTTTTTTCAAAAATGTGAACATGGCAAACCAGCCATTCCGTCTGCCTGTCGTGGGCTGGTTTACCTGAAGCGAAAGGTAATAAGCCGATGCACGGATGATGATGGTTTTCCGTACCAGCAATCCAGGGCAGGTCCAACGGGGATGAGACAAGGGCCGGCTGACGTCACAGACCCCCGAGGATATGGATGACGTCACACTCCGCGCGGGTCCCGTCCCCCTTTATTAACGTACTGGCTCCTACCCTCTTGTCCAGTCCCGTCCCCACCCCCCTCCCCCGCCTTTCTAATCAGACAGAACAGACAGCCCCGGGCCCTGGCAGGCAGGCATGCATGCAGACTTGCCTCGTGGCTTTTTTTCTCTCTCCAAGTGGCGGGGAAGTTGCCCGGCAATGCACCCCGCTTGCAAGTGGGCTTGCCTGGTTGTCTGGCGCTCATGGAACTTCCTGTACTGTACTTTCCTGTACTGTAGTTATTAACTGAAGTTAAGTTAAAGCCGGACATTGGTTGCAAGTGGGCTTGCTCAATTTCAGCTCGCTCACTCTTCTCTTCTCTCCTCTACTGTAGGCTGCTGCTGCCTTCCAGATTCGGTCAATCAGTGATGAGAGCCCCCTCGCGACTGCCTGGACACGACGGGACGGGACGGGACCCATTCTCCGAGTTACTACTACCTTACTGACGTTACTGTAGTTAAGTTAAGGTAACTTACCTCTCGGAGGAGAATTTTGTTTTTGTTTTTGAAACAAATGAACATTGCAAAGAAAAAAGAGTACAAACTCGCCACCCACAAGTGGCCTGGCAAGGTGAGTCGGGTGAGAAGTTGGAGCCAACTGAAGCCCTGGTTCTCTATATTTTATAATAAGTAATTTAGTGGGATGGATCAGAGGTGGATACCCTCCAAACCGCCACTAATTGCTACTGGGACTAATTACTATCAGTAGTCTGTTCAAATTTTTATATTTTATTATTGGCCATGCAAGTGAAACTTGCAAAGGAGGTTCCAACACACCAAATAACATGGCATTTGGATATCATATGCAAAAGTTAGGAAGGAACAAAGCTTGGTCCTAAAAGTGTTAAGAGCAGTCTCCACCGATTGAGGCATTTTCAAGGTGAAGGGAGAACGTAGAATGAACATCAAGGACCCATTCTATTGTGGGAACATCCCAGAACAACTCTTAACACTAGAAAACGCACACTCTGTGGTACATTCTGGCCTATTCACGGGCCAAGGCTTGCCCTCCAGGATTCACCCCATGAGCCCACTTGTAGGGCAGAATGTGCTTTGGAGAGTGCTTTCTTTAGTACATTTCTTTCACATGGGTACATAATTGATTTTGGAGATGTACAGAAAGTAAAGATGGTGGTTTCGGGTCATTGGCACATTTGGGGGTGCCCACCGTAGTCGTAGACCACCCTTGGGTCTGGGTCTGGGGGTTTGGAGCTGGTCACCACTGATTCACCAGAAACAGACAATCGAGGTACGCTACAGTCGTGATTCTGACATTGGCAGGCAAAGGCACATCAGAAACAATGCATAACTTATCTATTGATAGAAACATAACTTATTGGCAGGAACTGGCGGGGTAAGGTAGACTACGTAGGTTATTGCATAAGCTATTAACAGTAAGGTACTGCAAATGGAGGAGGTACTCAACTACTGTAAGGTGGGTACCCCCAAACCGCCACTTTTTGCTGCTGTGCCTACTTACTATTATTAATCTGGTCAAACTTTCATACTTTCTTGTTGGCAAGGGAAAGGAGGTGGCAACGCATTGAAGAATATGACATTTGGATATGGTATGCAAAAGTTACGAAGGATCAAAGTTTTTTTTGGTTGAGTTTCTAAAACTGTTTCTTCCTCATAGGTACATATTGACTTTGGAGATGCACACTAAGTGGTAATGGTGGTTTGGGGTCAATGGTACATTTGGAAGTATCCACCTTAACATTAGCCAAGCGAGTGGGTTGGGGAAGTCCATTTGATAGAGCAAGAGAGAATGAACTTCAACCAATAGTTTAACCCTAGAAGGGCCTAAAAACCCTTTGTGGTTGTATAGTATATCGTGTATTTGATGGTATTTGATTAGGGAAACATTGACCAAATACTTTTTAGTGCAAAGTAAATAAATGATCATGATAGTATGTAAATAAAAATGTATCATAATTCATCTATTAAACCACAATTGATGACTTATAAAGTTAAATACGGATCGTATAGAGGGACCCCAAGGGCCTTTCAAGAGTTAAGGTTGGCGTAAATTAGAAGTCTATTCTTTTGGGGTCCTACGTAAAGCCTCTAGAGGCCAATTTCATTTTATACTACATTTATAATACAAATATATGTATATTAGCATACTAATAGTGAATTTTGTATTGCAACAATAATTACAAACTCTAATACCAAATGCTAACAGAGTTGCTAATGACACCAACACTAAATTTTAACCAAAATTCTATCAAGAAAAAAAAAATTATTATCTAGATAATTCACCTTTGTACTAACGTCCAACATGAACACTATTTGTCAATTGAATGAGAGTTAGAGTGAATTACATGATACCTTACAGTAACACTATAGGTATTACAACACTACATTTAATTAATTAAAAAAATTAGTGTAGTGTTTTTGAAGCCATCCATATTTAGTGGACACAGCAGGAATTTCATTATAGCTCCAACCCCACTCTAAGCCCAAATTAATGCCAATGCAAGACCAGGAAAGAGAAGATGGCTTTGGAGTAACTTCACGTTCATTCATTTTCAACTCACTGTTTGAGGGTTGGATTGGGTCCTTTATAAAAATTGTTCAGTGATGGATATATAAATTTAACCCCTAAAGGTATTTGACTATGTTTTCACCAAAAACGCTTCAAAACTGTTATCTTTAGTACAAGTATCAAATTTTAGAAAAAAAATAGACTTTTGGACAAATGTAACCGTAGGATCTTGTAGTAAGCTGGTTTGGGAATATGTGGAAAAAATTTCAGAAATTTTCACCGTTTGGATTGCAAGATATTAGCATTTGAAGTGAAAAAGAAGTCATTTTTTGGCCCCTGCAAAAATCCGGGCAGATGCACTTCACAAGGTCAGATCATTATGAAAAAATGTCCAAATTGGTTGTAACTCTTTGGATTCATTCTTCAAGTCATGTTGTCTACATGCTTGAAAATTTTTAGATCATTTGGAATTGTACAACAAATAGGAAAAAAATAGTAAGTTGAAAGAAGTAGAGAATGATTCAAAATACTAAATTGTTAATAATTTTTTTATGGAATTGAAAAATGCCAATCCCAATGGTGAAATTGTTGTAATAAACAATCTACACCTCACGTTTTTATTTTTTATCAAAAATATTAAAAATTGAGTTAAATAAAGGTCTTCAAAGTTTATTTTAGAGTAGAGATTCTATTACTACCCACAAACTACCCACAACTAAAACTCTTCATAACTTTCATCTCATAAATCAAAATGGAATGATTCAGAGCTTTCCATGTTTATATAAATCAGGAAAATAAATTTCAAATTTTTATTTTAAAAAAAAGTGATTTTTCAAGAAGTTTTTTTTCTGCCTAGGCTGCCTGCCAAGCAGTGAAAACAACATATCATACAATAACTTTTTAACCATGTATTCAAAAGTTATGAAAATTGTTGGGCCTGAAAGCTACTCCTTGGGCACATGTTGTATGAAAGTTTCAAAGAAAAAAAATAAAAAATCCATTTGTAGTAAGCTGCCCAAAATCACTAAGTTGACAAAAAAACACCATTTGGTCCTTTAGGGGTTAAACATGAAACAATGAGACAGACCTATTACTCAAGTTGCTGATTGAAAATGACCTGATTTTTGGACCAATAAGTATTGATCCTTCATTCTACACTAACCTTGAAAGTCACCCACCAACCACTTTTTTGGTCTCAATATACTTCCTCGGTTTTTTGCCATTGAATTAGTGATAGCAATAGAAGAGTGCTTCCCATGAGCATCTCAAAATATGCCACAAAGAGAATGATCCGTAATTCTATACATGATATGCATATCTCCATCATGGATTCACTTACCAATGGTACCCTATCTATATCTATCATGTATTTCATCAACTAAAATGGAGGATAGATGTAGACAGACACAATTGGGAAGAGGGGCCATGATGGATATCCCTACTAGTTAGCCCAAGTTAGGTTCTTTAAACATAGCTTAGTAAGAGGAGGAATGAAAAAACTGTAATGAGGTGTAATTAGTCTATTGAACTACACAAGTGAAAGTCAATGTAGGGTACCAACTTCTATCATGGTTCCTTGAATTGGTAACAAAACTATAATTTTTTATTTTCAAGGGCCTAAAACTTTTGAATTTTCACTTACATCTAAAAGATCTCTAATTAGCTACAAAAACAAGAAGGGGATAACCATGAGGCTCTATACTACACAAAACAATTAGTTAGACCCTACATTCTACTCCAACCAAATAGTTGTAAAGTATATGTGTCGTTGTAGATAGGATTTGGAAACTAGAATTCAAAAACTAAAGTCAATGCCATAGTCTCTATCCAAACAACAAAGCCAATAAACAACTATGGTAACTACACCCAAAAGCGACCTCTTCCTAAAATTGACCCCTACAATTCTTACCTAAAATGTACTTTCACTTTTCATGAGAGTCTAGGGTCGGTTCTAGAAACACTTATTTTTCAGAACTTTGGAGATTCATAGATTATTCATACAATGTCCAAAAAATGCATTCTAAAAGAACTTAGAATCTCCTTTTAACTACCAACACGACCCCACGATAAGTTTTCTAATATAATAATGGGCACTATGATGGATTGCTCATTTGGACACTTTTGGGTGCAGTTACCTTACTCCATGGCAAATAAGGACAAGGTGGGTTTTGGGGTTTTAAAAAAAAATTGACACAAGTAAAGGAGCCTTTGCTGCACGAAAAGGGAAGACAAAAGCCCAGCCACAAGTGGCCTAGGCAGGCAAGAAAAAGGGCAATTTTTTTAAAATACTTCCAGGCCTTGCGGGGATTTGCAAGCGAAGATGCGACCTGCAAGCAAGGAGCTGAGTAGTGGACTGGGTGAGGTAGAGCCAGTTTGATGCCGAGAGGCTAGGGGTGCACAACACTTGTCAATTCAAGAGCCAAGAGTTTTAGTTTTTTAAATTCTTGGTCCGTTCCGTTTGGCCCAAATTAAGAAAACTGAACCGGCCAATTGCAATTATTGATTAACAACAATAATACGTTAATAAGAGGCGAACTAGGCATAATTTGAACTCCGTCGCTGCCAGACGGAGCCTCGGCATGAGAGCCTGCCATAACTTAATATACTTCCAGAAGATTATTTTTATTCCCTCAATCCAATCTGACCTAGGTTACAGTAACATAGAATCATCAGAAGGAAAGTCGTCAGTCAAGGAACCAATGAACCATCTGAGGAGATGCACTTGGACCTTGGACTCCGAGCCAATTTTGAGGCTGAACAACTCGGGATTAATAATATGCTTATTGTGAAGCCCCTCTCCGAGCTTTACCTCGGTGGAGTTGTTGGGCTTTTGATCTCATAACGGGTTCAGGGAAATTAGCCAAATGTTCATGTTTGGAATATTTTTTGAATTTAACACTGAGGGCATGAAAAAATTAAGTAGCAACTGAGCGAAATTTAGCTAGTTTTGGGATCTTTGGTCTGTGCTTTTTTTCTTTTTTTCCTCCTGCCAAGCCACTTGTGGCTGGCAAGTGTTCTAATTTTACCTCTGCAATGAAATCCCGTTTCATTTGTGTCAAAAAAAAACACTTATTAAGATATTACTATTCTAATCTACCAAATTTAGTTGGTAATTACCTTGTGGACCTCGGTGACTCAAACTCCGAATTAGAGTGACTAATGTGCGGGGAGAATTGCCGGGTATTAAGGTAATACAACCCATTACAGACCTTTTACCCATTGTGGACTCCTAAGAATGACCCTATTATGGTTTTCTTTCAATGATTGAGATTTGGCCCACATTCAACATCTTAGCTAACTGAAATGGAGTGATTAGTGATCACAATAGGAACTTTCAGTTTTTTAGTGTTGGTTCATTGTTAGAAACTTCCATGTTAGAAAATATTTTGACCACAATAGATGATTCAGATGAGCATTATGGAGTAGTCTACAAACTCTTTTAGACTGTGATGGACTAAACACTTCAAAAATTCATAACAAATTCACACTTTGTCCAAAAAATATAGTTTCAAATGCTCTCGCCATTTCTATCACTTGATTTTCTCTAGAAAAAAATTAGAAAATTTCAGAAATGATAAGAGGGAAACCCACCCGCCCACCCCGTTTGGTCCATAATGGATTGTTTTACCTTATTTCGTTAGTGACCAGTAGAATTGGGAAGAAAACCCACCAGTTGCAATTTGAAAAAACTTGGGAAAACTTGGTGAAAAAATCTTATAGATTTTCTACTTATAGTAAAAATTAGAGAAAAAAATGAATCTGATACTTGGTAAAATTAAAAAAAACATTCCCAAAGTTGATGGTAACTCAAGGCAATTTTTCTTTTTCCATGGTTGAAATGGAAATAAATTTAAAGGAGATTATGGTAGGCAATGGAAACCCTAATGTGACACCTTTCAATGCATGATACCTTAAAACTTAACTTGAATAATGCAATGAACATTTCCATGATTCCAAACCACCACAACTTTTCAATAGCAACCCATGAGAAGTGAGTAGTTTTTTTGAAGCACCCACTTGAGAGAATAACATTTTTGTGCTTCAAGGATGTTCATTCAAGGTGAGTCTAGTATCATGTATAGAATATCTTGAGATTTATTTAGAATACCTCATAATTAAAAAATATATATAAATTGAGTGTCAAAAAATTGTAAATCGGGTGAGCTACATTTCTCTTAAGATGGCTAATAAATTCATCAAATTATTTTTTTCATTCAACCACTAGGATAGTGAGGCCACAAAAGAGGTGCATATAGGTGTTTTTACCTCAAACAATCTATTATGGACCCCAAGCCAATTGAGAACTTTGGTCTTGGCCCAATATTGCTTTCTTATATCCTAGTGTGAATAATATGGATGTTTTTATATATAGAACAAAAAAACATCCAACTTTGTATCTTCCTTGTCATTCTAGAACATGAAAATTGAAAATGGGATTATAGCATTGATTCAAAGTGAATCAATGAAAAAATTCAATCGTTTATTCAATTGAAGAAATATTGATATTTTTAGGATCACTTTGTCATGAATTATAACACCCACATAGAAAGTTTGTAAAACCAATTAAATCCCAACTGACATGATGGTCCAATCTCTAGATGCTTAACCCTTAAAAGACACAACCCCCATGATCAAGGTAGTCAACAAAATTACTACAATTATTGGACCAATAGGTGCATTCTGTTTTTCTACATTCAACAGTGAAGTCATCCATTGGACACAAAATGTTTGTTTCGACGTTTAAGGGTTAAATAGACCACCAATTGCTTCTAAAATCTTTGTATTGAATGCTAGTCCAACTTGCCTTTTGATTACATGAATACTTACATGATCGGCTTGTATGGCAATTATTGGATGCTACAAAATTTTGGCTATATTTTAGAATATGAATCTGAATTGGGATGGTCCAATGGATTGTAAATTGGATCAATTTCGAATTAGTCCAAAGATGAACTGGTTCAGAAATCCAAGAAGATAAAATGGAATAACCTCGAAGATGAAAAAATATGCAAGACTGGTTAGATTTAATCCCTTGGTGCTTGAATCCTTTCTTGAATTTTGCATATTTTTGCTTATATCTTTCTAAAAATATAATATTTACCTCGAGGTTCATCAAATTCATCATACAAAAAGTGCAATTTTAGAAAAGTCAAGCATTGTTTGGATGGATGAGAAGTCTTGTATTCAAAAAATCCCTTGGAACCTCTTTGTTTATCATTCAAAGTGCTAGAAGGTGTACACTTCTAGTGCCCACTGCATTTCAACTTCAAAAATTCATAACTAATTCCATGAAGCTCCAAAAAATATGAAACAACTTGGATTAGATGCTGATTCCAGTTGTCTTGCAAGAAAAAATGAATTGAAAAATATTTCTAAAAAATTTAACCTCCCCAAAAATTAATTTCCAATTCTGAAATGGGCGCATTATAGAACAAATTGATCACCATGAAAATCAAACTTTTTAGTACCATATGAACCATTTGATTAACAACAACAATCCAAGAGCACTGAGAGAAAGTCAAACTTTTCTGCAAGACCTCCCCTTTTCACACAAAATTCCAAAGATGAACATCATCGGCCATTAGAACTCTGAAGTTAAGTGCCTTTGGGGGATGTTTTGTACTTTTCCAAAACAAAATTTAAGTAAGAGAAATGAAAATCTCCATTTCAATCTAGGCCTCACATGAGAGGATTCTCTCTCATCCGCGGCGTCTCTCTCCAGTACAGTAGAGTTGATGACACGGTTTGGTTCATCCTCAGGCTGTCAGGCATGTCCAATTCCGCCCAACGCGAGTGGCACGAATTCAATTCGAAGTCAGCCGTGTTTTGGATTTAGATGGATGGATGGCTCCTCGCGCTGCACCCGCCCGATCAGCTCCAGATGTGGATTGTGGAAAAACAAGTGGGCAAATTCCTTTCACACCTGCAGGCAGGCATGGGCTAAGTTCTAACCAGCACTGCACGATCAGGGTATTGTACGGTAACAATAAATTTTATGCAAACACATCCGTAATGAATTAAACATTCATCAGTTCCTTCCGTTCCTTCCATGCTCTAACTTAAGCTTACAGGAAGGTACCGGAAGTCAGCAATTTGGGGTCTATCTTATTACTGCCGATGCTTCCAAAGTTGGTAACCTTCTTACTTTTGCCTGGGAACGGAAAAGGCGACGAGGACTTTCGGCAATAACTTAGTCCGTCACTCTGTCAGCGTAAAGTGTAAACTTAACCCTTGAACGCCGGGCTGGTGACCGTGGAAATCAGGCATTTGGGAACCGCGTGACATCATTTACTTTAAAAAAATAAAAAATAATCATTGGGAGTCAAACTACTGTTGAAGATCTTCCCTTTTCACCCCTAATTTTGAGGATGAATAGTTGCACTTCTGTCCTATACAAGAGAATTTCTTGTCATTCATCGGATGAAAAACGTTTGCATCGGCGTTCAGGGGTTAGACTCCTCCCTCATGGTTTAGGGTCCAACCGGCCTGCAAGTGTACCCATGTGTGCTAAATCTAACGACACTAGAAGTTTACATTTTTTATTTTTTATTTTTCAAATCTATTTATTGATACAAAAGAAATGGAATTTCATTGCAAAGAAGAGGAGTAGTACAAGACCTCTAGCTACAAGTGGCATGGAAAGACAAGGTTCACTTACATCTATAGTAGAAACTCATATTTGTACATAGTATTAGGACTATGCACTAATGAGAGAGGTTTTATGCATTTTGAGAGGTATAATGATGTCCACCTAACTAATGTTGGTTTTTACTACACTTCTTTTTAGAAAAAAAAATTTGAAATTGGACCCACAAATTGTTTGCATAATTGATAGTTATGCATTAAGAGATGATGTAGTAACATGAGCTCTACTATATTTTTGAAGAGCAGTTAGGCCACTATCCCCTCTCCCCCTCCCCTTTACAAGGTCAGGATGCCACCAATTGAGATCCAAGAGCCAAAACACTCCTCACTATGGCAAGGGTAAACATCAGGTGTGCCAAAATTTCGCTAGAGTACCCTAATTTCCCGTGGATGCAAAAGCTGTGAGGGAGCTCGGAGTTGATTAATTTTTATGCAATTTGAAATATACATCAAATCACATAGAGGCTTTCGCCATAGGTGTATCTTTAGAAATAATTTTTAACCTTTAACCCTTGTGCGTCAGAGTGGATGTTTTTTGGACGCTGAGAAAATAAGATTTGTGGAATACTAGGTTCATCAAATATTATAATCTTGAAATCCACACAATGGATTCTCTTATAAATTGTAGATTTGTACTCATCAATAAGTTGGCTTCAAATCTCAAATGTGAAAACTTCAGTAACCAAATAGTTCTCAAATTATTGTGGATTTTCTAGATCCCATAAAGAAACCTCCTCACTTATGTTGTTCTCTTTGTGATGCTCAAGGGTTAAAGGATGGACTAGATGACCATGGAAATCATTCATTTTGGTACCATGGGAACCATCAGTTTAAAAAAATCCAAAAGTACTCATTGGAAGTTAAACTATTGTAGAAGATCTTCCTTTTCCACACAAAATTCTAAAGATGTCTAGTTGCACTTTTGTCCTATATAGAAAGATATTTTGTCATCTATTGGACACTAAATGTCCATGTTGATGTTTATAGGTTAAGAACAAATTGGAATGGGGCCATAATGACTAGCAAGGAATTTGGGACTGATTTTGGTGGCCATTAGAGGCACTTTGGCCAATCTATGATGGGGAGCCATAGTGTCCAAGCTGCAGACAATGCCCACGAAACCTTGTTTTCCTTGGGAATTTGATCGCCCTATGGTGGTGACGCTCTTATAATTCTTGTTCACCACTAAAGTAAAAGTTATAACATAATATGTCCAAATTTTTGTTTGGTAGGCCAAAAAAATGAATGGATTAAAAAATAAAGTAAAAATACAAGTTTTTCATCATTAGATTGTATTTTAATCTACCTAGAAAGCTTTTCTTCATTCCATTTTGGATCAGTGATGTAAAAGCTATGGACAATGATCTTGTTTTGGGGGCAATCATATCATCTTTTTGAAAAAATGAATTATAGATTCATTTTTTATTTGAATTTTCACAATTTTTCAAAAAAAAAAGTTTCACAAGGTTAAGATTAATTGTTAAAAACAATCTCATTGTTGAGATCAATGTGTTTTAATTCCATCTTAGAAACTATTAGTAGTTTAGTTTCCCCTTCAATCCTTAATCTACTTCAAATTAACTATTTCTTAATGTGTGAATTTTTAGAGTGAGAGTTATGTTAAGTTTTGTATCGGGGGTGCAATGTGTGATGCCAAAATAATACAAGTGTTTCTTGCAAAGACCCATTAGTGATTTCAACTCCCAAAGTGAGGTGTCCGTAAAACACTAGTAGAAATGATGGTCACTTATACCAAAGAAATGATCCTCAAGAGGGTTTTTACATGAAAAAATACAACATATGTGGATATTTTTTGGTTTGTTTCTTTAGTCTCCATCACCAACACACCTACTAGTGAAGTATTTGTTTCTCTAAACACTAATTCAAACTTTCATAGGGGTCACACAACCTTGAACATATTTTAGTTTTTGAAAGAAAAATATAAGTTGCATCCAATCCACTTTGATTTATAATTTTCAAACATGCTTATTTAATTATGATAGTAACAAACTATTGAGGTTGGAATTCAAGAGTGTTCTAAAAGCTTGCAAATGCATACTAGAGTTGGTCTAGTATGAAGCAAAATAAAGGCCATTAGATAGCATAGTCATTTTATGTGCATGACAAGTGCATATTCAATGGAGATACCAATCCACCATTGATGTTTACATTCAAACTCCAATATGGACATTTGTGTTAGCAGGCACTTAACCCTTAAAGGACTGATTGGTGACAATGGAAATCATCCCTTTTGGAACCATGTGACATCATCTACTTTAACCCCTAAATACCCAAGGCTTGTTTGGAGCTTCTTGAAATTTGATCTAAATTGAACAAAAAGTCAACATTTTCATAAGTTGTACCAATTTTTTTTTTAATTGTAATCATACAATTTCAAACTAGACATGTTAAAGATGACATAGGAAAAGAAAACATAACAATATCACTTATAGATTGAAAGATTATAATGTTTGATCATGAGGGTGTTAAAACTATGAAAATTTTTCAATTCTCTTTTTGCCTGTCAACTCTAAAAATTTGGTCACTAAAAAAATACAAGGTTATAGGACCTAGTATGCACAACTTCAATCAATTTATGTTTTTTCAAAATCTATTCTACAATTTTTTTAAATGAATTTTGAATGTGATTTTGCCTCCAAGATCTAGTGTATTTGAGGCTCATTTCCAAGAGCCCTCAACACTATGAGAAATCAAGATTGCAATAGCATCCTTGCACAAAATCTTGAATAGAAAAATCATAATCCTTCATTTTTAAGATCGACTTTTTGATCCTAAAACTAAACTTCAAAAATAATTCTCCAAAAATATAAACTACTATTAATAGCAATTTCCTTGGATTTTATTTAACTTCAAAGTTTTTAAAACACCAAAATCTGGTGCCTCGGGCATTTAGGGGTTAAAGAAATCGAAAATACTCATTGGAGATCAAACTGTTGTATGAGATCTCTCCTTTCTGCACAAGATTCCAAGGATGAACAATTGCACTTGTGTCCTACATAGGAGGAAGATTCTTTGTCGTCCATCAAAGAAAAAAACGTCCTTCCGGCGTCATGTAAGGGTTAAATTAGTATCCTCCGTAGATTTGAGGCAGTTTTCTTAAGAACATCCCAATGAACATCAATGCCTTCCCTTCCCTTCCCTTTGACAGTCAGTGCTGAAGTCAACAAGAACAGGTGAAGGGGATCTTGCCTGTCCGCCCACTTGTGCTCTAAATCTGGCTTTTCCTTTTTCCAGCTTTCCACTACAAGTCTCAAATTTTGGAAACTCCTGGAGGCCAGTCATTTTCACTCCATCATCAGGCATGCGGTGCTACGGAGATTTGAGTAATAACTTAATGCACGACAAAATGGGTGGTTACTGCTCATTCCACTCCAATTCCCCCCTTTCAGTTGGTTTGGCCATTTCACAAATCCTTCTTCTTTTCCTACTCTACACAAAGACTTCAGTATTGTAGCAACTGAAGCAATAAATAAATTATCTTAGCGTACTACAAATACAAATTCACTCACAAAGCAAGGAACAAGCCGGGCTACAGTAAACTTGCCAATCACCGCACAAACAAAATTCAAATCCTTCTCCACATAAATACAAAGACTTGCATGTTTTGAAATTTGGAATGATCATTAAATATCATGTTAAGATTCACCTTCAAAAAATAAAATGCAAAAAAATTTCTTCCTACAAATTTTATTGCAATCTAAAGAAAATGAAGCTAAAATCTAGTTAAAAATTCTTTGCAATCCTTCACCGCAGAGTGTGCGTTCATTGAAAAGTAATACAATTTTTTTGTCCCCATGGCAATTGAATTGGTAGTTACATAGTGCAGTTAGTGTATGGTAAGTGACAACCATTGTTGTGTGTTTTTTGGATGTGTGTGGTAAATGGCAAGTTTACTCTAACTGAGTGGGACCATTGACTGGAGTTGATAATCATGAAATCCACTTGCAAATGATCACTCAAGTTCAGTCACCAAAGTACAACTCCAATTCCCATAAATTATGCCTCCCCGGCCTATTTAACCTGCTCAGGATTTGTGGTCTGAAAAGCCTGGCAGTTGTAGATATGAGCAAGAGTACCCTGCTCTCGAAAGGGTCATTTTTCAAAAATAGTTTTAAAATTTAAACATTCTAGGAATGGAAAAATATTTGGAAAAAACTTCATTGTGCAGATACCTTTGTGTCGAAAATCGTGACTACACAACAACTTTTTTTGGGTAGTAACCTTAAATCTTATGAAGGTCCAACCATATTGGGTCTCAAAATGGACTAGTGGACAAAATCCTGAATCCTGGAATCTATAAAATTATTTGATCTTCTTCAAATCCTTGGTCATTTTCTTGAACTTGCTCATTGCATTCTTTTCAACATGTGTGTGTGGTGTTTGATTTGTGAGTGACCCTCCTATCAATTTACATTACTTAAATGAATTTTGGAAATGGCTATGTCTCTAAGCATTGACCAGAGGTGCTCTTATTCCACTTCAACACATCTTTGAATTGCTGAAAAATACATGATATTATTGCTTCCTCCAAATTCCAGTTAGTTTTTCGTTAATGAATCCCAACAATTGGCAAATTTAGACACACTTACGTAACCAGGAAAAATTAATGTCACTTAGCATTCCTCACTTTCCCGAAGTGTAAGTTAATGAAGCTCAAGCCGCCCTTCATGCGACTCAAAGCCTTCAAGGGAGGCATGCTCTAAGTTATGCAACCAAGTTTCCAAACTCTGGTGAGCTGAAAGCCTGGAACTGCAGTTTTAAAAAAAGAGAGTCAAAAGCTCACTCTGCGGCAGGTTCGAGAAGCCAAAAAACAGCATCTCTCAAAGCACAAGTGATTACTGTATGTCTACGACGGAGCACGGCATCTCAGTCCAGCAAAAAGGGCATTTAATGAACCTTAACTGTGCTTCAGAAAAGTGCCGAATTTCCAAACTTTCCATGATGATAAGTTAAGGTAGAGTGAGTGGGTTCTCATCACTTGCAAAGCCCTAATTGCTATTGACAAAAATAAAGTTACTAACAATACAAATTGTTTCATTTGTGTACACCCCCACCCCCACCCCCACCCCCACCCCACCCGAAAAACAAACAAACACACAATACAAACAATACTCGACACTGAAAATATATTTTTTACAGGAAGTTACTGCTGTTTAATGTGCTTGTACTGTACAGTAGCTGCTGTACCGCCACAATAATAAGTAACGGGGCTGAATGATTCAGTTTCCAATTGAAATTTGTGGGTAGGTTCATGCACACCTCTTTAATATCACCTTCGCTAACATCCTGTCCCTTATCCCTCCCTTTCTACTCCTTTTTCTACTCTCATTAGTAATAAGAGTTATCCTTGAATTATTTCAAATTGGAGGCACAATTGTTACTATCGATACTAAAAGAGTAGCTGCACTTGCAATTTGACATTATTTGAAATCTATTAATTGCAATAGAGGTATTCATCATAGAAAGATTTTGAATATGACGAGACTCCCATAAATTTGAAAATGAAAATGAAAAAGTTGAGTATTAGGCAAATTGGTGTAAAGATGTATTGTCCATGGGTTGACCAAGTCCAACACTAAAGTCTCTAGAAACATCAACAAGAGATGACAAGGCCTCCCCAAACTATCTCATTGCTCATGGATTGACTAAGTCTAACACTTAAGTTTCTGAAAACAACATTAGAAGAAGAGAAGGCCATGAAAGGTTAGTCCAAATAGGAAAAAAAACTATGCACATCAAGGGGCACTTGATGCAATGTATGTGGGTGAGAAGTTCACATACTCAAAAAATATTTCTATTTAATTCTAAAATCCTAGCTTTACAAAAAACAAATGGACCATCCAAAATTCCCTAACAACGGTGCTAATGCTCCTAAATCCCATATAATAACCTAGACACATATTCATCATAAAATTTAAACCTTCTCACTAAATATCTCACTATATTTGTTAATTTGGGACTTTGAAAAATCCCAAAGCTACATCACCTTAAAACTAATTGAGTTATCTTCAATTTAAATATAGTCTATATGTATAAATACATCACACATGATATTTGTATTAGCATGTAGAATCTATTTATAACATATATTTCAAATATAAAATATTTAACGTGTTTAAGGTTGGTGATCTTTAAGTCCCCAAAGTCCCAAATTCAAACAAATTTTCAATTCTATAAATATAATATTATTAATATTTAATCCTTTTAAACACCACTAATTGTTTACAACATTTATTCCCCATTTTCAAACTCCTTCTCAATGAATTTTCATAAGGTGTGCCTATTAGTCATTGTAGAGTCTTCTTTCCAATGTGTATGTGTTTGTGGTGTAACTCTTGCTATTCAAATAGATTTCAATTGAGACCCAAAATGAATAGAGGCTCTTCATTCATGCCAACCTTGAAAGTAGGCCATAGTTAGTTCATCTCGCCATGGGCACAAAAGTGGTGACATTCTAGAGGTGAGTCTAGGGCCTAAAACGCTAGTCACATGACTTGTAGGTCATGCAAGATGTCAAATCCTCCATTCAAACTGGGCCCCACAGGAGAAGTTTGTGGATTATCCAGGGATAAAAGTAAAAAATTCCCCCTATTTTGATCCATGTCCAGGGTATGTTCTAGACCTCAATCACCTAATTTGGGGTCTCTGATTACATACACGAATTCAGAATTTGAAAAAAAAATAATGTGCAAAAAATAAAAAATTCCTGTGTTTTCCCCAAGGTAAATCTGCTCCTGCGGGGCAGGGCCCAGTTTGAATGGAGGATTTAACGTCCTCCGTAGGTCACATGGAAGGTAAGACCGAGCTGTGCCAGTTCGCCAGTTGCCAAGGCGAAGTTGGTGGTAGCGCCGAGAATAGGAGACGACATTGTCGTGGGACTGCTGCCTTGCCTTGGGGCTTGGCTTAGCTTAACCTTAGGTTGGGCTTCAGTGCGGCTGGTTATGCTCAAGCGATGAGAAAGCTGGCGATGAGCTAGTCCACGCAGCGAGGTGGGCTGTCGCTGCTGCTGCGCAACATCAACAGCTAACTTACAACAACTGAACTTGCAACAATAACAAAGTTAAACCACTACCATAACCAGTTGGTCCGTCGGTCGGTCGGTTCTCGCGTAGTCTACGAGACCTATTCTGGAATCACATGCAGCGGAAATCCATTAGCCACCATCTCCCACTTGCAACCTCAGCCAGGCCAGCTTCCTCAGGCACCGTCAATGCACGCACTTGCAACGTCCTCACTTCACTAACCAGGCACCTCTTTCACGCTCTTTGCGCCTGCTGCTAAGCTTGGTCTTCCGTGGTCCCTAATATCGAGCACCATGAAGACGCAGATGGATCGCTCTTGGGATGGGCGTCACAACAAGGTAATCAAACCGTCTAGGTTTTAGCAACAGACTCTTCTCTTGACCATTCTCGTTGGAAAAATGGAAGCCTAAGTTGTGGGATCGAAGACTAGGGGTGGTGTTTCTGGAGCGTTTAACGTAACTACGGGATTCAAGGCAGTGTTCGTGTGCTGCTTGTGGCAGTACTAGTAGTACCCAGATTGGTTTCAAATTGGTATCTCCTTCGGAAAGTTCGTGCTGTGATGAGATTCTGGTGATTAGTAGGCTTGCGAGGGGGCAATTGCTGGAAGGTCTAGAATGGGGAGAATTGATCAGGCTGAGTAGCCTTGAGTAACGCGCAGAACGTTTGTTTTGGCTGCTACTGGTTTTCCAGATTGTGTCCCAAGGTAGGAGCGGTTTCGCTACACCCAGGGCTCTGCAAAAGGACCTTCAGTCTTGTGTGCAGGAGTCCGTCCTCTCTGCTGCATCAACAGTTTTTAGGTTGTCGTCACCCCTCTCTAACTCGTCCCGTTTTTGTCACTTTTTTTCCAGGGTTCGGGCCTCGTTTCGAAGTGGATCAGTTACAAAGGTGGAGATCCGTGTCCGAAGCTTTTTGGTCTCTGTGTTTAAGCCAGCACGCAACAAGCATCCGACCATTAAGATGTGGAGGTTGAACAAGGGTGATTTGGCTAGGAAAAGGATCGGATTGTGCAGTTCCTACAAGGAGGTCGTCGCAATAGATTGTGCCCCCAGGATGATAGTAGTGTAAGCCCCTTGAATCCCCTTACAATGCTGGAGTCGCAGCGGAAGCTTGACGAAGTGGATGAAGACTCAGGGCCTCGATTCCCAGGATACGCCTCGCGAAAGGATCATGTTTCCAGTGCCAGTATCACAATGGACTACTCTGCTGCGGGTGACGCCTTGAGAAGAAGAGACAGATCCTTTAACTCGTGGGAGCAAGCAAGCACCGGCACGCTCCGTTGTTGCATCGACCTCGGGCGTGAACTATTCGTGCAAACATGGCGCGACCGTCCCCGCAACCTCACCAGCGGCGTCTCCATGATCCGCCGCAACTTGGTGGCATTGCTGCTGGTGTTAGCGAGCGGAATCATCACGTGGGAAAGCTCTGTCGACGATCTACGCACTCTCATGGACCGCACTATCGTCTTCCCTCTCTACCTCCCTCATTCCGTCGCCCTCGCCGTCGCTTGCGTCTGGACAACCGCCGTGGCGCCTGGGAACTTCGTGGGGTTGTATTTAGTGCGACTGTACATGATCTGGCGACTCCACTTAGGGTTCACGAGCGTCAACACTACGATCATGCTCCTGGTGGCGTTTCTGGCCACAGTGCAGAGTCACATTGGCGCGTACTTCCTTCGCAAGTTTCTGTGTCGCGTCGGGACGAAGCGGATCCCCACGATTGATTCCGTGAGAGAAGCGGTGTTGTTTTTGGTTACGGTTTTCGTGTTGTCGTTGTCGTTTGAGATGCTGATTGCGCTTTGCATCTCCCTCACGCCGTTGATTCAGTGGTCGAGCTTCTGGAGGTACTGGGGGACGTGGTGGCTGGGGGTTTTAGCCTCCATGATCACGGTCACGCCGTTGTTGACGCATCTGTTGGCGTGGGATTACCAAGCGAGTGTGAGGAGTGCAGGGAACCTACTGGAGTGTGCGTTTGTGGTGGTGGCGACGTCCGCGGCTATGGTGCTGGTGTTTTTTCTGAACTTTGAGCATTTTCGACCGCTGCCGTATTTGTGCTTCCCGCTGATCACTTGGACGGCGTTTCGCTTTAATAAAGTGGGGTGGGCGATTACGGTGAGCGTGATTGCGTATTGCAGTGCTTTGGGATCCATACGCAAGCGCGGCTCGTTTTATACCATGTCAAGCAACCTGTCCGTGGCGTCCCCGTCGATTATTCTCCAGGTAGGGTGCCCCAATATATGTTTTTTCTCAGTGTCTCGAATCATCAGGTTTCTGTAAAATCACCAATTGCTTCAATCTGGATAGATGAGCACGCGGTGCTCATTTTAGGTCATAAATGATAGCCTACGCTTTTGTTGGAAAACAGGTAAGGTAATGTAAAGTCTCCATTCACCGTACAGCAAGGGAGAGGTTTAATTCACCATACAGGTGAACTTTGAGCCATTCCCTACACCAATCTCGAAACTTGTGTCATCTAAAACTTTGCAAATTTGGGCTATGTTAAAGCTAAAAAGCAATCGCAAGAAGCTAAATGTCTGTAGATCAAGTGATTACACACTTACCACTAATCAAAGTTCTCCTGTATGTTCATTGGAGTATCCAATCCACATAATGGAAACCCTACTTTTTGTACAATAAGCTGTCACTGAATTCACAAAATGAGGTCTACTTGTCTGAATTTGAGCTCGGGAGCCACCTACTTGAGAGAAGTAATTTTGCTCTATGGAGATTGTAGTCTTTCAGTTCCGACATTTTTATGCTATAGAAGTGTAGGCTAAGGGACTGTTCGGTGTGCAGGTTGAGCTTTTCAGCTGTGTGATGGGAGTAGTGGGGATAACGCTTGCGGCGGCCGTCAGGGAGAAGCAAAGCCTTACACGCAAACTGCACCAATTGAATGTGGAGCTGGAAGAGACCGTGGACATGAGGACTTCTGAGCTTCGGAAAGCCAACGAGGAGCTCCAAGTTTCCCAGAAGAAAGCTGAACAAGCGAGCCATGCCAAGTCCGATTTCCTTGCAAATATGAGTCACGAAATCAGGTGAGAAGCAAGCTTTTAGGCTGAATCCAACTTTGTAAACTAGGGTTAAGGATACTAATTGGGTCACTTTCATGAACTTAACGTATGTAGAAAGTGTGATTTTGGGGAGCTGTGGAGAGTGCAAGTACCAAATTTTTTGAGATCAAACATTTATCACATTGTGTGGATTTTTTATCCAATTTTCAAGTGGGAGGTTGTAGATTAGCACAAGGTACTGTAGACAACCCCATTTCCATTTTAAGATCATGGACATTTTTCCGTTTCATGCTTGCATTCATCTTGATAATATAAGACATCTTGATAATATTTCCAATCAAGTTCATGAACACATGAATTGCTGTTGACAACAGGGTTCAATATTGGAGAAGGATGAGGTCCCTAACTTTTTTAATACCCACTACCTTACGTACCTGCAATATTGGTGAAAATGTGCGACTTGAGAGCTCTTTCATTGTTTTGGATTATTTCTCTTGTGACTGACGTGTCTAACGTCTAAATGTTCGGGTGACAACTCGAACTCCAGCATCATAGCTTATTGAACCCTAAGAGAGCCTGGGTAGGAGCGTAATGCAGATATGGATGGAGCTTTTTAGCCAATATAAATTTTGGCTTGACATGAATTTAGACAAGAATTCTTCATTTTCGAATATTTTTCTTTTCTTCCCATCTTGACATTCATGAACTGATTTAGAACTTTGCACAAAAGCATGAAGCATCAAGTGACCAAGGTAGTCACGTTGCTGAGTAGCCAAAAGATTCCTTTTCAGCATACTTGAATGAACTTCATCTGTTTCATATAGCCACTGCAATAAGCTCTTGAAAAATGCCCATCATCTACCCACTGGATGCCGGCTCTTGTAGGGTTTAAACTCGTTTTCTGCCTGTCTTTTATTGCGTCTTGCTTAGAAGTTCTTGTGGGATTGAATTTGCAAATAATGTTGGTGTTTGTTCATTAGTGCAAGGATGGTATGGTTCCTAATTAAATTTGTACCTTGCTTTGGAATTAGGACACCAATTCATGGGATTCTGGGCTTGACAGCGCTGCTCTTAGAGTCCGAGCTGACGCCTGACCAGGAGGAGAGTTTAGTATCTGTCAAGGAGTGTGCAGATCTTCTGTTGCATATCATCAACAGTGTTCTGGACCTGGCCAAGATTGAGGCAGGGCGCTTGGAGGTGGAGAAAGTCCCTTTCAACATTCGGAAAATGGTGTCCAGCACGTTTCGTATGCTGCAAGCACGGGCCCAACAGCGTGGCTTGCAGCTCATCTGGGAGGTGGACAAAAGCGTGCCGCAGACATTGGTGGGCGATGTTGGAAAGCTTCAGCAATGCTTGATTAATCTAGGTTTGTTCATTTCATTCTAATTCTGTACTGAGAAGTCAAAATACGCATAATTCCAAGTACCCAAATGGCCAAGAGTGCCCGCTTTCATATCTTTAGGATGATATAAGTTGCTTCACTTTTAGAGGCTCTGACCGTGTAGCACTGGCTTGCTTTTTGAGTAATGTCTTACTCAAGCTTCTTCTCATTCACTGTGAATATCACTTATGTCAATGCAAAGCCCCCTCCACTCTGGTTCAGATCCAATAGGTCGTTTAGGAAACTTGAAGGGAGGTAACAAAATGTCCCAATAGAAGGAAGAAACCGTGCCCTACACTTTTAAATGACAGAAATTATTTTTTGGAAGTCACTATCGTCAGCTTCCATTTTCAACTTGGTCACGGAGCGGTTAAGTTGTTCGGAATGTCTTGCATCTTCATGATTCTTTTTAGTGACAAGGGTTAATCTTCGTAATTTTGATTGTGGCGGGTCTTTCAAACATGGGAAATAAGCCATTCCACATCTTTGAAACGTTTTGGACGTCTGTTGTTGGATTCGGTTTTGCAGTTGGGAATGCGCTGAAATTCACGCACAAAGGTTCTGTTACTGTGGGTGTCAGAGTAGTTGCTGAGGACACAATCGTACCCCTCGGCACATATGATGGTAAGATTTTTGTGTGAAACTTAACCCTACGTACCCAGTATGTGTAAAGAGTTAAACTAATTCACGTAGGAAGCTTCACGGAAGGTAACAATTGAGTGTACCGATGGAAAGAAGAATTAATATCCTACGTTTTTGAATGACAGATATCAATGTTTTAAAAGTTACGATAATGGCCTACTGGCTTTTGGAGTAGACTATTGACTATGAGTTGACTGTAATGGAGTTTAATTGACTCTAGTGGAATGTAGAGGACCTTTTTTCTTAGCTTGCAAATGTAAGGGTTAACGACTAATTCTCCATGTAGTTATGTGCAATTGGGATGCTCCTCTTGCTAATTAGTTGCCGATGTGGTTTCCTCAGAACTGGGAAACAGAGGTATTGGGCCATCGGGTACTAGTCCAGCGGAGATTCTCATTCCAGACAGCATGTTTGTTGAGTTTGAGGTTCGTGACACTGGAATTGGAATCAGTGAGGAGAAACTACAAGACATGTTTAACCCTTTCACGCAGGCTGATGCATCCACTTCACGCCTTTATGGTGGGACTGGCCTTGGTCTCTGCATAGTTCAGAGGTACCAATCATCCTTCAATTAAATTTCCAGTTTTAAGAACAATCCAAGCTCCCTTACGTCTTTTTTGATAAGTATCATGTTTTGGCTTTGGATTTTGTGGAGGAAGTTGCTGATAAATAGTTTGATGTGATCTTCAGGACTGTTCATACAGATCTAACTGTCCTTGCACTACAGGGGTCTTCTGTGACGTGTCCCTTTTGAATATTTTCACTGATCCTGTTCTCATACACTGTTGTTGATGTAGTAATCAAGAAGTCGTGCTTTTCCTATTGAGGTGGCATTAATAAGCTCCTGTTCATGCTTGCAGATTTGTCGAGCTTTTAGGAGGCACTATATGGGCTGAAAGTGAAGTCGGCAAGGGGAGCACCTTCCACTTTCGCTTGCCTTTTCTCCTCAACAGTCCGAAAGAAAGTCCACGAGAGATGTCTCCCAGAAAGTCTTCAAAAGACTACGCAGGTAAATAATTGTCCCAAAATTCCTCTGCATCGATGCATGAAGGAAACAATTACGAATTAAAGTAGAGGCTCCATAAACCATACAGTACATTAGATGTTCCATTGGCCACACAGGTCAGCTTTGATTTCTGTTCAGTGTCTAACCATTAACATTCCTTTTTTCTGCGATTGATTTTCTAACTTCACACATAATCAATGCGCAAAATTTGAGATGACACAAGTTTCTAGATTGTTGTAGGTTATGGGTCAAAGTTCACGGTATGGTGAATGAAGACTTCACATTAGATCAACACACGATTTTGGCTTCATTATAATAACAAGCTTCCTCTTCGTGCAGAGAAATTCCCCGGCCGTCAATCGTGGAGCCTAATGGGCGGCTTGATCTTCAACCCCCCTGGCAAATACCAAACCGATCCAGACTCCCCAGCCCAGCCCCGAAGTGTCAACTTAACCATCCGGGGCAGTTCAGCCAACGATCTCCTTGAGCTTTGGAAGGACAAAAACAACAGGGGAACATCTACAGCCTTCGAAGATTCCGACAGTAACGATTCTCCCACACCAGGCTGCCAAACTCGCTCGGGTACATTACTACGCCAATTGAGCAGCGGCAATCGTATGTATACTTCCCCGGACCGCTTCCAATTCGGCTCCCAAGACTCCCAACGAAGCATCTTGGAGAAGACGCGCTCAGACCCCGCCGTGCCCAGGCGCCATTCTGGTAGTCACTGGGAGACTCTCCGCAGTGCCCGAAGCGCAAGCAATGAAGGCACTCAGGGAATACCACCAGCACCAAGGGAGTTGTTGCCTTTGGTTCCCAATACTAGTAGCAACAACCCTGGGGAGCCCAATTTGGTTCCCAACTTCGTCTCGGCGTCTTCCCAAACGTCTTCCACGTTCTCGGAGTGGGACGTGGGAACCGGGTTCTTACAAAAGCCACATGAAGGTCCGATGGATTCCGACACTCCGAATGGGGAAGAGATGTCTTCTGGTGGAGTGGGGGAACGTGACAGAGGAATCGTTGTGGCTGGAATCAGTGGGATTGGGGTTGTTGCTGGAGGGGGAGTGGCTTTGCCTCGAGGGGATGGAGGTTCGGCGAGGTCGGATCTGAGCAGGGAATCCTCGGCGGAGCTGGAAAACATGTTGAATAATAAGGTTAGTTTGAATATTCTCTTGGCGGAAGATAATGCCATTAATCAGAAAGTGGCGAGTAGGCAACTGGAGAAGCATGGGCACGTGGTGTTTATTGTGGGAGATGGACAGCAAGCGTTGGACGTCATGTGCGAGCGGCATGATGACTTTGATCTCGTGCTCATGGATGTTCAGGTACTTGAATCCTTCTTCCTGTTTTTTGAATTTTCAATTGACACTTTTGTGTTTATACCTTCGTGCAAATATATTATTTCATCAAATGGGTCTGAAAGAAAGGTTATCTTTGAAATATTCAAGCATAGAACTTGATAACTTTGGATCAACGAGAAGTTATATGGACGAAACTTTGCCTTGAAACTCTCTGTTCATCACCTAGAATATGGTCTTTGGAGCGCCTAAGAGGTTTCCTTTTCCTAGTGAATGTGTTGCTCTTATAGTGCAGCAAGTTTCGTCTCTCTGTAGTCGGCGTTGTGCAGGAAAGGTCTGAATTTTTTTAGCGTGTAAAGGACCAAGATTTCATGATGAGAAAAATGAGCAATTTGATTGATTATACTGTGAAAATAATAGAATTCAAACAGGGCGAAGTTTGGTATCACCAGAATCAGTTAAGACCCTTGCATTTGGTGGTCAAAAAACAAACATAACTGAACGAAAGAAGACTCCCTCCTGACCTACTTGAAAAGTACTAAAAACTACGCGAGGTCCAATTTGGGCCACCTGGTCTTTTAATCGTTTGGATTTTCGGTGGAAACCTCTTTGCTTACTGTTATTGAGGTTGCAGGGTGTAACTTAATATCGAAGCTGACGTGTGAACAAATTTGTTTTGGGTCCATGTTGTGGACATCTGTTCTTGTGAAATGGTGACTCCAGAGTACTGCTTTTTCTTAAATACAAAAATTTCTTTGTTGCAGATGCCAGTTATGGATGGCTTGAGGGCTACGAATCTCATACGGAAAGCTGAAAGTGAGAACGGTTGGACCCGGGTACCGATTCTGGGGCTGACTGCACATGCCATCCAGGGGTACCAAGATACTTGCCTCCAACATGGAATGGACGGCTACCTAGGAAAACCTTTTGATATTCATCAGCTTCTTAAAACAATTGGTCATATGCTGCCCCCTGATACACTTGGGCAGCATACATTGAACCGCTGATGTTGTACAGTACAGAACAGAACAGCAATCACAACACAACATTGAACAATTTTTCTGAAACTTGATCGTCACTCTGGTGTCTTTGGAGCATCTCAACTTTGCCTCATGTCTTGTTGTTAGTGATATTCATGTATTCGAGGGTACTTCACTTATTCTGGCTATCAATTGTGGCTGTATATCATGAAATTTCACGTGTTTGCGGTCTCATTTTATTAGCTTTGTATGAAACTGTTTGTTTTAGATGAAGTGACTTGAAAGACTCGTCATTTTTGGTTCTCCGTATTATTTCCCACCAATTTGAGACGAGAGGGTGCTTTACCAGTTCCTTCGGTCGTGCTGAAGGTGATAATTTGAAACGCTGGGGCATATTACTGATAGGTTGCTCAGAAAGTTATAATACCCACATTAACCCATAAACGTCGACACGGCCATTTTGTGGCCGATGGATGACAAGGAGTCTCTCTATTTAGGACAGAACTGCAACTATTCATCCTTCGAATTTTGTGCCGAAAGGGAAGATCTTCTACAGTACTTTGACCTCCAATGCGTATTTTTTATTTTTTTAAAGTAGATGATGTCACATGGTTCCCAAAGCCATGATTTCCATGGTCACCAGTCCGTCCTTTAAAGGTTAACCCTTAGCCCCTAAATGCCTGAGGCACCAAATTTTGGTGTCAACAATACTTTGAAGTTACCTAAATCTTTAGTAGTTTATATTTTTGAAAAATTCTTTAGAAGTCTAGTTTTTGCATCAAAAATCTGATTTTGAAAAAGATTGATTATGATTTTTCTATTCAAGATTTTGTGCAAGGGTGTCCATTGCAATCTTGATTTTCCATAGTGTTGAGGGCTCTTGGAAATGAGCCTCAAATACACTAGATTGAGAAAAAAAAACATGTGAAATTCATTGAAAAAAATTGTAGTGTAGATTTTGAGAAGCCATAAATTGATTTGGGTTATGCATGTTAGGCCCTTAAACCTCATATTTTTGGTGACCAACTTTTTAGATTTGACACGTGGAAAGAGGATTGATAGGTTTCAAATCACTTTTGTAGTTTTAACACCCAAATGATCAAACATTATAATCTTTCAATCCATAAGTGATATAATTGTGTTTTCTTTTCCTATGTGATCTCAAACATGTTTGGCTTGAATTTGTACAATTATAGTTTTTTATTAGAAGGTACGACTTGTCAAAATACTGACTTTTTGTTCAATTCCGAGCTAATTCTTAGAAGCTCAAAAATGGCTTTGGGCATTTAGGGGTTAAACAATCCTAGAGACCATGGAAATCATCCCTTTTGCCATTCGATGACATCATTTACTTAAACTAAATTGTTCATTGGAGGTCAAACTATTATGCATGATCTCTTCTTTTTGCATAAAATTCTAAGGATGAACAATTGCACTTTTGTTCTACATAGAAAGATTCTTTGCCATTCATCAACCAATAATTAGCTATAGAATCATTTATTTGCATTACAAATCATTTCCAATGCTTTCTTATTCTTATGGAATAATGTTGTTCTTTTTAGGCTAACACAACTGTCATTCTTCTCGGGCAATGGGCACTTGACCTCATTGCTTTGGGATATGGGGAACCGATATCAGCACCATCTCTCTTGGCCACCATAAATTTTGAAAGATTGTGATGAAGAGTTTGTTTTGAAAAATAATTCAAAGGATGTGAAAGGGATTGTATCATTTCTTACTAAAAGACAATAAATGAGGAGTAAAATCACAACAAATGATGTTGAGCTTGAGGTGCCTACAATGAAGCATTCTTGTGGCAATTCATCATATTTGAAACCACCTACACTACTTCCGAAGGTTGAAGATTTAGCTATGGATGAGTTGGTGAAAGGTATGTGGAAGTATCAAAGTAATCACTAATGTTGAAATTTAAGCAAGTGAGGTAGAGTGGGTGGAAGGTTACTTCTTCATTGCATAGAGTGAAAGTTTTGAACATCTACAAAGGAATTGTGATGAGTTTACAAAGGCATTACATGATGGCATTGCGTATTTTAAAAAAAACTGATACATTTGAAAGTTGGAGACAAACTTTGACAAAGGAGGCATGAAAGCATTAATGGAAGGTCTATAAGATAGATGACTGAATGCAAAAGGGAAAATGTATGGAACAAGTCTTGTTTGTGAATTTGTTGGTTTTGGTGCAAGTATTGAGATACTAAGCCAAATGAGTGCAATATGATCCAATGCTATGAGAGTAGTCTAAAGCAATGAGTCTAGATAAGAAAACAAATCTATTTGCTAATCTACATGTTCGAATAATCTAATTGATAGTTTATCACTTCATGCTTACATTTCAAAAGTTGGCATAAAATAGTAGTGAAAGAAAAATGTAAAGGAGATGAAGTTGAAGAAGGTCCATCTAAATAGACCACTATAACAAAAAAATATATTGCAAACAATACTAAGACCTAAGGAATTGATGAAAGGTGAATAATTTGTCTCCAAGGGTGACCCATCTAGTTTAAAGTGGTGATGGCCAAATACTTGATGACTTTGAAGATGATTTGGAAGACATTGAAGTTGATGGCTATGAAATCCATCATAAATATCAACAAAATGAAGAATGAAGAAGGCCTCTATCATTTTGTTTTCTAAATTCACTATAAGAAACCAAAGTTTTTTGATGTCTAAGTTGACGGATTTTAGGTGTCATCAAATGTAACGACTTGTGTTTTTATGTCAACAATAATGTCTTAAGTAACATCAAGATGTTACATTGGACATCATTGTTGACATAAAAACATAGGTTGTTACATTGGATGTCACCTAGAATCCATCACCTAAAACACGGGTTTTTTATAGTGATTGACACATATCAGAGTTAAAAAACTATCTACTTTGATCAAGTAAATCCTACAAATGGTAAAGAATTTTAGTTTCCACACCTCTATGTAAAAAATCTTGATCCAAAATTGACCATTTTCTGAAATTTTTGGTCTAAAAATGCAAATTAAATATTCTCATGGATTAAAAGGAAGTAAAGAAAGTTGTAGCCACATTATTATTGAAAATGAAGTTAAAACACTATAGAAAATTGATTTGAAGATCCAAAGTGATTGTAAGAACGACTAGTTGATTTTCAACAATTTTTTACTATTTTCATGCCTTTTTTTCTAATACTCGTGAAAATTAGATAATATCTCTGAAAAATGATAAATATAGCCAATGTATGCACCTTCAAGAAATGGTACTTTCAAGAATAAAAAGTAATGAAAATTTTTCTAAGTAGGAGAGTTAGAAAAGTACAAAAAGTCAAGAAAATAGATATTTTGATGTTTTAATTTGTAAAAAATAGGGAAAATAATTAATAAGAAAACTGAATTTTTTCCATATCTAAGAACTTCATGGTGAAGATATTTCACCAACATAATGAGCTTGAAAGCATCTTCAATGTTTAGAAGTGCATGCACCAAAAAAACCTATATGCATAAATGTGGAGGACATAAAATAATCTATTTTAAAATTCCCTTGGTAGTAACATGCTTGCCTATTGTGGAAATCAACAATTTTTTTTCCATTCTGAACAAGTGCTAGGGTGGAGATCACTTAAAAAATTGATGAAGCATTGTATTTCTACATACCTACATCTTTTGGACCAAAAAATACTTTACAATTAGATTCATGCACTTTTTCATCCAAATTTGGCAATTCATCCACATTTTTAATAGAAATGGAAAAGTTTTGGCAAAAAAGATTACTTTTATTTTTTAAATGGTGCCATTTGGCCCCATGGTGCCAAAAAAAGGGTTGGTCGGAATAGACCACAAAATTTCCACTTTAGATCATTAATTTAAATTTGAATTTTTTTGGTCTTATGAAGAGCAAAGATATATTTGAATCTACCATTGGAATTTTTATTTTAAAAAATTATATGGATGAAAAATAGTATGCCTAAAACAATGTAGTGTATTTTGAATTCTAAGTAGATTTGGGTATTGCAAGATTTTATTGGAGGTGTTCATTGGTTTGGTCTTGAATGAAAATTGGTGGAGATATGCCTAACATGGTATAGATTTTTAAATTCAAAATTCATAATGCAAGAATTTCCTACAAAAAACAATCAAAGTCATCTAAAATTCTCAAGGAGGGTCCAAAAATCCTTTTTCTTCAACTTCTTCAACTAATATCTTCCAATCTATATTGTCAAGCTTTGCAAAGTTTTAACCACATTCCCTCATTTAAATTTAGTGCTAGATCTTTTGATTAAATGACCCTAAAAGCATTTTTTTGTTTGCTTGTCTCAATGCTACAAAAAAGCCAATTTTGAGTGGTTCTTGAGCAAGAAAAGGCCTTGGGGTTAAAAGACCTTAGAGGTTAAAAGCAACCAAACAAAGTTGAAGCATTTTTTACTTCAAGGGTGTCCTCTTAGAGGTAGTTTAATGACATGCATAGGTACCCAATGCTTTCAACTTTGAAAATTTGTAAATTTTTTCTTCACATGGACTTACAAAAGAACTTGGGTTGAATTTCTCTTAAGATCTCTAATAACCTCAAAAAAAATAAAAAATGGAATTTGAACTTTGAAGGATGTAGAACAAAAAAAAGTGGTACTTTGGAGGTGCTCCTCCCTTAAACCTAATTGTGCTTTGCTTATTTGAGTGTCAAGGTGAGGAATTAAATTTTGATGCCAATGCGAATTTTGTAAATGGTGGAATAGTGGGAGTTGTGTTCTAAGGTAACCATACTTAATTGTGACTCCTATACAAAACTAATCCCTACAAATTTTTGTTTAAAATGTACTTCTATTCATAAGATTCTAGGATTTCTTACTTTTCTGTACACTTATTTTTTGTTTTCTACAAATTTATAATTTATTTATATGGTGTCCAAAAATGCATTCTAAGAGAATATAGAATGTTTTGTTATCTCCAAACAAGATTCAATGGAAAATTAGGCAATTTAATAATAGGAACAATGTTCAATTACTATTTAGACACATTTTAGTGCAATTACCTTTATCCAAGAGTTGATCAATAATGCCTTTGACATCTTGCATGCATTGAAAGCCTTCTTATCCTATCCTCCTCTTGAGCAACTTTAATTGCAATTGTTTTCTATTTTGTTTGTCCCTCTCCTTTGCCTCCTCATTTTGAAGCTTCTTTCCTTCTTCATGACTAATTTTGATGCCATGGTTTACAAGTGTGGCCTTCCAAATCACCCTAAAATTTTGGATATTAGTTTTCAAAACAAAATTGACAATTACTTCTAAACTCATTTCTATTTAGACAATGTTTGAATTGATTTACATTATGAATTTAGAGGGATTCAAATAAGCTAGGGTGAGATGCACTTCATGGAATATGAAATTTACATACATGAAAAACAAAGAACTAAACTCATTATGAAAAAATAGAGATGGGAAACAAAAGCAAAACGCAATATGAAAATTAGAGTTGAACTTCAAGGATATTTCAAAGATCACTAGTGTACCTTGTGCCATTGCCACAACCAAAAACCAAAGTAAAAATAATTTTCTAATTTGTTTCTTCATAAAAACTTCAAAATTCAATATCTTTCATATAGTATATCCAAACACCACGAAATAAGGCCCATGCACCCCTCCTTGCAGAGAGCTTTCTAACAATACCAAGAACGCAACCAAGGGAGGCACAACCCACGAGATCTCAATGTAACAAACAAACAAACAAAACAAATAGCCTAACATAAGGTATAGTTGTAAATATGTCTTCGAGTATCAATATAAGACTATGGATTAATGTAATTCTAAACTAGAATATTTTTTGATAGTAATCAAAGAATGCATTTTTTTGGTTTTGTTTCAATCTTCTTTCATTTTCTAGCAAGAATATTAAAATTTGAACCAATTCCAATCTAATGACTCTTTGCTTGTCTCTGTTTTCCTTATTTCTTTTTTTGATTTGGTGTTGTAAATAACTTTTAGAAGTGACACAAGTGTAGAAGATTATAGAGTACTATAAGGCAACTACATCTACTTTTGACCTCTTTTAGGAAACAAACCCTTCATATTCTTGCCTAACATATAGTACTTCATTTCATGAGAATCTAGAGTAGCTTCTAGGTACAACTATTTTTCAACATTTTTTAAATATTTTAGTTTATCCCCTCAGCACCTAAATCCTTTCTTGAATTTTTGCATATTTTTGCTTATATCTTTATAAATATGTATTATTTACCTCCATTTCATCATACAAAAAGTGTGATTTTCTGAAAGTCAAGAATGAATTTGGATAAATGAGAAGTGTTGTGATCACAAGAGTCTGCAGAACATGTATTCATCAACATCAAACTGTTTATTAATTCTTGCATCTTTAATGTCCCTTTTTCTCCTTGCACCTATGCAGAGGACAAGAAAACTACTTTTTTTTAAAAATACCTCGACAAATAGATGCAATCCCAGTGTAGGAACCTTCTTGTTGAATCTTCAAGTACACAAAACAGTTCAACTATTTCAGCCTTTCAATTTTGGACTCTAACTTAGCAAAATCTTTCTTGACAGCCGACCATGTCACCACCAAGCATGAGAAAACTGACTTGGTGTGGTCTTCGTTGGCCAGTGTACAGAATACTGTAGTGCAGCCAACCCTGCTTCCTCTGGCAGGCTTGGAGAAGTAGACCTATTAGTACTGCAGTAGAAGAGAGTAACCTGAATCCTCACAGCTCAAAAAAAACTTTAGGTTCGAACAAAGAGGGATCAACAATCTAAATCAAACGAGATACCAACGAAGCCGGATAACTTCATTATTCTCAACTGCGCCAAGGAATTATCTCCTTGAAAGTAAAGAAAAGTTTCATAATCTCAAAAACCATTGCATCACTCGAAGGTAGAGGATACTGACCCCAACTACCAATAGCACCCCATCTCTTCTTCCACATTTTTGAACTTATCAGTAAGTGCTGTAAGCATGAGTTGCTAAATGTCAATGGCCACTGATATTTGAATGGAAAATGGGGATGTCTACTGTCACTTTCAAAGGTCTACAACCTCCGACTTTGAAATTGCATAAGAAATGCTCATATAGTGATCAAAATTTGATCTCAACAGATTGAGCTCTCGCTCCCAAAGATCTCTCCATAGCTCTAACCTAATCTCCCGAAAATCACAGTCCTACACATGATAAAATGCTCGAAGTGACGCTATTAGTATCCTCCACCTTACTTCAGCAGATTTCACATTGCCCAGGTGCAAATTGACGATGGCGATGCAGTCAAGTAAACCAAGGACTCAGACAGAAGGAGCTACTGGGTGGCCAACATGCACATGCAGTTAGTTTCGAAATACCTGACCTGGCCACCAGGCTCAATAGTCGGACATTTGAAACTCACGCTCAGTTGTAGATCGGTTCCATCGATTTCCAGTTCCTGGGTCTCGGTTCCACCGTATCCAGTAGATCGATTCAAAGATGGCGAAGGCGACAAGCTCAAAAGCCAAAAGCACAATATAACTCACTTTCAGTCTCTTTCCTTCTTTTTCCAGACTGAGGCCGACGAAGATATTGATAACAGCCAGAAAGAGTGCCAAGCGTCCCACCCACCAGTGGTACCAATTCCAATACTTGCGCACATTGGCATCCTTCTTGGGGCGTAATACGACGGCCAGAACCTGCATGATTAGCACCACCCATAAATATCGGTTTTCATGACCTAACGTCTCACGTTGACAGTAAGATTAGAAAGAATCCGTTCACGAACTTTGAGCTTCTCCTTGATTTCTACAGAACAAAATATTCTAAAAAGAGTGAGGAAGAGCCCACTTCATTCCGGCGAAGCTAGTTGTAGAGAGGGAAAACAGCACGGCAGAGTAGAGCAAATGTCAGGATCCTGTCCACGTGACTCATACAATTCCTATATCTTTCGTAGTTTCCTAAGCAGACGAGGAAATCAAAATTCGTTAAGTGAGGACTGCCTTGGCTACGCACTTCAATTTGAATTGAATTCTTTGAGCGAGAGCATTTACAATTACAGGAACTTTTTTGAGGTGAGAAAGGAGATCGTCTGAACACACCTGTAAAATAGCCAAGATGAAGAGGAATATACCGAGTCCTTTGTGACCAGTGAGACCTGGGACATCGATCTGTTTTGCAAGATTAACACCAGTAGCCACACCAGCAATGATGAAAATAAACCCGACAGATTGAAACGTGGCGTGGAGGTAGAACCAGGCAGGGTCAAAGCCCCGAGCATAACGAGCAACCATTGCTCCAATAGGCAGCAGGACTCCCCATCCAAACACCATGAGGGCTCCATGTGCCTTCACTTTCTTGTCAAGCGTAGAGGCTGCTGATTCCCCTACAGCACCTGCAGTACCAAAATGTAGCTCAGTCTCACCAAACCCAAAGAAACCACTAAAAGCAACTAAACCAACTGTAAAGAAACCAATAAAAACAGAGTCCTAAATGGAGTGTTCAATTCAAATTCACAGTAAGGCAAGAACGAAGGCACCCTAGTTTATAATGCAGTATTAGAAGAATAATGACATTGGTCAGAAAAGGAGACCCATGAAGTTGGGAGTACGATCGAACGTACCCACAGGAAACTGTGAGTTTTGAAGTTTGTCCATGTATGAGGCTTTGTGGTACGAAATGGTAGAACCGTCAGCAGATGCGGGGCCGTAAGCATAGAGAAGAAAGTTAGGAATGACTTTGGATGTTGCGAAGTTGACTTGCAAGGCGACATAAACAGTCTTGGTTGTGCCATCGTAGGAGGCTTCAGGCAGAGCCGTGAAAGCCAGTCTTGTATTGTCCTGGAAGACTTGAGACGGGATCCTATCCTTGAGGTAGTACTGCTGAATTTCAGGAGCACCCGTCACGCCCAATGTAGCTATCACAGCTGTGGATCCTGGCATGACGCCTGACTCTGAGAATCCCAGCCCTGCCCATTGCATTGCAATGAGCGGAGCAGCAAACACCATACTCACATAGTTCTTTTTGTTGTCCTTGAGCACCTGCTCATCAAGCACCACAAAGGTCAAGTCAGCAATTGCCAGCCAAGTCTATACAAATTGGTCTGGCATAGTACATTCTAACGATTAGGTGCTGCAAATTCGGTTCCTTCATTTCTTACCACACTACAATCCTAGGTCTAGATAGGAGTTCTCCACTTTACTCCCAAGGAACATTTACTGCATCCATCATGCATCTCGCATCCTCCCATTTCGAATCTAATGGCTAGTACATGATAACAGTATTCAGAGTCCTATACTTCAATAAGGCAGGTCACCTTATTTCCTAACCCACACTGAGTAGAAACCAGAGTGCAGTTCTTCGAGATCAGGCGACTATACTTCAATGTCATCTAAAACCCGGGCGACATCACAAAACTTCAATAGAGCACGTAACACTTCAACCAGAAACGACCGGCAATAGTACCACATCTGAGCTGCAGATTAGGTCAAACCAATGTCCAAGAAACAGAACGTATCACAGCGAGAGTTAGAAAGGAGGCGGAATTAGGTCAGCCAGATCCATACCCACAATACGAACTTCTCGCCGTTGGCAGCGTCCAACGGAAAGGGCGATTCCATACATTGAAGCGCATCGGTGGCGAATGCGGTCACATTCGCCACGGTGAGCACAGTGGAGCAATCTGCGGCAGACGTTCCGTGCGCGTGTATCAAGAGAATCAGCGCAATGGAAACGCACAAACACGAAGCGTTTCTAGCCTTCACCATAATGACAGTCCACTCTATCTAATCCTCTGTTTTCCCTTCCCTTGCTCCGTTCTCAACACAGTGCAAGGACTCTGCATACCATGCTTGCACGTTTCACGCAAGAACACTGGCAACGTGCTAACCTATAACTTGCAACTGATCCGCCCACCACAAAGTCCGCGCGCTTGTACCAAAACCAGCTAGCAAAGATGGTGACCGCAGACTGTCACAAAGTGAATGGTGGCGAACATTTGCTTTGAAAATCAAAATGTACGTGTGCACAGATTCAAAACTCAAGCAGATTTGAACCTGTCTCCCTCTCTCTGTATATATTCAAAACTCAAGCTGATTTAAACACCTCTCTCTCTCTCTCTCTGGGTATTCAAAACTCAAGCTGGTTTACACCTCTCTCTATCTCTCACTCTCTGTGTGCATTCAAAACTCAAGCTGATTTAAACCTCTCTCACTCTCGGTGAGTGTTTCTGTCTCCCGCCCACAGAGATCGGAAGTTCTACACAGTGGGTACAGTGTGCGTGTCACTGCAAATGCAGGTGTGCAGGTGTAATGAATGAAACACATTCGTCTACCGTGGCGTCACGTACCACAAGTTACAGCAATTGGAGCAGGTGCGTGAGGTTGACATGAGTTGCGCAAGATTGGTGCAGCTTGCTCGATGCCAGAAATAGACCGTGTCGACCTGAAATCAATGGAAACGTCCTTGCGCCAGAGCGGCGGGACCAGGCGCAACTGGAACATTCCCACTGCGACTGCCAGAGCGCCGGAACCTCACGAAGTCACGAATGGATTTTATATTTCATTTAACTTATTTGGGGCAATCTCCGCTGGATTGATGAACACTTAATAGGAATATGAAGGGGACCCATACTAATTAATCGACATTCCACACTATATAAATATCTATTTTTATTGTACATCAGTAGTTATTGAAGTGTCCAGGGATGTACATCATGTTTCAAACATCTACTGTTTTCTACAATCAGTCCCTTTAATTTTTTGGTCCCCTCAGGGTTGCTTTACACCTAGAGGCCGGGCCAATTCTCCTTGAGGCCAATTGCACAAAATTTCAGCCCCTTTTGGGCTAGAGGCCGTCCCCAAGTAATAATTACTAATGGGGGCCAATTCTCCCATATGTAAAGGCCTTGGGGCCAAAAAGTTGGGCTGATTCAAAAAAACTTAGGAAAAAAGGAAAGAGGGGCTAAAATTTCAGGGCCACTTTCAACCTAAGGTAGGAGGCTCGAAATCCGCACAGGCTCTAAAAACGCACACCTCCTCAAATGTACAGTATTTGTACATGGGATTTTTTCATCTTTACATGGATGTATCAATAGTGTACATTTGAGGAGGTGGGCAATTTCAGAGCCCTATGCCATTTCAACTTAAAAAATTCATAACTAATTCTACAAAGCTCCAAAAAATAGGAAATGACTTGGATTAGATGTCAATTCCTCTTGTCTTTCAAGAAAATTTTACTTAAGAGTATTTCAAGAAGTTTCACCTCCCCAAAATTTAGTTTCAGCTCTTAGATAGACTCTTTATGGACCTCCTACCTTACAAGCCAATTGCACAAAATCCAACGAATCAGATTTGTTGAAAAAAATAATATTTTATTAAAAAAAATTTAATTGAAATTTGACTTTGGCCCCTAGGCCAAGAATTGTCCTCTCATTTTTGGTGCACCCAATTTAGAAAGCTCGGGCCATGTTACATCATGTCTTTTTTTAATAAATACTTCATTCCACCAAATTGGTCCAGCCTCTAAGAGTAAAGGGATTGGGGCTGATTCTAGCCTTTTATCCAATCACAAGTGAGGATTCTTGGCCTCTGACAAACGAAATTGACCTGGCTTCTAAGTGTAAAGCGGCCCTTAGTACCCCTATTCAATGAAGCTATTTGACTTCTGTCAGTCTATACAAATGGAAGGAAACATGCAAAGTAGGGATGGAAAGACTTGTTCATTCATCCTCCAAACTAGAGTAGTAGATTAGGCCCATTTTCCTAGACACTATCTGCATTGTTGGCAATTTGGGAACCCTTTTTTCTTTATAGGATGAAGATTTTTTTATTTCATTTCAATGAGCTTAATTTTTTTTAAATTACGTACTTAAAGATGTAATAAAGTAAATTCTTAAATTAAGGAATCTTCAAATTTTCAAAATGAATCTTTAAAAAATGAGAAATTTAGAAATTTAGAACCTACAACTCTTCAAAACTATAAATTATCATTCTAGAAATTCAAAAATTTAGAATATTCAAAAAATTATAAATTTTGAGATTATAAATTTCTAAAATTTTAAACTTTCACGATTATAAATTCTTCATAAAAATCAGCACATACAACAATGAAGCTCTAATGTAACAACAACACTAATGCTTCTATCTAAGTAAAACATGTTATGTTTTGTGGCAATATCAAGTTTGAAATGATTCTTGGTTACTAGTAGCTTTTAATCAGATATAGAATATTCAATAAAATTTTAGTTTTTATTGGAATTAACTAACACATCATATTTATAATTTAAAAAACATAAAGTTAATGAATAAAAAAAATTACAAACTAAAATTTATAAATAAAATAATTTGTAAATCTTCAAATTAATTAATTCAAATTTATAACTAGTAATTTTAGCAACTCAAAAATTCAAAAATTTATAGATTTGGAGAATTTCAGAGAACATTGATAGCAATATGAAGAAAATTAAAGCCTTATTAGTTATAAAATAACTCTCAGAGCATCATCAATCCAACTCTCTAAACGACTCAATAAATTTTCTTACTAGCTTTTGCTCGGTGTAAGATTAGAACTTTAATTACTATCATTTATTAACCCCTAAAAGCTTAAGGGGCAATTTGGACAAAACACAAATCTGTTATAAAATATAAGTTCTATAATTTTTTTGAAGTTTTCATCAAAGAAGATAACATAAAATATGAAAAGTTGAAAGTATTTGTACAATCAAAATTATAAAACTATTTTTAGATTCTCTTCAAATGAATTTTGAAGATATAACTTCAAAAACTTATTAAAAATGTAATTTCTATCTTTGGTATTTGAATTTTTTTTATTGGTCAAAATTATGGTTTCTATTTATTTGGAATAAAGTGAATAAGATCTAATTATGAGAACAACACTTTCTTCAAATAATAAATTCTCCAACACTAGGCAAATTCTAAACAGTTGGTGCTATATCCCTCATAATTTGTGTTGAATTATAGCAGTTTCATTTTTGAATACAAAAATTGAAAGACAACCCAATCTAGTTTTTATAAAGAGAAAAGAAGTTTTATTTTTTTACTTTTTTTCTACTTGAAAATACTTCTTGAAATTGGACAACAAATATGAAATGTTACTTGAGCGCTTGGGAATTAAGTGCTTTGACAATATGTCTTAATTCCATTTTTATTAAATGTATTTGTCAATATTTTGCTATATATATATATATTCTATAATGTACTAACTATATATATTTAATGCATAAGTAAATTATTGGATTTTAATCAAAAGTATTTATTTAAAATAACTTAAAATTCAACAATAATTCAAATTGTAACCTGTAGATCATCTATGACAATGAATGAAATTTCAGGTCTTTTACATTTTACAATACCAATGGAGATGGGACACAAACAATTTACAACAACTTGCATTAAAATATTCAAGTCATTGTGGCTAAAAAAGAAGCATATGCAATTTTCAGAGTGATCATGAAACCTACTTCAACAATGAGTTTATAAAGGTAGTTAGCTTTCAAGTTCATTTGCTTCCAAACAGTAATTTCTTTTTACTTCAAGCTATTTTAGGGTTGTAATACACACAAAATACTACAACATTCATGTTTGCTCATTAGAAATTTATCCACTTATTTTCAACATAGGGTGCATGGACTAAAACTGAACAAAGCATAGACTCAGATTTTGCAATCACTGTAACAATCAAGTGACCTCTAAGATAGACTACCGGCGCTAATGCAGTGGTTGTTAGTGTAGGTCAATCTGCATTAACTCGTTTTTATAGTTTACATGCTTTTGCATTACCCCTCCACAGCACGAAAGCACCATATGCAGCCTTCCTGCAAAGCCTCCATGAATCTATCCCAGGGACCAGTGCCAATAAAAGCAAAATCCAATTTATTCCTGGAAGGATGCGGCCCCATGACCGAGGTAGGCACCAAAATTCTCCAATTATTGGGCCAATAGGTGCATTCTCTTTTTCTACAGTCAACAGTGAAGTCATACATCAGACCATTCTGGTCCGCAACGTCCTTACAGGATTAATAACACATGAACCACTGTGGCAAGATGTGAGAAGATTTAAAAATTCAGCATGTTAATTGTAAAAGGGTCGTTTTCAATAAAGCCTCTTCTCTTTCAACTTCCTTTAGAGCTACAAATGCTCCATTTAAACAGGTCTACTGGATTATCGTACAAATGCTAACTACGAAAGGAGCAATTGTCCCAGCTAGAGAAAGCAGTTGAGATCATGGTGCGAATCAGTCTCCGACATAAGATTCTATTATTGTACCACTACACCAACCACCAACTGAAAAAAGACATATTATACAGACCAACAGAACATGCAGAAGCTCTAAAACATAAACTCATTTGCGGTCAGAATGACCAGAAACATCGCTTGCAAACATGTGCTTCACTCGTGACAAAATAGAATCTTGATTTGGGTCATAAGGATGGTCTTTGGATGGGATTTCAAGTATCGCTGGAAGTGGTTTCGAGTAACTATCAACCATGAAGCGAACCATGTTGGCAATCTGCAAAAACAGAGTAGAATAACATGTTGTAAACGAAAAGCTGCGTCGGTACGAGCAAAGTACGTCTACAATGAAATTTTACAGGTACGAAGCATCGCATCTGGTAAAAAAATGACTTCGGACCAGCCAGATCATGATTTCCAAGGAAAAAACACAAGTAAAATAGAAAGAAACACTAATCAAAGATAGCGCAGAGAGAAAACCCACGTATTGACTTATGAGAACGATCGCAATGTCTTCGCGAGTTGTGAATTCCTTAAACGAGTCCTCAATTTGCTTGACCGTAGTCTCTGTAAGTCAATGATAATTTGAAAAGTAAGGCATGATTAAATACTCCTCTACCACATCAACGTAAAAGCAACTGGTCTCTAACATATTGAACAGCAGTGTGCCTTCAAACGCAGAATTAGTTTCTAAAAAATAGAACAGCACTTACTATTGTCCACAACTAGATAATTGGTTTTGCGTCGTAGGTCCACATTGCCGACTCCTGCTAGCAAAAAACCTGTCACTGTATCCTGTCAACAACACCATCCCGATGCACTTTAAAATCTGGTCAACAAATGCTGCTCCATCATAGAGACCCCCATCTGAACTATACTTCAATTAACAGGGGTTTCTGTTGCAATAGATCTCCGATGTGGCACCCAAAAACTTGGGAAGAGGAGGACCAGAAGAACTATAGGTGGAGGAAATAAGTGAAGCCAATCACCAATTCAACGTGGGTAAAACTTAAACGACATTTTAGGTTTGAGAATCTTTCATTCATGGGCATCAAGACGTGCACTTATACAAATGACTAATCAATGATGAGCTATTGCCCTCCTCAAGGCAACAGACAATCTCAAAGACAATAACAAAGGAAATGGAAAAAAAAAACTCACAAACTTTTCGATGCAAAAAGAGCACACTCATATAGTTGAATATTAGAGATGCTATCCTCAAGATTTCCTTAAAACAAGATTCCGGCTGGGTCTAACGTTCAAATAATTTCCAGCTTCCAACTGATTCTCAAACACCAAGACACGGTGTTTGACGTTATCAATTACAACACGGCACGTCTAGAAGACTAAACCTTACCAGCAAATAGATTATTCCTTCAAGGTAGAGGATACTAAAACCATACTAAAAAACGCCTAAAGATCTGATCCCGTCTCCTATATTGATCCCTGATACCAACAACAGCTCATCTATATGTAAGTAACTGGGTCTATTAGCAAGTCGTGTAAGCATAACTTGGCTACATATCTGTGGTACCTGATCTTTGAATGTAAAATACGGTTGTCTATTCTCACTCATAGTTATCTACAACCTCCCACATTGAAATTTCATCACAAGAAATTCAAGCATAGAGAAAAAATTCTTCTCGTAACAGTTCTGTTTAGTCTACCCAGAGTGATCTCTCGATAACACTATACTGATCTCCCAAAAATCACAATATCAATTATACCGTGACCTTGGAAACCTGAAACCAATCGCTCAAGTAAATGCAAACCCTCATGAAGCAAGTATGCAATTCAAGAGCAGCACCAACGCGTTGTTGATCCACAACTAACGATATGGCACAACACCGATCGAAGCCAAAATTCTAAAACTCCGATCCACGAAACCCTAATCCTTCCACCACCCCTCAAACCCCGAAACTGATGCTAAAACCCTGCAGCTTTCCCACACCGATCCACGTTCACAGCTCACAAAGTAATCGAAACCCTACTACTTCAAGAAACCCACTGATCTACACGCTACTACAAATTCAAGAAACCCTAGTCGCAGCCAAAGCATCCCAAAGAACTTACAAATTCGAGGGTAAAGTCAGAGCACCCCAATGACGAACAGGAAAGGCAGAGGGCAAGGGCTTGAAGCTGGGAAGGGAGGGCGCATAAATACCTCATCAGCAATGATGGCGATGAGCGAAGAGCCCCGCGATGATGACACTTGCGCTGCCGAAGCTCCTGCCATGGTGAGCAAAATCAATCCTGAACTAAGGTCGAAATGCTCAACTCTTGTTACGCACAGACAGGAGAAGCAAAGTGTTTGTAAACGTTGGTCCGCTTCTTCCAAAGATGGTTGCTTGCGTTCTCGAGCTGAAACACTGCCCTGTGCGACTGAGGAGAGCAAACTGCAGCGGACTCGTAGTTCGTGCTGATGCCCCGAGAGGATGGATGAAAATCGAAACATTCATCTCATTATTTTTTTATTTTTATTTTTAAACATACGGCCTTCAAGGACCGCAGCAAGGACTGACCTCACACTGCCATGCTAAACCATGGACCAATCCCCGTCAGGAAAAAGTAGAGGAACAACCCCCTCCCCATGTGAACAAAGCTCTCACAGCATGGGGAGCCCCCATGCAACCAATGTCAGCATGGGGAGTTCAACCGGGAACCTCATGGGTTCTACGGAAGATTCTTTCACATGGCCATCACCTAGGGTAGTTTAACCCCTAAATGCCCAAGGCTTGTTTGGAGCTTCTTGAAATTTGTTCAAAATTGAACAAAAAGTCAACATTTTCATAAGTCATACCAATTTCTTTTTAATTGTAACCGTACAAATTCAAGTTAGACATGTTAGAGATCACGTAGGAAAAGAAAACACAACAATATTACTTACAGATTGAAAGATTATAATGTTTGATTATGAGAGTGTTAAAACTAGAATTTTTTTTCAATTCTCTTTTTGCATGTCAACTCTAAAAATTTGGTCACTAAAAAATATGAGGTTATAGGGCTTAGCATGCACAACCCCAATCAATTTATAGTTTTTCAAAATCTATTCTACGATTTTCTTAAATGAATTTCTAATGTGATTTTTCCTCCATGATGAAATGTGCACTAGTGGATAAGTAGAGATTGCCTAGAGATAGATATTTCCAAATGGTGGATGTATGCTTTGGAATTAGACAACAAATTCTAGTTGGATGACAAGGGCACTAGAGTGCCTAGAGATAGGTATCTCCAAACAATGGATTTGTGCAGTAGAATTATACAACTCCACTTAGATGACTAGTGCATTGGAATTAGACAACTCCCAAATAAAGACAAGTGTGTTGGAACTTAGAGTTGTCTAACTCTAAGTAGAAGATCAAGATTTGGATAAGTATAACTAAGACTTTTACTTTAGAGGATGATTTTGGATACAACCAAAGATAGAAAGCTAAAGATAGAAAAAAAATCTTAGTCTATCTTAAGAACTAATAGCTAGTCTTTATTGATAGTCTCTATTAATATATTAGATGGAGCTTGGGGGTGAAGATGCTCTCTTTTGGAGTTTGATCTCTTTATGGTTGGGAGGTTTGAGCTCTTTGTAAAAGCATTCTTGTTGATAAGTATATTTTGTGTTCTTAATTGGAGTCCAATGCGGGAGGTCCATAACAAAGACAAAAGTACAGATGTTCATCTTTGGAAGTTTGTGTGAAAAGGGGAGGTCTTGCACAATAGGTTGACCTCCAATAAGTGTTTTGGAATTTTTTTTTTAAGCAAAGGATTCTTATAATACCCCAAAGAATGATTTTCAAGGTAACCAACCTAGCATTCTAGAGTTAAGTTCTTCTTCATTCTCTCTGCAAAGAGGTGGTCTTTACACTAAACCAAAATATTATTTAGTATGGTCTAAACTATCACTACAAGGATGTAGTATTGACAACATCAATTGTAGTGTTGATGTCATAGCATTTGTGGTGTGCACGAGTAGTGTTGTTAGATTGTTTGCACAAATTTTAACAATAACCAATTAATCACTAATACTAAACAACCATTTTGGTATAGTAACAAAGAATTGGAACTTTTTTAGCATGGTTATGATCTTCATTAAGAACCATGACCAATAGACAACTTTAATATCCATTGGTCACCTTTTATAGTGCTAAGTGAACTTAGGATCAAATTCCACATGGAAATTTGTAATATTTGTGAGAAGAGAATCAAAATTGTTGGCCAATATAGTTATAGGGAGAGGTCCATAAAATTTTAGTAGAAGAAAGTTTCTAAATTGTAGAAAATTAGTTTTAACATTGTACTTGGAACTTTTTGGTTGCTTTTATGTCGACAACAAGACAAAACTACTCCTAAATTTTAGTTTCTCTCTACTCACATTGAAGTATTAAACATCCTTGATTTTTTTATTCTTTAAAATCTTTAGCATAGAAAAACAAACTTGATGTTTCAAGATAATATTCTAATTAAGCATTAGTCACAAAAACTTGTAAGCATTGCATTGCATCTACTACTTTAACCTATAGTTAAGATCAACAAAAAATTGGTATTGAAAAAAATATATATTTCTAAGCATCTACAAAATCACATCACCTAACTTCAATTAATATTAAATGGAGAATATTAACCATCAATATACCAACCAATTCCTCTAAGGCAACAACACACTACTTTCGAATAATATTCTTGCTTCGTATTTAAATAGAGTTTATCACCATGCTACCAAAAATAAATGTTATTTTCTTACTAAGTAGGTGATGCCAACTTTGGGTTGTTAGAAATAAAGTTTTTTTTTCTAGTGATCAAAATATCATCTTAAAAACTTGGGGTGGTCTTTCCAAAAAATAATCATTTTATTATAATTTTAGTCAAACTTAATCTCTACGACAATTGAAGAGCAAATGGGTTTAACTATAAATATTTGCATTATGAATATGTAAAAAACACAATACTAATCACTTTGTTGGAGTCAGGGTTCAACTATAAATATTTTGACAAGATTGGCCTACATACTTTTCAAAAATAGGCATGTATTTTTTCAGAGAAGTATATAGAAGCTATTTCCCTTAGAACAAAGGCAGTTGCTAGGTTTAGGTTTCTTGCTTTGTAATTTCAGTAGAACTTTGTATCTATACAAGTTTTTGTTGCAACGTTCTTACAATATAAAAAATAGGATCAAACCCTAATTACAAAGACAAAAACACCCTATACATGCAACAAGTTCCATAACCTAACTTCACTCTAGTCTCAGTTTATAGTCTATGAGTCAATCTCAACGAGTTCTTGAGGTACCTTTCAATTTCCCTTTCAATAAGTGTGTCCTTCGCTCCAAATTGCTAGACCCTGACTCCCTCCAAGCAACAATTCCATAGAAACAACAACCAATGCAACTTTGAGCAACCGTTAAATCATCTATTCGAACTGGGCCCTGCGAGGGCATTTTGTGTTTTGTCTGGGGATAAAAATAAAAACTGCCCCTATTTTGAGTTGTGTCTAGGGTATGTTCTAGACCTCTCCCAGGTAATTTGGGGTCTCTTGATTGCTAATTATGAATTCAGAATTTGAAAAAAAAATAATGTGCAAAAAATAAAAAAATTCCTGCATTTTCCTCAAGGTAAATTTGCGCCTACTGGGCCCAGTTCGAATGGTGGATTTGACGTCCTCCCAACTTTGACTTCAATCTGGACACCCGGTATCAAACAAGAATCATTCTCGACTTTTTCAGCCATAACTTTTTCCAATTATGCCCGTGCTTCCATTCGAAATTTCGAACTACCGTAAACCTTTGTCGAACAACCTCCAACAAGGGAGAGAACCCACAACGTCCACAACTTACAACATACGCAAATAGCTTCAAATTTTGACGAAGTTATGTGGAATAGTGCTCTGAAATTTGCCAAGGGTTACCTGACAGTGGAGCCTCAACGAGCGGACAAATAAAATAATAAATTTGGTGCAGCAAGAGGATATGGTCGAGGCACCACATGCCTCAGTCTCACGACCGCACATCTGAACCCGATATATAAATACTCGGAGGTTGATATAATGCACTTTGCAACGGTGTTTTAGGGTTTTGATAATCTTGAACAGGGTCTACGTGCAATTCAGTTGTTGTCGATGAATGCTGATGAGTCGATTTTTTAGTATTCAAAGATCTCTTGAGTGACAACAGAATTGGTAACTCTAAAACCCACGGTCTGCGGAATCCTGTTCTCCACTGAAAATGGTGTCTGGCCCGCTATAACACCATGGTCCCTTCCTTAAAAATGTTTCCGAGAATCCCCTCACTCCTCAATACTCCGTTCTTCAATTGTTCCTTCCCCAGGAGGTACAACACGCACCCTGAGTCAAGAGCACCCTCTTGCGGCCAAATTCTTGCAAACTGAGAAATGAGATCTGATCGGTCGAGCCATATAAGACCACTTTCTCTTCAACAAAACTAAGAAATTGGACTTGAACTCAATGCAACAGATGCTCGATATTTGCTTTCGGTAATTGTTTCTTCAAATGTGCCAAGATACTCTCAGACAGTGTTCTTCAAACTACAGTAGCTCCCTCCCAAAATAAAGAAGAGAACTCCATGAAAGAATTTAGACACCACAACGGAGGAATTCCGAGCTACGAATCCTGAATCAGGGAACACGTCTGTCCTGCTCGCCTTCATTTTTTTGAGAAAGATCCGCTAGGCTGAACCCTCACCTAAAGCCAAGGAAAATTTTGGCAGTCATTCACAATTTCGTGCCTTATGATAACCCTTAAGCGTCTTCATTCACTGGCAAACTGCAAAACGACCTGGAAAGTGCGAAACTGATGAGGAAAGATATATTAATGAAAGTTTCTGCTTCAAATGAAGTGAAGCATCTTTAGGATCTGTTAGTTGTATCACCCTTGAGAATGACGCAGAATGAAGAAAATTTTATGAAACTAGTTGTGCATGAAAAGATTCAAAGGTGGTGTTGACTACGTTGGGCAGCATGCCCGTCAGTCCGTCATACATAATGCATTCACTACTGCCATTTGGAGAGATGGAAAATTACAGGAAAAATTTGGGTGCGGAGTCCAACCTCCGGAGAATGCTTCTTTCATCTGTTCGTCACATGAAGGCCCCAAAACAATCAAAATCTGGACTTTCTAATGATGCCAACCATATTGTGACAAAAAGAAGAAGTCATGTTGGTTATCATGACAGACTACCGGTATGAAAGAAAAAATATTTGAATTCATGAATCTGATACAGCCTGCAGAGCGCACTCATAGCAATTCGTGAAAAAATGAAGTCAAAATATATTGTAAGAAATTAGCCCCTACGAGACCAAGGCACATTTTGGGCAGAAATTCTGAAAAACTGCCACTTTCAAGGGCAATGAGAAAAAAACTTAAATTATTTTATTTTATTTCAAAATTCAACCCTACAAATTTGTAATAAACTACTATGGGAATGTGTGGAAAAAATTTCAGAAACTTTGACCACACAAGTTGAAAGATTATAATGTTTGAAGTTTGACAACATAAGGCCAATAGACTTTTAGAGTGAGATTTTTACACCACATTTGGATTATTATTTTTAAAATTTTCATCTTGTATCATGTAAATGACATACCTACCAAGCTAGAAATAGTAGAGGATTTTTGCTCATGCTATCCAAAGGTACCTAGGCTCCACAAAAAGTTCAAGGCAACAAAACTTTTGATCTAGCCACCCACTCAAAAAAAATTCTATTCTCATTAAGGAGGTACATGTTCACACCTTGTATCAAAATTTCATGAACATTTGACCAAAATTGACTTTGTGTGTAACCTACTGAGATCTATCATATATATTTAACAGTCACTTAATCTTGTAGGGCTTAAGAGAATTTCTTTATGTTTGAAAAATCCACTACTAAATTGGTTGTGCTTGTTGCATAAATTTTAAAAAATTTATGCCCATATAGTAAAATTTCCCTACCTCAATTACATTGGACAAGAAAAAAATTCAAAAAAAGTTTTTGAATTTGAATTTGCACATTCATTTGGAGATATCTTTTTAAAAATTTCAACTGTAGTATTCATATATTTCCTTCACATTCCTATAAGTAAGTGTATTAAATAATTCTTCTATTCAAATTAAACATCAAGCCAAGGTATTCTATTTTTTAAGCAATCCAAACATTCAAGCCAAGGTATAGAATAAGAGATTCAGAGGTTGGAAGTTGATCATGAGATCATCTAACTTTGAAACTAGCATGAAAAATAAACCAAAATATAATCCATTAGATTAGTTGGAATCTTGCCAATTCAAATAAGCATTCTACTCTATATTACAAAGTGTTCCCAAGATATTCATTGTGGTCTCTCTTAATCCTTCTTATTAACCAAAGAAGATTAGAGATTGCACAATAAAGAATATAAAACTCAAAACTAAAGTTCCAAACCAATCGCACATAATCCATTTTTTTATAAATTTCAAAATAATGAAAAATTTGATGTACATCTACAATACCATATCCTATCATCATCATTGACTAAAATTTCTTTTGAAAGTAGATACTAGAATTTTAGAGAATATTTTTTTCGAAAAAATTGAATCTTGTATAATATTCCAATTCTTAAGCATTTGCTAAAACACTTTTTGGCCTTGTTTATTTGACAAAATATTTCAACTCTAACCACTTGGTACAATAATTATTTGTAAAAAATAGTTCTATTGTTTATAATTGGAATGGTGAATTCTAATTAGATTAGAATAACTAGTTTCAATAAATTATTTTTGAATTACAAGTCTTTGTATAAATCCAAGTCTATTCACTTCAACCACAAATATCTTACAAGTCTTAATACAAGTGTTTTAGATGCACTTCAATATAAAATATGTTTGGCTTCAATTTTTTAGTTTAATTATATTGCATTCTATAAACTACAATTTTTTTTATTATAATCTAAATGAAGAGCTTTGACTATTTGCATCTAAAGGACATATTTCTCCCCCTAGAATCCTAAGAGAGTCAAAATAATCCCCACTACAATGAAGTTTGAAATTGGAAGGAAAAAGTTTATTGAGGTTATTTGTCTTTGTGAAAGGTTGAAAAATTCCTTGTTCATTAAAGACAAATATTCCTCTTAGATAGGAGTTATTGCACTTGGATGATTAAGTTAGAAATCCTCCAAGACATTCTAATCACATGCCCAATTCACATTTCTATTGTTTTGTATCTAATAATGTAGCATGAGAAGAATAGCACTACATCAAGCATTATTGTAGACGAATTTTGTCTTCAAACTTGTATACAAATTTGCAACTTGTTTATTCAAATGCTTCAAAAATGTTCTTACATTATAACCCATTTTTTGACTTATCTTCACCACAAAACATCATACATGAGAAAATGGGAGACTCAAAATAAGAATTTTGATCTTCACACTATGACTATGAAGCTCCAAATCCCACTTCTAATAAGGCTTTTTCACCTTCTACAACCACAAAAATGGGATTTGACCTTGAACAAGCAATTGGAGAATCATTACCTTGGGGTATAAGCTTAGTAAGAACCAACCCTCAGCCTCATATTCCAACCCTCCCTGCTGCATTCATTTTCATTCAAACTGTATCTCAAGCCTTAATCCTTCAAGTTCCAAGCTGGCCTTTCATTTCAATTCATTTCTCCAATTCATGCAACTTAAAAATCAGTTAAAGAATTCAATACTATATACTTAACTATAAGTAAAGTAAAATCCACGGAACAATTGTTGAAGCAAAGCAGTGCGAAACTGCGAATCAACTCCATAATCATTATAAACCCCAGCAGCACCACCTACATCAAACAGGCATTTGCCAATTGCAATCACAAATGAACTCAGATTATCAAGCAAGTAATTAATCATCATAGTAGTGGCCGGAGGTGCATAGGGAGTTGCACGATTCAATCAATTACTACGTCGCTGGTTGTAAAAGTAGACATACAGAACAAGGATAACATTCAAACTAGGAATCAAAGCAGGATGTGAAGGAAGCCCTAGCAGGAAAGCACTTGGCCTTTCATTCCATTTCTACTACTTCGCGAAAAAAATGAGTTTAAGAAATTCAAAGTATTTTCAGGTCTTCAATGTCAAACCCACATAACACTCGTTGATCCAAAGTAGTGCAACAACATAACATTCGAAGCTCAGGCACCCCATTTTCTTGCTGACATCAACTAGGCAATTGGTAAACACATGCATATACCCCTCTCAGATTGTCGTGATCAAGCCGAGAATCAACCACTATGGTTAGTAGGGCAGGGAATTGCATAAGAAAATGTTACAAGAAGTCGCTGGTAACAAAATTGAGGAAAACAATTAAACCAGAAAGCAAAATCTATACAGAAATGAGCCATGGTAGTAATTAAACTAGAAAGCACGATGCGAAGGATGTCCGAGCAGGAGAGAGAAGGCCCGTTTTGCGAATTAAGTCCGCTTTCTCCGCAGCTTTGGCAGCTTGCTCATTCCGATCCGCCTCTGCAGCTGCTCTCATATCCGCTGCCTTCTTTGCTGCTAGGGCCATTCTCCCTCTCATCTTCTCATTTGCATCAGCCAGGATCTTCTCCGTCTTTGCCTGCAATCCATGGGTATGCTCGCAAAATTAAAGATGGAATATGGTAATAAATGTCGGAAGGGTAATAATGGACTAGAGAATGCGAAAGCAAAGCTTTGTTATGAGAAATAACTTGCCACGGGAGTGGTGAGGGATGTTATTTCTCATAACGAGCCTCTTGCTTTCACATTACCAAATATAACCTCAATGGATGGTTGGATCTTGATCAACCATGCTCAATCAAAGGTCTCTAGAGATGGGTGTTGTAAAATTACAGCAACCCTACTTAGTACGTTATGGAAAAGAACATGCCTCTCCTCATCCAATAAGAGACTGTCATCTCTCCTAAATTGGGGTCCATTGAGCTTGTGTAATCTCAATGTCTTAAGGTAGAGGACACTATTTGTGTCAATTTAAGCATTTTATCATATGTTTGAGTGAGACTTGGGAATCAGTGCACTGCTGTGGATAGATAAGTTTGGTGCAAGAGCCTCTTGTGATCAAATTTTTATCATTCAAAGTCAAGTCAGTGGGAGATTTTAGACCTCTAATGAAGGGCTAGTACACAACCCCATTTCCATTCTATGATTAGTGACCTCACACAATCAGCTCAAAAAGTCATGCTTACACCACTTGCTGGCCAAATGAGTGTAAGAATTAATACATGAGTTGCTCTTGGGAACAGGGTTGGTACAGTAGAAGAGCTCTCGTCCCTAACAGTGTTAGAATCTCCTACCTCACATGTGGCCCACTATTGAAAAATTGATGGCCTCTCGCGCATATAAAAACTGACAATGTATTGAAATTTGCTTACCTCAATCTTCTTCATCTCTGCTTCTGCTTGGGCTTGCTGGAGCTCCTCCCAAGCCTTGATCTTTGCCTCTTTGTTCTTATACCTGCCCAAACCACGTTCTGTTACTGTACTTTGAACACATTGCCATCTAAGTCATATGTGGTTAACTCATTGGAATACAAAGTTTCCTCAATTGGCAAACATGAATCTTAAACATGGAGTAATATAGATAAGAACCAATCTAAATTCAATACGGAACCCCATCAAAACGTAGATCGAAGATGATTACTATTCGTAATTGAATTTGCTCTGATGGAAATTAAGTTAATTGAATGAACTAGCACATATGAGTATCGAAACAATGTGAGACTATGAGAGCCTCCAGTTAGTTTTTGGTTTGGGGTTCTCGTTCTATTCATGAGAGTCTAAGGTCACTTTTGAATACACCTATTTTCAACCTGAGTAGAGCCCAGTGCTGGTCTTGGGTACACCTAGAGACAGTCAACTTTGAAACTTCGTAACTTTTTCATCGAGTGTCCAAATAACACATGCTAAAGTGCGTTGGAATCCTCTTCCAGTTGCCAATAATCTCCAACAAAAACAATTCACGTGACTAAAAGAGAACTCTTAACCTGACTAGCGCTTTCGCTTGCTCGGCCTAATGCTGGTTTTGGTACACCCGTACACCTAGAGACCGTACTTTGAACCTTCATATCTTATTCATCCAGTGTCCGAATCATACATGCTAAAGTGCGTTGGAACCCTCTCTCATTTCCTCGCCAACACCATCCACCAAAAATTAATTCATGAAAGTCAGTTGGAAGAGAACACTACCAACCTGATTAGCGCTTTCGCTTGCTCCGCCTCCTCCCACGCCACCGCCTTCGCCCCATTCGTCCCTCCCCGCCCGAGCTCCCCACTCCCCCCTCGCAAGCTCGCCGCACACTCCCTATCCTCCTCTTCCCGCGTCGTCCACACACTGTTCCTGTCCAGCAAGCCCCCGCAATCCCCCGCCAGCTTCCGCAGCTCCAGCTTCGCCAAGTGACAGCTCTGCAACTCCAGCGCCTCCACCGTGCCTCCAGGAAACGCCCCCAAAGAACAAGCTCTTCTGCTGCTTCCCGACCTCGCAGGCGTGTTGTGTCTAGTTGGGGAAGTCATCAACCCTGGCGTTGTGCACGTTGAGTTCCGTAAACTTTCAGCTGGAGTCATCTGAGTCCCCATGTCTCGAGAGCTACTGGGCTCGGGGAAACAAATGGGTGCCACAACTACTTTGCTGATCTCTTTCATGGACAGGGAGCGTGTGTGCTTGGGAGACTGGGCTGGGGGGGATGCAAGTCTTTCCCTTTGTGTGTTCAAGATTTGGGCCTTCGACTGGTTGTCGTCTTCTCTGCACTGGACTGTGTCTTGGTGTGTCGGTATGGATTGTTGGACATGACCAGGTGCTGGTGGGGCACGGGACGGGTCGAATCTTCGGGAAAGGTCGCCGAAGGAGAGAGCTTTGGAACGCTTTTTAAGAGTGGCAGTGGTGTGGAGGGGGGAGTCGAGTTTGCCGGCGTTGATGAAGGCGTGCTCGAAGTGGGGCGACATGGGCTTCTCGCCGGGGGGAGTGGCGTAGTCGGGGCTGTCGGCGCCGAAAGAGTAACGGAAGCTCTGTGCGCCTGTGACTGAATTTCTTCGGCCTGGAAGCAGCAGATTCATCAGCAAAAAATGATGCAAATTTGGTTGGGGAATGCAATGAAGGAGGCAGAAATTGACTGTAGAATTAATGGTCATATTCGTTAAGATAATGGCGTGTTTCGTATAGATCAAACTCTGACATTCAAGTGGAGAAAGTAAGGACAGCCAAAGCATCCTTCATATGAAAAATTTGATGCAAATTGACACTGTTTCTGTCCAGCGTGGGCTGGCTCCTGTACGTTAAGGATGATCACTGTTCAGTGACAGCACTAGAATGTAAGCAGGAAGGTGAATACACCAGATTCAATCAAACGAGTCATTCAAATCGTTACTAAATGCAGTTTGATGACGTGGGTGAACTCTGTTTAATTTGTACTTTAGAAAAATCTAGCTACTGAAAATCCGTCCATCAATTGCAATTAAAAATGGATGTAGAGACAATATCACCATACTCGTTAAGAAGGAAAAATGGGAAGTTGCCAATTGGCAATTTTCCAGAAGGTCATCTGGACCCTCTGGTCTATTCCAGTTCTAGTTATAGAGATTTGTGCACTTGAATGTCATAAGTTTTGGCACTATGAAATCCACTATTCTTATAACGAATACGATCAGTAATTCGACCATTAATTAGGCACTGACCTGTTAATTGAGTCGGCAAAGCTCGGTGATGAGGTTGCGCTGGGGACTGATCACTGTGACCAGGGCTGACAATCCATTTCTCTGCGTCATCCCATTTTGATGGAGGAGGCTTCGGAATCATACTTCCCATGATGGGACCAGACAGAAACCGATGCGGGTAACGTAGACCAATAGGCAAATCTATCAAGCCAGTATCGAAACCATTAGATTCTCATGTTTACTAATCCAACAAATACTGAAGTAAGGTAATCCTCAGCAACTGAATTTTGGTGAAAATATCCTATGAAAGCAATGTCCAACTTAAATCATTCGTATATACAATAAGACGTAATTTCATGTGAGGTAGAGGCTCAACATCAGAGGCTCCATTGACCATACACGTGGGATAGATTTGTCGTAAGTGTGAAAAGATTTAATCTATTGAATATTGCAACTGAATTGAATATAGTTTAACACAAAATAAATGTGCAAAATTGAAGATGGTGCAAGTTTCTAGATTGTTGTAGGAAAAGGCTCAAAATTCACTTGTACGGTGAATGGAACCTCTCCCTACTGTATGGTGAATGGAGACTTTACATGTACCTGTTGAGTTAGCCGGGCTGAAAGATCCAACCCCTTTCTCCACTCTCGGGCTTGCAACAGAGAATGAAGGCGCGTTGTTGTTGGAAGGAGGTGTCCCAGCTTGCGACCAACTTGGAGAGAAGCGTACTAAGGGGGTGCCAGGGTAACCGAAATTGTTGGCTGCACCTGGACCTACTGCAACTGGTCTACTAGACCTCTTCGCATCATCCACCTGATTTCCACTTGTTGACAAAAGCTCAGCAGAAAAGGTTGCAGCTGCTCTGGAGCTTTGATGATCTCTGCGTCGACTTCGGCTTCCGGACTCAAGTGTGTAGGTTCGGGTAGAAGGCTCCTCTTCCTTCCCGTCCTGCTCCGAAGTACTTCCACATGAAGTCGAGGTATGAGACCACTCACTGGGTGGATTGCTGCAGTTCTCGTCCTCCACTGCACACTGTTGCAACCCCCTGATGCTAGACTGTAGAATATCGCTATTTGATCTTGGGATGGGGGGTACTGAAGTATCTTCCGCTGCTGCCAAGCAACAAGTTTCATTGAATTGACCTAATTACTCATCAATTCTGCGTGAATGGTTACAAGAGCGGAAACCGTAAATCTGGCTGAGGAATGAATGAATGCATGCACTCTCAGAAAGTATGAAGATAAAGTAGGGACTCCATTGACCATACAGTACATTAGATGTTCCATTGACCATACTGGATCACTTTGATTTGTGTTAAGTGTCTAATCATTGAATCTATTGACATTTAGTTTTTTATAATCGATTTGTAACTTTAACACAGTGAATGTGCAAAGTTTGAGATGACAAAAGTTTCTAGATTGTTGTGGGCAAAGGCTCAAAGTTCACATGTATGGTGAATGGAATCTCTTCCTTGCTGTATGGTGAATGGAGACTTTAGATTATAAGGAGATTTTTATTGTTCATTATTCACCGTCATGGAGTCTACCTTGGGAATATTTACTGCTCCGTAAAGCAGCTGAAGAGGAGCGCTGGAGCTCACCCTTTCCAGAATCACTGCTTCGTTCAGCAATCATGGAAATAGCTTCCGTGTCTGAGGATTCCAGGCCTGCGTACGTGGGCAGGTCTGGAATCCTCAGAGATTATATCGTGTCGGTAAGTTAATCAAAAGTGAGGCTGTATAAATATTTGAGAGCTGAAATGCCGACTTCTGCACTACCGAAGTCAAAATATAAGATATGCTAATATTTTCAGAGCTTGTTGAATAAAAACAGGTGCACATGTTTTTTCTAAGTGGTGAAAGCTGTTTTCCTCTTACTGACCATGCACAGCATTGGCCGTCTCCTCCGCCAGGCCAACATTCGAATTTGTAGCCTCCAATGCTAACGAATGAGTCTCGGGAAGTGACTCCAATGAACCAGAGTTTCCAACCTGTTGTAACCAAGGATGCACACATTTTAATTTGTCAGCAATTCTTTGGTCTAATATATAATGCCACAAAACAGAGCAAAACCAGAAAATCATTGGCCCCATAAGTAGGGATGAAAAGTTAACATTATAACCATCGTAAGGTCCATTGCAACCATAACCCTGAGGCATGGCCTCTTACCTTTCCGAGTTCGACAGAAGTGCAAGCAGAATCCATACAAGAGTCGGGGTCGCTCAATTCTCCGTCAGAGATGGAGTAGCCGCGGTCATGGCGAGGCTGTCCACAAGACTTCAAATGTGAAGCCTCTGAAAGCGTGTTATGCCTATCCATGCTGCTGGAAGACGACGACGCGGGACTCACAAACCGTCTGTCCACAATCACAGACTTGGGGCTCAAGTCCTCCGGCTCTTTCCTTAAGCTGCAGCTGGCCGGTCGAGGTATCATCGAGTTGCGAAACGCAAACCGAGGTGGGGTGAGTGCACTCTCTGGAGGAGCCGGGAGAGCCATGGTGAAGTAAACCAAGCTTCTTCAACACCTTGCAACAACACTAACTAAGTTGATGTGATGGTAAATATAGAACCGGAGAAACAATGCCACCCTAGCTAGCTAATTCCATGGAGTCGGCAACCTCTGCACGTTGAGCTATGGATGCCACCACCCATGCCATTGTGTTCTAATGAAAATACTCCCTACCCTGTTTGCTGCAAAATGAATGTGTGAAGACGGATTCTCTCTCTCTCACGCACACACTCAGTCACCCTTCACCGCTTCCAAAAGTGCGCCTTAGCTAGTCCCATCACAGTCGCTGCAACATAAGCTGGAGCTCAGGGTGTCCATTATTGAACTGAAAATACATGCATCAGAAGAGGAACCAGTCACATACGTATATCTCAAGACACCTTCCAGCTAGCTAATTTTGGACCGCGGGTGTGGCCTGCCAATAACTCCTCCAAACTCACTGTGCTATAACGCACCTCTCAGTCCCTGTTGCGTGCGTGTTTCGAAGCGGGCTCTATTCAACTATCAACGCGCGTCAAAACTCCTGGATGAACTTCTACAGTTCTATAAAACTCCTGGAGTCTTCAACAATAGTACCCAAACCTTCTGGAGCCTTCCCCGATGAGACAGTTTGGCCACACGATACCGGACCAGGAGATATTACAGTTAGCAACTCTTTCGAATGTCAATGTCGAGTAGCAAATCAATTCGCTCGATCGCAGCTGCAACATCTCACTGTTTCCAATGCACCTTTTTTCTGCAAGCCAGGCACTAAGTTAGACCGGGTAACATAAATGATAAATGCCACTCGATGGATCTCGAGCTGGTTGACCCTTCTCCCTGACCCCCCGCAAAACCATGATGGAGCTAAGTTCGACGAAGCAAGCAATGTAACAGCGGCTGGCGTCTTCTCCTAGCTTCCCATGATCCAGTAACTTATTCCGGTGCCGTTGAGGGAGCCCATACTTGGCAGATGCAATGGGAACATCATTGTGGAGGGCAACGGAATAAGATGTGGGAGATCGACAGCGGAGTAAATGGAGGGTAAGGAGGTTGTTCTCCAGGTGCAGGCAACAGACAGAGCAGCACTGTAGCATCGCTGCAACAACAACAACAGGGGAAGCAGATTGGCAGCAGAGACAGCCTGAATTAATGAGGAGGAGTGGCAAGGTGGAGCATGGAGTTAAAGCTTGGCTGCGATCATTTTGTGCATGAGTGACCATGAGTGACCATGAGTCCATGACTGACCATGAGTGACCATTTACCAGCTGACTCACAATTTCACTTCTTAAAATATTAGTCCATTTTTCAGTCCATTTTTCTTGACGCAAGTTGTTTTCCTGTTTTGGGTACCCTAGCGCCTAGTGGAATTAGTTACGAATTTTGAAGGTGGAATGACACAAGTGACGTACACCTTGATATGATCACTGGTGGTACATTTGACGAACGCAATTGGTAACTTGAAGAAAGCAATCTGTGCATCTGTACATGTTCTGTAACGGTTTTCGAGCCCGGCTGGTCACTTCGTCCTTCAATTTTTTTTGCTATTTTGTTTTGGGGGACTGTTGCTGTTTTGAGACTGGAAAGATGACTGGTTTCTGAAGGCTGTCAGGAGGGCTAGCTGGTGCCATCCCCATCCCTGCTGAGAGCTCCACTTTGGTTTCCAGGTAAGCTTAACTTACTTCCAATGCTCATGCTGCAGCGGTGCTGGCGCTGGCCTTGGGTGCCAGTCTGCCAGTCTGATTCAGTTCTCGGCTGCTCTTTCGAAGAGACAGGCAGCAGCAGTCCAGTTGCCTTCCACCGGCGTCATGGACCAGAGAGCTTCCGCAGGTTGAGCCATCAAGGCGAGAATGGGACCACGAAAAGGGAGTTCATCCTGCCTGTCTTGATCGAAAGGTGGACTGAGGGCCGTTTGTTCTTCATTTCTCTTGGAATAAACTCTGGGTTTAAGAAAGAAAGAAAGAGGGGGGACTGAGAGACCTTGTAACTACAACTAATTTTCACCGCTTTCTAAAACCACACAACTTAGGTTCTTGCCTGAAATGAACTTCCATTATTCATGAGAGTCTACGGTTGGTTGGTTACTCTAAACCTTATTTTCAGCACTTTTCAAATTCGTGGTTTATTCATACGATGTCCCAAAATTGCATTCTAAGAGAATTTAGAATCCCTTTTTGACTACCAACAAGACCCCACAAAAAGTTTTTCAACATAGTAATGGGAACCATATTGAATTGCTTATTTGTGTGATTTTAGTTGTAGTTACCTTACCATGTGAATCATTTGCTTAAAAAACCTAAGAGCACTCATGAGAGGCCAAACTAGGGTGAAGAATTCCCCTTTTCACACAAAATTCCAAAGATGAACATTTAGACTTTTGTCTTACAAAGAAGGATTCTTTGTCATCCATCAAACACCTTTAGGACACCATGTCATTACAAGGTTAAGGATTTGGGGCTATGAAAATTAATGAAAAAAAATTAAAATTGATTAATGTCTTTTTCTTTCATCTTTCAAGTGTGCACCCCTTCTAAAAATCTTGATCAAAGCTTAGATGGGCACCCCACCTTATCCCCTATATGCCTCAACCACAATGGCATGTTGCAAATGCTACAAAGGCACCTTCTATTGTAGAACATTTTTTTCAAAATGTAAAAGACTGTTAGACATTTCACCATTGATTTGCATGGCCAACTCAATCACAAATTGCCCTACAAAAATTTGCTTGACTTCACCATGCAAATGTCAAAACTATAACTAACGAATGGATTTGTAGTTGTTGTTTGTAAAAGTGTCAAGAATGTTTTTATTGTTGCCACAGCATTGAAGGGTTAACAAATGTTATGATAATATTCTTATATGCATTAGGCAACTCAATAGTTAATACTCCCTCCATTTGGAAATAGTATATTCATTCTCAATGGTGATACTATTTCCAAGTAGAGGGAATACTAAACAACAAAACTCGATGAGTTATTACCTTCTTCACATGCAATTGGTAAACTTTCAACAATTTCTAGTGATGTTAGATGAAAAAACTTGCAATTAGGTAGTCTAACTTAACCCCTTAAGGAATAAAAGGTAGTTTGAATTTTCAAAATTGTGAAGATGTATTATAAATACAACTCAAAATAATAATTTAATGATGAATTTTCAAACAACAATTGTAAAATATGATATATATATATAGAGAGAGAGAGAGAGGGAGAGAGAGAGAGAGATCATATCCATATAGTTAGATCAACTAATTTACAAACCAATATTTTTCATTATTTGAAGCCAAAAATTGAAAATTCCTTCTAAAATCAATTGTAGATTGAATATTTGTAATCTCACAAGAAAATTTTTCCCTTGAATTTCAAAATTTTAAGTTATAATTATAGTGATTTTTGGAGATTTTTCATTTATTTTTTTATTGAATTTTTTTTGAAGGGTCATTTTTTGAAACAAAAAATATATATATTGAGGTCAAATCTATAGGCTTCTATTGAATTATAGAATAGTTTCAAAGAAAACTCTTCAAAACCTATATTATACAAATGTTAAAGAACTAACACAAGAATCTTCAAGAAATAATTGATGGATGAATAAACAAATTTTTATATATTTTTGATGCATTTGTATTCATCCATTGTTTGAAATTTGAACGATTTGTCCTTAACCTCTCAAGGCCTAACCATTTTTTGACAATGGATGTTTTCAATGAGTCATTCCACTTTGATGTGTTTGAAATTTTTAATTTTAACCGTACAAAGGTAAGAACTACTTTGTCTAGTATGCCTAGAATTAATTAGGGAAAATATTGATAGTTGGATTTTTAGATTATAACAATTTTGGATGATTAACTTTATATGCAAAAAAAACATAGCTTTAAAGGAAGAAAAATGATAAGAAGATAAATGATGCTTTTTGATCCACCCACCCCTCCAAAAATTGTATTGGAATTTTAAGGCAAATTTTTTATTTTTTTAATTTAAAAAGTGAAATATAAAAAATTCTCTCAAATTTATTCACATTTTCAAATAAAAAGAGTAGAAATCCAAAATTGACCAAATTGGATCCTACAAAAAATTTAAAATTTATATATGTGTCGATTTTTTAAATTAAATAATTGATATATTAGCATATTGTTTGTAACATCTTAAAATTTTTGGAATCATTCTTACTATTTTGTGTTCTTAATTATACTAGATTGAACCTTGTATTTTTAGAATTGCTAAAAATACAAATTTGAAATTATTTCTCTAGACCCAAATTGTTTGTATAGAGTAAAGGCTAGAAATTTTCAAGAATTTTTTTCCATCCCTACTATTCTTTTTATTGGAAAAAAAATTATGTTTGATCCCTTTTCTCTATTACATTATATTTCCTAAATAAAATTCTAAATACTTCTTACAATGAAATTTTTGAAAATCATAAAATACAACAATGATTTCAACTTGTTACCCTACAATATCCTAATTTACAAAATATTGAGATTTGTTTCACCCTACCAAGAATTTGTCATTGAAAATTTAAAGAAGACACATTGTCTCATAGTATTCCTCGAGGGGGTAAGGAATTAAGGGGTTAAGGGATTTTCACCTAATTGCAACATTTTTCTAAAACCGCACCTTACAGATCCTTGCCTAAGATAAACAACTTCCAATCATGAATTGGATACACATATTTTCAGCACTTTAAATATTCATACAATGTTCCCAAAATGCATATAAAGGCAATCTAAAATCTAATGTTTTATCAAAAAAATCAAATTTAGAAAATGAAAAACTTTCAATCTTTAAATATGATAGTTTTTATAGTACATTGAAACACCAACCCTAGAAGGTGGCTATAAAGTTTAAGGGCTAATCTAAGAAAAAGGGGACAAAGGATCATTCATTTCCACTTCAAACACTACAATCTTGCTATTTATGTATTGGTAATCAATACTTTTGAAGACTTTATCACACTTCCATTACATAGTCTACGTCAAGATCTTGTGGTTGAATCTTAAAGAAATAATTATTTTTGTTTTTGCTCTCTATATCCCAAATGGTAGATTTGGAGTGTTATTTTGTGAATGTGATCAAAGATCTTTAGGAGTTGAAAATATTTATTCCTTGGTTTTTTAAAGAATATTTATTTTATTTTGTTGGTTTCATTTCAAGCAAGCATTCTTTTGTTCAAAAAGCCCTTCAAACATATTTGAGTGGAAAGGTTATTTCATATTTTTTGGAGATAAATCAACAACATGTCAAGCATGTAGGAATTTGTCCCTTAAAGAGTCCATATATTATGTTTTTCATGTTTAGATTGGCATATGTTAGTTAAATTACAATGTCAACCTTTCACTAAATGTTTTTTTTATTAAATTGGTGCAAAAATTGTAAGTTTATAAGTGCACCAAATGTTAAATTATTGATATTTATTGACTTTTATCCACAAGACAATGACATCTAATAATATAGACTCAAGAACTTGAATTGGAATTAATCCCTTGAAACGAACAAGCATCACATTCTAAAGGATATTTGTTGTTGTATCATTGTTTGATCTAATTTTGGATGGAAAAGAAGTTTCTTGCCCCATAGTCGAGCCCAAAGTACTTATGCACTAACACCTTTAGAAGCGGGTGCATAGTATCAAGCACAAGGCAATGAAGAACTAATAATCCTATAGCTTGGTCTTCATTCCAAATCCCTTTTCCTTCCAAATACTCATTTTTTTAACAAAATACTAGCTATTCCTCTAATATATCTAATGATATCCACCACTTATATTCCAAGGTATTAATCCTTTAAAGACCATATTTTTCACTAAAAAAATATATAATACATAGTAGGCTATAACTTATACATCATTATAGAATTTCAATTAAATCATCTAGAGATTCATCTTCATGTTTTTTCCACTAAATAAGTCACTCTCTTTAAAAGACTTAGAATGTTTTATACTCTCTCATATTTTCATAATTTTTTATAAATTAAAATCTTAAAAGGGGATTGCAAATCTTGAATTAAATACTAACCCCTCTCCAAATTGGAAACTTTGCAATTCTTTGCCTCAAATCTTAATTTTTTTTATTAAGAATAATTTCCACTACTATTAATATTTTTTATGAGTTAAAATTAGAAGGTTTTGTAAATGTGACTTATATAGACATTTAGTTTGAAAATCCCTTCTTCCTTAAAAATTTACAAAAATCAAAGCTTAAAGTTTATATTGCAACCAAAAATTCTATAAATTTCCTTGCTTTAGTCACTTGATTATCATTCAATAAGGAAATCCTAATTTGACCATCTTGTTGAACAAAACTCTCAAAATCATTATTTTGTCTCCTCACTTTTTAAAGGGCTAACCAATATTCCTAAATCCGAGACAACTAGTAAAAAATTGCCCCTATTCATGGGGCCCATTTACTTTATTACCCACTTGTCCCTTTCCCTTTTGGTGCTAATGATTTTTTCACTAGTTTGTATCAATTATTTCCAAAATTCAATTCATTATTGGGCCATATTCAATGACTTTTAGGGTTCACAAATGTGGCTAACTTTAGCAAAACTTCTACTAAACAAAAGTTTCTCACTACAAAAAATGGGGAAGACCAATGTTAAAATTGATTTATTAACACATTTTAGTAGTGTGCATAGCAACTTGAACTATTTAGAGCTTCTCCAATATAATTTGTAATTTGGCCTACCAAATACAAATTGAAATTTTCATTTTTTTGGAATTAGAATTAAAATTCTTCTCCATTGGAATTGAATTCAATAGTATTTTGTATGAGTACAAGGAAACTCAAATTTAGACATTGTACCAAAACAACTTACTTCATAATCTAGCTAAAAGACAAAAATTATAGTGGTACTTGAAAATCATGGTTACCAATGCATTTTGCACTCTAAATTGGTGCAATTTGGAGTGAAATGTGCATAGGTAACAAGAATGATCTACCAACTCTTTCAAAAAAATTCTATTTTTAACTAGCTTATGAAGTGGTTTATATCCTTTTTTCAATGTGTAAATTTGATTTTCCTTATATATATGCGAAGCGCTTTTGAATGCGCTTCTAGTGAAAAAAAAATTCAAGTTCTAATTATGAACCATTCAAAACTTAGAAGTTCATTTGGAGGGGCCTATTTTGGTTTGTAAGGTAGTTTGCTCTTATTGCGACCATCTTCTTCAAACAACTCAGTAGGCCCCTCTGAAGTGGACAGTCAATAGTTGTAAAATGTACTGCCACAAATGTTAGAGCATAATTAAGATTTGTTACATACTAATTCATATTTTGGCAATGGATGGAATAAGAGTTAGAGAGGGTCCATTTCAAAGCCAATGTGTGTCGACTTAATTTTTCTAAATGAGAATTGATTGCCCAATTGCCTTCTTATAAATGTTAAAAGAATTTAGGGTCCATTTAAGTTTAGTAATGGTTGCATTTAAGAACCTTGTGTATTACTTTTTGAATGTTGTAGTGCTTGTTTTTTGGTCAAGCCATCTTTTTCTTCAAACTACGTGTGTGTGGGTTTTACAAGGCCTATGATCCAAAATAGTTGCCTACCATAGAATTATTTGAAAATTCATAAGTAATTCAAAAGTGCTCCAAAAAAATATGAAACAACTTGGGTTAGATTCCACATCAAGTTTTCTTCAAGTGGGAAATAAGGAAAAATAATTTCGTGCATCTAAGAACCATCGAAAAGGCCAACCAACCCTTAAAACGTTTGCTTTAAGAGCAGACTATCTTATTGGAGCTACTTCAATGCATTCAACTCTCAATACGGTATGAATATAATAAAAGGGCAACTCCCCCAAAACACTCCCCAATGCAATTGGCTTAAGTCTCTCTTTATTTCCGGGTCTGTCATTATCCTTCCTAAACCCAACAAATTTGCAAAATATGAAGCACCCACATGTTGTCTCACTATAGAAATAGTCATTATTGTCATACCTTTTCAAGCATTGGTATGTGTGCCAATGCATGTGGCCAATGATTTTTTATGTTTGCATAGAAAATCTTTTTCCAAATGTAGAATTTCTTCTTCTTCTTTTTATGATGCATAAAAATTCATTTGAAGTTTGGATTGTTGACTTTGCATTGAATCAACTTGTTCTCAAAAATACCCAACACTAGGGGGGCTCAAGAATGCCCCTCCATTTGCCAATACAAGGTTTGTTTCCCAAGAGTGTGTTTGAGCTTCTTTTATGAAAATCACATTTGGGTGATAATGAGGACCTCTAATCCACAAGAAAGTGGTACAATCCAATGGCTAGGGTGAACCGCCCCCCTTGCTTGTCCCTCAAAGTCATTCCAGGGGTGCATATAAAAAAGACCCCTATTTTATGCTTGATTAATTTCTCTTCTACACCTCTCTCCAAGCTAATTTGGGGCCTCTGATTGCTAACATGAATTCGAAATTTGCAAAATTTATCATGCATGGAAAATAAAAATTTCAGAATTTTCCCTTGGGGATGAGCAAGAGGTTGGTTCACCCCTGCCAGCCCAATCCGATACAGGTATGACCAAGGCAAACTGAGGCTCAATTTCATGGATTGGCATTCTCCCAGAAGGATCTGCTCCAGGTGCCTTTATTTGAGCAGGCTCTGCAACGCAGCCACCTTTGCACTTGGTAATTGGGACTCCCAGGTCAGGGTTTCACTAACTTATGTGGTGCTCAATCCTAAGTGAATTTCATGTTGGAGGCTTGTAACTTAGTACAGCAATGTGAGTGTGAGTGTTACATTAACAAGTACTCCAAGTTTGGAGGGACAATCTTTACCAACATTTGGACTGAAATGGCAAAAATGTTGATAACAAGAAGGATGAAATATTTTGCACTCCAGGTCTGAAAGTATTTCCTATTATTCAATTATGTTTCTGAAAGTATTTCCTATTCAAGTATGCTTTCCTGTAGTTGAGGATGGTAGGAAGTAAATGCCTTTGATTATATAACACTAAGTCTGAAATGAGCTTAAGTATTTGATGACATACCACAGTATAACTTAGCTGCCTCACAATGTGATGATGTGTATGGGTAACAACATTTGACTAACTTAGTCAAATGAATTCTTCATTTGACAAGATAGGCAACATAGAGTTGTTGGTATCTATAAAGTACCGTACCGCATGTAAGTTACCAAGCTTAACCCCTTTAGGATGTGTAGATCATGCCTGGGCCTCGATTTCTAGTATTTCATATTTTTGTGTTAGTTCCATACTTCCCTTGTGGATTGGGCAAAACGTGAAATTATAAACATCTTGACAACGTTGTGAAGCAAATGATGAGATTAAAAAAATAAAAAATAAATAAAAAGGGTAGAAACTATGTCTAAGTAAAGAACACGTTCTGCGTATTCATAGTGGATACAAGCTCTTTTTTTTCAAAAGGCTTCATGTCAAGTTATTCCACTTGGAAAGTCTACATACATCGTAGGCTACCGGCAAGAGTGGTCAAAAAACAATTATCCTACATGCTCTACTAAATTGCATAGGGTGTGTATTAGCAAGTAGGTTTGTTTGAGATTCTTCAATCCACTTACTTGAGTTTTATGATGAAGATTTATGACATATTTTTGCAAAATTTGATGGTTTACTTCAACATGAAAGTGGACTTTTTGTAAGGTAATGGGAACTTGAAAGAGTTTTCATAGTCTCATATCTAGTCACATACCTATTTTTAATTCACATACTTGGTTTACCCAATTGAAAACCAACGATACTTTTGAAGGAAGTTGTGAACCACCTTATTGGTTCACAATTTAAAAAATAGAAATTATAAACAATTTGCGTGAATCCACAATTCTAGAAGTATTAATATTCCGGATTAAACAACAACTATCAATTAGGAAGTTTTTCAATAGATAGCAATGAAAACTTTGGGAGTTTAGGGTGAAAATCTTTTAAATGCAAGTAGAAAAAAACAAAGGGAAAGTTCTAGGGGGAAAATAGAGGTTTTAAATGTAAATGAATTTAAGCAAGATTTGGTAAAGTAAACAAATTAGGCAACTAGTAAAATGGTGGTAAAATGAAAACCAAAATATAGCTAAGTAGAGAAATTATTTTAGAATTAAATAGAAAACCAAGAAAATACAAAAATACAAAACCAAAATGAAAAGAAAATACTATGGATAGGAATTGTGTTCAATGTAGAATTTTAGACTTCATTTTGGCATATTTGAATAACTTTTTTCAAAAACTTTGAACCATAAAAAGTTGGTAAATGAAGATAAATTTCATTTCCAAAAACCTGTTTGTGATTTTGAGGTTCCAATCAAAACTTATGGACAAAATATAACAAGAATGTTTGAAAATGTCCAAGATATGTCTATAAGTTTTGATTGGAACCTCAAAATCACAAACAGGTTTTTGGAAATGAAATTTATCTTCATTTACCAAATTTTTATTGTTCAATTTTTTTTGGAAAAATTATTCTACTAGGGGAGGCAACCCATTTTTGACCACTTAAGCAAATACATGTATCTACAAGGGAGTTTTTAATAGTGGAAAATTTTCCCATGTGCAGAAATAGAGTTCATAAGATTTCAATAATTTTCAGATTTTTATTTCTCCAAAAAAATTTCTAGGAATTTTTATATGAAGATTTTGTTCCACCCCATATTGGTCATACATACCTTCCTATTTCCGACCAAGGATTGGTTTTAATATTGAAATTGTTGTAGCCAATCATAATGTGCCACATTACTAAAAAAATGAGCCTTGATGAACGCCATGAGTCTCCATGAGAGTGAGACATTACACTTTCTTTCAAGAATTTTTCTTGTTTTTTGAAATAAAAAACCCAATCACAATGCTATTAACAACATGCAAGGATTGTAGTCCCTATTGGCCGAAGTTTGGCCAACATGGACTACAATACTTGCATACTTTTAACAACATTGTGATTGGGTTGTTTTAATAAAGAATAATTTTAAAATATTTTACTTGAGAGAGAATGTAATGTCACACCTCTTGGAGACTCACAACCTTTATAAGGCCTCATTTTTTTGGTAATGGAGGAAAAATTCGGATTACAACATTACATGTCAATTAGCAAATAGGATTTCCTTGAATGTTGTGCCTTGTATTTTTTCTTGAAGGGTATTGTTGTTTCCACCAAAATTGGAAGCAACCATGCCATTTAGAAAAATTTGAACTAGAACATTACATGTAAATTAGTGTGTGGATTTCATTTTTTTCCGGAACAAAGTAGTGTCTTTGAGGCAAGAAAAATATAGGATAATTTGTTATGTGATTTACTTTAGGTAATGTGCATTATTTTCTTAAACTAGAATTCTTTGAGACTTTTCAAAGTTCAATAGTGATATTCAATATTTTTTTTAAATTTTATTGATAATTCAGAAGTTCATATTAGAAGATGGTTATATATATATATATATATATATATATATATATATATATATATATATATATATATGTTTTACTTATTATTATCACAATAATACTTTTTTCTGAATCTTAGAATTTTTACTTTCTCTCTTTTCATTTTGTAAAAAGTTAGGTCTTTGATTTTGTGTCAAAAAATTGCCACCCTTAGAGATTCTTGATTTTGAAACAAACTAGCATTAAATTTCTCATACATATTTCAAGATTCTCACAGGCAAAGTACTTTGTTGCATAGGCTAATGTCATCATCATTTAAGCCACAATTCGCTTGGCTACTAGTATTTCCAGTCCATACTTGACCTACAATGGGTACAAATGCGTCAAACCAAGTGTATGAGGTAGTTGAACAGACGAATTGATGTTGACTTTTCCTTCTTCTTCAACTTGGTACAATACAATCTTTGGATCTAGAACACCCGACATCCATTTGTAGTCACAAATTTCTTGCTGGAGCTTGTTTTCTTCAAAACTACTTTTGATCGTAGAATTGTGAAGCACACTTGTAAGTGGCCCTTGTGTAAAAATCACACCTTAGAAAGATGTGATGTATAGGAACAAAATCATGGTTGTGCATCATTTCCCTCAAAATATGTTGAAATTTGCTCATCTATGCCATTTCAAAATATTCTAAATGGTTGAAGTTAGTGCTTGTGATCTTGGAGGGGTGAGTTACAAAAGTTTCTTGTTGTTGGAAGCCCACCCTCCCTTCAAATGATAATTTTTTATTGTCATTTTGCTACAAAAAAATCATAACTTACAGGTTTGAGAAGACTTCATGGACATGTACTTTCATTAGAACCACATTGCAACAGATGTAAGCATCCTGTGCTCAAGCCATCATGTCCAATAGTGCAAAGTGTACAGTACAGTATGAATGGAGTACACCCAAATAGGGTAAGTCTTTCAGCTCATGTGCAGCTAGATGAGTGAACATGATGTTCGAAGCCAGGAACACCCAGAAATTCAAATGCCAACTGCCAACTTGTTGCTGGTCAAACCGACTGTGTAATTTACTATGGAAATTCAAATACTGAAAACTTTCCATCATTTAGATATAGCCCCTGAAGGACCAAGGCCTTTTTTCTGCACAAAAACAATCAGAACTGTCATTTCTATAGCAAAGAGTAAAAAAAATTTGAATTTTTTTTTTCACATCTAACTGCAGGATCTTACACCTAATTAGTATGAGAATATGTGGAAATTATTTCAGAAATTTTGACTTCAAAGATTCCAAAATATCTACATTAACTACAAGAGAAAGGGGTGTTTTAAATGAGTTTTTAAGTATAGTCTTAAACACAAGATTTTAAATAATGACCTTTAGGGAGATTTTGAGTAAAAATTTACGATAAACACATGTATTTTTTAGTAAATTTTTACTGAAAATCTCCTTAAAGGTCATTACTGAAAATCTTGTGTTTAGGACTATACTTAAAAACTCACTTAAAACACCTCTTTTTCTTGTAGTGGTTTAAAGTGAAAAAACAAGTTTTTCAGCTTATTGCAGGACTAGATTATTTGACTTTGAACCTTCTTGACTTAAATTTTTTTTTGCACTATAGAGTTTTGAGTTTTAAATCCATATGGTGGAGAATAGAGTTGAGAGTCTAGGAAAAAACTGGAAAATACAAAAAAATAATTTTTATTCTTTAAAAAATTGTTAAGTAGAATTATGTTCAAGATAGAAGGAAAGTCTAAATTATTAATATCTTTACAATGGAATTAAAATGCACTAATTCCAATGGTGGGATTGTTCTAGCAAGTGAATCAAACCACATGGAATTCTTTTTTTTTAATTATAAAAATTTCATTTAGAAATGAATCCTACAAGTTATTTTTTCAAGAAGATGCTCTAATTGCCTGAAAAAAAGATTGTCCATAACTTTCTCATAACAAATCCAAATGAAATGAATCAAAGATTTCCATGTAGACAAAAATATAATCTATGAGGAAAATAAAATAACATAAAATTCAAATTTTTGAATTTTTCTTTTGTTGCCCCTTCTCCCCTATTTTGAGCTTATTTGGGCATAACTTTTGTTTTGGGGCACCAAATGAATTTTTTTATATTCTTGCAAAGCCTATCAATTTTTCTATCTTCATAAAATGTTTCAAAAAATTGGGACAAAAATTGAAACCATAGGTACTTGCCTTGAAACCCATTTGTCCCTCGAAGGGACAATGGCCCTTTAGCGATCAAGGCAAGCAACCCATTCTTAATCACCCCCCATTTTGCCATGTAGGTTGATAAAAACACAGAAAAATGCAAACCAATGCAAATTTTGCATTTGCCTCAACAAACATGTCATGTAGATTTTGTTGGGGCAAACAAATACAATTGATCTTATATTATCCAGTATTTATAAAGGATGAGTTCTATAATTGATACTTGATATTACATTGATATGTTCTTTACACTAGTAACTACAAGTCATGACCTTTACTTTCTAGCCTTCTTTCATAAGAAGGAAAGAAGAAGTCAACATGTACTTTACACTAAACCGAAAATTAAAGAAAGTGACCTAGGTTCAAAAGAGAAGGAAAAACGGCATGGAATTAGATAATGTATTAAAAGTTTCTATGAGCTTATAACAAAATAACTTAAATGAGTTACATAGGTTAAAAATCCAAAAGACTATGAGAAACTAAAACAATTTGATTGGTCCATCTATTCATTATTTTCTACCATAACAATATTCAACAAATTAACTATTAATGCAACTTTGTCGCCAACTTTTGTATTTGACTGGAATAATTAAAATGAAGTTTTGACTATTTTATGGCTTTGAAATTTTGGCCATTTTGTAAAAATCTATGACTATTTTAGATGAGCAACATTGGACCTCCCTATGCCTATATGTTTGTTTAAGGGAGGTCCAATGATTCATGGGGCTATCCATTAGTTGAAATCAACTATTCTAAAGGACTGCTAGTTACTCCGAGTTCATGGATTGTGGGAACTCAGCCACAACAATAGGTTGACATGTCCACAGTTCAGCTACGTCAGATAACCCCTAAAGTCCCAATGTCCCTACGGGGGACAAAATGAATTTTGGGTAGGTTCCTATGAGCTCAATTTTTAGTTAATTTTTTTGAAACTTTCTTGTAAGATATAAAAACTTGTTAGCTTTGGGGGAATATAATTTTTATTCTAATCGGTGCTTGGGAGCAAAAGTTATGCCACAATAACCTCAAAATGGGGGAGAGTGGGCAACAAAAGAAATTTGTAAAAATTGAAATATTTCTTTTAATGATTTTATTCTCATAGATTATATTTTTGTCTAAATGGGAAGCTTTGATTCATCCCATTTGGATTAGTGATGTAAAAGATATAGAGTTTCTTGTTTAGCGGGCAATTAGAGCATCTTCAAAAAAAAACTTTTTCTTTGACTTTGAATGCTAATATCTTTCAATCTGTATGGTCGAACATCATGAAACTTTCACTACATGATCCAAGAAAATTTTGGTACAAGATCCTATGGTTAGATTCTAAAAAAAATATTTTTTTCTTATTCCTCAGATGAATGCAATAAAGGTAGCAGTTTTGAGTGGTTTTTGACAGAAAAATGGCCTTGGGACTTTAGGGGATAATAATAAAAATAAAAATTTGAAATTTGAAATTTGATAATCTTTCATTCTAACAAGTAGTAGTTGGTCCTCAATATAGGGAACTAGTGTGAAACAACCCTCCGATGTAGTTGAATTTCATCTAATGAAAGTGATATAATTCAAAAATCCATAACAAAAGCATACTCTATTGGAAAAATAGAATTTCAATTACTATCGCCTCTTCTTACATTTGTTTATCTTGGAAAAGAAAAAAACCAAAAGAAATTGTATTACTTCATGAGGGGCAAGGATGTCATTTTGCCAACAACTCATTAGAGAAAATTTGGGCCTTGTGGAGGATTGTTTGACTTTTGTCCAATGTGCAAATACAAGGAAATTTTTAAAATTAATTTTTTTTTAATTGTTAGTTTGTGGAGACACACAAGTTGATACAAAGTGACAAGTTTTTCTATGACAAAATTTGGGTTGATTTTTTCTCCATTTGCATGTAGTCATATGGCCTTCCAAAGGGCTAAAATTTTCTTTGATGTGGGCTCATCTACATGTAATTGTGAAGTTAGGATGCTTTAGTAATTAGGTTGCCTTGTCTAGAAAAGTTACCTCACGACTTGTCACAACTTGTCCACATAAGGTATCTTTACCCAATACCACTCAAATGTAGGGTCCTCATTAATTCTAGAGTGAGAATGTAAAATTATAATACATGTCTTATGTGAAGTTAATGCATGTACTATCATAAATTCTCATCATAGAATAAATGAGGGCCCTACATTTAGGTGGCATTGGGTCAAGGGGTGGTGATGGGTTTGTCTACCTTAGAGGTGCAAGTGACTTTGTGAACTAGGCCTTGAACTAGTGCACCAACCCATGCCATAGGTAGGAAGTCCATGAAGCCCCCATTTAAAAGCTGAAACTGAAATTTTGAGAGGTGAAATTTCTTGAAATATTTTCCAGTAAATTTTCTTTGAAAGTCAAGTGGAATTGGCATCTAATCCAAGTCATTTCATATTTTTTGAAGCTTTGAGGAATTCATTATGAATTTTAGAAGTTGAAGTGGCATAAGGCTCTAAAATCGCCCACCTCCTCAAATGTACTCAATTTGTACATTGTTGGTACAAAGAAAAAATAACATATTCAAATAGTGTACACTTGAGGAGGTGGGCAATTTTAGGGCTTGAGCACTTTCAGAACCTCCTACCTACACATGGTTCTAGGTTGATGAAAATTACTTCATCCTTGTACGTACAATAACAATAAATATTTATTAGTGTAAATTGTCGAGAAATTAGTGAGGGACAACCTAATTTCACTATTGGGTGTTAACTTACTGTAGTATCTTCTAGGGTAACTTAAGTGTTGCTAAGACTTAATTGTCTTTTCCTCCACCTTGATGAGATTTTTGTGGTGTCAGTCAGTCTGAAGTTAGATCCCACAATCTGATGATCGTACCTTTGGCTGAAAACCATCTGCACTCTGAAGCCTCCACTTTGCTTGACCCTGAAAGACTGAGCTTCTGCTCCCTGAACTGCTCTCCCTGAACCTCCCTGAACCTCCATCTTTTCATGAGTCTTGCTCCATCTATTTTGACAGAGTGGTTTGAATGGAGGTGGAAATCTCGTTCAGATATTCCAAGTACCTGAATTTGGTTTGACATGCAGCATTGCACTCCCAGCAGCAATTCCACAGGAGAACAGAGCTATGACACAAATGTAGGAGTGAACATGGCTCAGATATAAGTTACAGACAAGTCTAAGTTAAGGTATGTTCACACTTTGTGTTAGGGGTGATATTTGCAATGTGAATCTGGTCCAGAAGTAGGTCTAAATTCATCCCTATGACATTCTGTAACAACACTATTTAACACCAAGTGCAAACATACCTTTAGCTTTGCTACATCAGTGCTTAAGCACGCATTTGCAACAGAGCTGCTGGGCAGGACCAAGTGTATAAGAAGCTGCAGGAAGAAGAGGAAGAAGAACTTGGGTGCCAAAGGTTTGAAGGAGGAGATGAAGAACTCTCACTGATGCAAAAGGTTTGAAGGAGAATAATAATTCTGGTCCAATGACAAACATGAATTGAGCCTCTGTCAGGGTGACTCAACAGTATGGAAGTACCGGTATATCGTTCATTTAAGCAATTCTGCAAAATTTGATGCAGATGCAACACATTGAACATTGGTAGTTAAGAAAAATCTTGAATATTCATTATGCCTGAACAGCTCCAGATCTACATTTTCTTTGCAACTAGGAACTCTTTGGGGGATAAACTATGTCAATTGGTGTGTTGTCCTTGGTTACCTCCATTTGGAGGAGGACTCTATGCCATGACACAACCCAAAAAGGATGTTAAAGGATGTTGAAAAGAGTGTCAATAACATCACCCATTTTTGAGTCACAAGCACTTGCATTTTCTTGCAATCACCTTTGGGAATGGCTAGAAAACATGTGTTCTTGAAATGTATACATTATGATCTTGCAAGAAATGTTTTTTCTTTTTTTTTTTTTGTTCTTTTACTTTAAAATTCAGGAGGATATACTTGAACAAGTTCACTAAAACATTTGATGCCTCAATCCATCAAACAATAGAAACAAGATGACAGTTTTAGGTTTTGCTTCCATGGGAAATAGTAAGTATAACTCTGATAAGTTAATAATGATATAAATGTATTCTGAACAATGTATGTTCAGAATATAATGTTATGGTGTAATGGTGTTCTACATTCTTGAAACTCAAGTTTGAGAAAACATAGCAAGTACAATGACACAAGTACGTTGTTCAAATATTTTAAAACTAGAAAACACTCCGTACTCTGATGACCCAGATTCCTAGTGTTGTTGCTGCTGCTGCTGCTGAGGAGGTTCATGGCAGACTGGAACATTTAGGCTTATGCACTAACTTATGTGCCCACAGAGCAGCTTCAGTGCTTCACTCTCTGGTGACTGGAGCTTCAGAAAAGGGTGCTTCCTTACTGCTACGAGTGAGTACTGTCACCTCGTTCAAGGGTCTTTGACTACATTTGAAATTTTCTGTCTTCCACTTTGCATTCGGTCTCTTGTTCCTCTGTAATGTAATTCAGGGCCTAACATTGCCTCGTTCATCTTGCATCAATTGATTGCTAAGAGCAACCCCATGGCAGACTCGCCAAGACCACACACCAGATGATGGTTTACAGATTTGCTGTGGAATAAGCACCATGGCAATTTCTCTGGCTGTATGGCTGATGAAGGTTGTGATCATATTCATGTACCTGTATATTACATATTTTTGTATTTGCTGTTGCAATATTCACTATGGCAATGATTCTCTGCCTGTATGGGAGATGGAAGTTATGGTCATATTTGTTGTGTTTGTGTGAAATTGGTGCATTTGAAAAAAAAATTGGTGCTTTTCCTACTATCTAGGAACCAGAGGGGTGTGAGATGAGTTTCTGAAATTTCAAATTTTTAGCGATCCTAGAAATTATTGCTCTCAGGTTTCAGTGGGACAACAAACTCCCATCTTATCAATCAAAACTCTCAAGTTTCAGCACTTGAATGTCCACATTGCTAAATGCTTCACCAGTGAACTAGCCTTCATACTTTGAGTAGTTTGGCGAGCTCACATTTGTGAAATGGAACATTTCAAAGTGCCAATTTTGTGACATTCAAGTGCAGACTCAATAAAGTTGGACAAGAAAAGATCTCAGGTTGCAGAAGCTCATCAAAAAAACTACCAATCTCTGGAAAATTATACCAAATTTGGCCTTGATTGTCTTGTGATATATGAGCTAGAGTCAGTTTCAACGTTGTCAGAGACCTGCACTCATCATATGAGATTCAATCACTTTCAGAATGTTGTCCTGAAAGTGCAAGAAATTCTTATCAAAGTATGTGATTGTGATTAAAACCAAAAACACTGTATCTTTCTTCTTATAAAAAAAATGCAAGTTGCCTGAGAGAAGAGTCCACTGAAATTACATTACAGTGACCACAGTTTCAGGTGGCCATCTAGAACTGTAGCAATTCAAGGCACATGTCTTGAACTAGATCTTTAATTGACTTATGATTTTAGCTTTGAAACTCAAACTGTCTGAACAACTTTGAGCACTGACAAGTGTCATTTTTGGCATACTGAAAGTTGCCCAAATAATGAATGAGTGTTTCAAACCCCAACATCACATAAAACTCATTCCTCATGAATGTTGAACTTGCCAAGAAGGGGACTGTGTGCAATTGTGTCATGCTTGGTTTCTCAAGGCCTTGTTTATAACAAACTTTCAGGTTCGCTAAGTTGGCCTGGTTGAGAGTACCTAGACTTTGGACTTGCTACCAAAATCTAAGCTAAGATGGTCATATTTGTTAAATGGAAAATTTCGTAGCACCAAAACTGCGACCTTTTCAGTGCCCAGTTCTTCTAACTGATGATTGGTACAATTTTGAGGCATATCTCGAACATTTTGAGGTTTTAGTTGGGTCATGAATATGACCAGAACTATGTCTACGGACACAATGGATGGCAATGAATCAGAAAGTTGCTATCACAGCACTTCTGAACATTAGAAGCTGCATGCCAAGCTTCATGATCAGAAAAGCACCAGAAAAGAACAGACTGACAAAGAATAGTTCTAGTCTAGAGAGCTGTTTCTTGCATCATGAACCCCATCAAAATTTTCTTATGAAGTTAGTCATCATTTTTTGATAAAGAAAATAGAGTCATTAGAAAAAATTATTTAGTCATTTGGACCCCTTTCATCTAAAAACTCTTACTTCCTTATAAGGTAGGTACTCTCCCAAGCACCACCTTTTCTGTCAGGTCATAGTTACTATCATTTGGCTCGTCAAAAGTTAAAATTTTTTTTGTCGGCAACTGAAACAGGATTTCAACACAAAAAATTGTTTCATTTTGATATTACATGCAAAAGTTACAAAGGGACAATATTTTTTTGGTAGATGTTCTAAAATTAACTAGATATACATCTAGTGAAGATGATGCTTTTGGGTCAGTATGGTGAATTTCATTAAAATGGCGGTATTATTCTGCCATTTGTGACATATTCTGTGCCACTTTAATGGAATGTTGTGCAATTTCTAACATATTCTGTGCCATTTTACCGTAATACAGCCATTTTAATGAAATTCACTATCAGTGGCAAATTTGGGAATCCCTACCTTGTTCACTATTGCAAAATCTTTGGAAAATTGTGATTTTGCATAATGGTAGTTTATGTATATCTACAAACAGTCTTAGTTGTTGAGCTTACAACAGATGGATGTCACAATTTTTGGTGCCAAGAGTTGTGCCAATTTTAAACGAAGTTAACGATATATATGCTTCGTGAGACAGACTTCTTTTGGGCACAGACTCTGAACCAGAATAAGTGACTTTTTGAGGCGTGGATGCTCAACAACTTCGGATCTGAGTGAAACTCAGAGGCCAGACCTGCAAAGTTTTCTTCTCCCAGGCTTTTTGAATATGAACCTCCAGTGGTCGTGATTGCTAGGGACCCACAAATGCACCACGACGCCAACAGTTCAATTGCAGACTGAGCGCTGGCATGGAGTTTGGAACTTATATGCTCAGGGATGATTGCCTTCCTCAGTGCACACTTCTCCACAATGCTTTTGGTTCAGTTGCGGTGTATTTGCAGTAGCCTTGAAGCAGACAAGCGGCACTTTTGCAAAAGTGTTTCTATTTTTTGTATGTAACGTCAATTTCGTTACATTGGAGGAACATCACGACACGGAAACTCTCACGGCTTCTGGGAACTTCAATCTGTACCACTTCTACATTGTAGTGCTTTGTGCAAATTAATGGATGTCACAACTTTTGACACCCAGAATCGCGCCGACGTAACAAAACTGATTGATGTTCAACTGAAGTGTAAATCTGGGAATTGTATCCAGGAACTTCTCACCTTTTTGCTCTCGAGGTTAGATATCTCGAGGTTGGATATGATTTCGATTTGATATGCTGAAGATTGATGTCAGTTTTGTTGAACTGGTGGGTTCTATGACTTCGGTACTTTTCAAGTCACGCAGTATGAAACCTTATAATTCTCTATCAGTCCTAGTATTTAGAGCACTGCAGATGAGTGCCACAATTTTAGGTGCCCACAAGTTAACGAAATGATGATTGATGGGTTCCTATTGAGGGTAAACCGATTGCGTGAATGCATCGATTTTTTTCCCCCGCCAAGCATAACTAATGAGACTGTCTCTCCTAAATGTGCGTTGTCTACATATGATAGGATTACAATCCCATGAATAGAACGTGGTTCAAAGTAATATTGATTTAGGAATCTCAGTATAGATAACATCATAACAAGAATCTTTTCTTGTAAATTCATAAGGAGGTCTCCCTGTGTATAGTCTCACGTATATTTCATGTCGTCTGCCCAGGTCTAACTCGGACTTACAAGTCTAAATGTGAGACATACGGTAGTATGTACAGTATGCCTGTTGAAGCAGATTAATTCAGCTTCAATCTGTTCAGTGTTGAGCCTTTTGAACTGGGCCCTACACTAAATTTTGCTAATCTGTATTAAGCTATGTGTTGTTCTTGCGTCTCAACAGCAATTGGTGTGGATGTTACAATGGTCACATTCTTGAAATTGGATGGTTTGAGGTGCCGAAATTGTGATATTCAAGTGCCTAGAGCTCCAATTATTAGAATTATTGTAGATCTGAGGTTCAAGATCGTCACCTGAAAAGTGCCATTGAACTCTAGAAATTTTCCCATTTGCACGAACTCGATGTTTTCAGTAAGTAAACTCATGAAACTTGATAGAGTCGTTATAGCTAATTTAGTAATTGCGGCTAGCCTAAGGCATTCAAGAAGCTATGCCAGAAACGGAAATATCAATTTTGTTAAACTAGTGGAAATTCACAACTTCGGCACTTATCTTATGGGCACAGTTTGGAATCCCATGTTCCTCCATCGGATCCTGCAGGAGGAAATAGCTTTAAGTATTGGTGTTAGCAGGACTTGACAAGATGAATGAATTGTGCATAACCAGTTAACTTTGGCAGTTACATGATTATCGACTCTAAGAGAATTTCACCAGCTTGCCCAAAGAATATAACCTCATGTACTGGAAAATTTCAGTCACCATACCAAACTGGAACATTATGCGCTGAGAATTAGGATTTCCAAGTGCTCACAGGGGTTTCTGTTGCCCCACTGAAACCCGGCTGAGCTCCCCTCATCATTCAAGCTCATCGATCAAGTTCATAGAGATGACCATATTTTGTGATCTCCAAGTAATGTTGGTCGATAATGAGCTTGATAGATGAAGGTTTCTTAGTAACTCAGCAGGCCTAAACGTCAATTTCGTGAAATTGGCAGAATTCCACGACTTTGACACTTTCAGGGCGCCCGCTCGGTCTGAAACAAAAATCTATACCAGTCCTAGTTTCTTAGAGCTCTGTGCAGATGAATTCCAGTATTTGGTGCCCAGAATTTCACCGATTCAACGAAATTGACGATGTGCTCATCAGATGAGAATAGAGGCTGAGGGAATAAACAAAGCCTTTTAGCGTCCTGAGGGCTGTTTCTGTATTGAAAAGGGCAAATCAAACTTCAGAAGCTAGTTGAGATGAATCAGATGATGTAGAGTGGATGATTTTTTGAAAGAATATATTGGCTTTTGAAACCCGAACTTCATAACAGGAATGGTAGTAAGGGTCAATGTCATTTTATTGACGTGATTCAGTCTTCCAAAATTGTAACACTCAACAGCAGAAAGTTCTAAAGTAAGTCAGCTACAGATTATGATTTCAGGGCGCCTTGAGAATGTCGTGAATATCACCCAAGGCCAATTTCGTTAAATTGGCGGTATTCCACCACTTTGCCACTTCAGGATGCGGGACCTGAAACGTAAATCTTTACCCCTCTTAGTTTTCTCGAGTTTTTCCGAGCTTTGTTGTAATGATTTGTGTCACAGTTTTCGTAGCCGGATGTGTGCCAATTTCATAAATTCACAGTAACAAGTTTAACAAAATTGACGTTTTTTCTTGTCTTTCCAGTATGCCCAAAATGAGACTTTCAGTTGCTGAAGAATAAGACTTTCAAGTGTAGATGGGTTTACTTTTTAATTGCCCACCTGAAACCTGAAACCTGAAAACTGAGAGCTCCGAAATTTAACAAGGATATAGATCCTAAATAGCTCAAGTTCCAGATGGATCGCTTATCAGCTTTGGTCAAACATGGTTTCTAGTTGCATTCTAGATCCGCCAAACACCAAGCAGTGATTGTGCAAATCAGGGTTGCTAAATAACTGCTACCAAACTGGAAACTATGTTATGAGATCAAGGAGATGTGTCAACATTACAGCTGGATTAGCAACAAAGAGGTCACGCCGTAACACTAATTGAATTTGAAGCACAATGTGTGGGAGAATATATGGTCACCTCTGTTAATATGGTGCATTTTCAAGCACAACAATTATGAAATTGTAGTGCAGTGCCACGAAAATCTAGGAGAAGCGTAGATCTGAGGGGCATTTAAAAAATACAAATCTTAGGAAACTTTGCCAAAGAACTGACAATGACCAATTGCTTGCCAATTTAGATGGACCGGGTCACAAATGACTAGTTCAAGCTAAGTTGAGTGAAAACCTCGGTTGGAAGGGAAGAACAAGTTAGACATGATCTCCACAGGTGGAGGCTCATCTCCAGAAATTCCACATTTCAATTAATACGACAATTTCGTTTGTGTGTGGTGGCTTGTTAAACGTAAATTTTGTTTATAATGGTGTGATTTAGAGCGCCAAACCTGTGCAGTTCAACTGCACAAATCTTTCAGAACTAAGATAGATAGAGATTTATGTTTTATGACGCCCAGGCATGTCGGCTAAAGTCGTGAATCTGCGCCAAACAAATGAACGAAATTGACAATGTTACTTTGTCAATTACACAGCCGTGGCACTCGGAAGAAATTTTGAGTGTGATAATTGTTATGAGATTCATAGACAAACAAGCAGCTAAGTATGCTACAAATGACTCTCTCTCTCAATAGCATATACATTGTCGCCTTTTGAGTAAGATCATGTTCCTCACATGTAGTGTCCGTCTTCGCTGCGAAGGCAATAAATAAAATTACATGGTTCGGAGGTTTGTTGTTGTATTAGTTAAGTTGGTGAAACTAAACACAAAAGTAAGTTGGTATGTTTCCCATTGCCAAAAATGAGATCCACAAGCAATTTGATTACTACATGTATCCAAAATACTTTTGAAAGTAGGTGAAGATTTCCTTCTTTGGGTTCAAAGGAATCAAATTTTATAGTACAAATGATTCTTTGCTACAAAGAAAAGTTACTCAAAAACTATGGCTATCCAATGAAAAAAATGTTTCTCATAAAAGGTGGATTGTAGCATTGTTACATAATTCTATGTTACTAAGTGCATGCAAGCATGTTACCATTTTTTAGTATTACTTGATATTTTACCTTTTTTCAAATTATGAGTAACTTTCAATTAACCCTAAAATAATGTTGCAGACAAAAATTGTTTGATGAATGACTTAAGATATCTTTGTAGTGAACAAAGAAGTAATTTTTCATCTACTCTTTCTTATGGTAGAAAGGGAGACATGCCCAACTTCTACGGCAAGGGCAAACCTCATGGAAGGTCTTTTTCTTAGGAATAAGTAGATTCAATTACAATAGCAAAAGGCTTAGGGCCACTGGAGGACATGTATTACCCATCTCATAAATTAGGCATGTGGGCAAGTGTATTGTAGGCTAGCAATATTTTGGCAAAAGCTTTAGTAGGGCAAGGGGCAACAAGCCACGTGAGCAAGGGGGGCTTGTCTACCTAGGAAGACAATCCTTTGATAGTTGATTGCTACAATGTGAAATTGTAGAATAGGTGTTTTTTGTTATTTAGAGGCTTGGGATTCAAGAGCTACTGAAATGTTTTTCGGTGGATACCATTAATATTTGTGACAATGGTGATGGTTGCCTTCAAACTCTACACAATTCAATGTTAACCTATCTAGCAAAAAATTCATTGCACAAGAATAGAGTGAGAGCTTTGAATGTAAGCAATCTTCACTTTAGTCACAATGTCATGCAAGAAGAGATCACGATTCAATTTTCTCCCTCCTCCCCACATACCTTGATGTCACTTCAAAATTCAACCTCTTCTAAGGTATTGGACAGAAACTCACAATATAGAAACTTGGTAGATTGAGTGTATTGTTGGACTTATGACTAAGAGTTACATTGTAAAGGCCATATTTGTTATATTGAGATTTTTTTGTAGATTTTGAGACAAAATGCTAGTTATTGGAAAATTCTTTAAAAAAAATTGTAATTGAAACAAAAAATAAATAATGCTCCAATTGTGATCCTATAATGAAATTCTAAAAGTTTGTGTTGTTACCTATGTATACAAAAATACTAGTAAAGAAATAAAGCAATTTATCTTTGAGTCGAGGATAAAAATGAGATTGTGAAAAGTCTCAATATAACGAATATGGCCTTTGTAGACTTACCAAGATTTTGTAAGGATATGCATGACCACTTCAACAAGTGTCTACAATGACTATGTTAATTGTTTTACAATTGGTGTGCCAAAATACAAGGTTGGACAAAAGGAAGAGAAGGAGAAGGAAGAGAAAGAGAGTTTTTTCTTAGAGTTCTACCCTTTAGTGCACTATAAGAAAACATTTTTTTTGGTGTCCAACCCAAAACACATAATGTCCAAGGTAAAACATCCATTGTCCATAGAGACATCAAGATGTTTGAGGGACTGATTGTGGTTTTGGAAAGATTTCAATGGATGTTGCAAATGATGGTGGCAAATTATAGTGAAAACAAGTTGGTGTTCCCATTGATGTCTTTGGTATTTGGTGACATGGATAAGGACACGTCGATGTCATGAGGATCATCAACAAAAACATCCACTTCCATGTTAGCTTTGTTGACCCATTTTTACTATAAGTAAGTTTGCAAGAATTACTTTAATTTTGGATAAAATGTCAACCTGAGGTAGAAAAAAGGGAAGGTTAGTCAAAAGGCAAACTTAACATTTTGAGATGATGATGTGGCAAATGTCGCCGCCTACCATGTGGAAATTGATTGATGTGGCATCAATGAAAATTGATGTGGTATGCCACGTCAACATACATGGTCGGCATTGTGTATATTCTATGTTTATTTTGTGGATGTCTACAAAGATGTGGATATGTTTTTGGAGATGACATGCTAAACATTAAGACACTTACAAAGATGTCGTTGGAAACATGAAGATGTTTTTGGAGATGATATGATAAATGTTAAGACGCTTATCAAAACGTCATTAGAGATGTGATGACGTTTCTATAGACGTGTTTAGAGATGAAAGAATGTTCTTAGTGATGTCTTAAAAGAGCTATGGACATTTTCAAACACGCTTCTTGGACAAGGAGTCAAAGACCTCTTAATTCAAATTGACCTTCTACCTCATGAATTCTGATAAATTGTTCAAGAGTACAGACCCATGGTGAGTAACTCAAGGCTTCTTCTTACAAATCCAATAGCTTAGGATATGATGTAATGCCATGCTTTCAACACTATCAATGTCCACCGCATGTGGTTTATAGTTACGTATGCTACACACGGCAATGACTAGCACAAACATACATAGTCACCAGTATATACTCTCTTCTTCATAATGAGTAAAGGAGGTCTCCATGTCAATTTACAACAATAGACATGAATGTATAATGGTGCATGAATATGACAAGGAAAACAAGGTTTGAAGAAGGTAGTGACTCCACTCTACAATCCAAATAAGGAATGTGATAAACTCTATACCGAATGGTAATATGGTATGATTCTAAAGGTTCCTTTTAGAAGAAAAAAGCTATTTGGTCTTAATTTTAAGTACCCTATAGATAATTATAAAGAAAAATCTAGCTTAATTCTTGGCATGCTATAGTACTTATAAAGTTTGAAAATTTTCTTTTATTTGATAATGAAGGATTTTAGGATGAATGTTTGACTTGAAAACATGCAACGTATATAAAAAAAATTAGGATTGAATTCTAAAGCAACATGAAATAAAAAATAATTGATTAACCATTTAACCCTTAATATGACATAAACACTAATTGATAAATCCATTTAACCAAACTTCATGAACAACTAGAATGTGGTCAATTTTTTTTTTGAAGTGTTTTTTTCTATTATTAAAAATATTTAGATGAAGTTGCACTTGAAGTGATCCTTTGTAGAATGAAATTGACAATCTTTGTGTGCATTTAGATTTACATAACAAGCTACTTTGGTTTTTAGAAAACAATCCCAAAGCATGGGTCAATAGGTTGTTGGATGCTTGGACAAAAAAGTCAATAGGTTGGGAAGATTTGGCCAATGAAAGCGCATACATGAATGGATAAGCCTAGCTTGTGGATAGTGTTTTGATCCTTAAAATGCATACCTTCAATACAATTTTAACTCTTTAAATAAATTTTTTTTCTTTTAATTGTGTCTTTTGGACTTTCCTTTTGATCAATAATTTTCTACTATTGGTATTCTCATCACATTATCATCTAATTGACATTTCATATTAAACTCACTAAAATATTCAATTTGGAGATGTTGGTTTGTCAAGGTCATTATCTTACATTTTATAGGCCCCTAAATTATGAAATTTGTTACTATAAACTCTCAATTTGTAAACACTCCAATTTATAACAAGTTGTCTAACAATCTAAAAATCAATTGAAATCAAGAGATTTTTCAATACTCTATTTTATGTATAATGATGTTTCAAAAATTAAATCTAGGCTAAAGTAGATCCAATCCATTTATGAATTTTTTTTCAATGAATAAAATGCATCCTATAGTTTAACTCAAGTGATTTTCTACTTTTCATAGAGTGACCTCCCTAAGCCATTGAAAGGAGCTACATAAGAACATGAACTAGTGCATGAGGTAGAAGTAAGTGCTCCACTTCTCTTATGATAATGCTTAATGAGCAAGGGACATTTCCACACCTTTTTTTAGCTCATAGTAGTTGAAATCATACTCCAATTAATTTCACTAGTATTAATGTCTCAACATGAATGTCGTGAACAACACCAACATGTCTGTTGGGGCATCCTATATGATGACGTACTAAAGAAAGGCATGTCGTCTATAATGTCTCCATGCAACTATGATGTTTCTAGAAACATTGAGACAATAGAACCAAACAATTCAATCAACATTTAATCCACTTGAAGACAAACATTTTTTCTATAACATATTTTCATGTACACCATATACAATGAAGATGGACAAAATTTAGAGGGATATTAGAAACATGTCAAAGAAAATGTTCCCTTCAAATCTCCAATCTTTCTTTGAAAATTTGTCCATAATTTTTTATCTAAGATTTGAAATCTCAAACACATTTTTGGAGATGAATCTCAAACACACTTTATTTGACTACTATGTCACATGGCTTCCAAGCTTGGAAGCCATGTGACATAGTAGTCAAATAAAGTGTGTTTTGTATGGTGTACTATGTATGGTGTATTGCATATTATATACTTTGTATTATATATGATGTAGTGTGTATGACATGTCACGTAGGATATTATATTTGCATGTGGTATCATATAAGACATGTGTGATCATCCATGTAGACATCATGTGGAGTATTGGACTATTTTGCATACTACGAGGATGTTGAAGGTGACATCATTTTGTTCACTTATATCTTATTCGACGTTCAAGGAGGTGAGCTTGGTGAAATGCAAATGTCCATATGACTTAGCAAAGCATTTGAATGTTGAAGTTGATGTCTCAAAAGGCATCTTGTGATTTAAATTGTTGTCTTAGAAGGCATCTCGAAAAACATTTGGATGTCTACGGTGATGTCTCAAAAGACATTTTAGAAAACATTTGAATGTCTACATGGATGTTTCAAAAAATGTTACAAATATTCTCATACCATAGAAAGTTATGTTGATGTGGCATGCTATGTCAACCTTGCTATATGCCATGTCACCTTTTTTGTTGCCATGTCAAATGCTACATCACATGCCACATCATAGATGGGAATGGATGAAAAAAAATCCTATGCCGCTTCCCGTGTCCGTGTGGCACTTAGGTGGCAACCACATGGCGAATTTTCAGAACCTTGTCGATCCATGTTTTGGGGGATGTCTGATAAAGAACTTAAGGATGTCTGACATTTTCTTGGGTGTTTTTGGCACGTCTTAGGCATTGCAAAATTTTGGACACCTACATAGACATTTTAAGACATCCCCTAAGAAATCAGCATGCAGAATTCTCCGATTTAAAGAAAAAACTATTTTTTTTATAGTGGTGCGCAAGGTTCTCTATCCCTTTCCAAAAATTGAATGTCCAAAAGAGGGAGAAAGAGGTATTGAAAGTGTTTTGGAGTTCTTTTGTAATAAGTTTAGGTTGTAGCTTTATAAAAACATAGTAGTAAAATTTAATCGTACAACAATCTCCAGTTTGTCTACATTAGAAGAAAGAAAAGCCTTTGTTTCATATTCCATACAATCAAATCATTCACCTTTGTCATATCAAAGCTAATGCCACTTTTTTTGTAGTTCCCTCTTCTTTATATAGGTGATTGCAAGAAACACTTGTACTATTTATTGCATTTTTAGTTTTCAACCTTTTAGTGTTTTTTGTACTACAAGTCACCTTGAGTACTATTAGAGGCATAGAACATGAAATCTAGATAGTTTGATAAGATTTCAAATTAATCTACTATTTCTACAACACGTGAAGCTCATCATTGGATGGCAATCCTTAATTTGCCATAAAAATAGTTTACATTGGTAGATTAGAAGCATTGTAGGCCCCTACAAGTACTATTGAGCCTTTTGTGGACTTTGAAATACTATTTTGAGCCACAAGCTGCAATTCATGCTGGAAAATCAAATTCCTACATTTCTATTTTTTTTCAATTAAAAAATGCACTTGAAAAATTATTTTAAAGTAGCCATAGTTGCCAACATAGAAAAAAGAAGGAAGATCAAAGCTAAAACCTGAAAACCATTTTTCATTCAACATAAATTCAACCTGAAGATAGCACACTTTAGGCCAATGCAAAACACACTTGGAACATATTTTTGGAAATTTCTCCTATGAGAATTTGTAAATCTATTAGAAGAACTAGCCTACGAAATTTGACAACGTAATTCTTCAAAAAAGGTACTCAATATAGTACTAAAAACCACCAAAAACTTATATGTGACATATATTTGAAATTCAATCTCACCAATTGAATTAATTTTTAAAAAATTGAAATAATTCAAGTACATTTTCTATTGTTGTAGGAAGCTTACTTCTGAATTTCATATTCATTCAATGATTTTTGCAATACTTATGGTACAAAACAACTTTTACATTGAATGTGTGATGGAAAATAGGAGAGGTGTTTCTTGCAATCACCCATATGTCTTCCTTAACAAAATTCTCATGGAAATTAAACTTCTCCTTCTCCGGTTCCTTATGTAGAAATATATGTCACTTGGTAAGTAGTTAGTCCAATTAGGATTTTGTAGATTAATAGAAGCATTCATTTTTTTGGATAAAATTGAGGAGCATCAATATGTATCCTCTTGGTGTTTCAATTTGCACATTTGTTTGCCAAGATTCTTTGAATACCTTTGAATCTCGTCTAGAGCCATTCACCCAAGTTGAACAGTTGTCACAGTCATGAAGCACAATAATTGCCCTAAAATATTGGAAGAAAATCTATCAAGATGAAGGTGACATAGACAACGATGATTGCACATCGAGGAGAGGTTCATGAAGAAATCATTGTGGGTTCATGTACTATTCTCCATCCTTGTACATCCCACTTAGTTGTAGTATTACCAATCTCACAAACATCATATGAAGCTTATGAAGATGTCCATCAAACAATAAGATGTCAAACACATTTCCATATACCTCTAATGGATGACATCCAATTTGTAGTTACCCTTTACAAAATAATGAAAAAACCCTAACCTTAAAGATAGTAAAAAAACACTAAAATTGGGATGTACTCTTGTAAGAGAAGTTACTAAAATACCTCAAGCATTGACCTGTTTCCCACTATATTAGCTAAGTAGTGCAGGCATTACCACATGCTCATACTCTTTTTAATGCAAATGTTCACAACAAAGACAACATAAAACAAGGAGTAGAAATTAAGGGTCCACAATATTTACCACCCTAGATGCTAAAAGAGCCTATAGCTACAAGTACACCAAAATGCAAGGAAGAACACAATTTGAACACATTCAAGTCACAAAAGAAGATAAAATGGAATTCACTATTTCTAGCCATCTACCACTAGGTTTTTAGATACTCCTTTATTATTCATCCCCTACATGGCATGTGCACATGAGTCCTCATTTTATTTTTATGTCATGGGTGATTGCAAGAGATACTTGTTGATTTTATTGTGTTTTCATGCATAGAGTACATTTTCAATTTTCTAGAGTATTTTAAAATAAGAATTTTTTTTTAAGAAAATAAAAAATATGGCCACTATAAACATCTTTAAGAAGATCATACTTCAAGAAGATAAAGCACAAAAAAATCCTCTAAGTAGGAGAACTGAAAAAATGAAAAATCTCAAGAAAATCAATACTTTGATTTATTAATATTTTGAAATAGAAAAAAAATAAATTTTAAGTCAATTGTAGCAATTCTATAGGAATAGTCATTCACCAAGAAAGGCACCTAAATAATATTTTACACATTTCAAAATGCAAGTAGGAAGAAGATTCTTTTGTGAATTTCTATATAGTATACGATTAACTATTAATTTTTTACTGAATAGTACCTATTGTAAGTGTATTGAAAGAACATCCCCTCCAAATTTCAATTCCAAATTCTTTTTGGGGGGTATTACACGGTACAAAAAAAAAATTGGTAAGTCATAAAAATTGGGGGCTATCTTTGGATAGTAAAATATATTTGAAAAATGAAAAAAAATTAGACAATTTGTATATAATAATCATGAGTACCTTTATATGAATCTTGAGTCATTTGGAGTCAAAACACAAAATTTATGGCCCAAAAACAAATCAACATGCAAAGTGTGATAGAAAATAGTACAAGTATTTCTTGCAATCACCTTGATTTGATTGTCAAGTACTATACTATACAAAATAATATTTTATAGTTTAGGAAAATTTTGAAATTTTGCACTATTGATTCCAAATGTTACAAGTTCTTTTCCATACACCACGACTAGTAAATAATGAATAGTTCAAAAACACTTGAATACTTTTTGCTCTTGATCCAATAAGAAGGCATTGCCCATCATACTTAAATGTGATAGTAGTCATAGTACGAATAGCCCCTCCACAATGAATTTGGCTTCTTTGACAAAACATGATTTTAGTATAAGTCATCAATAGTCAAATTTCGTCTAGAAGAGTCCATTATTACAATTGCTTAAATTAGTTGCTAACTCTCAATTTCACAATCGATTACAACAATTAATTTGGCAATTCTAATCAAGCAAGTTTGGAGCATCAATGGAAATAGTTGGTTTGGCTACTTTAAGAATACAATTTTTTAGTGTAATAAAACTAAAGCTAAAGTCAATAACAATCAATAATTTAAAAATAATGTCAATAATCTAAAACTAAAGTCGATAATCTAAAGTTGATAACTTGAATTGACAATAATCTAAAACTAAAGTCGATAATCTAAAGTTGATAACTTGAATTGACAATAATCTAAACGATAATCAACAATAATCTAAAGTTGATAATCTAAATCGAAAGTCAATAATGTAAAACTAAAGCTTCAACTAATAAATAATTCAAAGCTAAATTCCAAAATAATCCATAATCTAAAACTAAATTTAATAACAGAAGGTGTCTATAAAAAACACTAAAAGACAATGTTGATAACAAATGGTATTAATATTACAACACTTTGGAATGAAAAGGAATATTAATATTCACATATGTTTCACTACATTATCAATAAAATATAAAGTGATTGATGGTACAATAAAATAATTAAATCCATGAAAAAAAGAAAAGTGAATTAGAGGATCTTTTTTGGATTCATTTTAATTATATAGATACTTTGGAACAACAATACTTCTACAATAACTAAATAAGTACCATAGATGAACCCTTATTAGTTCTAGACAAAAAATTAAAGAATAAAAAAGATCTCAAACAATAGAAAAATCATCATAGTAATTTAAACATGAATACATTTCTTTACTCTATATACTATGGTTATTAGAAAAAATCATTTCATAGAAGTACATTGGTATTAGTGAACATTTATTTATAAAAATTATCACTATAGAGAGAAAAACAAAAAGTTTAAAAAAGACATCATCTATCAATCAATCATGGATATGGTGCTCATGTACATGATAATGTGAATGATTCAATTTCAAGGTAGATTGATTGTGAGTAACATATAAAAGCAAATATTAAATTTGGTAATTCTATCATTAAGTTCTTTCTAATCAATTTCTGTGGCTAAAATAAATTGCTATTGGAAAAGAAGAGCATTCAACAAATGTACACTCAATGCACATTTCTAAAAATTCAAAAGATTCAACCACATGTTGATGCAAATGATAAGAAAGCATCTCTCATAACTTGGTTTTATCATGGTGATATTAAATCTTTATGTAAGAATAAAAATTATACATATATATATAATTTTATTTTTTTATGAAAAAATAAAACATCAATGCAAAATTTTACCTTGTTCAAAGAGAGTGTGCATATTTTAAAAATATATTTGATGGCACACCTTCTAAACAAGGAATTAGAAGCAAGTAAAAAACAATAATATTTTATAAATGGATACCATAAAAAATTTTCAAGTTGAATAGATATTTTATATGTGCAAGAATCTACTTATATTAAATGTAGTGAATGCAGAGAAGAGAATATATATGATTTTTCTTATTGTAAAGAATTAATGATCATGTGCTTATGCATATCTTTTAAGATTCATGATGTAAAAGAGTTTCATGATGTTTACAAAAGATTTCAATCTCATTAAGTGTAAGGAAATGAAAAAAATTTAAAGAAAAAAATAAGGTCAACACTATTTATGGTACTTCAATGCAAATTCAAATCTAAAGGATTTGCAGAATCACATGTATTAAGACAATTTGTCATTAAAAATATATGTGTGTGCCAAGATATCTTTTTCTAATGTTCCAAATCAATAGAAAAAAAAAGAGACAATAGAAGAAAAGATAGATTACAAGGTAACCAATCATTGCCTTTTTAGAAAGATGGTACATATTTAGTAGTATGAAAAAATTACTATTCATTCAATTTGATTAAAACACAATTGGGGACTTTATTGATATTTAATGGAAACTATATCATAAAAGAAAATATATTCAATAAATTTCTCATGGATAAATTTTTTTGGTTTAATTGTTATGAGTCATGTATATTAATTTGTGGTAGAAACAATGGCAATGTAAAATCTCATATTTATTGAAAACAAATCCTTCATCTCTACTGAAAGTAGTCAATCAATTATTTGGGTACTAATATATTCATCTTTGGAGTTTAGATTTTTTTTACCTTATAAAATCCAAGACCGTAGGGCATAGGGAGTTTATTACATGAAAAAAAATCAATTTGTCTATCATTTGTGTGTCTAAAGTCATTTGATTTGTAGATTTAAATGAATTTAGTTTTCTTTTAGGGGTTCAATAACCAAATTGAACAATTATACAATATATAGCACTCTTATTCCTAGGTTTTCACAGTCCGTCCCTTAATGCTACTAATGGATGTATGGTGTCCTAGTCCTCGCTAATAGAAAGTAAGGTTGGCAATTTGATGGGCATGATCTCCATTTAAATACGCATATGCAAATGACCTATTAGGTAATCAAATGCCAAGTTACATATAATATAGTATATTGCATAGTTGGTTAATTAATGATTGCGATTTTTTTACCATTTGGCAAATCATCTTTGTCTATCGATTGTTAGCCTAATTGTCAATTTAGGATGCTCAAACAAATTTCTGGGCTATGGCAAATAGATTCTAACTAGTGCAAGGCATAGTTTGTGAGAGATTTTCCTTCACAATTCCTTTGAAGATGACTCACTAGTTCATCTTTCTCACTTCACCTTTGTCTTTACTCCTCATGCAGGCCAATTTGTCTCATTTAATTGGTTCTTGACCATTAAGCAATCAATCTTTGTTCTAATTCTAACTTGACCTCAAGATGTGGCCCTACTATCAAGATGCAAGGCCATAGTGGGATAATTCTAAGCAATTTGAATAATGCTCGACAATTACTATAATTGTGTGAGTGTTCAATTTTCCTTCAAATGAATAGGTACTATAGTTGTATCAACCAAACCTACAACTAATTGTTACCTATAGTAGAAAATTGAATATGAAAATCAAGGTTTGGTACAAATACACTAGATATTACACTCAACTAGCTTCATACATCTCAATCTAATAGCTATAAATCTACATATTTATTTCTCACAAAATTAGCATGCTCACATCAAGAATCCCCATTTTTATAGTGCATATGAAGTCTAGATTTAGTCTTGACAATTTATTATTCAAATTTGAGTTGAACTTTTAAGGCTATTAGCCTAAATCACCATCAACTTATTAATTTGCACAAATTCAATAACTTGGAAATTTAAGGAATCAAATTCCCCTTACTTAAAACTTCTTCAATTTGCCTACATTAACTTCAACATCACCTATTCAAGGGTGTACTCTCAATTTGCCCATACTTAGTCTATTCCAAACATTGTCAATCTCCTACTTGAAACCCTTAATTTGACTAAACACTCAAGGCTTCCCAAACACAATTAAATTACTTTGAGATATATAACCAAACCTTACAATCTTATCGTGGTTATTTTATAGAGCATTCTCACTTGCAATTCTCAAATTTTAAACTAGGTTACATTTGTTCAATTAATAATCACAATACTCAGTAATCAAATTGTCCAACACTATTACACTCAAATTGCCACTAGGTGTTGTTGATAACTTCTACTTCAAACTATTGATATTCAAACACTTGACTAAATGATAGCCTCCCACTTTCCTACAATATGCTTATGGAATTTGGATAAGTTCAATATGATGAGGCAACTAATTTGAACACACAACAATAATTAAAAGATTCATCGCTCTTAAATTCTTTCATCAATTAAAATTCAACAATCACATCATGCATTCATGCACGTGTACTTGCCAATTAGAATTAACTCAAGAAAATTCTCTCACTCTCTTAATTATTCATATAAAATAAGCTAATATAACCAACCAATTAGTTCTCAGAATTCAAGTCATCTAGACTCAATCTCTCAACAATTTGCATAATATAGTGAATCCGTGATTCCAACAATTATAATCTACACACAAACACCCTGTACAAATTCCCAATTCTCTCATACACATTCAATTTACCTTGAATTTTGTAGCTCACGCTCTAGCTCGTCCCAAAAGTTCCAATCACACACAACACAAGTAGAAGATACATGCACAAAATTTTGCACAAGACAAGTAGAAAAGCAAAATATATTTATAAGGCAAAAAATGAGAGAATTCACATGATACAAATATAATTCAACTATGCTCCAAATTACAGTTAAAATGAACACTACAACTTGTCTATATTCTCAAACAAAGACACACTCATTTAATTTGAAAAGTCACAATTCAATTAACCCCTTCCCATATCTTCTGATAGATTGTTTACTATCTCATGGCCCTATGTGAGTATGTCACTGTACATTGACAATTAACATGACTTGCCTCACACTAGTGGAAATAGATTAACAACTAGAACACATTCACACTAGAGAGCTAATAGACTTAAAAATATAAAAAATTTACTTGTTTACAATCTTGCTAGACTCTTGGAGTCCTTTCCAATAGTGTTGATCTATATTAAAAGTGCGTCTACCATATTTCTATATGTCTGCATGTCTCTTGTCTTTCAAGCATTTTTAATTTTAACCAATCAAATAGGGGAAATATTATGTCCTCAAAAAATAAAGTTCAAATTGAAAAAAGAAATAGGGTACCCAATTCAAGCTCTTTAAAGGGTACTTCTTGAGTACAAAAATGCTCTAATGCAACAACATCCTCAAATTCATAATATTATCAAGAATTTGAGAATGATTCTTTGTTTCATTCATCTTTGAGGTCTACCTCATGACGATTTTACTTGTTTATTTGATCTAATTTTGTATTGCCATTCATCTACATTCTCATAAAATATGCAAGTCTTGTCTTTTAGGCTAAGAGTAATTGGGCATGCCCCATTTTTCCAAAAGTGTTGCCAACTTGATTTCTTGCCAATATCCATTACTCTTTCCAACCATTACAGCCACTCCATCCAATGCTAGCATGTCTTGCTCCTAATCCATTATACAATACCTCTACGTAATTGCATGGTGCTTTGCAACGCTACCAAGGCACGTATATACAATTCATTCGTTACATTTCTAGGCAACCCACCACCTACCACATATGGCAACTTGAATGCCATGATTAGTTTAGTGCTGCAAATTTTGAGTCAATATTTTTTGTGAGCAATCATTGTAATGCCACCCACCAGAGTAATCTCCCCAAGCTTCATAGTGCAATTTTACATAAACTATAACATTGCCCCACAAGACACTAAATTATTACTAGTGACACATTTTGCATAAATTTTACATAGTGCGGCAATCAAGAGCCCCATACAAAATTGTATGTGACTTCAAGAATTCATTAAGACAATCAAAACGGCTCAAAGTTTAAATTCACATGAATTAAATTGAAAGGAAATTTAGGTTTGTCCATATTCATTGGATATGATAGTGTACAGGGTCTAAGGGTCATTCAAAGGTTAAAGTAGGTAATTTTGTTGTACACTTGTACACCAAATGTAGTACAAGTTTCCAAGACTTTTTATTAGATTTGAAAATTTAGTTAATGAAACTTTGTGATTTGGTTGTTCAAGAATAGAGGTGCATTCAAATTTTAATGAGGTGTAGCATTAGTTGACAAAAAAAATTTGCACTAGGTTATTTAATCAAAAAATATAAGGGCAACCACTTCCATTTTGTAAAGATTCTTAGTCTTCTAGAATTTATGAATATGATAGAGATTTCTAAAGTTATTTTTTTATAAATGTATTTTATACATATTTGTACTTTATATTTGTATACAAGTCTTATCAAATGTATAGATTAATTCATTTTTCATGTCACATGTCACATGAAATTTGATACCTTTCACACATAGGTCTAAATGCCACAAAACAAAGACCATGCACCCCTCCCAACTAAGGTCTTTGTGATGGTACTAAGAAAATGACTAGGGGATGCAAGGTTCAAGAGATCTCAATGTAACAAACAAACAAACAACTTATCTGAAGGTATGGATTCCTCTTTGATGTGCACAAACAACATAAAAGAAGGTGTACCAAATTTTTTTAAGTAGAAATCAACATTCACAAGTTCATTGGTAATGAATTGCCTTAGCCCCTGAATGTCCAAGGCCTTTTCTGAGCTTCTTAGAATTTGATTTAAATTGAACAAATAGACAACATTTTGATAAGTTTCATTAATTTTTTTGAATTGTAACCATACAAATTCTAACTAGACATGTTAGAGATCACATTAGAAAAGAAAACGCAAGAATATCACTTACAGATTGAAAGACTATAATGCTTGATTGTGAAAGTGTTAAAATTGTGAAAGTGATTTGAAGACTTTCAATCTTCTTTTCACATGTCAAATTATCTAAAAATTTGGTTACCCAAAAATTATGAAGTTAACCCCTACAAGACTTGATTCATTGTGACATGGTCAAACTTCATGTCTAAGCTAAATTTAGCCTTTTAAATTGTGTTCAAAAATTATATTTTTATTACTTGAAACTCTAAATTCTATATCACCTTGAGAAATTTCAATTTTTTTTCATGAAAATTTGTAATTGATATCATTTTTGTTTAATTTAAAGTTTTGGGTATTAAAATAATTCCTAAATAATGAGGAATTGTCTTAAATACTACAAAATTTGATAAAATCCCATAACAAATTAGTAGAAACTTAGACATTGAATAGAAAATAAATTAACAAAAGAAGTATAAAGTTTGAAATTTGCAATGGATAGGCAAACATGAAGGGAGTGGAATATTATGAGACTATACACCTCGTGATGTGCAACGATGGCACAATAGCATCCTTTAAGGGTGAGGCATGTTAATTAACCGATTTCTCTTTGATTTCCATATATTAGAATTTCCATATTAAAAGTTAGTCCTTAGGTCAAAGTGTTAAAATTAAATTTTAGATTTAGAATATTTTAGGTATTTATTAGAGGTTTCCAAAAAATCTTACAAAAACAACCAAAAAACAAGAAAGTTATAAGCGGATGAACTTTGTGTGTTAATTTAGATGAAAAGACAAAATTTCATCCAAAGGAATCCAAAAGAGAATCTAAGAATCTAGGTATAATTTCAGATTTTTAGGTCAAAACAAAAGTCAATTTTTTTGCTTAAATAAAAAGTAATTGATGGATGAAGTTAATTTGCTAAACTTTTAATAAATTTCATCTATTAATAACTTTTTCATTAGGAATCCAATGTTCAAGTATTTTACCTTGTTGTAAAGGTAATTTCTTCATTTTCATCTCACAAATGTAAAAACCCTAAAAATGGTAATTTTAGAATAGGAAGTTTGATTTAAGTTAGATTAGAAGATAATTAAAAAGAATCTTTAAAGAATCTTTAAGGAATCATTTAAATTAAGAATCAATTAGGGAATCTTTTGAAAATTCCATGTCCTATTCTCATTTAAAAAACACTTTAATTTTGATTGAGAAAAGATTGGATGAAGTTTGGTCCTAATTTGGATGAAGTTCTTTGATTGTTGATCAAATTAGGTTCAGTCTTAGAATTAGCTTATTAATATAATAAAAAACTCAACCCTAAAATTTGGATTCTTTTTAATTAGTTTTACTATTTTTATTTGATGGATGAGGTTTGTGACGTAGTTTAGGGGTCAATATTTCATCCATTCATTTCTTTCACTAGGAAGGTCAAAATTTTACTTGCTTCACCATTTTGGAAAGGAAAATTTACATTCTACAAGTTCAGTTAGATTGATTTTTAGTTTGAATTCATCTTTTCATTAGATATTTGACTTAGTTAACCATAGTTCAATAGTTTTAGGATTTAAGTGATTTAAGTTCAATTAGGATATTACAAACAAAGTGTCCATTGCTTAGAAGGCGCAAATTGAACTTAGATTAAAAACACCCTAAGATAGTTGATTAAACAAGCCACTAGAACTCGTGTACATGTTCTAACTCATAGGGTGGAATTTAAAACACTCACACTCTCCAAATTTCATCTATTTCTAGTATGATTCTTCCAAAAGAATCTAAATTTGATTTTTTTGTGAGAAGAGCAACTCCCATTTGAAAAAATCCACTATTTGCAATAGTTCCATGTCTTATATGTTTTGAATCTAGTGATAACATTGATCTAAATATAGGTTTGATATAATAGCCATAATCTTATAGACAAAATTTTCCCCCTCTTTGATATTATATATGAATATTATGCAAATATGAATATGTAAGTAAAAAATTAGAAATTAAGATAATAATGAATAAAACAAAAAGAAAAGTTAATTCTTACAAACATATTTATGAATGTTGAAGTTATGCATATCATCCAAAAAATTGAAAATCAAACACTTTCAATCATACTTGAGTTGACATTTGAAAAATATCAAAAAATTCAATTTAAACGTGTATGTATATTATCTCTAATAAACCACATAATGAATCCCATATTAGTGTAAGCTTTATCTATAAGTGGTGATGTCCAATAATTTTTTGTAATACCTAAATGGAAAAAAATTGTTTCTCCAATTCTTCCATATTTTCTTGGAATTGTAGTAGGGTATAGGTTTTTGAGCAATTATATCCAAGATATAAACACGAGTTATAAAAACTTGTACACATCATTTGTAAACAACTCTCCAAGCTTGTGAATTTCTTCTACATATGTTTTTATATTGTGATTTGTTCTTATTAATTGAGCATACCTATAAACATTAATGTTCAAAAAATAAATATGTTCAATGGAATCATGTTAATACATCTACATTCTCAAAAACCAAAGTGGATTTCTAATAAATAATTAAGTACATAGAATGTACTCATAGAATTGGACATGTTAGATGGAAATCAATGGATTTGCAGAACAAGATTTGTTAGATGGAAATCAATGTACTTACAAAACTCTATAAGTTACATAGAAATCAATGTACTGATACAATTGAATTGTCAATAAATAATGAATTGGATTGTGAAGTACATATTAAACAAATGAAGAAATACATAGAATGTACTTAAATAAATATTATCATTTGTAAAAGTATCAAGCCTCCAACCACACATAACCATGTCCCCGCCACTTTCTTCTTATCTTCATTCAACAAATCATCAATGCTCACAAGTATATTCCAACAGATCCTAATATTCTTGACACTTGTGACTTGGGAAAAAGCTATCAATATAGATGCCTAATATTTTCTCATTTTTCGTAAACACACATGATTTTGATAGTTCACTCAACTTTGAAATATCCATTTCACAACCCTAACCTTTTAATTTTTGACATTTAATATCTTTGTTGAAAAGTCTAGGAATTGTTACATAAGTGCAATCACCTCGATTTGATTTTCAAATACCATACTATACAAAATAATATTTTATAGTTTAGGAAAATTTTGAAATTTTGCACTATTGATTCCAAATGTTACAATTTCTTTTCCATACACCACAACTAGTAAATAATGAGTAGTTCAAAAACACTTGAATACTTTTTGCTCTTGATCCAATAAGAAAGCATTGCCCATCATACTTAAATGCAATAGTAGTCATAGTATGAATAGCCCCTCCACAATGAATTTGGCTTCTTTGACAAAACATGATTTTAGTATAAGTCATCAATAGTCAAATTTCGTCTAGAGGAGTCCATTATTACAATCGCTTAAATTAGTTACTAACTCTCAATTTCACAATTGATTACAACAATGAATTTGGCAATTCTAATCAAGCAAGTTTGGAGCATCAATGGAAATAGTTGGTTTGGCTACTTTAAGAATACAATTTTTTCATATAATAAAACTAAAGCTAAAGTCAATAAAAATCAATAATTTAAAAATAAAGTTAGTAATCTAAAACTAAAGTTGATAATCTAAAGTTGATAACTTGAATTGACGATAATCTAAACGATAATCAACAATAATCTAAAGTTGACAATCTATGAGATAATTGACAACAATCTAAATCTAAAGTTTATCATCTAAAGTCAATAAATCTAAAGTCGATAAAATCAAAGTCAATAAATTTAAATCTAAGTTAATCATCCAAAGTTGATAAAATTAAAGTCGAGAAATCTAAATCTGATGTTAATCATTTGAAGTTAATAAAATTAAAGTCAATAAATCTAAATCTAAAGTTGATGAAACACAACTTGATAATCTAAATCGAAAGTCAATAATCTAAAACCAAAGCTTCAACCAATAAATAATATAAAATTAAATCCCTAAACAATCCATAATCTAAAATTAAATATAATAACAAAAGATGTCCATGTCAGCCACTAGAAGACAATGTTAATAACAAATGGTGTTGATATTACAACACTTTGGAATTAGAAGAAAAATTAATATGCATATATGTTTCACCACATTATCAATAAAATATAAAGTTATTGATAGCACATTACCAAAAAAATACATGGATAAAAAAAAAGGAAATTAGAAAATCCTTTTTGGATTCATTCTATTTATATAGATACTTTGGAACAACATTACTTGTACAAGAACATAACAAGTACCAATGATGAACTCTTATTGTTCTAAATGGAAGATTGATCTTAAAAAATAAAAAAATTTATAATAGTAATTTAAACATGAATACATTTTTCCATTCAATATACTATGGTTATTAGAAAAAATCAATTTATAGAAGTACATTGGTATTAGTGAATACTTATTTATGAAAACTATCACTATATAGGGATAAACAAAAAATATAAAAAAAGACACCATTTATCAATCAATCATGGATATGGTCTTCATGGTGTCCCTAATGTACATGGTAATGTGATTCAATATCACATAACAAAATAATCGCATTTCAAAGAATATTCATGGAGGGCCCAAGGTGAATTGATTGTGAGTTTTACATAGAAGCGTAAGTTAAATTCGGTAATTCTATCAATATGTTCTTTCAAATCAATTTGTGTAGCTAAAATGTATTGCTTTTGGAGAAGAAGACCATTCAACAAATGTACATTCAATGCACATTTCTAAAAATTCAAAAGATTCAACCACATGCTGATGCAAATGATAAGAAAGCATCTCTCATAACTCGGTTCTATCATGGTGATACTAACCCTTGAACAACTTATACGCCCTCTTCAGCCAAATATGAGTCTTTTTCATGTATTTTGGCCATATAGAGGCAAATTTTGGGTTTGTTGTGTACAACAAAATTACTTGTGCAAGAGATGTGCATTAAATGGTCTCTTCCACTTTTGGAAATACAAGGCAAAACAATGGTCAAAGAAGGAAATATGCTCCAAGTCTATTTGAGATGGGATTTTTACATAGCCACCATTTGCAAGTGTGTTTCAATGTTTTGAAATCAGAAGTGGTTTTGAGGAAAATAAGGTTGTTAACCCATTATGTTCTTGGAAAGAAAGGAAATATTATTAATTGGCTTACTTTAGCTTACTTAAAATAATTATTAATATTTTATAAATCTCAAGATAATTAAATCAAAGGATAAAGAATGCTAGACTACAGGGAAAAAATGATTCACATGTATAAAAATATTAAAATACAAAGGTTATTCATTTATAAAGATGACATAATTGTATCGATTCCTGTATTTTTGAGCACTTTCCCCAATTAATTAAAATTGGTAAAGCATGAAGAATTGAATTTAATAATGAACAATCTTAAATTATATACTTTGGAATACAACATTGACAAATTAATAATGAGGAAAGAATCTTAATTTACAATTTATTAATTTTACAAAAGACCACTTCAGACCTAACAAGGAAGACCAAAGCGGCACTACAATTTACCTAGTAGATAGAGTTACTAGGCTAGTTATAGGATAGAATTAGTTAGGAAAAGTTAGTTAGGATATTATAGAAGGAATAGGCTTGATCCTATTACCAAAGGCAAAATGGTTAGGGTTTTCCCTTAGTTCTCCTATGACTGTAGGAAACTATATAAAGGGAATTTTTCCCATTGTATAGGGATGATTATTAATACCAACAAGACAAGATCAACTTAACAAAGACCAACTTTCAAGCAATTCTTCAAGCCAATGATTACTATAAAAAGAAACTTTCGAAAGACAATTCTTAAAGACGAATATAAATAGAAGATAAATACAATTAGAGAGACACATTTAGGAACATTGGAAAGAAAAATGTAATTTCATTACTGAAGTTAATTTGAAAGGAAGTTGAAAAATTGTGTTTCAAAGGTGCAACAAGAAATTTGTGACTATGAATGGGTGTTGGGTACTCTTTCTCTGAAGAATGTATTGTAGTAAGTTGGAGAAGCAGGAAAAATGAACATCAAATTAGTAGTTCAACTACATCACATGCTTGGTCTCACACATGTACACCAATTGAAGGTAACATCTGCACCGAAAGTACTGGTGGCCAAGCGAAATATGGATCAAACAACTACAACAATAGCCTATATAGCAATGTACTTTACCTATCAAAATTTAGAAATTTGCATGATCAAACTCAAGGAAGTCAATTAAAGAATCCAAGACAAAATCCTTACCAACCCCCCCTAAAAGACAAATGTAGACTAAACTTGTTATGAAAAAATGAAAGATTCAAAAACGTCACTTGTTATGGAAAAAAAAAAGAATCCAAATTGTAGCTTCTTGCAAAAGTACAAAGTAAATCCTAACATCACCTTGTTCCAAAAAAGTTTTAAAATAAAGATTCAAACAACATGGCTACTCCCTTTCTGAGGAAAACAATGATACTTGATCTAGAGAAAATGTAAACCGTAGCATTGAAGAAATCCAAATGTAAGATGTGGGATAGAGAGGTCATTTTCATAATCAAATCCATAGTTTGGCATGAATCCTGAAAAGGTATAGGACAACTCGAAGATGAGAACTTGACCACTAATTGTGAAGATAAAGAAATTGTGTTCACTATAGAACTTCAATCCTAATTTAGGTAGAGACAAATATTTTTTTCCAAAAAAATTTGAATTGGAGAAGTTGGTTAATCTAGCTAACTTTCATCTCTAAAAATTTGTTTGTGATTTTAAGTCTCCAATCAAAAGTTATAGACGAAATCCAAAAAGGATGTTTGAAAATGTCAAAGAAAATGTCCCTTCAAACCCCTATCCTACTTTTGTCCATAACCTCAAATTGAAAGCTCTAAATTTCAAACAGATCTTTCAATAAGAAAATTAGCATGATTTTCCAACCATTTTGAGTTTAAGGATTTTTGAAAAAAGTTATTCTACTATGCCAAAATTAAGTTTGAAGTTCTACATTAATCACAATTCTAGCCTATAGTATTTTGTGTTTGTTTTTTGTTTCATGTTTAATTCTAATTTCATTTTTCCTTTGCTGTATTTTTCCACTATTTAACCATTTTCGTAATTTGGTTACTTTAACAAATATTGTTGAAAGTAATTTTAGTTTAAAACCTCTTTTTTCCCTAAAATTTTCCCTTTGTTTTCTCATAATTGCACTTTTCAATTTTTCACCTTGAACTCCCAACATTTCCATTGTTATCTAATGAAAAACTCCCTAATTGATAGTTATGGTTTAATTTGGAATACTCATACTTTTGGATTTGTAAATTCATGCACCTTTGTTTATAATTCCCATTTTCTAAAGGGTGAAGAAAGATGGTGGTTCACGACATCTTCAAAAAGTATTGTTGGGTTTCAATTAGGTGTACTAAACATGTGACTTAGAAGGAAGCATGTGATTGGATGAAATTTCTTCCTTTTCAAATTCCCATTATCTTATTAAAAAATCCGTCAAGAGGCTCAAGTAGGTAGATTGAACTCATTGAAGAATTCAAGACAAACCTAGATGCCAACAAACGCCTTCTACTAAACAATGGAGCATGTAGGGTAACTATTCTTGATTGCTCTTGATGGTAGCCAAAGATATATGCATACTTTCCAAGCAATGTATGCCTCACTCAAAGCCTTCTACAAGAAAGAGCTTGTATTCATTGTGAATACGTAGAACATGTTCTTTACATAGGCATAGTTTCTACCCTTTTTCTTTTCTTTTCTTTACTTATTTCATAATTTGCTCCACAACTTTGTCAAGGTGTTTATGGTTTCACATTTTAAATTTCTAAATAAATGTATTAAAAAAATTCTGATTTAATAAATTGTATTAAATTATTACAAATTTAAATATCTAAATCTCTTCCACGTGAAGAATCTATTAAATATGGAATTATTTCAAAATATCTCCATAGTTCAAAATAATTTGAACCTCATTTTGTCCAATATATAAGTTAACCATCACAAAAATATGAAATATTGGTAACTGAGACCTATGCGTGGTCTCCACATCCTAAATGGATTAACCCCTAAGATTCCATGACTATTTTCACTAAAAATGCTCCAAAATCTTCATTTTTTGTACAAGTACCAAATTTTTGAAAAAAAAATCTTTTTAACACATATAACTATAGGATCTTGTAGTGAGCTGACTTGAGAACATGCGGTAAAAATTTCAGAAATTTTCACTATAAGGATTGCAAGATATAAGCATTCAAGTTCACTAAAATCATTTTTTTGGCCATGCAAAAAATAGAGTAGCTGCACTTCACAAGCTCCTTTATCTATGAAAAAATGTCCAAAATGGTGGTGCTTCTTTTTCCTAGACAAGTTGTACACATGCTTGAAAATTTTCAAATCATTTGGAATTGTATAACATATAGGAAAAAAATAGTAAGTAGAAAGAAGTATAGAATGATTCAAAATACAAAATTGTTCAGAATTTTATTATAGAATTGAAAAATGCCAATCTTAATGGTTGAAATGTTGTAATGAACAATCTACATCCTATGATTTTATTTTTTCAAAAAATATTGAAAATTGAGTAAGATAATGGATTTTATAGTTTATTTTAGAGTAGAGAATCCATAATTGCTTGCAAACAAAAAATCCTCATAACTTTGATTCATTGATCAAAATGGAATGATTCAAATCTTTCCACGTATACGTAACTCTAGAAAACTAATTTCAAATTTTTGTTTATGAAAATAGCAATTTTTTCTAATTTGCCCAGACCACCCATTTATGAAAAAAAGTAACATATTAGACCATAACTTTTCACTCCTATTTCCAAATATCATGAAAGCTAGTGCATATGAAAAATATTCCTTGTCCCCACCTTCCATAAAAATTTGGGCCAAAAATATGGAAATCTCAAGTCACACGTATCTACCCAAAATTTCTATGTTGCCAAAAAACACATAATAGTCCTTTAGGGGTTAATGTGTAAGGTGGACACTAAAAAATGTGCCACTAACCACTAGAAGAAAACTACGTTGCCTTTATCAAACCCCCGATGATGCATTTTTCCATTTTCTGCCCCAAACGCAGATTTTGCGTTTGGGGCAGAAAATGGAAAAATGCATCATCGGGGGTTTGTTAAAGGCAACGTAGTTTTCTTCTAGTGAACCCTAAACCGCCATCTTCACTTTGTGTACATCCCCAAAATCAATTATGTACTACTAAGAATGTGGAAGAAACTATTTTAGAAACAAACTTTGTTCCTTCTTAACTTTGGCATATAGTTTCCAAATTTTAGACATGTTTTTTGGAGCGTTGGAACCTCTTTTCAAATGCCAACAAAAAAATATGAAAATTTTTGAACAATCTAATAATAGTAAATAGGTACAAAAACAAAAAGTGGTGGTTTGGGGGGTACCCACCTTATCATCTATACACTTTTGGGGAGGATTGGTACTTGGTTGATAATGGTGATCCAATTCTAGCTGAATCAAGTAACATCAATTATGTTTTTCTGGCCAATCATATTCACAACTTGGTACTTTTCAAAGCAAGCATCTTTGTCATCTAATCTAAAGTAGTCTTAGATTGTTATGAAATAAAAGTCACCTTAATCCTTAAGGTTCTTTAGGTTAAAAATTAGAAAATACTTTCATAATTGTCAAAAAAATAATAACTTCTAAAAATAGGTTTGTAAATCAAAATTTCTTGACTTTCTAGATTTTGTAACCATACGATCTCATTCTTGACTAGTACAAAGGGTTTGGCCCTAAAAAAAACTGAAGTCTAAAAGTAATGTATGTGTGAGAATGTGAAATATGATCAAGGAAAGAAAAATATAATATTTTTCTTAAAGATTGCCCAAGCTTTTGACAATGTGACTTTGTTGAGCTTTCAAGTCCCATTACTCAATTTCTATTTCCTTTGCTAAAAGATCCAAAGACTTCAAATTTGAGTGGAGCCTTGAGTGTTGAAGTGATATACAAAATTTCAAAAGAAAAAAATGCTCTACTCTACTAACCTAAATTGGAGGTCAAATTAGAAAATGAAATTTTTAACGAACTATTGGATCTTTGTAACTATTAGATTCACCAGAAGATTTTTTGATTTTCCAATTTTAAAAAAAATGAATGAAAAAATCCAGAACTTCGTACTTCATTTTAGATGCCTCAAATATTGAAAAAACATTTTGGATTTAAATGAATTTTAAAGATTAAGTAGAGACAAGGCTAGAAAACCTTGTATTGCTAAGCTCATATTCAATATATTGGCAAATATCCATGATTGTGCAACGAATGTGACATTCAAGTATTAAAACTTAGGATTTTCAAACTCTAATTTGAGTTATTGTTTGCTTCATTGAAACCTCATACCTCTAAATCTAGAATGGATATATGATAATGAGAGTTCTGAAGTTAGTTTCAAGATTCAAACAAACATCTCAAATTGTTAGAACTCCTAATTGAAAGTCCTTTTTCAAATGCCCTAATTTTGTGATATTATGCCAAAGTAACAAATGAGAAATAATAAATAATTCCAACCTTTTCATAGGCTAAAATGAATCAAGAGTCCCATTCTTCAAGACAACATGTACACCAAATCCAATGAACATGAGCATTACTAGTAAGATTCTTGGGTCATACAATATTTTTTGGGCTTGTTATAGGATCAAGGGATGGCACATGAATACATTCAAAAACTTCTAAGGGATGAAATGTACCTAGCAACATCAAGATGGAGGGGTCAAAATAGTCCCCACTATTACTCCTCCCATTAGGAGAAGAATGAGGCCTCAACAAGGCGGCCAAATAAGAACCAACAGTAAAAAGACTTTTGAATTAAAAAATAATATTTTTGAATTTAAAATTTACTAGTCACTATTGGTTACAAACTTACAATTTCTTAAAGGGAGGCAACCTTCTCTTAGCCCCATTCTTCCCCTAATGCCTCAAATCTCAACCTTCCATCAAACCCACCACCTTTATTTATTTATTTCTCTCAAGTTTGAATACCCCTTGGTTAAAATAATTACCTCTCTTTTCCTACAACAATCTGGAAGCTTACGCCATCTTCGTAAAGTCTGCATGCTTACTTTCATTTTTCTGGAAGAAAATAAAAATGTATTAACATATCATGTTAATTAATCAGTACTTGCTGGTGACAAAAGAGGTCACAGGGATGTACAGTACAATACAGTACATACTTCAGTATTGGAACTCTTTGTAACACTGAGTTCTCCAGACAAATTACTGGTTTACAAGTGCATACTCAAGATGTCAATTGCCTTCTCATTGCTGTGCCGTGTCCCTGGGCACTCCTCCCTTCAGTTGCCTGTTCATGGGGTCTGAGTAGATTCCTTTAATTTGTTGTTTTGTTCTGTTTTCCCCTTGCCAGACCACCTGTAGCTGGCTTTTATGTATTCTGCCTTCACAATGAAATTCCATTTCATTTGTTTCAAAAAACTAAAAACTAAACATATATTGAGTATCTTACCCCCCAGTCACAGTGCAGCAAATGGGCGAGGACTAAAAATGGTATGTTTGTACTTGGTGTTGAAGAGTGTTGTTACCGAGGGTCTTCAGAACGAACTTAGACCTACTCTAGGACTAGATTCATGTTGCAAACAACACCCCTAACACCAAGTGCAAACATACTATTAAGTTATTCAGGCCTTCCCAGCCAGTAAGTACTTTAGTGACATGACCATCATTGGGGTTTTTTTCGTCAATTTTTGCAGATATTGAATTACTGAATCTGACCAAATCCAAGATCGAATGACAATATCATTGTACGACAAACCAACACAGACCACCCCCGTCAGTCTAAAGTCAGTAAAGAGTAATATCTCAACTGAAGTATGTCAAGTAGTAAAATTTAACTGAGGTGATCATTCACTGACTGCATATCCTTTTTTCTCCCACTTGATCATCAATCCGCGAATCTGGGCCCATTTAGTTGCCAAACTCTTTAAACACTTGGCCACCACATTATTTGCAATTGGGCTAGTGAGAAATCAGGAGGCATGAACATTCCAATGGATGTTTTCCCTCCAGGCCACTTGTGGCTGGGGTCTTGTACTTCATTTTTTGCTATGAAATCCCATTTTATTTGTGTCAAAAATAAAAACAGAAAAAAAAAACACATTCCAATTGACCTCAAATTAAAGCTGAAGACTGACTAGGATTAACTTAGAATGACAACTGAGCTATTGTAACATGAATGCTCTCTTACACCAACCGTAGTAATACATGCAGTGGCCTGTACTCCACCACATGATAAATCAAATGGACAGCAATTAAATTCTCCTAACTGAATGTATGCTTGTAACTTACTGTATATATTGATATCTTGACCTGTTGGAGATTTTGAGATTCTGCAGGTTGCAGAGAAACTCTCAGGATGCATAGCTGTTGGGCTAGCTAGCTAGTCATTGATCGAGCTTGAATTCTGAGCTAGTAAAATTAAAGCACTTGGACTGAGCTAAGCTAATTAAAGTGGATAAAGACTTAAGGACAAAGATCCACTCCCTCCCTTTGAACAAGTCTTGCCATCTAGCTCCCCACTTTGTCCAGGTGGTTGCAACTACAGGGTACATCATCAATTTCGCCAATAATTGTTGGGCGCCAAATATTGTGACATTCATTCACTAAAGCCATATATAAAAAACTAAAAAAATAGGACTAGCTGTTTCATATCTATTGACTTGCAATAAACCACCAGACAGTATTTAAGGCAAAATATATTTAATTCACAGATGCAAGATACCCGTCTGAATTAAGTTTCCAAATTCAAAAAAGTCAAGCATAATTTGCTCAGTCTTCCAGATAAATAGGAAGGCCATACGGTTCAGACTCACTGCTAAGTATTTATTTCAAACAACATTCGAAAGACTGGTCTTTTAGTAACTACTGAATTAAAATATCTCAGTCACAAAACTGATGCATATGAGAACATGTGCTGCTTCCTCACGCTGGGGACTGAAGAAGCCGTCAAAGACTCACTCAAATAGTGCAAAAATGCTACTAGCTTTGAACAGTACTTAGCCTGGATGTTAGCTAGTTGAAAATAAAGTACCCGGCCAGACTGATACATCAAAAGCTAGCTAGCTAGAATTGAACGACTCACGTGTCCAAACGGAAGTTAATAAGCCGCATACTAGTAAGCATATACCAAAATTGGGTTGATTGTTGATCGACTTGCTAGCTAGATGAACTTATGGTTCACGTGCATAATATAATAAGCTAGCTTACAAACCTGAAATCGATCGGCTGGAGAGGGTTCGTGCATGATTCAGACGGAGCTCAACTTAGTTGGTTGCACTTGGTTGGATCACTTGCAGATCGACTATAATAAGCTTGCAAACTTAAAATCAATCGGCAGGTTTCAAGTTACTTCATTTCGCCCTTGATCATGATTCTGAATTTGAAGGAGCTATAACAGTACGTTACGTTTCAATTCAATCCGGCCTGGCTTGGTTGAATCGATCTATCTTTCGATGTCCGTATGGTCACTTGCAGAAGCTGGCGGACTTGAATTTGAGCGGGTACATGAAGGAGTTCGCGTACGTGAATCGCAGAGTCTCTCCATGTTTGAGCGGCTGTCCACCATTGACGACGCAGTCGTCGAAGGCCAGGCGCTTGAAGCTGTTGGGGTTCACCAGTAAGGCCGAAGCAAACCAGCCGCAGTAGACGTGGATGTTGGACGGCGCGCACTCTGCCATGCAGTTGTTCATGATCTGCACGGCGTAGCGAGGGATGCCGGAAGAGCCGTCGGGGCTCTGGAAGATGCTAATATCCTTGTTGGTGCAAGCAGCTGCATACACAATTATACAGTTACTTACTGGCATGAGCTAGCTAGATCAAACAATTCAGTAACTATTCTTGCACAATCAATCAGAAACAATTAATTAATTCACAGTCCGATCCAGAAGATTATCCTTGACTGTTGAATTCTCTTCATGCGGGGCTATCAGATATTTTCCACATGATTGTTTTGCACTAATCGTCAATTCCATATGCAAATTGCATTTCATCACAACATTGTGGACCTCGAAGGAAGAATCTCCACCCACCCACCCATCCCGACTCTCTAATTCATTTCATTTCTTTGCTTGCATGAGATTCCTCTAAGTCAATTGAATGGAATTGAGTCAATGAAACGAAATCATGGAAGTTACATTTGAAAAAGCGGCTTTAACCCTCGAAGGACGTGGTCCCTTGGTCCTGGACTTATTGGACCTTTGTTTTTAGAGTGAACAGTGAAGTCATCCATCGAATCTTTTAAGGTTCACAGCATCCACAGCGTCCTTATAGAGTTAATTCGGGGGTTAATTCCACTGTTGGCAACTTTGTAGCTGGGAGTGGCAATACGGTTACCGGAGATAATTGATCTATTTCCCAGTGATTGATCAATTTATATTTTATTTGGAATATAAGCATGAATGTAACTTAATTATGTATACCCCGATCGAGCTTTAGTAATCAAAGTTGTCTTTAATCTGAAATACAGGTATAATTATTCTTCCTGAATCTAGATAGACTTTGAGGAGTTCGAGCATTCGAAATTAACTTACTGGAGACTAAAACCCGACGGTCATCTGGGGACGTGAAGCGGCGACCCGTTCCGTGCCTGCGTGGCAATCTGTGCAGTGGCCTGTCTGTCAAGCTCGGCACTGGTTGTTGCTGGTACATCCTTGTCAGCCCTGCACAAGCTTGATATCATCCATCGATACAATCAATTAAAATTACATGAGTTCAGAACAGTCATATTCGTTAAATGGATGCTATGTTTCGAACTGAAAAGCTAACATTGTGACATTCAAGTACCACTTTTTTAAGATATTGCCATAAATTTTGACGAATTGGACGGTCAGAGCAATGATTACTGGCATCAATCTGGAAAATTGAGGCTTCAGTCGTTCCAGGTGGTTACATTCCTGTCGAATACCATGGATTACTTTCAACTTAACCAGCTGTGCAAAAGAAATCCGGAAGCACTCAACTAATTGATTGATTGCTCTGTTTTCTTTTGGAGAATTCTAAAAAGAAAAGAAAATTTAGACTGAATGTCGACTCACCAAGCTTTGATTTCTTCAGCAAACAATCATGCGGACTAATAAATTTGGAATTGCGCGACGAGTCAGTCTGCCCAGGCTCACTCCCCACCGCAGGTTCATCTTGCACGCTCTCAAAACCTGCGTGCAACACAGCTCTAATTTAGGCATTGAATTGGTCGCCGTTGCTCTGAAATTTCTTAGCGATACATAAAAGCAACCAGGTCCGGTTGTGCTACAAAATATTTAATATAATATCATATAATGCAAGGACGTAATTCAATATTGAATTATCAATCTGGTTGCGGAAAGTTCCACCCACCTGTAGGGTCAGCAAAAGCCGAATTCATGGTCAAAAACATGAGCAGAGTGGCGAGAAACACGAGGGTGGTGATTCTTCGTCTCCGTAAGCGAGGGGCATAATATATTTTGACCTCGGAAGAAGATGAATAATCTTCCAAAGCAGAATCATTCAGTAGTAGCGTCGATATATAGCGCGGGGGCATAGTGTGAACTAGTCGGATTACGAGCACAATATGGCATCATGTGCCTTCAATGTTGCTTCATCCACATTCTTCTCAATCATAGTACTCAAAATGCATTTTGCTGTCAGGTGCATGTTTATAACCCCGAGGTCGATCAAAACAAAGCCTGCTAATATCGTCCACCAGCCGCAAGCTTCTCATATAGTGTACCGGGAGGAGTATTTATATTCCAGCTGCACTAATTCTGAAAACCACTGAAAGCAATCAATCGCTCTAAGCCATTTCGCGTAAGATTTAACCGGAAACAAACCAATTCAATACACGATCTATTCGATCCTGTTCAACGTTTCTACGTAAAATCCGATCTCTGGCTTGGACGTGAAGGCTTGGACTGGTTTCAACTTGGACAGTTCAGTCACTCTTGCACTGGTTTCAGCTGAAACTCCACCATTCAAAAATCTCCCCAGACCCAACATGGATCTTCGAGAAAGCAGCTACTGCACGTTATTAATAATCCCTCTTGACTATGAGCTAATCATGCGTCCCAGTGTGATGATGTCAGAGTGAGCCTGGTCGTGCATACAGGAGCGCCTCGAACAGTCAGACTGAATCCCCACCCAGTACCATAATTATACTGTTATGGAAGCAGCTGTGGTGTGGTCGAGCCACCCAGGCCACCACTCGTACTTGCAACGCCAAGATTTTCAACTCTTACATGTGCACACCAGATTGAGCTTCTGGTGCTGCAGGAGCTTTGTTTCCAATATTGCCAATGACGTTATGGAAAGCTCTGTCCTAGCCTGGCATGTGACCGTGGATTGCAGCTATCTTGCAAGGAAAGAGCTTGTAATCTTGGTGTGCAGCTGGTTAGAGCATCCCCAAGCTTTTCAGCAAGTTATAATTCCTACCAGGCCAGCTGCTTTGAACCTGCTTGAGCTGACAGTAATATTAAAAGAAGAGAGTGCTCCAACACCTAGCGGACCGCAAGTTATAACGACATGTAACTTTAAACAACCAACCACCTCCACAGACTAGAATTATCGATACTCGATCTATTCCAGTAAAAAAAGTAGAGATCTTCCTTCAGTGCATCCCCAAGATTTAGAAGATGATAGAATTTCCTACCCAGCTTGCTTTGTACCTCCCCACTTCTACAGTAAAAATTAAAAGCGTGCGCCAACTCCTAGCGAACCGCAAGTTATAACGACATGTAACTTATAACAACCACCACCACAGACTAGATTTATGTACTTTCGAACTACTCCAGTAAAAACTAAAGATCTTCCATTGGTGAAAGTTGAAAATAGTGATATTCTGTCTAGTGATGAATCACTGTTGGCGAGCTAGGAGACTGGCAGAGGACCGCTCTTACTACCTGCTTGGTCCCACGACCGTTACATTTTCCTCTCCAGAGCTTGTATCTATCGATCTATCTATCCCTGTAACTCTGTAAGTACGAGACTAAAACTGGAACGTCGGCACTACTCCACTCCTGAAGATATATGGTCGGCAAATCGAAATCCATGTGTGACGCGGACAGTGTATTCATCTCCTAACGGTTTCCCGACATACAATGGATCCATCTCCCGAGGTTGGCAAGCAAGCAAGCAAGCTCCACGAAACTGTTTATGCAAATGATGATAAGCTTAACTTACACCACACCACAGAGAGTGGTCTAGCTTCCATCTCCTGGGCGCGGCTGTTGGCTTCACCAGGCTAAGCGAACTAAGGCAAAATTCTACTGCAAGCTAAGCAGGAGTTGACAGCCTGCGTAATACCCATCAGAGCTAGGCGGAAGGTGAAACTGACAGGTTAGGGTAAATGATCAAGCTAGCTGATGGGTCCTTCCACCAACGTTCTTTATTACCCACCCCTGCTGCCCCTGCCCCTGCAATTGCCCTCCCCCGGGCGTGATTTTGTACTCCTCCCTAGCCTGCTGCAAATTAATCATCACCCATTATTCCTCAAAAAGCTAGCAATTCAAGCTAAGGCTAGACTTGGCCTGTCTCTGGAAGTCTGGGACTCCCAGTCAGTGACATCTAAATCCCTGAAAATTGTCTTTGTCGTCTCCCCAGGCCACTTGTGGCTGGGGGGGTGGGGTGGGTGGGGGTTGTAACTTAGTTATTCTTTTTCTTTGCAATGAAATTCCGTTTCATTTGTATCAAAAAATAAATAAATAAAATAAAATAAAATAAATACCTGAAAATTCTTCTAATGATCATCATCACTGATTGTTTAGCTCTGGGCACCACAACTCCACAAGCCTATCTCAATGGGACTGGCATGGGAGTGCTACTGATGGAGGGCAAAAGTAATCAACAGGTGGGGCAGTTTCAATGACTTAACTTGATTGGAAGTCCCAATGCAACCAACATGTAACTTATCAATCCCTCAAATTCCAAGGGGTAAGGTCACCATAGTCTTCCCTAATAGAGGCCTCAATGGAGATGTCTTGGAAGCCACGGTAACAACCATGCTTATTTGGGCCAGGAGGGAGGATTTAAAAGAAGCCCCAATCAACAAGTGTTTTTCTTCCTTTCACCTAGTAAAAATTCCAAAATTCCAAAAATTGAGGTCTATATAAAATGTACTCTAAAATAAAGGAAAGTTGATATTTTTTTGCTTTTTTTTTGGGTTAGAATCAGGGTAAAAACTGGTAAAAAATAATGATAAAGTTCAAAAAATAAAAAAAAAATAACCCAATTTTAACAACTTCATAGAGATAAAATTTCACAAAAGAATTTATAGAAAAGGTCTTTTTAGATGTCTAAAATGTATACACAACAAAGCCTTATTTGCCTCCTTATAGAGGAACATAGTGTCTAAATTTTAAAGTGAAAATCATCATTTCAAACTCACTGTAATACTAACAAATTTTAAAACCAAAAGTGTGACAAATTAGTGAAATTGAGTAAAAAAACATTAAAAATTAGAAATTACTCAAGTATATGATTAATATAGGTAATGTGTTGCTCAACTTCAATTTAAATTTCAAGTGTAATGAGAAAAATCCCTAGTAAAATTTATGCCCAATTCTATATTATGGATGCAACATGTGACGCAAAACAATACAAGAGTTTCATACTTTCACCCTAATGTAGCATCAATTGACACCAACTAGACAACCCAACACCAATATGAGCACAATATAGGTCATGAGTTTTTTGATGTTGTGATTTCTTAGCAAGTTGATGTCATCTAGTGGGAGGCCACTTCACCAAACCCTAAATTTAATTGAACATAGAATCTTGTGACCTTTTGGCTCAAGTGTAGTTGATGAAATCATTGGAATGCATAGACGAAGAATTTCCTATTTGGTATAAACTATAGCTGGGCTTGTAAAGGAAAAAAGGAAGTCCGTAAAGGTGGAAGAATGTGTATCAAACTTATTGGAATTCTTTAAAATTCTTTCCATGGTCTAAAATGACATGACCATTATTGTGACTTTGAAACAACTGAATTGTGTTAACTAATTTTCAATTCTCCCCCATTGCCCAAAATGACATGCCCGTTACCAACTTTGAAACAACCCAATTGGAGTTGTTCTTAGAATGGAAAATTAGTTAAAACGATGATAGTTCCAAAATTTGATTAATTAATAGTGTCAACAAATCAACGGGCCATATATAGTAGATGTGAAACCACGAGTAGTTTCAAAAATAATAAGTGAAGAGTAGAGACAAGAAGAGACATGTGAATTTTCATTAGAAAAAGAATGGGATCTTTAGAGCTAGACCAACACTGCAAAAGTACAAATTAAAAAAGTTGGAAAAAAATATTATTATTATTTTTAAACCACAATCTAATGTTGTCATTTTCATCTTCTAAATCATATTAGTTGAGTTCTACCAATCGATGATAATGGAGTACTTTGACTATCAAAGTGAAATTGTTATGTCATGATCAATTCAATTGTCTTTGGTTGGAAGGGCAAGAATTTGGCAGCTTGGAAATGACTTAGTACAACAAACTTGTCTATAGAAAATATTTCGTTTAGTGAAATTATTACAATGGTCAACATCAAAAATTGTGACATACCTTTAAGAAAACTTGTAAAATAGTGGCTAGGTAAAAAAAATCTTTTTAGGTTAGGCATCTTGAAAGGTACCAAAGTAGTCGAACACTACAAATTTAAAAAATTGTTATTTGCTAGTTTGGGTCTATTCCAAGTCTTTTATTTGAATAGTAATTAACTATTTGCAATATAGGAATGATAATAAATTTATTTTTTCAAAACAAGATTGACTTTTTACCAAGAAGTTTAAAGTCACAACAATAGCCATGCCAATTTGGACCTTTGGCTAGAATTTAAAAGCAAATCTAATTTGCCAGTTATTCACCCTTCCATCTTGGTTTAAAACCTCCAATCTATCCTTTATAAGTCCATCACTTTTGATTTTTATGAATAGCCACAATTGTTAAAGCCAAACAAAGGAATGCCTGCTTAGAATCTTTACTAAACTATGACTAGCCATCATATTGGCGAATATATGTATTCCTAGACTTAATGTGTGGAACAATAAGAAATTAACTTGAGAAGTACTAGGAAGGGTGCTAATAGTAAGGGTAGTCCTTGTGGCAATTTAACAAACTAAAAAACGAAGCCCATGTGTTTGGTTATTGGTTCAAGTTCAATAGTGAGCATACTCTTTTGACTATGTGCTTAATGATTCCATTTCTAGGTAGTCTACACTCATGCTAGAAGGTTATAAAATTCTTTAGTCCACTAAGTTTAGGGTTTGGTGAATCGTTGGAGCAACTTCAACTAGCCAAGAGGTTTGACACCAAAAACCACTTAATAAGGCCCAAGGCAAAAGTGGTGCTAAATTGATTGCCTTGCTAGCTAGGACTTCTTGATTGTGATTGGAAGGCAATCCCATATGAATCCTAATTACAATTACAATTGTCATCTCTTATATTAGACCCAATTTGTCTATTGATGTAATGAATCTTCTACTTAATTTGGAATTTGGATTCCAAAGGGTGGAATGGGTTGAAAAGTCACGCTTATATTAACTAAGGCTCTTCTCCTCTCTCTACTATTAGTGATGCCCAAATGAAGGTTTAGGGAGTTTAGGGGCTCAAGTTTAGGGTCAAGAGACCTTAGCAATGCAAATTTTTGCAAGGATATTGAAGCATGAAAAGTATTAGATTTCTATTGGTAATCAATTTTTCATTGATATTCTTCAATCATTCATTTACGATTCTATTTAAAATATAGAATTTTTTTTGAAATATTGTCAATGACCAAAAGTTTGGAAAAATAAATTTGTAACCATGGAGTATTGGTTTTTTAATTTTAGAATGGCACAATATAAAATTGACACATGCCATTATGCACTGCACTAATTGTGAACCGAGGGAGAAGTTTTCAAAGTTTTTGAGCATCAATTGCATTTGATATAAATTGTTTCCCTTTTTTAATACGAAATTCATAGTGACTTCTTCAAATTTTCACAAAAAAAAATTACAATTAAGAAAACACATGTAATAATCACATCATTCTTTGAAAAATAAATACAAAAAATCACATTTAAAGGTATTCGCAAATGGAGTTTGAAAAAGTGATATTAGGCTCATCCTTTGAAGGTTATAAGAGCATGTTATAGATGACGTAGAAGTCTTGGCAACCATGAACTTGTTATGGTGGATGTTGGAGGTCAAAGTTGACCTATAGGTAGTATTGAACTCTATATTTATCAAATACACCCCACTTACCCACCCCCTTAAAAATGATGCCTCTGTAGTTACAAAGTAGATCCTTTCAACTTTCATATTTTTGTGAATTTAAACTCAAATACAAATTATTATTGCCTTAGTTTCAAAAATTAATTGAATCACAAAGTGACTCCCCCATTGACCCCCCTCCAAAAAAATCTTTTGAACTCTTTCAATTGTAAAGAAACTCAAGTCTCTATAGATCGGACCCCATGTTTACAAAGTGAACCCTTTCAACTCTCATATATATTTTTACTTTTAAAACTCTAACTTCTTCTGGACTTTATTTTAGAAATTTGCATTGGACCCAAAAAAATTCAATAGTTCCCTGACTTCCCTCAAAAACTTTTGTTCTCCCCCCAAAAATCAGCTAAACCAATTTCAACCTAAAGATTGTCATTGGAAGTAATGAACACCATATTGCTCTTTGTACACATGTAAGAAATTAATTCATTATTCCACAATCTAAAAGGATGCTTTGGGATAATCACCATATGATGGAATCAAGATAGATACTTTAGCATCCAAATAGATGAAAGTAGTACCTACTTAAGGACAATAATAGGAAGCTATATGTGGAATACTTTTAGACTCTTCTATGCATGCATCACTTCAAAAAAGCTTTGAATATTGCCCTATACATGTTGATAGAGAGGTGTAATGATTCAAATGATCTTTTAGTGATGCTACATAATCTTCAAGTTTTTGAATCCCAATAGAAAGATTGGATATCAAAAATTGACACAATGTACGCTTTTGTTTTCAAAAGTGAGTTGACCAAAATACATGTGAAATATTCTTGTTGTGTTGATAATATTTTTGCCAAAAAGAATTTTTGAATCCAATAAGCCTAAATATGGTGCAATAACCAAAGGGCCCCTCAAAGTAGATCCTCCTACCTTGTATTGGTGCTATTCAAAGTGCAAAAACAATTACATTCACCAAGATAAAGGTTTTGAAATGATGATTGACCACTTTCAAGGTGCCTTCCTTGAAAAGTGCAAACATCCTAAAATGGATAGCATGTATTATGACTTTGAACTCCCTTTCCTAGGAGAGAGAATATACAGGCATTGAACTTTAGATCACCAACTATACTAAATAGTGAAATAAGGTTGCCTCACCCCCCAAAAGCTATCTACAAGCCATCAAAGTTAATAAATCTTTCTACAAATATTTCCATTTGTACACAGGGAAGGTCAGGAGTCCCAATTACAACAATACCTAATTCTAAATTAGTTCATTCTTCTACAATAACAATTGATATTTCTATAGTGTCAAATGTGGAGAAATTAGAGTGGGACAACCTAATTTCACTATTTTGTGTACCTTCACAAGGGACGAATGAGTTTGCAAATTAATGTGGTCAATACTTGAACCACAAAAGGATGCCACAAACACTAAGTGTATGTTGGATGACAAAGAACCGACCAACCCATTTTATGGCACCGTGGGGCCCAGTGCACTTTTTCAAAATAAAATAATGCCTATTTTTTGCCAAATTCAATGAATCTTTTTTTCACCAAAAGTTTTCAATTTCTATTAAAAATATTAATGAAGTCGCCAAATTCAGATGAAAAAATAAAAAAATATGATTGAAAAAGTATTTTTTGGTCCAAAGCTGGATGAATGTAGAAATACAATACTTCACCAAATCTTAAGTGATTGTTGTCCTAACACTTTCTCAAAAAGTAAAAAAAAGGGGTTGCACATATTCCTTCAATGTAAGATAGAAGTGCAATGTTCATCCTTTGAATTTTGTATGACAATGGGAGATTTTGCACAATAGTTTGTCCTCCAATGCATGAGTGCTCTTGGTTTTGTTTTTTTAACAAATGATTTACAAGTTACCTCAAAGGATAATTTCCTCCATGACCAACTTGTCCTTCTAAGATTAGTCCCAATGTTCATAGAACTAACTAAAATTTACTCCATTTCTACTTTAAATTTTCAATAGCTAAATGTACATTGGAAAAAATCCTTGAAAAAATTAGATTTTACCCAAGACTACAACAACCAATACATTTTGATAGTCAATTTTCAACTTTCTCCACATTAGAATTAGCATCTATTTTTTCAATTTTGTGTTATAATACTCCCAATAATCCTCTACAACTTGCAAAATCCTTTCTTTTCTATTTGTTTTTAATACGACTTTCTCTCAAGGTAGCCAAAATTGATGCATATTTGTCTTGAAGGGAGCATAATTATTGCACTAAATTCCATAAGCTAGTTCTGGGATCACTGCTTAGTCCTTCCCTCCCTCATATGGTTTTATTAGAGTTGATTGTATTAATCTTGTTGTGTTCCAATAAAACGGAACTAGGGTGGAAGGCTGAAACTAAGTTAAGGATAGCCCCCTACGAATCTATGATTGTTTGTACAGATTTAACAGATTCAGTTGGTGCCGGTGCCAGCCTACGTGATTTGACTGCTGGTTGACTACTGAGGCATTTGACTAACTTACTTGAGAGAATTCCTTTGCAAATTAAACTCAAATGCCGGTCTCATCTGACCAGTGGAATTCACAGCAAAAGTTACTAATGGGCTTAACCCTTAAACGCTGGGCTGGTGACCGTGGAAATCAGCCATTTTGGAACTGTGTGACATCATCCACGGTTAAAAAAATAAAATATACTCATTGGGAGTCAAAGCCCTAGAGAAGATCTCCCCTTTCCACCCCTAATTTTGAGGATGAATAAGGTAGGAACACCTAATACGGACATGAGTCGTTTATGGACACCTAGAAAACAACCTAAATCCAAGGGCTTGTGGACCCAAAGTAGATAAGTGGGGTTCTAAAGTGGACATGTGGGGTTCCCAGAAGTTGTCACTTTTTCAAGAAGTAGCCAATCACCCGCACTTAATTCAAATTTAGAGTGTGTCCCTTTTGGGTGTTTCCGTGCCTACTTTGGTGTTAGTCTAGTATCCAGAGTAGGTACATCTACGAAGTTGTCTTCAAAAATTCATAGAATATTCATACAAGCTTGGAAAAATACGAAACTAATTTTGTTGGTTTTCTAAACCATTTCCTAACACACAAACAAATTTGTTTTGAACATAGACCCTCACAATCACGTCATCTCAAACAAGTGTCCATTTTAGGTGTTCCTACCTTAGTTGCAATTCTATCCTACAGAGGAGAATTCTTTGACATTCATTGGACAAAAAACGTCCGCCACGTCATGTAGGGGTTAATTGATGATGCTCCAAGGCAACTGCAACAATAAAATTTGACTTTTTTCTGATTTTTTCTTTTCTTTTCTAAACCCACATGTACATATTCTTACCTACAATGTAAAGCCTCTATTTATTTAAAAAAGACCAAGGTAAACTTATTTTTCAACTTGGTGAAAATCTACAGTTTTTTCATTCTTATGGAATAATATTTCAATTACCAAGTTGCTCCCCTTTGAATTATTAATGTCTTTCTCATGTACTTAGAATAGAAAATTTGCTATTATATATATGGAATAAAATTTTCAAAATTTTCAAAAAAATTGAAGATTGACCAATGAAAATGGTTTTGATTACTTACTATTGGATGGATTTGGACACTTATCAAAGATTATGATACACAAAAATTGATGCACTATTGATGGGAGGTCTTCCTAAAATATATTATATGGTTCAAATACAGTCAACAAAAATGTGTGAATATAATAGACCCGAACAATAATATTTTTTTTAGTGCTCTTTATTTTTAAGGTTAAATTTTTTTTTTGAATTAGACATTCATATGGTACCTTGAATATAGAGATTTATGGTGATTCACAATTAAGGATCTTGAATGCATGTCATTAAGAGGTTGTACTAAATTATTTTCTTTGTTGTTTCTACAAAATTATGCTCACTAGACTTTAATAATTTTGTAAAATCTTTTATTAATTGTCTAGAAAGACATAAAGTGTCTTTAAGTTGTGCTTGCATTCTAATTGAATCATGCATACTTGACAAACATTTGAAGAAGAAGAAAAACTATCATCCATAGTAGGGAGAAACTCACACTCTTATCTAAAATAAGTGCTAATGTGAGAGATATGAAGGAATACAATTAGAAAGAGATTTGTAGGGATAACCAAAGTTCATGAATTGTTTGGAACTAATACATTTGAGTGATTCAATTTCGAGAAGAGGTCTAAATATTAATTCCTACCTTATCACTTCACAACTTTTTATATATTGAATCATATGACTCTCCTTCAAATTTGAATTTTTTGAGTTATAATGTACATAATATTGTTTAATGTGCTTGCACTGTAAGACAAATATCACTAGTCTTGTCTTCACAAACACAATCATAGGACCTATTATGACTTGATATGTACGAAATTATACGACTCACCATCAAATTTGAATTATCTAAGTTATTATGCTAAGACAATTCTTTTTAATGTGTTTGTATCATAACACAAATGTCACTCCTATCTCTATGTAATAATCATAAGACCTAGTGTGAACAAAGTCTTCATGCAAGCCAATAATTTAAATAAATAGTTAGAATTCTTTTCTCTCTACTTGCATTAGGCATTATTTGTTTGGAAAGAGATGGCATAAACCATAATACTATATTTAGCATGGACTATATGATGAATCATGCATATTCTTGAACATTCATCATTCCAAAGTACAACTTAGTATTTTCCTATAACATTCTCAACTTTCCAACCCTTGAAGGTTTTTGAGACATCTCTACTTCTTTAGAAACATGTGTAACACTCCCTCATTTTTATTGTATACAATACAACAAATACAATCTTTAGCACAATTGTTTCCATAATTGTTTATGTCTATACTATATCAAGTTTTGCACACAATATGCTATGAGAGTAGTAGACACATGTCTATTCAAAATTATTACTCTACAAATTAGTGCAACATGCACACCTACTAGTTGTAGTATATTGCATCAATTGTGCACTCAATCCACATCATAGCTAATTCAACATTCATAGAAACACATGTGGATCCCCTTCATTTGCTTTGTCCTCAGTGAACACCTATGGATAATACACTTGTCTACTTTTGTTACTATTTTTGTTATTAACTATACCTCCTAAATGTTTATGTGTTTATTTCTAGTGAAGACTAGTATTATTACTTCCATCTCATAGTACTAGTCTTTTTTTTGTAGGAATAAAAGTATTTAGGATTTGTCAACTTTTGTAATGCATGTTATAATCAAATAATCTTGTAGTGAATGTGTAATGTGTCCTCTCAAGTGCAAAACAAGTAGACTTGGCTATTAATTGTAATTATCGAAAAATTAGAAAATAAGAGGTTGCAAGAGAACCAAAGTACTACACATTAGAGGGGAATTGAAGCTCCAAGAGGGTCATTCTAAGATTGTTCCTATGGTTGTGAACTAGTATTTGTTGGTCAGAATATAAAATAATAATAAAATATTAAAAACAAAAATATTTAAAAATAAAATAAATCATTAAATAGTAATATTCAACATGACAATTTTGCAGCTATATTTCCATGTTCTCTACAGTCCTAAAACTCACAGCCTTGTTTAAGCCAAAAAAACATCTTCTACATATACTAGATGAAATTTAGCTATTGTAAAGGACCATTTTAGATTGGGGTGGTTTCAGACTAGTTCCCTATGCTATAAACTAGACACTACTAACCAAAATTGAAAATTATTAAAAAAACTAAAAAATATTTTATTATTATTATTTGAAGTGGTAGTTGCCTATCCACGTTGTGTCCGAGTTCCTAAAGTTTGAGAATTTTGGGGAACTTGCAACCCTGTACAATAGGTGAATTTCATCTAATGAAGATAGGCTTTACAAAGGAGGAAGACTTCCTATGCAACTAACTTCCCTTCTCCAGGGTTTTACATTTGTATAAGAATGACTTGGTATTCAACAAATTCAATGAAAAGTTCAATATCTTCTAGTCTTTGATCCAATCAACTTCAAATTGCTATCAAAATTTAGATTTTAGAATTTTTGATCAATAAAGTGGATAATGAACTAGACTTCTCATATTTCATTTCATTAGTTAATGTCAAAAATAAAATAAATCATCTTCAACCCTAAAATCAAGTTGAAGTAAAGGAGACAAGTAATTTTGGACAAATGCGAAAAATAAAAAGAGCTAGTATTTTGGGATGGAAGGAGTACATAAGCCTAGTTACATCAATTTGTGTTGAACCAAGTAGGATAAGATTAATAAAAAGAATTGTTCTTCATAGACAAACCTACCCTTGCGTTGTCTACATCATCCTTGAAGGATGACTTGTTTGCCACTATGGTGGCAAATTGGTAGGTGTGGTGTTTACTCCCCCAGTCCCACTATAAACCTCCAAATCAATTTAGGGTTTGTACCACTGAAAAGGTTCCATTTAATTATTGATTTCAATCATTGATTGTTGAGAAAGCCATGTGACATGGAGGGTGGAGTGGATACACACGGTATTTGAATTCTAGATCACTTGCTCAATGATCAAAATCAAGGAATGGAGTGGTTTAGTGGTACAAACCCTAAACCGATTTGACGTTTTTTAGTGGAATTAAGGGAGTATCTTCTAAGTAGACACAGAGTACAAAATGAACATATGTTGTTATTAGTGGAAGTGTTTAGACTTCCGAGGAATTGCATTGCATCTCTTGGTCTCACTCCAAAATGTGTAGCTAATATTTTAAGTATCATAGATTAGGGTTTTTGAATGTTGTGTTCTTCATCTGAGATGTGTCAGGGTTGCAGTGCTCGGTAAGAATGGCGTAACCTCCAAGTGGCTCTGTTTCTCTAGGATGCTTCTCTGCCTTTCTGATACAGGTGGGGTCTCTGAATTCTTTTTTTTGGGGGGGGGGCGCGGTGGAGGAGGTGAGACTATGGTGGTGCCTGTTGGAGCACAAGATTTCTCAGAGTATTGAATTAAAAAGTTGATAGCCCTCTGTAGGGCTGACATCTGGCAACCCCAATCACACACAACTGATTAATGCTCGAATTCCTTGGAATGCGCATCTTGCCACGACTCCCTCAAAGACAATACTCAACCAACATCATCACAGCCCAGCAGTCCAGCACTGAGTGGACAGGGCCGAAAGGTGAGAATTACTGTACTGAACTTAGTGCTGGAATTTGTCATATGATCATAAGACATGGACTTGAAGCTGTTCTCATGAACGTTCTCCCACTGATCACCCTGTCATCACATTCGTGCGCAGCGCAACTCCTGATCCAGAAAGTGCTTCCCGTCCTTACCAGATGCCGGGGGACGTTGCAATGCCAGATCCAAACTGAGCTGCATGCTTGCTGCAACAGAAAGAAACTGAATGAATTTATGAGTTGGCAGACGGAAAGCTTCTGCAAGTGCCAGTCTCTCGTGAGGATCACGTTACTTAACCCTAATTTCATCAATTAAGCTCGACACCCACAAGTAGAGAGCACCATTTCATAAATTAACAATGACGACGATGCTTGGTGTTGATCACTCCAGGTGCAATTTTAAAGGCAGAATAGGTGGAGTCCGAGTTTGATCAATAGTTGTGGCCGAAGAATGGAGGCAATTTGGGAAATGCGATTTGAAATCGAAGAATGGAGACGATTTGGGAAACACGACATAGCTTGCAAATTCTTTCAAGGGATTAGTACTTTGACAACCCCAAAGAAGACTTTCGTATTCCATGACATTTCATGAATCTCTAGGTTTCTCGCGCTGCTTCTTTGAGAATGTTGCTGCAAGAGTGAAGGGCCGGGTCAATCAACAATGGCATGGCAAAGGTGTGGGAAACATCTCGTACAGAGGAGCAATTACAGAATTCTATGGCCGGGCGAGCAGAGAGCTTCATTGCCCTGCGGATTGATGCCATCCGTTGTCTTGGTCCGGCAGCAACGACAGAGATCACTCCATAATCGACTCCAGAGTGCGTGGGATGCAGCGAAGTATGTGCCGACATTCTCCAACCTGCTCTTGAATTGTTCGATTTGCAGAAAATATATCTTCCTTAGGATTTGATTGTATCATGATGTTATGAATTTGATTATGGTATTGAAAATGTGCTTCCAGCAAGCTACAACGTGCCTTCTAATTCAAAGCATTGAGTTGAGAGCCGACTTATGATTTGCAACGGAGCTTTCTATGAATAAAACTCAACTGTTTGCAGGCGTTCTGTCGCAGGAGCAATGTGGCGAGAGTGCCGTCGTTGTTGCCGTCCCGACCCCGATACGAAATGAGTTTCTGCCGGAAATTCACGGCGGTGGCGGTGTTCGGAGGGATTGGAATTGGAGGCTTAACCGTCTATGACGAGTATCTCATCTTCCAGCAATGTAGCAAGTCAGTGACTTCACTTGTGGCCTTCTTCATCTCTCTCGCTCGCTTTCTCTTCCTTTCTTGTTGTGTAACCCTAATTTGTTGTGCAGGAGGGCATTGGCGAAGGCGAACTCCGATTCTTCGTTGAAGACAATTCTGGGAGAGAATATTGAGCAGGGACCGTGGTACGAGGCCACTATGGCGGTGGATCATGAAGGTCACTCGGCCATGTGCCACTTCCCTGTCTCCGGGAGCTTGGCCAGTGCCAACATCCATCTCCGAGCGGTTCGGTATGAAGGTGGAGCGCCGTAATCCAACTCTGCATTTTCTTTCTTTAGTCTCGCTAATGTGAGCTTTGAAATGGTCAGACTTTTTCCGAGTGCCTTATTCTATTGAAATTTACTATTGGCATTGCATCTTTTCGGGGGGCAGAGACGAATAGTTTCATGTCCTACTTCGTGCTGCCGGGCTCCGGAAACTGGGAACTGTTGGTTCTGGAGGCTTTGATTCATCGGCCCGATCAACCAAATCCACAACGAATTGATCTGTTAGGACGCGACAACTTTGCTCCAGGGTGTGCAAGATGATCACCAGGTGCTATGATTTCCAGACTGCTAGTTCTATGTTAAGATTAAAGATGACCTTGAAGGTTTTGTATGCTAAAGACCTGCTCGTCGGATTCACCTCGTTTGTATTACTCAAAAATTTCAATATATTGGCGTTATCACATTCTAAGCTCGAGCGCGGTAGCCACACTAATCGTGGCAGCACCAACAAGGGACTGCAGTAGATCGGAAAGAGCGGTCACCATCATGTAATTGAGAAACTTTTCTCAGTAGAGAGTAAAGGCTGCTCTCGTTCCCTCAGTTAGATCAGAGAAGAATGCCGATCACAATCTCTTACAAAAGTCTGTCAGTAAAGTAGTGCTGAAAAGAAGGTCGGAAGAATCACCAAGTCTTAATACAATGGCATCTGAATACAAGAATGCTCAAAGACTAGCAACAAGCTCCAGTCCTCCATGCTTAATTAGGCAAACACAATCAGTCGCAACTCGCTCCCAAGCTTTTTCTTCGAGCTTCCTTGATTTGCTGAACAAACTGCATCTTTCTCGATGAGTCCAGTTTCATTACATTCATTGGATGCTCGACTCTCCTCTAATTCCGATTTTGAAGTGTGGTTACATCACTTCTCTCTGAAATTCGGACGATTTCTCATTCATTTTTCAAATGCGCGTTTCATGTCCAGGTACTATCACAGACACGGAAATTTCACCAACAAATGACTTGAAAGATGTACCCATTAATAGTGTGGCCTGGGATTCAATGGCAGAAGCAGAACTCTGAGGCTTTTGGCTCCTTTTCTACGAGGCAGGAGGAGCTTCGGGAGGGATCCCCATTCACCGCGTGTTTCTAGAAGTATGGCGGCCGGGCGTGGAAGTCAAGATTTGTGGAACAGTCGAGGTGCTGGATGAGTCTCACAGAGAGTCAAGACTTTTGATAATTCAAATGTTTTGATGTTGAAATTGCGGAGAAGAACCTCACGCTGTCAGAGACTGTCTGGTGTTCACTTCATCCTCATGCTAGGGCCACACTAAGTCAGTCACTAAGTCTGCTGCTCAACGTTACATATGGTGTTGGACGAAACACGATCTCTCCACCATACATTTGCAAGATTTGTTGTGCCATGTGCAACTTGATTTTGTTTACAGTTTCTGTCGTTTAGCTTGTATCTAATAAGGTCCAAAGTCCAAATCCGAAATTTCTTCTATCTATTTCTGTAATTCTTTTGATGTGCTTCCAATGGTAATACTCTCAAGTTCTAGTTCCATATGAATCACTTAAATGTTATTTAGTTTGTTGTCATACGTTGGTGATGCTCACCTGTATCTGCATACACACGAGTGTAGGTTTTGAATGTAAACCAACATTTCCAACTGAACTGTGTATGGGAGGGCTGTTATTTATGTTACTGCCACTTGAGATATTATTTTGTCCACGTACAATTTGATTAGACCTGTTTGTTACCAGTCCAGTGACAATTCTCAGCTTGATGAAATTAAACCTCGCTTGCAATTACTCTAGAGGACTGTTATTTATGCTGCTGTCACATGATATATTTTTTGTCCACATACAATTTGATTAGACCTGTTTGTTATTTTTATGTCCACGGACAAATTTAATTAGACCTGTTTGTCACCGGGTCAGTGACAATTCTCAGCTTGATAAAATTAAACCTCTCTTGCAATGACTACACATTCAGTTACAAGTCAGAGCTTGATAAATTACTGTAAGATCACCTGTTTGCTTGGAATCCTTCAAAGACAGGAGCCAATGTAGTCAGTAAAATTTATGCTCTGTTATGATCCCCACAGTGATACCCAAGTAGTCAGGGAAGTAATGTGCAGTAACAGCTATGACTTACCCCTGTTGCTGGCCCAATCATTTGAGCAGAAAACCCACAATAAATTCTTTCTTCCAGCCAAATACCGGTAGTCTTTGTCATCATGCCATTGATGTGAGACCTTGAATAAACTCACTCATAAAGTCATAATTATCATAACCCAATAGAGTCCCAATCAGTTGTTATTTTTCTAATTTTTCCCCCTTTTTTTTCGGACACTAAGGTAGGAGGCTCTTGAAGTGTGCACCTAAGGGGAAATAAACCTCTGTAGGAAAATCAGTCGAGTGTAGTATTTTTCATGTATTTTTGGTAGAAACAGAAAAGAGAAAAAATTCATTGCCAATTTAAATCGTAATTTTTTGCCTTCAAATGAATTAAATATGAATTTTCAAAGTGGAAGGTGCATAGGTCCCTATTGGTGCTCATAGACTGGACCAATCTTAATCAAAATCAGCCTTTGAATGGAGCACTTCAAATTGAGGAAGTCTCTATAATTTTGGCTCTCAAAGAATGATCCACATCATGCTTTCAATTATTTTAGCCTTACATCAATGAGTATTTTTTTCAAAGGTATTTAAGAACACAATTAAAAAGCAAAAAGTGCATTGAAGGAACTGTAATCCATTTTTGAAACTCTTTGCACTATTCATGGCAGTTCTACTACATGATTGTAAATGCCCACTCACAATTTGAGCCTCCTACTTAATGAAACGGATTTTGATTGGCAGAGATAAACTTTTTTACTTTTTGAAGAAGTAATGGGATGGCAATCACTTAAAATTCAGTGAAGCATTGTATTTCTACATTCATCCATCTTTTGGACCAAAACACACTTTTCAATCATATCCATGTACTTTTTCATTCAAATTTGACAACTTCATCCTCTTTCAAGATAGAAATGAAAAACATTTGGCAAAAAAAATAGTACTACTACTATTTGGCAAAAAGTAAAGATTTATTTTGAAATCCATGTTGCAATTTAGCTCCATGGTGCCAAAAAAACAAGTTGGCACTCCCAAATGAATAGTCTTCTAAAGCACAATTTTGCAATTGGATGAGAAATTAGTCCATAGAATATTTGTTAATTGTTCAAAAAAAATCCTTAGGATGTCTATACATCTACTCATATGATATTTATATTTACAACATATTGTAAAGAATGTCCATCAAGATTTGAATGGATGAAATTCACTTGGATTGTTGTAAAAAACACTTCTCACTTTTGTACGAAATGGAGTATGACATGGCGTACTCATAAATAGTTGAAAGAAAATAAATTCAAAACAAAGCAGTACGTGAAAAATTCTATTTTCCCAAAAGAGATATAAGAAAAAGAAGATTTGCAATACAATTGACTTTGGCCAATTCATATTGCACACACTAATTGGATGAATCAATGTAAGAATGAGGTGTTAAAAACAATCCAAGCTCTAAAAGTGTCTTCTAACAAAGTATTACATGTTATTATTCAATGAACTCATAATAAATATCTAAGGTTGTGGACACTTTTAAAGCCTCTTGCAATTCTAATTCTTCAAGGGTCCAAAAAATATGAATAAAAGTAGGTCAAATGTTGCTCTTATCTATTTATAAGGAAATTTGTTACAAGATGTTTGGATGAATGTAAGTCTTCTAAAAAAATTGAATCAATTTATAAAAAGATGTTTTTTGCACCTTTTTTTTAGTTATCTAACAATTGATTAGAGGCAACATTTATTTTTTCAAGCAATTTTTGGCCATAAATTGATGTGTCCCAAATATCACTAACAAGCATATAGAAATTTTAAGCTTTTTTGGGACAACATTTTACCAATTGCATCACTTTTGATCGAGGATACATCACTTCTTATTAATTACAATAAATATAACCCAAATGAATCAAAATAGTTTTAAAATAAGAGAAATAGGTATCCCCATCTTACCTTTTTTTGGACAAATTCATTGCCAAAAGACCAACTTGATCTAAACATCAACAACAAGGGTATAGAAATTTTTAGATTTTTGAGTATAGTATTTGGACAATTCTATTCATGCCAAAGTTGAAATTTTGCCAAGTCTTTTTAATTACATTAAACCAATAAATCAGCATAGTTAAAAATATCACTAGTAGGCATTCTTAACTCCATCTTACACTTGATCTCCATATGAGCAATAAATAAAAATCTCAAAACAATATGTTGGAGGATAGGTCTTGGTTCCCACCATTGTTGCCCATGTGGTGGTTTTATATTACATGGTTTCCCATTACTTGCAATTGAAATTATGTTGTGATTTTCATCCAAAAAAACAATGAAGGTAGGAGCTATTAATTCAACGCATGCTCTAAGAACTATCCCTATAATTAGATCATGAATTGTTACTATATACAACAATGTGAAATAGTCCTTGTAGGTATGTAAAATTGATGTTAAATGGTGTTGGCCCAATGGTGCTACTATGTGAGCATGAAAATGTGAACCTTGAGCATATGTATAAGTGTATATACTACAACCATAGAAGGTGCTTATAATATAAACACCTATAATGTATATAGTCTTCTAGGTTCATAGGCTCATGCTTTTAGGCTTATCTAATAGCAACTTTCATGTTGGGCCTTTAAGTCTAAGTTAATAAAAGTTTTGTCAATTTTAGGACCATTGAAAGAAAAAATATAAATATAGGGGTAATAATAATAAAGTTTCATGATTCATATTTTCAATTTTCAAGCCATAAAATCTAATTATAGCCTATTCAACAACCACATGAGTTCAAAATTTGAAATCTTTTAGAGCCATTTTTGGTGCACAAGGTTTGAAATTATGAATGTGGAAGCGATGTTCACCAAAGCATGGAATATAATTCTAATAAGCGAGGCAAAAGGCTTAATGTAATTGATCAATTTGGATCATGGCATTAATATTGCAAAAACTTTGTTACAAAGGATTTGGCCCTTGGGTCTCAAAATTGAAGACCCTTGGAGAAATTGAGCCAATGCATTCAATGATTTCATGATTGGCAGGATGCTTACTTCCAAATATTTTCATTTTTTCTTGGATGGTTTGAAATTTGATAAAGTAAGGAAAAATTTCCAATTGACAATGAATGAGTTCAAATCCAAATTGTAAAAGTAACAACAACCACATCCAACCATGGCAACATCTTTAAAGCTATGGCTCTAGTCAAAAGGATACATTGCATGTGAATTAAAAGATGGAAATAGAAAAAAAAATACAACTTTGATTGGGCGGAGATAATGGGGGATGAGAAAGCATACAAGAGTGTATTGAAGGAGCAAATCATCCTCAACAACAAATAATGTGAAGATTTAACTCAACTCAAGGAGAGCCAACTTTAATTGAAGAAAATCAAAAAGTTATAGGATGTAGGAAACGACAAGTGCAAGGTTGCAACAACCAATTCCCATTTGCCTTCCACCTAATATAGATAGGGCATCTAGGGAGCCCGAAAGCTTTTGGTGATTTCAACTTCTTTGATTTTGAGATACATCCTCCAAAGGTCATACATGATATGCAGTACTTAAAAGACAAGTTTAGTCACCCAATTAGCATCAACCACCCCAACCCCAACAATTGACTTTGAAAGTTTGGAGAAGGCTCTACAAAAGTGGGTAGGATGCTTGTGGAGAGAGACCAACAAACCTTGATAGAGGAGTTGACAAAGGGTTTGTGCTCAAGAGATGAAAGATAGTCACGAAGAAAAGTGGTGGTTGCAATATGATAGATCATATGTTGCAAGGGGTTCATGGAGAAGTCACTGATGGTGCAAACAACAAATCCTAGAAAATTGTCACAAAATGAACCACATTCTATTCTTATTAAATTTCAAATGTTGATACTTCACATTGCTTGGTTCTATAAGTTTGTGCACTGATGTTTTGTTTGGCAACCTATATCCAAGTAGAGGAATCTAATTTGCGACATTTTTATTTTTCTTAAAACCATGATATTTTTCATCTAATATTTTTTAGAGCAATTTGGACTAATTTTGCCTGAAAAAAGGTTGATAACAACAAACCAAGTTTGCAACAAATGGGTGAAATATAGAAGGTGAATGAGATTTAAAAGCTAGCAACCGCAAGGGATTGCGATAAAGACAATACACAATAGCTCACAAGTTTCCATAGAGTAATTCACCCCATCATTCTCAAGGTTCAAATCTAACTAAGTTTTCTTCAAAACAACTAAAAGAAAAAAATGGGAATTGATCAATGGACAACCCTCAAAAGTACTAATAGATGTGATTGATGTGAAACCTATAAGATATCTACAAGGGGCCATGATATTTTTTCTTCAACATTGTGAAGTCATTTTTATATGACAATATTGAGAAGAAAAAGGAGGATAAAGGGAATACTTATAAAAATTAAAGAAGAAGCTTTGGCGAAGTTCCTCATCGACAGGCAAAACTACGACTTCCCATTAAACATAGGGCAATTTAAAGAAAAGGTAGTACTCATTAGACAAACTAGAGTCACCCCATTTAAAGATGAAGTTCCTTGACAAGTCTAGATAAAAATAAGAATCATGACTTCATAAGATACTTCAAATGAAAATATGAAGAGTTGGTTTTGAAAAAGCCTCAAGCATTGCAAGCTAGTAGAACTAAGGATATCGATCTTGAAAAAGTTGCAAGTTTTTGTGAAAACATGTAATATTTTATTATTTTTGCAATAACCAAAGCTCTATCCCACATCAAATTTAGAACTATGACAAGAGTGGAGTTTAAGTAGACAAAGATAGAAGAGGTTATGTGATTGCAAATGAAATTGTGACTTAAAAAGTGGTCCATTCAATCATGCACACACCCTAGCCTCAAGCTTGGAGAAGAACAATTCTAAAATTGAGGAGGGCCACATTTGAGCGCTACAACATTAGGAAAAAAAATGAAGCTCATACCAACAGGATAAAACATTGTTTAGGAGGTCTAGAGTGCTCAATACAATATAGACCTACAAAACAAAGTAGGTTGGCCTTATTAGAATACCCAAGAACCAAAAAAATTAGAAAAAAAAATTCATAGATTCAATAAACTAAAACAACATTAACCAATGAATGTAAAGGGAATAGTGGAAGTATAAGAAGCTGCTAGTGGTTACCTAGTCAAGAAAAGTTGCCTAAAGAAGAAGGCAAAGTCTTTTATGTATTCAAATCATCATTGCACATTGGCTCTTGGCAACGACAACATGGTGCAACAACAAGAGGGGTGGCATGTGGGCAATGACAAACATGTGTGGTGTAGAAGGAGTTTCATACAACAGGGATTACCATTAGAGAAGACAAAAGGTGGAAGTACATATCTGAATTAGGTAGTGACAAGATAGACAAGGGCTCCATAGTAAGAATGTTGGCACTACTATGAGGGCAACAACAAGAATAGGGGCCATGAAGGTAACAACAAGGAGAGGGGCTATGAGGGCAATGTGGTATTGAAGCATTATGCAAACAATTTGAGGAAAGAAGAGGAGGTGGTTGTTTTATGGAGATCCCTAGACGTCGCATTTGAATCATGCACAACACGGGTGTGAACATTGGTTTGCCTTGGCTAGGCAATGAGGCAATGGTTGTGGCAAAGATGACAAAAGACAATGTAATTCATGTTTGTAGTAGGGCTTATGTGATTTAGTAGCACTCCAAGTTTGATGGCCACAATAGAAAGGAGATAGATGGTATTAGAATCTAAGAGCACCAATAGTTGGGCAATTTTTAGAGTGAATTGATCCATTCAAATGCAAGTTTGTCCTCATGAAAGACTTGTCAATGCATAACCTTAGGGTATATGGGGACAATGATAGAGTTGTGGGGGGTGGGGGGTCACGTTTCTTGTATGTGACACTTCACTCCCATTTTGAAAGTGATATTATGTATGCACTTTAATATGGACATAAGCACCAAGTTTCACTTCATCTAAGGTTCATTCATACATGCAGCATGGAGGGAGGGATGCAACTACAATCAAGTCACATATAGTAAAACCACCCATTACCACGCACTTAAACATTTTGTGCATGATCTCGAGTAGTGTAAGCAATGTAAATTTTCTGCCATGTAGAACAATAGAAATCATGGGTGTTGTCAAATTTTCATAATTTCTTTTCCTAAAATTCAAATTGTTATGAATTTTGGAAGCCAAAAGCTAGCCTGCACCCATCCCAAACATGTAGGGTCTTCCATAACTGTTCATCCAAAGACTACTTTGGTTCTCAAAACTAAGCACATGTGTCATGACTTTGATGGCTAGAAGATGGTTGGAACCAAAAAACTAATGGTTAGAAATTAGTTAGATCTTTGTTGAATTTCCTAGTACCTATAGGTTGCCCATGGGGGCTTGGTTGGTAATGGGTGGTTCTACCACATATTTTGTACTTTTGGTTGGGCCATTCTAAGATTGGTGCTTGACTTTTATTGATGTCATTTATGAACATCAAAAGCACCCTATGATTGCTACAATTGGAAAAATCATATGTAATTCAATATACATACAATTTTTTTGAAAAAACTTGCATTAGAACTAACTATCTCTCTTTTTACTTTGTAAATTTCTTGCATAATTGCCTTGAATGGATTGAGGAAGCGGAAATGCTCTTAGATGATCAATTTTTGCACCTCCTACCTTAACCCTTGAACGCTGGGTTGGTGATTGTGGAAATCAGGCATTTTCAAACCGTGTGACATCATCCACTTTAAAAAAAATAAAAAATACCCATTGGGAGACAAACTACTTTAGAAGATCTCCCCTTTCCACCCCTAATTCCGAGGATGAATAGATGCAATTCTATCCTATAGAGGAGAATTCCTTACGTTCATTGGACAAAAAACGTCCGCCGCGTCATTTAGGAGTTAAACTGATTTTTTTATTTATTTTTTAAACAAATGAAAGTGATTTCATTGCAAAAGAGTAAAATACAAACCCAAGCAGCCACAGGTGGCCTGCAGGGTGGACAACGACCACCAACAGACAGAACTAAGGTTAAGCTGAGTTTGGAATTCAATAGGAGGGATTGAATTCCCAGTCGCAATTCGCAAAGCCTACAGTAAAAGCATGAACCTGAAATACCAGGTGGCGCAATACAGTACTGCCAATAGCGTCATAGGTCCCCCTTCGTCGAACCTCCTGCACCCCTTCCAGTTCGCGGACTTTCGCATTCATCAGTGTTGCAAGCTTCTGTCACTCCTGCTCCGCCGGCATCTTCGTCTCCTCGCCATTCAATCCACGGCCCGCCGCGATCCCTCACACAATCCTCACAATCGTGCGTAATCCCAAACATTTCATGAAACTTCGAAAATTGTTCCATATTTGCTGCAAAATTGCTGCAAATTGAGTGCTGGACCAGTGCGAAGAAACCACGCACTTCAAAAAGGGACTTGGTCAATGATTTCAGGGTTTGCAAAACGCCGCGTCAGGCGGTCGTCTTCCTTTACTTTCTCGCTCACTTTGCACTTAAGCTTACTCTTCACTGCGGCCGGCAGGTTCACCGAAATTTGAGGTAAGGCGGGACTTATTTTGGTGGTGGGGTAGAGATTATGTTAGGGTGTGATGTTGGGTTGTGATAGAGCTACCAATTGCTAGTTTGGGTTTGTGGAAATTATATGAAATTTCCGGTTTGTTACATTTCTCGGAGTGTGGTTTGGCTTGGGGTTAAAGACTGAATTTTGGATCGGACCGCCGACCAAGCTTCGAAGGGTGGTACGGTGGGTTTGAGGGTAGAGTGGAAGATTCTAGAAGGATCAGGAGGTGCGAAGGGTTTGTGGGGGCGTTCAAGTAGGGTAGCTTGGATTGCAACTGATCTTTGCTAGAGTTCTGAGGGTGTTGCATCTTTGGTGTTGCAGTTTTTCAGGGGTCGATTTTTATGAATCGGATGCGAGCTTTTGATTTTGGAGATTTAGGCGTAGATTTCGTTGTTTTTGGTTGTAGCAATTTTTGTTGGCAAGATGAAGTGGTTGGATAAATTACTGGGGGATTCGGGGTCAAGCCACTATCGCTATGATCAAGGCGACGAGTATCCTAGACACGATACCATCCCGCGACAAAGCTCAGGGGGCTGGCATGGTCCCAATATATTTGATGTAAGTCGATCAAGCTCTAGTACAAAAACTCTACCATAGCCAATTTATTTGTTGCAGTCTTCAAGATTTTTTTAGAATTGTAGTAGAGATTGGGAAGGGCGGAGGGTTGTGCATGTGGTGATAAGGTCTTGGCAAATTTGAAAAGATGGGGAGAATTAGAGAGAAGTTCAGACACAATGAGTGTATATGCTATGGTGTTGGAAGAGAACAGATATTTTGTTGTTGTTGTTGCCGGAGAGTATGCTTGTTCTCATATATGCAGCTTTGGGAACATGGATTGGTCGATTCATTTTATACAACTTCTTGTTGTTCACTGATGCTGTTTTGCAGGACGGAAGACGCAATGGTGAAGGGAATTCTTATGCCCATGACAGGCATGGGTATGACAGGCCTCACCAGTATGATACCAGGCCCATGTATAATAGCAGACCGCCTTATGACCGTGGCGGTCCTTCAACTGAAGAGGATGACCGAGCCTTTGCTCTTGCTCTGCAAGAAGAAGAACGCCACAGTGAGTGCCTAGTACATGCCTTTTGAATTTTTGAATTTTTTGATTTTCTGTTATGACACTGCTTTGTTTAGCATTGCTCCACATATGTTCAGTTGGATTCGTTTTGGTAGCTTCTTTTAATTATTCTCTCCGCCCCCTCTTTCATTCATGCGAATCAAGTGCTTATACCGGTAGATTATGATGAGGATTATGTCGATGATTTCTATTTCAATTTATCTTTTAGACGCATTGTTGTTCTAGAAGTTTGCCGTCTGAAGCTGCGCACTTTCCAATAGATGAAAACGTTTCCTTGTCAGCGAGATTGACTGGTCTCTGCATATCACCTTCATTCCACCATAGCGATGGAATTTCTTACATCCTCTTGGGCACCTTCGGTGTAGAATATGCGAATGGTATCACGAGTCTTTGGGCATCTTAGAGGACCTAGAAGCTTAAATTAGGCCTCATTTTTTTAGCTATATTGAGTGCGCCATATGGGGACTTTTTTTTAAGTCAAATTTTCTTTCATTTCTCACCTACACATGCTATGTTCTTCATTGACTCTAGAGATAGAAAATTGACTCCATTTAAATTTTATTTTTCACAATTGAAATGGCCATTTCTAAACCTTGGGCCTTCAGGGGTTAAACTTTCTTATTTCTAAGTCTATTACGCCAATGGAAGTGCTAGTTTTTCTAAAAGTTGTGTTCATTTATCAGGAAGACAAGGTCATCATGCGAACTACGTTGACGACGATGAGCAGCTGGCAAAAGCCATGCAAGAGAGTTTGAATTTCCAGCACCGTGACCCACGGAGGACATCTGATTACCCTCCGGCCTACCCCCCCCCATCTAGGTACGCTTGATGAGTCGACTGATTTGATATTTTGAAACCTTTGTCTAGACAGACATTACTGGTTTCGTTATATGCGTTAAATAAGCACTTGTAATTTCGTTTCATTTTATTCTTTGTTATCGTCCCTTCTGATACAATTTTGGCTAAGTATGTGTACCAATGTATTTAAAATCATACACAATTTGCTCTGCAGGTCAGGCGGAGTTTCTAATTGCGCTGGGTGTAATGAGTCACTTGGTTATGGGCGCTTCTTGAGTTGCTTGGGCAAAAACTGGCATCCGAATTGCTTCTGTTGTAAACTATGCGCCAAGCCTATTGCTGATCGTGAGGTACGTACTTGTGGATCCTGTCTCATGCATTAAATCCTGATCTTATCAAAGCCATTAGAGTTTGACAGACATTGAACCCCTAATAGTCCAAGTGGAAAAGAAAGTCTGCTTCCATATCTATTGGAGATGAAATGAATCATTTTGGATGATTCAAGGAAGTTAACAAAAGATATCAATAGAAACAAGAAATGGAGGCCTTCATTGTTGAACAACAGAATAAGTTTTTGAAAGTGACTAGTGTCGACTTTCGACTTGCAAAGTGAACCGTTTATATTTAACTTGGGCAATATGATAAAGGGGTTGAGCTTTATGATAGAGGCGTTAAAACATGAAGTTTGGTAGGGATGCGAAGGTGTGATCACCCTCCTGATTCTGGTTTCTTCTGGGCTCAGTTCTCAGTTCAGGGAAGTGAAGCTTATCATCGGGAATGTTACAAGGAGCTTTTCCATCCCAAGTGCGAAGTTTGCATGGATTTTGTAAGTGTCTCTTACATGCGCATGTACTTTGAAGTACCGATTTTATGGATCTCCAGTGTGATGCTGATGGGGTATTTATGATCTTTGAGGCAATGACGGTGTACACCATTTATTCTATTTAGTGTATGGTACACATTTTGTAGGTCTATGATACACTATGAACACCATGTGTTGGTGTAATAATTGATGAATATCATTTATTGAGCTTTGGATCTTGTGTTGTCCACTTGTTCCTTGAGTGACCGTTTACTCAAAAGCTTCTTGACAGTGGTACATAATTTAACAAATATAATTCTTTTACCCTATGGCTCTATAATTTAGTGATACATGAATCATGGAGCACACTAACTAGAATCAAATTTTGGAGTTTGGTTTCTTCCTCAGTGCTCCAGCCGTTTTGTCAGATGCAACTTGTTCTCTGATTCTCTTTTGGTTGCACAGATCCCGACAAATCCAGCTGGACTTATTGAATACCGATCGCATCCATTCTGGAATCAGAAGTATTGTCCCATACACGAGAGAGACGGCACACCTCGTTGCTGTAGTTGTGATCGCATTGAGGTTAGCCTTCAACTATTTGTCATTCAAGACTATCACACAGGATCGACTTGCCGGTTTTAATTGTCCCTTTTTAAGCCCACGTTTGATGTTTTCATAATGCAAAAGTATTCTCCGAAATAGGTTATGAAAGAGTAGGAACCAACTAGAGGTCCGCACAATCTTACTCCGTCCTCACGCTCCCAAGATTCAAAAAATAGAAATTAGAAAGGATTTGGAGCGAGGAGTAGGAATTTTATCGCATCTCACAATCTTATGAATGGCAAACAAAAAACTTGGTATAAAACTTGAGGAATCGGTTTCTGTTTCTCCCTTTGAGTTATTTCTATTTTTAATAACGGTAAGTTAGTAACACCTAGTCTGTTGATTATGATATTCAAATCACTTCAGACTCCGTCATCTCATACTGTTGGTGCAATAATTATGACTCCCGATCAGGAATTTTCTTTTATCCTTAGTCAATCAAGGCTAGTTAAGAGTCTGTTTGCACACTTTTAGTTCTCATTGGCACAAGTTGTACCAACGTGAGAGTTTCGGAGTCTGTCTGTTCCTTTTTTCAAGCCATTTTTGTTAGTAAGTAAAATTACTTAACGAGTGTGCATGTCGAATACAGACTGGAGGTCGAGGAACATACGAGGCACTAGATGATGGCCGTAAGGTCTGTCTGGAATGTTTGGACACCATAGTTGTGGATACCCAGGACTGCCAACCTTTATACCGAGAAATTTTGAAGTTCTACAAGGATATGTCAATGCCAATCGAGCAGGAGATTCCCATGCTTTTGGTGGAACGACAAGCTCTGAATGCAGCACGGGACAACGAGAAAGATGTAATTAGAGAATTTGCTTCCTTTCTATTCTTATGATATTTCTTTGCACTTGATGATGGTCTTAGTATACATTACCTGACCTCGACTTTCAGTCTTTTCAAGTCTAGATTTGCAGGTCTCACTCCAATTATGATTACTGATATGTTCACCGTGCTTTGTGGGATTTTTTATATATTCTGTTGTAAAATTTTGCAGTTAGTAGGATGAGAGCTATTGTTGGGATGGGAATGGAAAGTGATTCGGTTGCATTTTCTTTTGTGGCAGGGACACTCTCATACAGCGGAGACTCGAGGGTTATGCCTTTCAGAGGAACAAACTATTACTACGGTGTTTGGGGGGAAGTCGAGGAATCCAATGAGGCACATGCGAACAGAAAATCAGAAACTCACTCGTCACTGTGAAGTTACTGCTATACTGGTTCTCTATGGGCTTCCGAGGTAAATCTTGTTTTTTTTGTTGTGAAGATCCATCATGATTGTGCTTTATAAGCCATTGAATGATTCATTAGCCTGCTAGTCTTGAGCTAAAAGTGCCCAATGAGAAAAAAGTGCCGCTTCCATTTAGAATTAATCATCCAGGAGGCTTCATAAAAGGTAACCAATAGAAAGTAGACATGCCCTTCGTTTTTGAATTGTGGAAAGCTACCAAGGTAACTACACCTAAGTACGTCTGAAAAAGCAATTGAGCATTGATATGTTATTCAATTGCCTTCTTTTTGTTGGAAGTTAAAAGAGTATTCTAGATTCTCTTCTTATGCATTTTTTGGACAAGGTAGGAATAAAGTATCAAGTGTACCCAAAAGCGACCCTAAAGTTGTATATTTTAGGCAAGAATTATTGGGGTTGGTTTCAGAAAGGGGTCAGAGCTAGGCGCAGTTACCTTATAACCAACTGTGCTTCCAAAGTGGACTTTCTATTGTAGCTTTGGGCGGCAAGGACGTTGATTGATGAGCCGTTGTTTGGGTTTGTGCAGGCTGCTCACAGGGTCCATCTTGGCTCACGAACTGATGCATGCATGGCTGCGTCTTCAAGGTAAAGAAAACAACATTCCAATCTCAGAATACAGTGGCATTGGATTACAATTTTCAAAGCTGATTTCACCATTTGAGCTACTGTTGTGACAACTGTATTTATGATACCGTTTTTTACAGGAACTTTCCCCCACATGCGTCCAGAAGTGGAAGAGGGTATCTGTCAAGTCATGTCACATATATGGCTGACGAAGGAGCTCAATAAACTGAATGGCACCAACTCGTCCTCCTCATCTTCATCAAGCAGCAGGCCAAATAGCAACCGGGCTGCTCTTGAAGTTCGGCTTGCGGAATTCTACCTTCACCAAATCTCGACTGATTCATCCCCTATTTACGGGGGCGGGTACCGACATGGATTTGCTGCAGTGCAGGAGTTTGGGCTTTCACGTGTGCTGGAGCATCTCCGACTAACTGCTAACTTTCCTTGAGTTGCAATGCCATGAAAGCACTTGATAACTTCTCGAGCTCTCACATTTTCTGGATTGTTTGCTCTGGAGCCTTGTGGACAATGAGGCCCTTCAGCTACTGTAAAATATTACTTCTGAGGACATGCATTATAGCTATCCTTTAATTTTTAGTGGTACAAATTCGGAGATTTCCTCTGCAGACTTTGACTGACACAGGAATAATAACCTTTTGCCCGACTTTAAGGATAGCTCTATTGTTGCAAAAGTTTGGATCTGGACTTGTAGAGCTTCTTCAAGTGTAGGATGTGATTTCTTCAAACATTCTTGTGATCCGTGCAGCTCAGCAAGGCGATCACCAGTTGTAGAAGATGAAATTGAGCATTTCCACCTATGTAAGATGCTGAGCAAAAGCAATTTGAGATGGAACCTTGTGATGAGCGAGCAACCTGAGCTATTTGTTTTACGCTTCATGAGCTTCTTGCACTTGAAGTGTAATATATCATACTTATGCGTTAACCCTTCAAGGATGTTGCAACCGTTTTTTGGCTGATGTATGATAAAGAATCCTTCTATGTAGGATAGAAGTGCTACTATTCATCCTTGGAATTTTGTGTGGAAAGGGGAGATCTTCTACAATACTTAGACCTCTAATGAGTATTTTTGATTTTTTTTAAAGTAGATGATGTCACACGGTTCCAAAGATTTTTATGGTCACCATCCCATCCTTCAAGGGTTAATGGTTAAATAGTTTATTATGAAATTTCACTATGCCAAATAAGATTTTCAATTTCCAAAAATCTAAGGATATTTAAACATTTTGGAATGTCAATAATTTATGAAGAAATATAAACATCTCAAATAATATTATCTTTTTTTGGATATTGTTTACAAATTTATCAATGAAAATTTGGACTTGCTAAATTTTGTCAAACATATTTTCTAAAAATGGACTTGTAAACGGATAATTGAAGTAGTATATGCAAGCCCTTACATCTGAATACATCTATTCTTCTCCATTTTTGAATGAATATTTTCACACATTCATTTGGAGACTAAAGAACAAAATTTTGAAATAGTGAATTGCTTAATTTAATATAATTTGAATGTAATTTGAATGTAATTTGGAATTCAATTTCAATTTGATAGGTGATGAAAATCTTAGAATTGTTGTATATCTACTAAAAGATTCCTAATACCATGTATTCTATTGTTTTTATATATAAGAAATACAAAAATTGGAATGGAATTTGAATTTAGAGCTACGTGAAGCCCATTGTATACAATCTTGACACTTTTTCTAGCTAAGCATAAATCCAAAGCTCCTTCTCTGACTATGGTTTTCAATTGGTGCCCAGGAGTAAAATTTATCACACCAAAATATTTGAGCCCCAACAAGGAATTTAAAAAAAAAATTGCATTAATTCTTCAAATAATTTGTTTCTCAAAAGGTACTTTCATCTTGCACCTACTTCTACTTAACAAGTTTTAAAGAATGAAATCAAGTTTTTTCTTCACTTTCTTTTCTCAGATTTTGAAATTAATTCTTTAACAAAAAAAGACAAAATCAAAATCTACAAAGCATAGATTTTTTGTTATGAGAATTCAAAATCTTGTAACTTTCTAGTGTTGAAAGGTGCAAGAAATAGTGTAATTTTCACTTTGAATAATTATATCTCGCAATCTATACAATCAAAAATTCTAATTTTCTTCTACACATTTTCATACTATTTTAGTACAATATGTATCTTGCAATTAAAGTGTTCAATGTCATCTTGATTCAATCTATACACATTGATTCAAATAATTGGTTGACCCCTAAATGTATTTGACCATGTTTTCACCCAAAACGCTCCAAAACTGTCATTTCTAGTACAAGTACCAAATTTTAGAAAAAATACATTTTTGGACAAATGTAACCATAGGATCTTGTAGTAAGCTGGTTTGGGAAGATGCGGAAAAAAATTCAGAAATATCCACCGTTTTGATTGCAAGATATTAGCATTTGAAGTGACAAAAAGCCATTTTTTGGCCTTGCAAAAATCCAGGCAAATTCACTTCACAAGGCCAGATCATTACGAAAAAAATGTCCAAAATGGTTGTAACTCTTTGGATTCATTCTTCAAGTCAAGTTGGCTACATGCTTGAAAAAGTTTAGATTATTTGGAATTGTACAATATATAGGAAAAAATTAGTAAGTAGAAAGAAGTAGAGAATGATTCAAAATACTAAATTGTTAACAATTTATTTATAGAATTGAAAAATTCCAATCCCAATGGTTGTAATGTTGTAATATACAATCTACACCTTAAGTTTTTATTTTTTTCCAAAAATAATGAAAATTGAGTTAAATAAAGGCCTTCAAAGTTTATTTTAGAGTGGAGATTCCATAACTACCCATAACCAGAATTCTTCATAACTTTCATCTCATAAATCAAATGGAAAGATTCAAAGCTTCCCATGTATATATAAATCTAGAAAACCAATTTCAAATTTTTATTTTAAAAAATAGTGATTTTTAAAGAAGTTTTTTTTGCTACTTGAGTTGCCTACTGAGCAATGAAAACTACATATCATACAATAACTTTTCAACCTTGTATTCAAATATTATGAAAATTGTTGGGCTTGAAAGTTACTCCTTAGTCACATGTTGTGTGAAAATTTAAAATAAAAAAATAAAAATTCCATCTATAGTGAGCTACCCAAATCGCTATGTTGCCAAAAAAACACCATTTGGTCCTTTAGGGGTTAAAGGTAGTTCCACATGAAGTAATAATCTTAAACCTCAAAATAATAGTATTACTTGCATTATGGGTAGCACAAGGATGAATGAAAAAATCTCCTTGAAGTGGGACATGGGACTTATTGCTTGTCCAATGTTTGTATAGTCAAGGTATGCAAAACTGAACAATGAATAATGCTATGACCTTGCAACCTAAATGTGGTGCTTGGCAAGCCATAATTGCCAAAAAAGGATGTTATTTTTTGTACTCTTTTAGATGCTTTTTTTGACAACCTCTTGACCTATTAGGTGAACATTGAAATATCAAAAAATTTGATTTTTTGGACATTTTTTGGTATTGTAGTGTCAAAAAACTATCAAAAACAACATCTTTTTTTGCTTGTGTATATTCAATATTGAAGTGGGTCCATTAGAATGAAACCTTCCCAGAAAATCCAATATCTAATTTTTGTGAATGCCATTCTTTCAAAACCAAGCTTGAAAGACCTAAATTGCCATATAAAGTAGGAATAGCCAAATGTGTCATTGCCCCAAAGGCACCATCTTCATTAGATGTATATCCTATTAACCCCTAAGCACCCTACTGACTCAAATCTGGCCTCCCCCAAATGAAAGGTTGTCATGTTTGATTATTATAATCTTTTCAACGATAAGGTGAAATCATTTGTCCTTTCCCCCACAACTTCGGGCCTATCTCCACTACTGATCAATATGATCAATTCTTATAAATCTCTTTTTGGGTGACAATTTGATTAGAATGAATTTAGAAGGGTTTAGATTTCAATAAACACGCTCTAGGTACTCAAGGGTTAATCAATATCTATCTTCATTCAAGAAACACTTTTATGATATCTACCAAAAAATACTTTGGCCCTTTATAACTTTTGCATGGAATATGCAAATGAAACATTTTTGGGTACATTGGAGTCCTCTTCAGAAGAAAATATAATTTGATGAGTCTATTAACCCTTAAATGTTGACACGGACATTTTGTGTCCAATGGATGACAAGGAATTTTCATGTGTAGGACAGAAGTGCAACTATTCATCCTCAGAATTAGGGGTCGAAAGGGGAGATCTTCTATAGTACTTTGACCTCCAATTGATATTTTTGTTTTTTTTAAAGTTGATGATGTCACACGGTTCCAAAAGCCATGATTTCCACAGTCACCAATCCGTCCTTGAAGGGTTAATAGTAACTATGATTTGACAAAAAAAAATCACCCTTTGAGATGTCCCTGTTTTAAGGTCTCTTCACTAATTACGTGGAATTTTTCAAAAATAAAAAATTTGGAACTCGGCCAATATTGGAATTCAATATTGAGGAAGTTCCAGACTGAGGGAGACTCGAGTACGAGGCGCGCTGGCGATCGCCAAGCCCTAAAACTGCGATTGCTCTCGTGCTTTTGAATTTCTGCTGTTCGGCTTCTTCATCGCATCACATTCCGTTTCCTCCATCTCCAGTCCCTCAGTTTCTACACCTCGATTGATCGATCGATCCATTGGTGGCCATACACCTACAGGTACCCAACATATCTTCTCCACTCACCCAACGCAAATTCTCTCTGTTTTAGGGTACCATCCTGCCATTCCTTTTTGCATTCCAAATTTCCAATCTGTTGAATGCTTTTTGACGAAATCGCTGTAGGTCTAGGCGGAGGTTGTTCGGCACCATGAGCGGCGCGCAGCGTAGTAGCATGCACTACGCGCGTGCTCTGTTGAGAGCCTTTCAGAAGGTGGAGCCCTCTCGCCTCGGACCTCGCAGTGGCGGTAGTGGTGCTGCGCCTTCTGTGAAGCCTGTGCAAGGGGCTACTCGACTTCAAAGACTGCGAGATTCGGATTTGCATTCTGTCGACTCGTTTCAGAAGGTAAGGGAGATGGCCTGAAATGGCATGTTTTTTAAGACTTTGGGGAGGGTTTAGGAAGAATGCTCGATTATGAAAAGATGTTGTCATTGCTTTTGTCGCGAACAATCGTAGGCATTTGCATGTTCTCTCGCAAGCGTGTCTTTCGCACTGGCAGTGCTTGTGCTTTGCAGTCCTGATACGGAAATCTGATTTAGGGTTTTCATGCATTATGCCGACTCGTTTGAGAGGGTAGAGAGATCGCTCAAAATGGAATGTTTTGAGAGTGTTTGAAGGATTTTAGAAGAATGCTCGATTTGAAGAAAAATTGTATTTTTGTCGCTAATGGTCATGGGCAGTTTTATGTTCTCTCGCGAGTGTTTCTTTCGTACTGGCAGGGCTTGTGCTCTGCAGTCCTGATAGGTTAGTCTGATTTAGGGCTTTCCTTGCATTCTACCGATTCGTTTCAGAAGGTAGGGGCGTCCGAAATGGCGTGTTTCAAGAATTCTTGTAGGGTTTAGGAATATTGCTCGATTTTGAGAAAAATTTATATCTTATCGTCATAAATAATCATGGGCGGTCACGTATTCTCTCGAGCGTTTTATTTGTATCGGCAAAACTTGTAATCCTAACACGAAAGTATGATTTAGGGTTTTCTTGCATTATTCATTTTTCATTTTTCATCAGTAACTCGATTAACGTAGAGACACCTAAAATTGCCTCTTTTGATGTTGCGCGTACTTCTTTTGAGTATACTGGTCAAAATTTTATATGTTATTGTTTGGAGAATGAACGAGATTTCCAACGCACTCAAAGAATGCGTCATTTGTATATTTTATGGTAAGTTCAAAGTTTTATTGGCAGATGACCTAAAGCTGACATTTAACAGATGCTGAGGTGGTCTTCATCCTCTTAATCAGCATGTACCATTTGTCCAAGATTTTAGGGTTGCGACTTCGGATGGCCATCTCTTTTGTGGTCGATAGAAAATATTAGTCGACAAGGTTATATATTTTAATGCGATAGAGTGTTAGTGCGAGGGGTCAGGATTGAAATAGAAATACTTTTCGTGGTGCATTGCTGAAATTTCTCTGAAATAAAGAATTTGGGCTCCGGTTGTGTTGCTCGCAGTCGAGATGGACATCTGCAGCTTGCCCGCTCCCTCATGCCGCTCCCTCATTCGGCTCGTGTCCGAGCATACATGCTGCCAGTTTTTCTCCCGCAGCTTCACCCGAAGTAAGCGGTAAACCTGGTACACCAGGAACTTTATCGGATGATGCAACGACGGTGGCCAGCTCAGAGGAGAAAGACGAGCCCATTCAACCACCTTTTACTGCTGACGAGAAAGGGGGCACAGGTCAGTTTGATCGCAATCACGGAGTCTATTGCGAGAGGTTTTTTTCTTCTGGGATCATGTGGACTATCAAATTGCGGTTTAAATGGGTTTTAGTGGTAGGCAAAGTACACCTTACATTGGAATAAAATAGAGTTGTTCAACATTCACCACATATTGTAGGCATTAGACATGTGAACCTTATGAGGCCCTGGTCATATTCATCCGCAGGAGATTCGCTGTATTAATCACTGTATGGAATCTAACCCTGAAAGCCACAATTTTCTTACCCCACTATGTCACAAAGGGTGTGGGCAAAACATTCAGTTCAACGCTTTAGCAACTGGAAGAGCATTAAGTTGTTTCGTATTTTTTTGACACTCCATTAATACGCTATGGATTTTGAAATTTAAATTGTAGGGAACCTAATGTTATCACTAGTGTAGCCCTCAGTTTGACATCCTCAAAGTATCTTCTGTGCTGTAACTCCCATCGGTTGCCTCAGAGATCCCTATTTGCATTGATTACTTTTGAAAGCTTATGACGGTTTGGAGACTATGCTTCCTTTTATCTAGGTGTTGCATTTTGGATAGTGTCTCGTTTAGTTATACTAACCTTGTGATGTTATCAAGAACCGTTTATGCGCTCTACATCTGCTTCCAGCTTCAGAAGATAGATTATTCAGCGTGTCATGCTGTTGAAATGTTATAGAGCAACGATCTACGATATTTGTTTTCAATCCCCATGTTCTGCATTTTGGTTTAACGCTTTTCTTATCCTCGTTTGGCATTTTGTTATTATTCGAATGGCGTGCTGAGGAAATTCTCATTGTGGCTCAGGTGTTAAACAGGACATGAAAGCACGTGAGGACTTGGTCAAAGAGAATGAAGATCTTTTAGGGTTACTGAGTGAACGAGAGGCTCTTCTAGAAGAGAAAGAACGAGCTTTAACGGATGCAAAGGACAAGCTTCTACGTAGTTATGCTGAAATGGAAAATCTTAGGGATCGCACTAGACGGGATGCGGAGTCGACCCGGAAGTATTCCATTCAGGTACACTAATGTTCTCCGGGAGTATTCCAGAGGTTAGGCGGCAAGCTAGTTCTAGTTTTGTCAGTAAGCTTTCTGTTAACCCTCGTAACGGAATTGAGAACTTGCAGGATTTTGCTAAAAGTCTATTGGATGTGGCTGACAACCTTGGACGTGCTTTGGAGATTGTCCAAAAATCTACATCCGCTGCCGACGATGCGGACGCCAACGCCAAACTTCTGAAGTCTTTGCTCGAAGGTGTCGATATGACAGACAAACAGCTTATGAAGGTGTGCCCTTTTTGCTCATTGTCCGATGCTTAAATACCAAGCATCACTGAATACTGGATTGCATTGCATTACAAGTAGTCTGAGATTGAAGCCACATTGTTTAAATTTTCACAATTGGTTCGCTTGGCCTGGCATGAAATCAATTCCTTTTGTCACAGGTTTTTGAGAAGCACGGATTGCAGCGATTCAATCCTGAGGGTGAACCTTTTGATCCAAATGAACATCAAGCTGTGTACGAAGTCGATGATGACTCGAAACCAGAGGGCGCCGTCGCTGTGGTCTTAAAGGTATCTATTTCCTCTGAAACAATATTGGTTTGCATAGTGGTCATGTATTGAAGAAATTAACGCATTGATACTCAATCTCATTCATTTCTGCAGTGTATCGAGGATTTTTAAACAGTGTCATCCCTTTTTAGGATGAAGATAATTTTCTTAGGGAGTCCGTACAATATTTTCTTTCGCTCTGAAAAATTGATTGTTCGCTAACTGTGGGTTTTGTGCACTCATGCGTAGACTGGATACAAGCTTCATGACCGTGTCATACGGCCTGCTGTTGTTGGGGTCGTTAAGGGGAAGGTTGAATAGGGCTCCCTGGATTGAAAAAACGTCAGTTACAGTTCCTACTGTACTGAGGCCGGCTCAGAATTAGTTGGTACTTTTGAGAATTGGTCCACTTCGCTTTGTCTAATCGATGACCACATTGGCAACTTGAGGAGCATTTGCTGACACAAGTTATTAGTTGAGTGTAGTGAATTAGTGGAGACGGGGCTCGACATTTTGTGGTTCATATCCCACATTCATTGGCCCTCATTAGACTACTATAAAGACGCAGTATTAGCAATGGCCACCGTGAGTTCAGAGTAGTCTCTGCTCCCCTCTGTAAGGGTGCAGCACTTTGGGGTTACAAAATCATCAATTCTTTATCAACCGAGGCGTGAATGGTACTGAGGCATTTCAGATTTTCTGAATGTAACAAACTAACCACTTCATGATTCATTTTGAAATGGTTTCCAGTAGAATGCCATCCCCGTCTTTCTGTTTGAATAAGATTCCATAGATATTTGCATGTTAGATTTTTGGGATCCTGTACACAAATTCTGCAGGGGTTTATGACCCACGGCCCCACTCCTTCTCTAATATCACGTCTTCTGATTTCTCACCGAACCTTGTGAATGTTCTAAAGTTTTGTGTAGAGCTCAATGTAAAGAATGGTATGCCCATTGTACAAAGATTGCCTTAGGTACTCTTTGTCTTCTATTTTGAATTTCTTGTCTAAACATCCCTATTTACACAAAAAGTTTGTTTGAAAGTTTTGAAACAACTCACATCTAGGGGTTGCAAAACATGGGAGGTGTGGAAAAGGAAAGTTAACAAGTCAATGCCAAGTTTGTAATATTTCTCAATTGTTTAGATTGTGACATGTGAGTTATGGCTATCTACAATAAGGGTCACTTCACACTACGGCTCAAGGTCGAGAGTCCGTCGATTTCAACCAATGAGATTGCAGAAACCCAAGAGTTTGGCCTCTCGAGCCTTCACACAAGGAGGCACAACCCAAAGTCTGTCGCCTACATGGTGACGGACTCTTGATTAGAATTTGGGTCGCCATTTTTGGCTGACCCAAACTCTGATTGAGAGTCCATCAAGTTTTTTTCAGAAACTAACAAAATCTCAGCCACTAGATTGGACTGTTTTTGTAGAAATAGGTAGGATGTCCTCCCTTGTTTATTTGTTTATTTGTGTCCCCATTGGGGTTTGAACCCTAGTCTCCACCATTACAATGAGGAGTCTTTGCATTCTATGAACCTACTTCCCTTCAATATTTAATGTCACCTTTTTATTCCATTTATATCCTTCATATTCCTTGTTTAATGATGAGAGCATGTGCTGTAATTATTTTTCCAAGGCCATTTTTGACTCCTTTCTCATGTTTTTTAACCTTTTGCTTGAAAAAGTTGTCACAAGGGTGACAATTTACTGAAAATTTCAGAAATTGGATGGATTAGAAGTTGAAAAAATGGAATAGGTTTGGACTTTGGGCTTGGACTTTGGACTTTGGCCTTCGGAGGCTTCACACTATGGACGGCCAAGGGCTCCAATTCCTAGTTTTTTTGGCCTATTTATTGCTCATTTCCTTGGACTCTCACCAAAGTTTGGCCACTCAATCCCACAGCCTCTCGACTTGGACGGCCATAGTGTGAAGAGGCCCTAAGTAGATGCCAAGCTAGAGGGTGAAACACCCCAAAAGTGGTTTGTATGTTCCACAAAGTGATCAATCCATTTGTCAAATAAAATTCTTCCCATCCAAGCATTCTCTTGTATGCCCATTTGAGCTCCTTATTCGCATCTTCCTATACTTTTTGATAGTGTTTTCCTTTAAATACATAATAGTTAAATATGCTATCACCTACAACATTGATGCATGATAGGCCGATCACATGTTCTCTTTCATTGGGTATGATAATGTGAACATCGTAGTTGCTAGGATGTGAGCCTAGGATCTTGAGCCTATGAGCTTAAGAGTCTAGGCTCCTATGTTATTGGTACCTATATTATAGGTACCTTGCATAGTTATAGGATGTTTATAGTATAGGAGTTTATGTTGTAGATAGATACTTATGTTATAAGCACCTTTCATGGTTTATAGTGTGTCTATATAATAAGTGCCTAATTATATTATAGGTGTCTATATTTAGGTACATATGGTATAGGCACCTTCTATGGTTATAATATATTTATATTATAGGTACCTATATTACAAGCACCTTACATGGTTATAGGGTATTTATATTATAAGTATTTATGTTATAAATACCTTCAATAGTTGTAGAATATCTACTTATGCCTAGGCTCAAGGCTCATAGGCTCACATTCTAGGCTCACATGCTAGCATCATTGATGTGAACATTTAATTTCTAACCCCTATCCTTGCTAATACCCTAGCCCTACCACTTTTTTCTAGCTTGGTCTCCACTCTTTTTTACATTCCAAATGTGGTTGTCTTTGCACTTGTTAGTACCATACAACACTTGCAAGTTCTTGTAAAATGTAGCAACATTCATAGAACAAAAAGCTTTGGTTGGCTCTAGCTACCTATAAAGCTTGAGCATTTCTCATAATAATGTAAAGATGTTTTTTAAAACATTTCATCCATTCACTACCTACAACCCTTTTTTGTCAAACTAAGGTGTAAGGTAGTCTTGTGTCAAGATAGCAACTTTAATTCTCAAGCTTAACCAAATCAATGGAAACCCTTTTGTTGCCATATCATGCAAAGAATGTACCAAGGCAAGGTTTTCTCTTTTGCTAGTATTAGTACAAATTTCCTCCCTCTTTTTCTTGTCAACTTTTTCCCATATACATGTCCTCTTAGGCTAGTTTGAAGAATGCCATAGCAATCAACAATTGTTGACACAATTGTTCCTCTATCAATAGCCTTCACATCTGACTTCAAGGACTATTTTTCCATCTAGTTTCCATCAATTTCTTCTTCCTTTGTATAGAATTAAGATTTGACATAAAATAGACTTACTTGCTTTCTCTATATTTGTTGCTTTGTAATTTAGTAAATCAATTACTTGCTTACTTGTTTTACACTTTTTACTTCCCCTCATGGTTTGTCCATAACTTGATCAACTTCTAGAATCCATAGTTTGGTGGGGGTTCTCTACTCTAATGTTGTTGCAACTTTATGGAATGGTGCTCTACCTCCAAGGGGGTATTTTCAATTGGGCAAATCTCTTGGACTATCTTTAGTTGAATTTATTCTTCATGATGCTCTTCATTGTCATTGTCCTCTCTTTTTATTAGCAAACATAGTGATCTTCTAAAGGACTTGAAGATGCCTTGCAATAATGCTCCATTGATGGCCTTGGTGATCTACACAACAATCACAAATCTTCTTGTATATCTAGTGAATCTTTAACACAAATGGCATCTACCAAATCTATCCCTCCAATTGATGATTTTAGCTTGGAAATGTTGTCCTTCTCTAAGAATTTGAAGTCTCTCTCATCACTTGTGTTCCCAATTCTTCCATTTCTAATTGCCCAAATTCTCAATGAAATGTTGTTTGCTAATATATATATATATTTTTTTTAATTTTTTAATTTTTAATTTTTTTAATTATTTTTTTAATTTTTGTAAATGGGTAGTTTGGTTAGATTAGAAAAAATCTATTTTTTCAGAAATAAAAATTTGAAATTGATTTCGTAGAGTCATATATACACAAAAAGCTTTGAATCATTCCATTTTGATCAATGAGTCAAAAGTTATGAGGATTTTTTGTTTGTGGGCAATCATGTATTCTCTATTCTAAAATAAACTTTAAAGTCCTTTATCTTACTCAATTTTCCATATTTTTGGAAAAAAATAAAATCATAGGATGGAAATTGTTTATTACAACATTGCAAACATTGGGATTCGAATTTTTCAATTCCATAATTAAATTCTTAACAATTTAGAATCTTGAATCATTCTCTATTTCTTTCTACTTACTATTTTTTTCCTATATGTTGTACAATTTCAAATGATTTGAAATTTTTCAAGCATGTAACCAACTTGTCTAGGAAAAAGAATCCAAAGAAGCACCACTATTTTGGACATTTTTTAATAGAAAAGTGAGCTTCTGGAGTGCAGCTGCCTTGTTTTTTGCAAGGCCAAAAAAATGATTTCAATGAATTTGAATGCTTATATCTTGCAATCCACGAGGCAAAAATTTCTGAAATTTTTACCACAAATTCTTCATTCAGCATACTACAAGATCCTATGGCTATATGTGTCAAAAAAAGTGTTTTTTTCAAAAATTTGGTACTTATACTAAAACTGGCAGTTTTGGAGCATTTTTGGTGAAAACATAGTCATGGAACTTTAGGGGTTTATACCAATTCAGGTTTTCATTTTTTATCCCTATTAGTTTCAATGTTGCCATTTGTTATTCCTTGACTACTTTTTGTGTACACTAGCTCCATTCCAAGGTCCTTAGTAGTTGGTGTTTTTAGTCATAGTGCAATTTTGACAATGCCCACTTTATAAATTACAACCTTCCAAAAATATCTTGAACTTTGTACATTGTTAGATCCAAGATCTCTCACTCAAGCTTACGTTGGATGCAAACGGTTCCGTATTTTATAAAACAAACAAATTGTTTAGCAATGGGGTGGTGAAAGGACATAACTAGTTTTCTCATAAGAAATCATAACCATCAATCTTTAGGATCAAAAGGCATTCATTTTTCCTTGCAAAAGCACAAGGTTATATATTTCAAAAAGACCTAAGTGATGGGATTACCAAAACAATCTTTGATTGCATACTATTTCCAATTTAAAAAAATTCCACAAAGCTAAGAATTTCATAATCCAACCAAATTTTGGATGAAATTTTGAAAAATTTCATAAGAAGATCTATCTATTAGATAAAGGCAGTTTTAAAAGGAATTTTGAGCACGAAGGGTTAAATCCCAAGGAGACAATCTTTATCCTATACACTAACCATTGCTAGAAGATTTTCAATACATTTCTAGATTTAGGCCAATGGCAAAATCATCGCACTCTAAGGTCATCCAACCAATTCTTTAGTCAATCATCCAATTCTCAAATTTTCAGTAACAGTTAACAAAATTAGATGAAACTAAATCTGCCCCTATTTTACGGAAGGCACTCATTTCCTAGTACATTTATCTTACAAGACAAAATTTGATGACTGTATAGTCAAAACTCCTACTTTGTGTCTTGTATTCTACTCATATGTATGAGTGAAATGTTTTAGTTTTAGTTTTAATTTTCATAGATGAAATCGCATGCCTAATATATGTCATAGAATTTCCAGAATTTATTGTGGAAACTTCAAAATTATCTTTAATTTTCGAAGAGAAAGTGAATAAAATTCAAGTCTATGCTAAAGGCTCCGGTCACCAGATACCGATCTAGTGGTCATTCTTTTTGTCCCACCACCGTGCCCTTGGCCCCTCGCACCGGCACCGGACTTTCATTCTTCTTCATTAGGGGTAGTCACGGCTTCTTCATCAACTCAAAGTTTTCTGAAGAATGAACAGTGAGTTGCATCGCGTAGAGGACTCCTGCGAAGAACGAGTTCACCTCCAACTAAAAATACACAAGTATCGAAGGTGTAGGGTCCTCGTTCGAAGTGCAGGAGCAGGCGATGCATGTCACAGAATATACTTAGGTAGTGAAATCTCCCTCGCGCCCATGCTCGGGAGGAGCAACGAACGTCGAGAAACCTTCGCAGCAGAAGTATAAGTATATTCCGCCCTGGAGAGCTTGCTGCAAGCCAGACCTAAATCGCCACGTCCCGATTCTGTGAAGAATGGGAGCGCAGTGAAGAAGCCGTGAGCACCCCTATTCTCGCCATACAAAGTTACAAACTCGTCGTTGAAATCCCCGAAGCTCGCTTGCGTTGCAGCATCCGTCTGGCGATGGTGATTGCAGCTTCAATGGAGCCTTCCACGAGGCTCAAGAATCGCTACTGGGTCCTCCGACACGGTCGCAGCGTCCCCAACGAAGCCGGCCTCATCGTCTCTCAAATGGTCTCTCCGCCCAATTCGGCCCGCCCTTTGCAAACCTCTTTCCATTTCATTGAATTCATACTTGCACTAGAAATCACGTACATTGCTTGGATCTTACATTTATGGGTTTGAGATATAGAAACTCTTGCGTCCAAGATTTCGCAATTCTGAAAGATGTGTGATTTATTAGAGCAAGTCGAATTCTCCAAGTCTAAGCAAGTTGCTCGGCTATGGTGGCAGAGTAATGGAGTTCTTCCAATTTACGGACTAGCGCCTTCGGGATTCCTCCAAGCAGAAAGAGCAGGGGCACTCTTCTTGAAGGTGAGTTCATGCCGAATTCCTCTCTTAATGGCATATGATTCTTTTGCATTTCCGAGGGGGATTGGCATCCAGGGAATTGAATAGTTGGGGTTTGTATTGCTGCTTTGGCGAACTGAATATTCTGAATTCAAACTGAATGTGGCAGTGGTGTGAAGGGTTTTAAGAAATTGCCAGAAAGTTGGAGGAGTTTGATTCATAGTCTAAGAGCTGTCATTTTGCAACGAGCAGGAACTGGAAGTAGAGGGCATTCCTCTCGACCATGTCCGAATTTTTGCTTCCCCTTTCAGGAGAACATTGGAAACTGCGGAGACTGTGGCTAATTCATTGCATATGGGTGCTTCTGCAAAACCTTCAATTAAGGTGTAATTCTCTGCATTATCTAAGTGATATTCTTTTCCAATCACGACTGAGGTAGAAAGTCAATCTCCACAGCTTTCCTAGCTTTGTTACAATTGGCAAGGTTTATGCTTGAAATGATTTTTAAGGTGTGTTACAAAGTTTATGGCCGACATTGACTTAAAAATGACGTAACAAGTAGCATGGTTAAATGTGGTTAGATTTTCTACAACATTTCTTTGGGGAGGTGGGGTTTAGAAGTAAGTGAAATATTTTGCTCTGAGGTTTCTATAATTTGAATTGAAGGCGACTGATTCTCATTCCACCGTGCGTTTTTTTATGTTTTTGGAGCAGTTTCTTGATGGATTGAGGGAGCGGTACTTTGGAGCTCCTCTGGAACTTAAGAGTCACGAACTTGTGAGTACGTGTCCTAAGATTAGTTTTTCGTGACTTCCGTGGTTGAACTTATTTTCGTTTCACATGTTGGGTTCGTTTTAGAGTTCTTTGCATCTTCTCTTGGATGTAGAATTTTCTTCTATGAGAAAATAACCAACCTAGTGATCTGTACTTGTATTAGTATCCAGAAATATGGGCCATTGATGCTAACGACCCAATGGTTGGACCGGAAGGAGGGGAAAGTGTGGCTGATGTTGCAATTCGAGTATCAGAAGCTTTAGTGCAGATGGAGGCAGATGTACAAGGGTTAGTCTTTTCATAATTTCCTTTTTCACGCTTGGAGCCATATGACTACACTCAAGCTTTCATTTTTTGTTAATGTTTCGGGCGTCCTGGGTACATATGAAAGAGCAAAATAGTTTGCGGTAAGCTATTGGCAATATTCCTGAATCAGCAATGAATTTGTGTGCAGGTGTGGGGTTTTGGTGGTCAGTCATGGTGATACGCTTCAGATCTTGCAAACAGTTGTGCATTCAGCTTTGTCTCAAATGTCTACTGCAGGCGATGGGACCTTCGCTTCTCATTTGGCTGATGCCATCACTAGACCTGTTCTGTCACGGCACCGCGAATATGCACTGCTTACTGGAGAGCTTCGTCGACTCGCTTAACTGTCTTTACTGGCGGATGTCACACCTCACCTGTCAATTGACAGAAGGTACAGAGAGTGCATAGACTGTTTCCTATATATGTTTGACTCATGTTCTCCTAAATGTTTATGGTCATTCTCATAGCTTGACTGGAGTTCCTGGAATGGGCAAGAAAGATATCTATTCTATAACTTCTCTCCAGCTGTACGTAACATTCATGAGGAGCTACCTGAATTCCCTTAGAAATAATGAAAGGTGAGATAAGAACAGGAACTCAGATTCTTTTTGTGCAAAATATTGAGTTCATGTAATGTTTGTTAATGTTAGAATTATTTATTTCCTTTCATCCAGTCCTTGGTCGGCATGTTTGCTCATGTGATAGTAACAAATTGCTTCATAAGTGGGGTAGTCCTTCAATATTTTAGTGCTCTAGATTATTATTTGTGCTACAGTGCAAAGAGTGCAAGTTGTATACTACTTCAGAATGTTATGATAGGATATTGTCTGAGATTTTACGTGTAGAGGTGAAAGAAAATGGTCTGGATCGGTATTTCACTGGATATTTATTAAGCATTTAGGTGGTACAGTCTGTTATTAAGCAGGGTATAATGTTGAGAGATGTGAAATTTGTATCAATGCATGATGGTAGATGAGAGGGGATAAATATCACTGAATTGGAATGTTGATTCCTGCATTGTCTATTGACAGGTTTTATATTTTCCTCGCCTTGACCTTGATGCAGCTTCAAAGGATGTGCTATGTCTTTTTGAATTGGTATAAGCATTTATCCTTGAAGCACCTTTGTTTTGAGGATCTGAGGCCTGAAGTTAAGTTAGCCCAGGATACATCCCAGGTGAAACCATCAACATTCCCATGTCTCTCTAGGCTTGTTCCTCTTGTCAAATTAGCTGCATTGAACAGTAATTCTTCCATGTTCTACGAATTTCTGAAACACATGAAATTTGAGTCTTTTTTTTTTCTTGACGTGCAAGAGAGTCAGAAAGGTTATGTAAACCTGGACAATACCCAAGATCTGCTCGAATTGTGATATTTGTATCTTGGTAATGAACTACTTGCTCACTTCACTGTGTGGTTGGAAAATGAATTAGTTTCAGAACAGTCCACCTGCTGGATTTTCAGCTTGCTCGTTTCTTGGAACATTGTTTGGCCTGGAGTTCATAATAACCCACTGTTCTTTTTAAAATGGTCATTCCATTTCTTGCTTTACAAACTTTAAATAACCAATAGGACAACTGTGATGATCTTCTCTCTTAAGAATTTTTAATGTTTTTTTGGTCCGCGCATCCTCCCTTTTAAATACAATTATATGCCTCTGACAACCTTGCTCCAATGACAGACATTAATCATCATAAATCATATGGTTATAGAGGCTTTGTTTTGTTTTGTTTTGTTTTGTTTTGTTTTTCTCTGCAGTTACCTATTGACTTAACAGGATCCACCTTTCCATTACCAGTCTCTATCAGAGGTGGGAATTGTATCCTTCCACTCTCAAGTCTATCTAGCTTAGTTTGGACTACTTTATTTCAACCATTTTTTTTAACTGCAGTCATCTTGAATCCACCGGTTAAGAATCCGATGACTTGATGACAACACTTTTCACTCCTGTGTGCTTCATATGCAGGGCTTCTGATAGAGTTAATTGTAATGTGTGTGCTATGAGGGACCAGGAGCCACAATAGAGAAAAGCACAGGCCAAAACTCCTTGAAGCACCAAAACTGAGGTCTGATGGAGATTGGTGCTGCATTTCTTTGGTACTATTCTTAGTTAAGTCTTCCCACGACACCCCTGGTACAAACTGGCAGTCACTTCACAGTTAACTCTAATACATATTACAGAACCCTTGCAAAGATGGTGGAAGATTAGTCCCAAAATTAGTGTTCATTTCTGCATTCATTTGCAAACATTGTGCCACTTTTAATGTTGATGGTCTCCAAATAGTGAGCAAGCAAGTTCATTGCGTTACGTTTGTACTAACTTACTCAAGCCTGAGTCAAATTAAGTTAGTTGACATGGCTTGAGTCTGAGTGCAGAATCGTGGAGGACTTGAGCCAGTAGTATTTGATGACTTCTGGTACTCAGTGTGGGTGTCAGACCTCCAAAGGTTTGGCTCTGCATTTAAGGTAGAAGCACCAGTAACTTAATCTATCATTTAAGCAATTTTGGAGCAGATCATGCTGAGTATGAGGTGGTGGAAAAAATTTCCATGTAGGTAGATAGGAAATATGGGGATAGCAAAATTTTCAGAATTTTATTCCCAAAATTGAAATTTCTGTGAATTTTGGGAGCCAGAAAATGCATTTCACTAGTAGCCAATGTCTAGAGTCTTCCAATTCTGATCATTCAATTCGCTCACTACTTTGAGACATGTGTCATGACCTTATTAGTTCCAACTTTGAAAAGGACAAAAAAACACATTGCAATCTTGAATTTTAGCCTAAGGTTAGAAATAGTGCATCCTACAAGTTGGATACTAGGCATGGTTGACAATTGGTGCTTCTACCTTAGAGGCAAATTGGAGATTAACTTAGGTTTTGCAATCTTCATTCAAAAGCAAGGGATGCAAGGGATTGGGGACATGATTTGTGGTGACTAGTTCTTGTTGCTTCTTATTGCTTTTAGAAGCAAAACATTTGAAAATTTAATTTTATGTCTTTGAATCCCAAACTTTGCAAATTGGTCAATTTTTTGAGAGCTTGAGAGAAAGGTTAATTGCATAAGGTTAATTGTATGGTGAAGAAATAACTCTATAAAATGGCAAGGAAAAAGACACTCAACCCTCTCTAATTGCTCTTCCTTGAGGTTTTTGACATGTAGAAAGTGTCAAATCTAAGCGGTGGTAGCTTTGTGCCAAATATTGAAATTTTCTATTTCTTTTTGAAAATGTATTGTTTACCTCAATTTCCTTTTGAAAATGACATAAAAGAAGGTTTTGTTTGTTTCATTTCAAGCTTTGTTTTTGATGAATAAAAATTTATTTAGATGAAACATCACCCTAAAATACCTGGTTTGTCATCCTAATTAGGCATTTGGAGATGCTACTTCAAAATTTTAAAAATAAGGTTTGGCATTTTGAAAGTCATTTTATTTATTTTCAGCATACATATAGATGTAAATCTATATCTTCTATACAACTAGTTTGAAAGAACCTTAGCCTTACGAACTATAGGAAGGTAGAAGATTCAATCCTAAAATAAATGGGTGCAAACTTCTACATTTCCAAAAGTAATTAATTTTTCACAATTTAACAATTTAACAATTTTTTTCATTTTCCTATATTTTATACATATATCTCCAAATTTTTACTAAAATTTTTTTAACTATTTATAGTTGAATTAGCTGCCCTAACTATTGTTTGTATAATCCATGAAATGACTAGAAGCTCTAAATCAATCCCTTAGCATTTACTCCTCCTTGGGACCCAATTCCAAATTTTTCACCTTGTTGGATAAATGTAAAATTGTCAAGCCTTTTACTAAGCAGTTGATCCATAACATTGTTTCCCAATGAGGGATGGGGTGAACTGCCCCCCTCACTTGTCCCCGAAGAAAAACACTGATTTTTTTTATTTGCCTCGCATGATCAAATTTGAAAATTCTGAATTCATATTTGCAATCAGAGGACCCAAATTAGCTCAGAGAGATGTACAATATAAATCAATCAAGTACAAAATAGGGGGACTTTTTTTTACATTCACGCCTAGAATGACTAGGGGGGACGAACAAAGGGGTTAGTTGACCCCGACCCCCAATGAGGCTAGGGTCCATTTTGCATCCTTGAAAACAAGCCCCCTACAATGAACAAAATTGTCTTATATCAGACTCCTCAACCAACCCCAATCCTTACATTAATAGATAAGTCCCTCCCTTGCATCTAGTAAGGGAGGCACAATATCCCTTCCTAGCATGGGGGAGGACCATTGCTTAGTTATACAATGTTATGTCAATTTTGTAATTCTCCCCATCTTGATCTACCCAATTCACGAGTCTCTACTTCCAACTAGAGTATGAATTCAAATTTTTGCAAATTGAATCATCAAAGGTAAACTAAGGTAAAACAACCCATTGTAGTCAAAATTAGGAGTTCATACTCATGCCATGGCTGAAATTTTTTCATTTTTTTTCCACATAAACACAAGTTTGAGAAACAGTGAGAGCATTTGAAATTATATTTTTTTGACAAAGTATGAATTTGCTGTGAATTTTTGAAGTGTTCAGCCCATCATGGCCCATAAGAGTCTGTAGACTACCCTAGAACCAACAAAATTTGTATCCATCATGCTCATCTTACACACCTAAAGCAGTGACAATAATTTCTAATGTGGAAGGCCTATAAAGTCACTTCCTACAATGAAATTACACTAAAAAGTTAGAAGTTCCTAATGCAATCACTAATCACTCCATTACTGTCAGGTAAGACATTGATTGTGGTCCAAATCTCATTTACTAATAAAACTCATGATGGGGTCTGAAGAAAACCACAATGGGGTGACTTGCTAGGTGACCACTATGGGTCATCTGACCACAATGGGCTGATTTACCTTACTACTGTAAGTTCTTTACGACTTTTTCTGAATGGCCGGGAAGGGAAAACATTTGGAATTTGCCTCGTTCCATCAGTCTGTCTCTCTCGCGCGCGCACGCTCAATAAATGCTAGGATGCAATGGAGAGCTGCATGGTCCTGTCCTTTCTTTGGCCTTCGGCCTTGTCTGCCCCCCTCCAGTTGAAGACAAACAAGAGCATGTGAGCACAGCTGAAGGACCCCACCCATGTTGCTTGCTTGCGGACGGACGGACGGACCGAAGAATCTCTCTGAACTCGCAAGGGAGGGACCACCGGGCCATTGGTGTCCCAAATAGGTGGAAGCAAAGAAAACCATCATTCGCTCTTCGCTGGCCACACTAGACACCATGAGTGCCTGCCCAATGTAACTTAGTACTTGGCTTAGTAATTCAAATTCTTGTGAATTCGTGTGGGGTAAATTTGAGACATATCAAATCAAAAACTCCATTGAAAAAAGAAGAAGTAAATTAATCCTTGAAGGACACTTTGGACCTAAAAGTGTGTGATGGATGACTTCATTGTTCACTGTAGAAACAAAGAATGCACCTATTGGTCTAAGAGTATGAGTATTGGGGTGACGGACTACCTTGGTCACAGGGGGCCACGTCCTTCCAAAGTAAACCCTTTAAAGATGGACTAGTGACCATGGAAATCATCCCTTTTGGAACCTTGTGACATCATCTACTTTAAAAAAACAAAATATATTTATTGGAAGTCATAGTATTGTAGAAGACCTCTCCGCTTTTCACAACAAAATTCCGAGGATGAATAGTTGCACTTCTGTTCTACATAGGAAGATTCTTTTTCATTCATTGGACAAAAAATGTCCTTGGTATTGTTTAAGGGTGAAGGTGGGTTCACCCAGAATTGCACCTTGTCTAACCCCGCCATCATCACTTTGTATACATCTTTAAAGCAATATGTACCTATGTTGAAGAGACGATTCTAGAGCATCTACCAGAAAAACTTGAACCCATCATAATCTTTGCATGCAATTTCCAAATGATACGTTTTTGATGCGATGAAATCTCTTATCATTTGCCTACTTGAAATATATTATATGTTTCACCAATCTAATGATAGAAAAAGGATCACCATATAAATAATGAAAAATAATTTCGTGCATCTAAGAACCATAAAAAAGGCCGACCAACCCTTAAATGGTCGATTTAAGAGCATACTACCTTAGAACCACATAATACTTCTACTAGACATCAAAGTAGTCATTCAAAATTGGTGTCTTGCATTGGTCTTTTCCCTAGCCAGGAGTAAATGTTAAAAATTACCTCTATGTTGTGGTTGCTTAGAATCCTATATTTTTCACCTCTCCAACTATATTCTTAACCCCTAAAGGACCGAATGATTGTTGAATGTACGCAGGTAATCTCATATAGGTTTGTATGAAGCCATTTTCAAATGGATGTTCTTCAAATTTTGACACAAGGTGTGAACATGTATCCCCTTAGTGGGAATATTTTTTTTTCCAATCAGGTGCCTAGATCAAAAGTTATGCTGCCCTAAACTTTTCGGGCAGCATGTGCAAAACACCTCCTCTACTTCTGAAATTTGGCAAGTTTGTAATTTTCATGATATAGTTTGCAAATGTAAAAAAAATAACCATGTGTAGTGTAAAAATCTCATTCTAAGAGCAGTTAAAGGGTGCTGGCCCTGTCGGGCAAGGTCGAAATTTTTTTTTTCTCCTAACTTCAAACATTATAATCTTTCAATCCGTACAGTCAAAGTTTCTGAAATTTTTTCCACACATTCCCATAGTAGTCTAGTACAAATTTGTACGGTTGAATTTTGAAAAAAAAAACTTTTTTTTTCATTTTTTTCTCACTGCCCTATAAAGTGGCAATTTTTCACAAGATGTGTCTAAAATGTGCTTGGGTCCTTTAGGGGTTAACATCTCCTAGCTAATTTGGAAGGAGTGCTAGCATATGAGCATAGAATCTATGAGTCCGTGAGCCTAAGAGTATATATTATAGACACCTTCTATGATTATAGGTGTTTATGTTATAAGTACATATGTTATAAACACTTTCAAATGGTTGTAGGCATATACCTAAAACTATATCAAAGGCTCCTAGGCTCAAGTCTCTACACTCACATGTCAAAATTGTTGCAAATTTGAGACCCCTGCATCCAAATTTGAATTCAAAATTTTCAAAATTCACCATGGGTGGCAAATAGAAAATTCCAGTGTTTTCCCCTGGGGTAAATAGACAGACTTCAAGTGACCACTTTTCACGTCTTGCACCACTCCCTCCTAGGCTCCTACCCTACCCCTGTGGTCACTCGATCATGGTGGCTCAATCGAATGTTGGAAAAAGTCTCTCAATAAGTTACATGCCGGCCTCACATTTCTAAGAGCCCAACTGAAAGCTCTTTACTTGATGGCATGAATTCAGGTTTTTTAACTCAAAACTTTGTCCATCCATCCATCCATCTCAAACTTCCACAAATCATGTCGTCTGATTTGCACCTCTCGATATTCCCCAATTCCCTAGAAACATGCAGACCTCGCTCACCCCTGCACTTCCAGTGCACTTGACTCCATCGAACAATTCTCCTTTGATCAAGCAACAGAACTGCAGTCAGTTCCTGTTTCCTAAGCTCTTTTCTCTTCTTTTTTTGCTTTTAAAAAACATTAAAAATGATGTTTCCTAAGCTTTAGTTCTAGAAGACTGGACGAGAACCATGAATCCTTAAAAGTCAATGACTTGCCGCAGCTCCCAAGTCCCAACAAGTCCTTCCCAACCAGTGAAAAAAAACAAGTCTTAATTAAAACCTCTGGGTACGTTGTACTGTACCACCATCCTTTTGTAATAAGGTAATGAAATAAGGTCATGAAATGAATGAGTTACTTCCATTTGGGGTTTTCAATAAAACACTAAATAAACGTGTCTTCACTCTGGGCCTCAAATCAGGTTCTTCTGTAAAGTTGTAAGTTGAATTGTCCACAGTTTCCAAGGCGTGCATTGGAATGCCCACTGGCTGGTCCATCATCCTGTCCAAATTGCAGTGAAAAGGTACTCCTCACGTTTAGTAATCAGTACACTCCCCTCGGCCTTCCGGAATGTACCTAAGTGTAATCTCTATAACTTTCTTTTTGAGATTGTGGAATGGAAGAAAAATGCAAGTGCCAATGCAATTGGGGGTCGGTGCGGTGGTTTCCATGTTCCAAGCTTTGGGGGAATATTACAACATTGGGAGGTCAGTCGGTTGGTCTTCTTCTCTTCTCCCCGGCCTCTACTCTAAGCATGGAACTTGCTTGGGTGACTGATAAGTTAGAGCCATTGACATTGGCATTCAAAATGACCTGCATGCCTTTGGATTCTAACACAAAGGCATGCTGTGAGCTAAATGGAGAAAAAGGAAAACTGACTAAAAAACCCTTTTAAATTTAATAGCAATGCACTTGAGAACAGTACACACACGCAATGGGAAGCCTTTATACTTCTTCTTATAATATAAATGTTGAGGGCAAAAGTTTTAAGTTATTAGCACTGAGGAGTGACACACTGAGCGTGAGCAGTGCAGGGGCTCACTCTGCTTGCCATGTTTAACTTATGTTGGTGTTGGTAGAATGGAACGGTGGCTCCCGTTTTGCCTAACTTAGTAAAGGTATATTCGCACTTGATGTTAAGAGTGATGTTTGCAATGTAAATCCAGTCCAGAAATAGGTCTAAAGTCATTCCTCATTCTTGAGATCTTCAGTAGTAACACTCTTTAACACCAAATGTGAACATACCTTAAATTAGTAGGAATAAATTTGTTCCTTTAGTGCCCCCCCCCAAAAAAACAAAAAAAACAAAAACATAAAGGAAAAGATAAAGAAAAAAGAAATTTACTGCACTGTGCAATGAGGAGCCCTCAGAATAGGAGAAGACAAGATTTACACTTCCATGCAGACAATGCCAAATGTAGCACAAATAAATTAAGCGGACATCCAAAGACTTAAGTTACAGACAAGCCTCTCAAACTTCAGCTCAAGTCTTAATATTAACTTACTTGAAGACTCCTTACCAAGCCAGAAAAAGAAAAGACAGGCTTGTTATATACTGAGTATAACTTAACTTCCTGACATGATCGGATGTTTGTAAAGTATAACTTATACCCACTCCAGACGTCATTTTTGTTTGGTGAGAAAGTGCTGAAAGAAGTACATTAACTTAGTAACCTACTGTAGATCTAAGTTACTCCATCATGGACATGCAGAAATAATCAATTCAGTTAAAATATGATAACTGCCTGAGTGAGTGAGTGAGTGCTTAGGTAAATGTTTCTGCCAAATTTAAAATGAAAAAATAATGAAAAAATAATGAAAAAAATGAAAAAATGACAGAAAAGAACATTATTCAATGGAAATTGTCCATGTGTTTCAAGAAAAAGAAAAGAAAAAAGAAAAGTAACATTATTGTTTTAGAAGAACAAAAGGAATATAAACTTGACCTAATTCTAGTGGGTGGGGACCAAAAAATTAAAGAAAAAGAAAAAGAGGTAGAAACACCCATTAGTGTCCCCAATCCCATCTTTCTAACCTAGATATCACTAAATGTGTCCCTAGACTTTAGTTAATGTGTCCTCCATATGTTGAATTCTGATTGGCTGACATATGTGAAGGACACATACTTAACTGTGCTTCGCTCACAGCTGATTTTCGCAGAGTTCAGATTTGGGTCCACCTGTGTGACACATTCAGTGGTTTAGGGAGCCAGCACTTTGAAAAATCTTAGAAACTACATGCGACATCCGAAAAATCTATTATTTTTTTGTAATATTCATTATTTTCCCTCGCTAATTCTACAAAAAATATAATTTCGAAGGAAAAGATGCCTCCAACTAGGGTGAATTGCTTCTTTTGACGCTTTGGGGTACTCCCACCTTCGACATTGAGCTGGGTGGTTCTTCCACTGACGTACAGTTCTTCCTCGTGTAATACAATCGACCCTACTGTAAGTTTATACTCCATACCATACTATAAGTTAGAGTATTAATTTCTCACTGTGCCAGGGCAATGCATGGGTTGACCTCGTGTAAGTTAACTTAATTGGGGAAGCAGCACTTCAATGCGCAGCCCTAAGGTAGGCTACTTGCTACCCCTGGATTCCTTATTCCCCAGCCCATTCAGTTCATATAGAAATGGGTGGGTTTATCTTAACTTAACTTAATTTTAATTTAACTTGGAGAGCAAAACAACTGAAGCCCGACCTTCCCTTCCCTTCCCTTCGGTTGAGTCATACAACTAAATTTGGAAAGACGAAGAAGTTGAGGGGCAATTGAGGGGCAACTCTTTTTCTTTTTCTTTTTTCTTTTTTTAAAATTTTTAATCACATGGACAATTTCCATTGATCAGGGAAACAGTACACTGAGCCAGATGACCAGGTCCCCGGCGAGGAGTTTGAGGGGCAACTTTGGAATACCACTACTAAATACGGAGTACTACTACAGTACTAAGTGGAGGAACCCAGTGAGTTCACCACATAAGCTTTTTCATTGGTGGAAAGTTAATTTAGGTTTTCTTTGGGGTGCATGTGGAGTAAGTTACCCACTAGAATTGTGAACACACTGTCACATGTGCTTCCCTTATTGAGGTGTGTGTGTGTGTGTTGGGACTTGGGACTTGGGAGCCTTGCTTGCTTGGACAACTAATAAGTTATGGTTAATTGGTTGGGGGTTTATTTTAGCAGTTGGTGAGGTGGAATGGGGCCTTATCCTACAAACATTGGCAGACTGACAATTATAGCAGACAGTTAGAAACCCTCCAATCTGAAAATCCCTGATGGGATAGTGGGCACATTAGAAGATTGTAAATGGAGGCTCATTGTGGACTATGGACTGAAAAAATGTGTAATCTACTAACTAGTTTAGTAGTACACCCTTTCCTACATTTGCAACACACACCCCAACCCATATGTAAGAAGCGTTGAGTTTTCTTGTTGAGTTTTTGAATTTTGGATGAAAATTATGTCTAAGGATGAATATGTGGCTATCCCAATGAAATAAATTATAACAACTTGTAGTGATACTATGCGTTGTAAATAATAAATATGGAGAAACATTTCACATGATGTCTATTGTGTTCCAAGAATTTTTCCAAATCAAAATGGTAAAAATAGAAAAAAAATAAAAAATAAATGTGGTTGATAATGGTTTAGAAAAAAAAATCAAATGGAGGATGAAATTTATGGTCATGAGTAAGTGGATGAAATTTTGGACTAGGTGCAAAAGAAACTTTTCTTCTTCTAACTTCTAAATATTAAGAACTTGCACACATATGTGGTTGAAATTTTCAGAAATTCCACAATGTTCTTGTACAATTATGTATAGTTGGATTTCACTTTAAAACATTTTTTTCCATTTTGGGGGGATGCACTAGGGAATGGTAGTTTTGGGTGATTTATACCCAAAAAGTACTACAATACTTTAAGGGTTTGTGTACTTAGTCACCATTTTATCTAAGAATTCTCTAAGTTTGATATACCCAAACCTAAGAGACCAAAAGTTATCTCATGAATGGTAAAGCAAACTAAAAAACAAATAAATCTCATCCTCCAATTTGAGATTAATCTTTAACAACGATATATCAACATATCATCTATTTATGTGGAATTCAAATTGTTCCAATTAATTATTTTGTTTTACAAAATATTGATCTCAAAATAATGAAATGTGGAAAATTATGTTGTTGTGTATTTGATACATTTTGCTTTTGAGGACAAGAAAAAATTCTAAATTTCAAAGCTTAATAATATTGAACAATGAGTGAAAGGTGACTTGGGAAGACCTATCAAATTGATTTTCTGGATCTAACATGTATATAACAAATCACTACATAAGTAATTGTCTGCTTCCTATTCTATTTCCAATAGAGTTTAAAATTTCACAACATAAGAAAATAAATTTTTTGATACTTTGTGTTTTTAAACCTTGAAAACATGATTATGGAATTCTAGTCATATACATTTTAAGGTAGGATATTGAACTCTTTCATATTATTATTGAAGGTGATTAACTTAAATAATCTATTGAGTGATCTCTATTCTATCATGTTATTGTTAGATAGCACTCCTTGGAGTGTCATTGGATGATGAGTGATCAATAAACTTGATACTTCAAACTAGAGTATTCATTATTTTGTAGGCTTGTCTTCTTAGATAACTTTGACCTATCTAATTCATGTATTCTGTTATAGATGTGTTTGACTCATTGAATGGATGTTCTTCAACTGAGATGGAATATTTTAAATATGTTACTCCCTAGTATATTTTGTGGATCTTTTCAAGTACTTGATAAGGGTATGTTACACGTCATATCAAGTATACTACACATCATATTCAATTGTCAAAAAAGACAACTATGTTGTTGGTCATGACTATCTGAAACAAATATCCAAGGATTTGATACAAGATGAATATTTTGTACTTTATCTAAAATGAAGGATTGAAAATTTTCTAACTAATAATGTTACGGTTCATACTATAACGAGGAAACAAAGTTTCTTCTAAGATTTTTATTTTAATAAAGATATCAGTTGAATAGCTAAAAAGACGCATGAATTGTAGAAACCAATGGATATTTCTATTAACCCCTAAAGGACCAAGGCCATTTTTCTGTCAAAAACCACTCAAAACTGCCATGTCTGCTGCGTTCACCCATAAAATCCAAAAAAAATACTTTGAAAAAATATAACCGTTGGATCTTGTACTTTACTTGTCTCAGAACATGTGGCAAAAATTTCATGAATTTTGACCGCACAGATTGAGAGATATTAGCATTCAAAGTTGGAAAAAGAAGTTTTTTTGAACACTGGCCTGCAATTTCAGATGACTTTGACCACCTTTTGTTGAAATTTTTTGCACTATGGAATGTGAATTTAAAATTTTTTGTGTTGAAGAACTGAGTTGATATTCTAGGAAAAAAATTTCAAAAGAAAAACTCTTGATTTGCATTCTCTAAAAAATTATTAAGTAGAAGTAGGTCCAAGATTACATGAAAAACTAAATCGTTAATAGCTCTAAGATGGGATTGAAACTCAATAATCCCAATGGTGGGATTGTTCTAGAAAACAATCTCAACTTTGTCAAACAATTTTTTTTGAAAAATTGTGAAAATTGCATTCACAAATGAATCCTATAAGTTATTTTTTCAAGAAGATGCTCATATTGCCCGAAAAACAATATTGTTCATAACTTTCACATTATTAATCCAAATGGAATGAATCAAAGCTTCACATGTAGACAAAAATATAATCTATAAGGAAAAAAAATTTAAAAATTAAATTTCAATTTTTTGTGGATTTATTTTTCTGCCCGGTGACATGAAAATTATGTTTAAGATGGCATAACTTTTGCTCCCGGGCACCAATTGAAATAAAAATTATATTCCCACGAAGCTAATCAGTTTTTCTATCTTATGAGAAATTTTCAAAAAGTTTGACTAAAAATTGAGGTCATAGGAACTTGCCCAAAATCCATTTTGTCCCTTGAGGGGACAATGGTCCTTTAGGGGTTAAGCTATCCAAGATATTGAGCCATTACTACTTTACTAATGCTATTTATATTGCAGAATCATGACAAATATCATTGATTCAAATATTTTTTCTTTGCTCAAAGTAAAAAATATATGTAAATTATATTTTGTAACACGACACCTATTTGTGCCTCCCTTTCTAAAATTGCTCCCTATGTATTCTTGCCCAAAATGTACTCCTATTATTTATGAGAGTCTAGGGTTGGTTTTCAAGAACTTTGGAAATTCATACAATGTCCCAAAAATGCATTCTAAGAGAATCTAAAATCCCTTCAATATCAGAAATCTTACACATTCTAGCTAATGTTTTGTGAAAATTCTAACACAATTGTTTGAAAAATAATGCAAATTTAATAGAATTGTGACTAAAATATTGCTAAAATTGTGGTATTTTATACAATTGTGTTAGATTCAATACAAAATATTAGTTGGAATGCATAAGATTTATTCTTGTGCCTTTTGACTACCAATAAGATCTAACAAAAAACTCTTCTACATAAAAATAAGAACCATTACGAATCAACATTGGTTAGTTATTTGTTAGCTAGTGCCTTTGAAAAAATAATTGTTTGGAATGTAAAAATGGAGGATCCAAAACTACACAAATAATAGTAGGATTGGCAACCAAATGGGTGCAAAAAATAAAAAGTGGATATGTAGCCACCACTTTCATTCACTTGTTAAATTTTAGCCTTTGCCATTTCAAATCAAGGGCTAATCAACTTAGGGGGGTGGAGGTGAGTATATTCTAAAATAAGGCAGGTATCAATTTAGGGTTAATTGTGGCAACCAACCCCTACTCTATCATTTGTGTTTGCCTAATGTAATGAAATTTAGAATTTAGTTTCGAAACCAATATGTCTTTGAAAGAGGAAGATTGTAGCCTTTGCAAATTTGAACTCAAAACAAAGTGTTTGGTGAGAATATGATACTAAAAGAAATGAACCAAGAGATTTTGATAAAGAAAGGATGGAAATGGTACCCTCGGCCCCCTCTCCCTATCTCTTTCTACAAAGAAGAAGCAAGTTATTAGTTATGAAAACTTCTAGAACGTTGTTTATGTTGAACCACTTATTTGGACACATTTAGGTGCAATTACCTTAATGGGACAAATGTGAGTGAAGTCTCGACTCCAAAGATAAATTCTTCATGAAAATATCTACCAATAAAGTACTCTTCTCTTAAAGCAACATTTTGAAAGTTGATTGCATTTGGGGGTAGCTAAACTCCTTGAAACAATTTTCACTAAGATTTTGTTGGAAGAAAATTAGAATTGGCATTGAACCCAAGTTGTTTCATATTTTTTTGGACATTCATGGAATTAATTATGAAATTTTTGAAGTTGAAACACACCGGTCACCAACAATGACCACCACCTCTTGAAATGTACATTATTGGTACATTGAAGAAAGCAAAATGTACCTTTGTGTAAGTAGTCAATTTTAGAACACTTTACCTTAGACTCTACTCTAAATAGTGAAATTAGGTTGCCTGAACAATTAGATTGCCTAACCCCAAGAACGTTCTATTGTAAGCCATAATAATCAACTAAAACTTATACAAATATTTCCATTAAACAAACCCATTACCACCACTTGACCCAATACCACCCAAATGTAGGGCCTTCATTGATTCTATGATTGAGAATTTATGACAGGAGTACATGCCTTAACTTACATTAACTTCACAATAAGACATGTACTATAGTTTTACATTCTCACTCTAGAATCAATGAGAATCCCTACATTTGGGTGGTAATGGATAAAGCTACCTTAGTACACAAGCAGGTTCATGATTCCCAATTACAACAATCCTTCATTCTAAAGTATGATATTCTATACAATCCCCCCCCCCCCCCCCCCCAATTGACTTAGCGTCAAATGTCCAGAAATTAGTGTGGGGCAACCTAATTTCACTATTTAGTGTATCTCTCTACTTACTTCCCAGATTGATTGATTAATTAGGATGCTGGCCGCAGTAGTACCTTAGTTAGCCTTTGTACCGAAGTTGCAGCCCATTAATAATTCAATACTTACTAGGCTAAGATTAATTTGTATCTGGCCAGGCTGACTCCCCACAAGGGAAGGGCGTCGGAGACTCGGAGCAGGCAGGCCGGGCATGCAGCTAAGCTTAGGCTTAAGTTAAGTTAAGTTAAGTTAAGCTTATTTATTTATGCAACGCACGCAGGGCGCGTGATGCATGGGGAACCCCGTTGGACCCACCCCTGAACCAGTCAGGGCCCACACAAAGGACCTACCAGAACACCTCCCTGCCTACTTTTCCCGACCAACTCGTAGACCTCATCATGATACGGAGAGCCCTATAGTCTATACTACTTCCCCTCCTCTCCCCCTTTCCTACCTGCCGACCTACCTACCTACCCCTTTGCAGACCCCAAGGCCCTGCCCAACCCCAACCCCACTCCAGCGGGGTGCCCAAGAACCCCTAATAATCATAAGCCCATAATATAATATACTCCGTACTCCTATCCCCAGACTTTTTTTTTTTTTTTTCTCTTTCCTTATTAAATTTTCCTTGAAACACAAGAACAATTTTCCTATTCCCAGTGAGACTTTGGAGGACCATAACTTATTAGTTGAGTTGAGGTGAGGTGAGGTGAAGTGATGTAACTTCTTCTTTTGATTGATGGTTTTGAAAACGAACTTAACTTAATTTTATCTTAGGCCCACTCACTCTCACTTCAGCCAGACTTTCCTCATAACTTTCTGGACTGGAACTGTACCTTCCCTTGAGTGAGTGATGGGGGCTTGGCCTGGGAGCACTTCAGTGCAGTGCATTACAGTACTGGGAAGGAAGGGAGGGAGGGAGGGAAGGAGAGAGACTTTCCTTTTATAACTTTGCACAAAAGTCACTTTTTGGAAAAATGGAAAAAGGAAAGAAAAAGAAAAAGAAAAAGAAAAGGAGAAGGGGACGCACGCAGCCTAGTGAGGGGGCTTCTTTCTTTCCTTCTTTCTTTCCTTCTTCCTTCCTTTCGGACAGGAGTGTCAGAGGGGGGGGGGCATCATCAGGGTTTCTGTCTAATAATAAGCCTACAATTAGGTTCGTGGGCAGGCCTCGTGGGGAAAACCGACTTACTCCATTTAGCAGGGCCCGGGATCCATTGATTGGCTGGGCGAAGGAAAGAAATGGAGTTGAGGGGGGTGGGGTCCACGGAATGCAATGATGGGGTCCAGCTAGGCACGGATTTTTACTAGTAATCACACTAATTTACCACCAGTCACACTACTTGTGCAAATAGTTTACATGGAATTATTAGGGTAGTGTATTGTACCAACATCCAAAAAAAATTATTTGGGAAAGGCCGGAAAGGCCCAAGGTTTTTGGATTGAACTCAAATGCGTTACAAAATATATAGGTTCTGTAATTTATTTCAAGTTTGCATCAAAGGACACTAGGTTGTCTCCTTAACTCGTAAAGGACCGAGCTATTTTTTTGGCAACCTAGAAATTTTGGGTAGGTACATGTGAGTAGAGATTTCCATGTTTTCAAACCAAACTTTAATAGAAGGTGGGCACGAGGAATATCTTTCATATGTACTAAATTTTAGGACATTTAGAATGTGAGTCAAAAGTTATAGCCTAATATGGTATTTTTTTGGTAAACGAGTAGTTTGGGTAGATTAGAAAAAATCATTTTTTACACAAACAATAATTTGAAATCGGTTCCCTATATTTCTATAGAAAACATTGAATCATTTGATTTTGATCAATGAGTCAAAAGATATGAAGAATTTTAGTTTGCGGGCAATTTTGGATTCTCTACTCTAAAATAAACCTAGAAGTCCTTTATTTTACTCAAATTTATATATTTTTCAAAAACAATTTATTGGAAGTAGATTGTTTATTATAACATTATCATCGTTGGGATTGGCATTTTGAAATTCCGTAAATGAATTGTTAACAATTTTGTATTGTGAATGATTTTCTACTTCTTTCTACATATGATATTTTTCCTATATGTTGTACAATTCCAAATGATCTAAAATTTTTGAAGCATGTAGTCAACTTGAATCAAAGAATGAATGCAAAGAAGCACCACTATTTTGTACATTTTTTCAAACAAATGCGAGTTTGTGAAGTGCAGCTACCCGGTTTTTTTAAGGGACAAAAATAGGATTTTTGTAAATTTGAAAACTGTTATCATGCAATCTTCGTGGTGGAAATTTTTGAAATTTTTTGCACATGTTCTCAAGTCAACATTCTACAAGATCCTATAGTTACATGTTCCCCAAAATGGGTTTTTTTCCAAAAGTTGATACATGCACTAGAAATGGCAGTTTTGGAGTGTTTTTGGTGAAAACAAAGTCAAGGAACTTAAGGGATTAATCCCTCCAAGATGTGGAGCCCATTCTTCGGCCTCAATTTCTAGTATTTCTCATTTTTGTAATGGTTCCCTTACGTAGTGGGTAAAACATGAAGTTATAAACACCTTGACAAAGTTGTGAAGCAAATTATGAGATAATTTTTTTTTTAATTTAAAAAAATAATATGAATTATGCCTATGTAAAGAACATGTTTTTATATAACCACAGTGAATTCAAGCTCTTTTCTATAGAAGGCTTCATGTTAGCCATACACTACTTCAAAAGTATGCATACATCTCAATTGGCTACCGGCAAGAATAGTTAGGAAAAATTACCCTATATGCTACATTGTGTAGTAGATGGTGTTTGTTGGCATCCACATTCATCTTGGATTCTTCAATCTACTTGCTTGAGCTTTATGATGGATTTTTCAATAAGGTAATGGGAATTTGAAAAGGAAAAAATTTAATCCAATCACATATTTGCTTCTAATTCACATGTTCGGTACACCCAATTGAAAATCAATAATATTCTTTAAGGATGTAATGATCCACCATTTTTCTTCACCTTTTAGATAATGGGAATTATAAACAAAGTGCATGAATTTTCAAATCCAAAAGTATTAGTATTCCAAATTAAACCATAACTATCAATTAGGAAATTTTTTGTTAGATAATGATGGAAACGTCAAGAGTTTGGGGTGAAATTTTTTTAAATGCAATTAGAAGGGAAAGATAAAAGGAAAAAATTATATTGGGGAAATCAGGGTTCTAAACTAAAATTACATTCAAGAAGATTTGGTAAAGTAACCAAATTAGGCAAACAGTGAAACGGTGATAAAATAAAAACAAAAATACAACAAAGTAAAAAAATGAAATTAGATTTGAAGAGGAAACCAAAAAGAGAACAACCAAAAAAACAGTAATCCAAAATGAAAACAAAATACTACATGTAGGAATGTGTTCAATGTAGAACTTCAAACTTAATTTTAGCATAGTAGAATAACTTTTTTCAAAATGCTTTTAACTCAAAAACTTGGGTAAATCATGCTAAATTTCATCTCCAAAAATCTTTTTGAGATTTGGAGCTTTCAATCAAAAGCTATGGACAAAATGAGGAGAGGGGTTTGAAAGGACATTTTCTTTGACATTTTTAAACATCTTCTATGAATTTCGTCCATAACTTTTGATTGGAGACTGAAAATAACAAATATATTTTTGGAGATGAAATTTAGCTTAATTCATCAACTTTTCTCAATTCAAAAAAATTATTCTACTATGCTTAAATTAGGTTTGGAGTTCTACACTAAACACAATTCCTTTGTCTTTATAATCAACCGTCAAGCTCTCATCTTCAAATTGTCCCATACCATTTGAGGATTCATGCCAAAAAATGGATTTCATTATAAAAGCTACCTCTCCACTCCACACCTTACCATTGGACTCCTTTCAATGTTGTGGTTTGCATTTTTTGGAGACCAAATATTGTTGTTTCCCCTCCAAATGGGAGTAGCCATGGTGTATGGAAAAAATTTATACTATAAGAGTACATGTGAATGTGTTAATAGGACCTCCTAGGATATTGATTGTCGTTTGTATTTTTTGGGGACCACGTATCATTGTTTCCCTTAGAAAGGAAGCAACCATGATGTTTTAGAAAAATTCATACTACAATTGTACATGTGAATGAATAAGTAGGATCTTCGTGAATATTGATTGTGATTGGCATTTTTTTGAAAAATATTGTTATTTCCTTTGGAATGGGATTAACAAGGTTGTCCAAGAAAAATTCACACTACAAGAGTATACAAGAATGAGAAAACATGATTTATTTTTTCTGAAAGAAGGTAGTGTATGTGATTTGTTTTTAATTTTTTTTAACAAGGATTTTATTTTTTAAATTTTTTTACAACCTAGGTTCTTGATTTTTTCCAAATCAAGGCAATGTTTGTATTCATTTTGTAATTTCATTAAAAGCTACGTTTTGGATTCTTTTTTCCCCATAACAAGCAAGAATTGTGAATCTTTCATTTTTTCGTAACAAGTTCAATCTACATTCTCCTTTTAGGATGTGTGTGTACAAGCAAATTTGTCTTGGATTCTTCAATCCGCTTCTTTGAGTTTTATCATGAAAATTTCAGATTCTAATAGGTAAAATACATTGTTGCATAAGCTACTGTTGTAGTTGTTTGAGTCATATTTCACTTGGCTATTGGTACTCCTGGTGCATAAGTTACCTCCAACTCTTGCAAATGTGTGAGCCTAAGCGTGTGAGATAATTGAATGGCCAATTTGATGTTCATTTTTCCCTCTTCTTGATTGCGGTACAATACAATCTTCATATATAGAGCACCCTATCACCTATTTTTAATCACAAATTTCTTATTGCACCTTATTTCCCTCAAAATCACTTTTGATTTCTAAATGGTCAAGCATACTTGCAAGTGGTCGTTGTATAAATATCCTATCTCAAAAAGACTTGGTTTAGACTTACTAAACAATGGTTGTACATCATTTCTCTCAAAATACACAAAAATTTGCTCATACACACCATTTCAAAACATTCTAAAGGAGTTGAAGGACAGAGACTATAATTGTGTACTTTGTAAAGTTGAAAGTTCTTTACTTTGTATCTTCCATTTCTTTGTTATTTACAAGAGAATTTTTTTTAGAGAAAAAATCACATGTCTAGTATTTGTCTTAAATTTTTCAAATTTTCTTGTGAAATTTCAAAATACCATGAATTTTTGACGAAATTTGAAGAAAACTTATACCAAAGACAAATCATCTTCCAAAAATCTATTTTTTTAGAATAGAAGTACATTAATAGTGTAGAAGATTGTCATATAAAGAAAATTTATGTGTCTCTCTATATTTATAAACATGGTTATATATCTTGAACTTCAAACTTTACTAAAATGCTTATTTCAAGTGGAATATAGTGACAATCGAAATGAGTACAAAGTTGAAATGTTTTTATTCAAGAAACCATACCATAAGTGTAAATGGACAAAGTCCAAAAGTAGATATATAAAAGTTGTAGTGTGTGAGATACTATACATTACCATGGAAGTTTGAAGAAAAAATTAGTTGTCATTTGGAAGAAAATCAATTTCAAAGTTAGCCATGTCTAAAACTTAGTTTCCTTTACCATGATTTGGAATTACTTTATCTTTTGTTAATTTTTTCTTAGAACTCCAAATTATTTGTTGTGCCTTGGCATGTTGGTATACACCATTTCATATTGTTGTATACAAAACTTGAAGGAAATTGACATTTATAAAATTTAAAAAATCTAACAATTTGAAAAACATGCAAATGATATTGGTTTTAACAATGTTTGAATTGTTTTTTGGAATTGAGAGCATGGGATAGTATTAACCATTGTAGAGAGAATGTAGGTTGCAACACAAACCATTGTAATATGACCCTCCCCAAGCTCAAGTAAGTTTGAGTAATCCAAGTTCGAGTAATCCAATGGGTTGTTCACTTGGGCTTGGCTGTTCATTTGGGCCTAGTATTCTCCCATTTAGTTTAAGCTGTCTGAAAATGTAAAAAATGCTGCTGGGGATTCACTCCTCTGGTCCTTCGTATTGTTTCCCTTTCAATGGAGATCGTCCATGTGTTTCAAAACAAAACAAAACATTGTAATATCTTACCCCCTAAAGTACCTAGGCCTTTTTAATGCGAATAAACACTCAAAACTGCCATTTCTACAGCAAAGAGTAAAAAAATTTGAAAATTTTATTTTTTGCACATCTAACAATAGCATCCTACATCTAAATAATATGAGAATTTTTGGGAAAATTTTCAGAAATTTTGACCACACTGATTGCAACTTATTTGCATTTAAAGTGAAGAAAACAAGTTTTGTAGTACATTGTGGGACTTGATTATTTGACTTTGAACCTTCTTAACTTTAATTTTTTGTACTAAAAAGTTTTGAGCTTTAAATCTTTATGGTGGAGAATTGAGTTGAGGCTCTAGAAAAAAAAAATACAAAAAGATGATTTTTTATTCTTTCAAAAATTGTTAGGTAGAAGTAGGTACAAGATAGAAGAAAAATCTAAATTATTAATATCTCCAAGATGGAATTAAAATACACTAATCCCAATGCTGAGATTTTTCTAGCAAGATTATTATATTATCTCAACCTAATTTTTTTTTTAATTGTAAAAATTGCATTCAGAAATGAATCCTACAAGTTATTTTTTCAAGAAGATGCTCTAATTGCTTGAAAAACAAGATTGTCCATAACTTTCTCACAACAAATCCAAATGATACGAACTAAATCTTTCCATGTAGAAAAAAATATAATCTATGAGAAAATAAAATTTAAAAATTCAAATTCAAATTTTTGAATTTTTTGGTTGCCCCCTCTCCCCTATTTTGAGCTTATTTGGGCATAACTTTTGTTCCCACGCACCAAATGAAAAAACCATATATTCCCATGAAGCTAATAAATTTTCCTATCTTCATAAAAAATTTCAAAAAAAGAGGACAAAAATTGAGACCATAGGTACCTACCCGAAATCTCATTTGTCACCTAAAGGGGCAATAGTCTTTTAGCGGTTAATGCCCTTGCATTTGAAATATTTGTTGAACAAGGCAATTTATATTTTACATCCATATAATGCGTTTTTAGATTCAATTTTTTGGTCTTCACGCTAGAATTCATGATGTACATAATTGATCCAATAAATCCAAAATAAGTAAACTTATCATTGTCAATATCATCAAAAAACTCAAAATTGCCAAAAATTACACTGTCCTTCTTAGAATTGGTAGCTTTGTAGAATTTTTAGGTAGAGAACTTCAAACGTGGATGAGAAAATGCCATGATTGCCTATGTGGCAACTTTTTTTTGTAAGAGGAGTCAAATTTTTGGATGGCCCTAACTCCCTAGACAAGAAACTTAGCTTTAGGAAAATTCCAACTTCATTTATTATCTTTTCTTTGTGTCATATCTCAACTATATAATTAAAGGATTCCTTTATTTCAAATAGCATTAATTGACTCTTTGCCTCTTCTTCTTTCATATTGCAAAACTCTCCTCTTGGTGAAGTCATCTAGTAGAAATCTCTGCTTGGTGTTTACACTATAACCGGTCAAGACTTCTAATGGCATTATTTTTTTCCTTTTCATCTTTTCCATCAAACCACCGGTTGCTTCAAATAACCATGTCTTGGCCAAAATGTCTTGACTAACTAGTGTACTTCTTCACCATAGTATAAAACAACCATAATTTTCTCATTGATATTAAATAATTTCCCTCACTACTATATCCAAGGTTGGTATTCCTTGTCAAATAATTAATTAATTCCCCCCAAAATTGATATCTATTTTTTGAAATATAAATTATTGACATATATTAGTCATATAATATTATAGATGAGAAAACTTGTGACTCCAAGTTGGGACTTTGGCCTTCACACTATAAAGCTCCAAAGTTTTGTTCACCTTCTACAAACCAAGAAAGTTGAGAGTCTTCCTTGACTTTGTAATGTCACTAGAGACACTTGGTGTTTGATAGATGACAAAGAATCTTTCTATGTAAGATTTGAAATTTTGTGCCAAGAGGGAAGGTCTCATTCGATAGTTTCCTCTCCAATGAGTGCTTTTGGATTTTTTTTTAAGTAGATGATTGAGACTATATGAAAAAAGGATGACTTCCATGGTAACCAACCCATCCATTCAGGATTAAAGTAGGGGAAACTATCAAAAAAACCTAATTGCAAACACCCCTAATTCCCCTTACTAATAGAATTAATCAATGTTATGGTTGCCAAAACCAATTTCTTTTGTTGCCCAATTTCGTCATTCTATCTTCGGCCCCAATTCCGTCCCCCAAAACATCCAAGTTTGTTCATTTTCTGACAAAATCATTGCATTAATGCCAACAAGGAGTAAGTAAAGTGTCAATACTTTATCGATGAATACTTTAGTACCATTGAATACAAGGAAAGTCGATTATGGGTTGTTTATAGGACATTTATGATTCTACTCTATAAGTGGTTTTTGTAATTTCAAGGTAGACCACTTCAAAAATTCACATAAATTACAATTTTAATCTTATCATCATAATTCCACTTAGGTTTGATTTGTGAAACCAACGTGCACACCCTTTCAGAGTTGACCCCAAGATATTGAGATTGCTAATCATAGTGTTAATAGGGCTGTCTACCTTTAGTAGCTTTTGTCGCTGCCAAGCCTGCCTCCTCCCCCTCCATCGTTCAGTTCCACTAAGATAATTCATTCTCCAAAATGAGAAAGAATTTTATTTTTCAATAAAATTACTATTCCTTTGAAAATTAAAAATTAAAAATTAAAAAAATGAGAAAAGAGAACCCTGCATGTGAAGTTCCCATCTCCTCTGTCTCAGCACATTCAAGTGCCAGGGTGGTCCTGCACTCCCGCAGTGCAGTGCAGTTGAAGCTGCTGAGGGCCAGCCAGTCTAGGGCCTGTAAAGTCCGTCCGTCCGTCCGTCCTACTGACCGACTGACCGACTCACTGCCCCAGCGAATCTTCGGTCTGCTTTCCTCGAGAACCCCGCCACCAATGTGATGAAAAATGGAGACAACTTCTTCCGTTCCGTTCCGTTGGGGCTCCGTCCGTCCGTCCGTCCGTCCCTTCTTCGGTTCTCTCTCTCGGGGGGGCACACTGAATGTCTGAATGGTTCTGCTTTGGCATTGCTCATGATGAATCCCCACGATCTGGGGGCAGTCGGGCCCCCCCCCCCCCCCTCGGTCCCTCCTCCCTGGGTCCCTGTGATTTTTTCATGATATTATTTTCCAATGATCAATCCCCGAGGGAGGGCTATTGCAGCATCATCCCAAGTGACTAATAAGTTCCAGTAGGCCCAAGGCAAGGGAGACACTGCAAACAGAGCAGAAAGCTGGAGTCGGGGGAGCTGGACACTGCCAAACTTCAGTTGCTGGGGTGGGGTGGGGGCAGTCCATAAGCTTAACTTAAGTTATTTCCAGTCCATGGAAATCAACGGATCAACTGAAGCTTAACTTAGTAATTAAGTTAAGCATCTCTCACTGGAAAGCTTCCAGCATTGCCAGAGATGGATGGATTATAATGGAAGGAAGGGAAGGGAAGGGAAGGGCAGTTAGTTTCAGTTAAGCTCAGGGGTGGGGTGGGGTGGGGTGGGGTGGGGGTGGGGTGAGAATGTCCACTGAAGGGCTGCACTGAGGGGAAACGTGGAGGAGAAGAAATTAAATAATAGGAATGGTGCTTAACCATTCCTATTATGGAACCTTGTGACATCATCTACTTTATAAAATCCAAAAATAGTCATTGGAAGTTATACTACGTAGAAGACTTATGCTTTTCTCACAAAATTCCGAAGACAAATAGTCGCAATTCTGTCCTATATATAGAGATTCCTTGTCATCCATTGGACACAAAATGTCCGTGTCGACATTTAAGGGTTAATTTTTTATAGGACAGAATATGCTTATTCAAGTTTCATACTTTCAAGGTGGGCCCCCCACCCAAGTGCACCACTAACCCAAAACCACCACCATCATTACTTTGGGTACATCTCCTGAAATCAATATGTACCTATGTGGAAGAAACGATTGTAGAACATCTAGTACTAGAAAACTTTGACTCTTCCTAACTTTTGCATAGAGTATCCAAATGCCGTGTTCTTTGGTGCGTTGGAACCTCCTTTTGCTTGCCATCAAGAAAATCAATGAAAATTTGATCGGTCTCCTAATAATAATAGTAACTGGGCACAGTAGCCAACAGTGGCGTGGGTGGGTGGGGTGCCCAGCTTATTCCTGGGGGGGTGTTTCTGAAATGTGAGTTGAACTGCCCGAGGTCGGTCACGTCCAGCCTACATGGAAATCTTCTTCCTGTATGACTGGAGGACGACTGCCTGACTGCGGCCTTCTCCTTGGGCAGATTTTGAAGTCCATTCAATTCTGAAGCACACAATAATACTACGGAGCAGTCCATTGGTCTTTTCGATTCCGTCAGTTGTGGAGGAAAGGCGACGTACCAGAGATTTCTCCACCGGCCGGAAGACAATGCTGGTACGTCTCGCTCCACGGCGCATGTGAAGAGGGATGTCCGTGACTTGTGGCCGGTACTGATGAGCTCCTAGCTCATAAACTCTCGCTTCCTTTTCCAACTTCCCATTCCGCAGTACCAAACACGCGCACACACACACACACACAGACACTACATCCAAATTAAAGCTCCCGTCCTGCAGCCTCGATCGATCGGCTCTTGGGGTGCACACCCACGGCCGAAAGCCAAAGCTCTGGCCCTGGCCCTGCTCAACTCGATTCAATCAGGCAAGGCCCAAAGTTGTCAGCTAATTATTCACAGTCTGGATTACTGCAAGTCAGGAGAGGAGGGGAGGCGAGGCTTGCTGCAAGCCCAGCCCCGCCTGCCTGGGGCGATCGATCAATCAAGAAATGATCATCACAATAACGTACGCAGAGGGGGTCAGGCCAGGATTGGAAGAGTGGAGGTGCAAAACTGAATTGAACTGAAGGGATTGAAGAGCTTGCATTGGAGGACAGCTCTGGATACAATTGAAAGCATTATAAAAAACATATAAAAAACAGTATCTGTACTGTTCAATTGTCTTGGGATACAATTGAAAAAATTATAAAATAAAACACACACGGTCTCTGTACAATTGTTCGGGGATAAGTTAACAGTAACGTACATCTTCTCAGTCCCTGCAATTACAGTGGGGGGAAGGAGTTAGTGGTGTGCATGAGCTGAAACAGACTCAAATGAGTGCTTCACAATACAAAAAGGTTTAATTCAACTGTCGCAACTCTTCCCTTGAAAATGATCAATCCTTTGATTTGAAATGCAAGCTAACGTCCCAATTTGTTTAACTCCTCTCTTAGTCAATTTGCAGGGGAGAAAACGTCATATCTTAGTGTTTGAGTACAATTGGAATTGTGCTTGTATAAGTTGGAATTCACACATCTATACTAGCATCTATGTCTCGGATAAAATGACCGAAACAACACATGTATTGTCTTCACCACCAATTGAGTTGTGATTTTTCTCACCCAATCGTTCAATTATCATAAAGACGTTAAGATTTATGCAGTGTAACCTTTGCCACTTGGCAACAAGTGCAATATGTAACTGCTCCTCTAGTTACATGCAACTTTTTTGAAAATTAATTATTATGCATCCACATAAAGTTCATCAAAAAGGTTATGTCTGGAAGAAGTGTACGCAACTTAGCTACCAAGTAGTGTACTTTGATCTATCGGTTTAGAGCACAAAAAATGCAGGGTCACGACAACCTTTTTATTTATTTGGAAATTAATTAGCACAATGCAGTAGTACAGGTAGAACCTCTCTTTGTGCATCCTCTTGTAGTGCATGTATATGCAATAAGAGAGCTTACAAAGAGTGTGGGCCTGCAGTGATTCAAGATGGAAAGTTGAATGTGGCCTCTCTAAATGCATAAACCTCTCTCAGTGCATAAACCTCTCTCAGTCCACAGTCCCGGCCGGCACCATGCAGCAACAGAGGTGAGGTTCTACCTGCAGTAATGTGAAAATATATTACAAATAGCCAGTATGACCTTGCCGTGGTCCCTGCCCAAAATAATAGGATAAATAATAAGTGTAGTGTGCACCCCCCAGTACCTGCCACTGCGAATTGAAGACCCAGTGACATCATTCATCACAAACTGACAACTCCACGGTTTCCGAAGCTCGCTGGGTTCAGTTGTTCCAAGAGGCCAGGACGGTACTAGTACTGTACTGGAGGTCTTCGCGTCCGTCCCCGGATGAATATTGGATGAATAATAGTAAGGATGAAACTGAAGACCCCGCCGATGAAGATAGCCTGCCTGTAGTGGTTCGCCTTACTTATAGCCTGACGGGAAGGCACTTTTGGATGAAACTTGGATGATAACATCCCTTTTCTGAATGAATGATATTTTGGATGAGATGCACTTAGGTCCGTCCGATCACTCGCCCCTGAGTGCTGCTGCTGCCTCGGGTAGGGGGAAGAAGCCGCAGGGGCCGGGTACAAGTGGTGTTAACGTATACGGGCGCAAGGAGGACAGCCCCTCAGCCATTCGTACCCATAATTGTTAGTGAAGGTGGCAGGCTTCCAGTAGCTTGCCAGGTTGCAAAGGGGCCCCATATAGTCTTTCAAACCCCGTTTTTCTTGACATTTTCAAATGGGAATCTTTTTCTTTTCTTTTTTCTTTTTTCTTTTCTTTTTCCTTTTGTATTCCCCTGTACTGACTCGGGCTCTTAATTTAACTACAGGGAGGTTGTGTACGAGGCTCTCCCTGCAGTACAGTACAACCACTGGTCATCACAGAGCCGGCCGGCTCCCCTTTTCTCTTGCCTTTTTTAATAGGTTCGCTCTCTTTGCTCCTTCCTACCGACCGACTGGCCGACCGACTGACCGACCGACCGACCTCAGTCTCGGGGGACTGATGAATGATGATCTAGCTACTACCCTGCTGCTAAACTGGGGTTTCGTGACTTACTACTGCCCTCTGGGTTGCCTTGATTTGAGGGTGATTGGACTGATGAAGGATTGGACTGTACAGTAATAAGCTTACCGTATTCCCAAATCACCTGCCAAAGTGCCAAGTCTCCCAAATTCAATCACCAGCCAAGTCTCCCCAAATCACCAGCCAAGTCCCTCAAATTGAATCACCAGACAAGTTTTCCAAATCACCAAGTTTCATTCAGGGGGCTCCTTGTTAGATGTCTGCTCTATTTTCGGTCTCTTTTCCCCCTTTTCCCCCTTAATTTTCCAATTTTTTTCTTTTCACCTCAAATTGTTTCCCCTCCCCCCTCTGAATTTTCCCAATTTTTTTTCCTTTTCACCCTTTCCCCTTAATTCCCCCCCCAAAAAATTCCCTTTTCACCTCAAATTGATTCCCCTTTTTCTCCCTTTATTGGGGAAGCACAATGGTGCTCAGGTCGAACCAGTACTGCCCTCCCTTGAGTGTCTGCCCCCTCCAAAATATACGGTCACAATATGAAACAATAATGTCCCCTCTCAGGCAATCAGGGTGTGATGCAGTCAAGTACTCAGTAGTGTGGCATTTTCTTGGGAGCAATGTTCGGGGAAAATAGATGGTTAGTTCATTGTTAGCCAGTGGAATTGGGAAGAAAAAAAAACCCGGGTGCAATTTGGAAACATCTTGAAAAAAAATAGTGAAAAAGTTTGTAAAATTTCTATTTGGAGTAAAAAAATATAGAAAAACACATACTCAATACTTGAGAAACTAGTTCAATATGGGAATCAAAGGTAAATAGGTGGTAAAACTCTAAAAATATACCAAAGTGTGCTTGGGAAGATTCTCAATCTTTCTTTTCAATGAAGCTACTCACATTTTTTTCAGGGATGATGAAACTACTAAAGGAGTTTATGTTGTTGAAGTTGTTTGAGTATATTTTCAATGAATAATATTGCAAATTTCCTCACTATCTTATCATTGATTGATTTCTAAAGAAGAAGATGCTTTATCCACAGACCACCCTTGTAGTGTATTTTGGCCAAATTCTTGCTATTTACTCTTAATGTGAATTTCAGCCATAACAATGATATTTCTTTGAATTTGAGTCCAACTAATGAAACAAAGCTTATCAAGTGTAGTTTCTACTCCAATTGAAAATTGTTGAAAAAAGTTCAATTTCAATATTTTATAGCAATGAGAACATGGCACCTATAACCAAGGGTTGTTGATTTTCAAATTGTAGAGTGACACAATAACTTTGTTTTATACCATGATCTTATATTCTATAATATACATCTATGGTGAAATTTTCAGATTTTTTGAGAATATTTTGTATTTGATACAAATTTTCTTCATTTTTTTCTTATAGAATATACAATAATTTCAAATCTCTCCCCCCCCCCTCCAATTGAAAGTTTGATGACTTGTACCAGGCAATGAAGCTTGAAATTAGTGGCCATGGGCTTGTCCTTCTAGGGTAAAGCGTTGATTGGGATATCTTTAGCTTTGTAGATGGAAAATATAGTTGTACACTAATTGAGTCTTTGTAGACAAGTTTTGAGTCTCTTTCTAGACAATTGAAAGATGCATCAATACTACACATTAAGGTTTCATCAAGTCTTGACTTTACACATTCACATAGATTACCTAAAGTACTCTCACAAATAATATGTTTTATGAAAATGCATAATTTCCTTTTTCTACAAGTATCAAGTAGCTCTACCGTTGAACTTCTCTAATTTTATAACACAATGACCTTTCTAAAGTGATGGAATATTGATTGCCTAGACCCACACAAGATCGAATCTCATAAGTACACATCAAAGAAGTTTTTTGAGATTCTTGAGCATGGGGACTTGAGCTTGGTCCCAGGGCTATTGCTTTAGAGAAGTTCTAGTGTATTGTACTTTTGATTCTATATACCATGTGAACATCAATGTAAATAAATAAATGGATTTTCATACAAGACCTTGGAAAAGTTAGGGTGTTCTAAAAGCAACCACACTTACACAAGGGTACATTCTACTTTTTTTCAATGTACCAAAATAGTGTACATTTCAGGAAGTACTTGCTTTTAGTGACCCACACATTTCAACTTCGAAAATCCGTAACTAATTCTTCCAAGATCCAAAAAACATGAAACCACTTGCGTTCGGTGCCAATTCCTGATTTTTCCTTCCTACGAAAATTCCCTGAAAAAAAATTTTAGTTGCAATTGGGACTGAACAGAACAGGCTTCAATAAGTTCCTAGGGGTAGTGTTGGGGTCTTCAGAGTCAATGGGATTCCCAAGGCATTATTTTCCTGGTTGAAATTAGGGCTCTCCATGCAGTGGAGGTCGAGCGGAGATGGGGGGACGATTGTGAATGTGGTAGGACCCAGGTAAGTTAAGGTCCCCCTGATACTGGGAAAAGTGCTTAGGGAATGTGGGGACTACGTTAACTTAGAGGGGGGGAGAGAGAAAGAGAGATGAGGGGTGCACAACAATGCTTAGAAAACACTCCACTACCATAGGGCTAGGGCGGGGTTCCCTTGAAAATCTTGCACTTCCCATACTTGGGGGGGTTCTTGTCAAAAGGGAGGGAGTGTTTCAGGAAAAAAAAAGGGAGGGAGGGAGGGTCGGAGCACAAGTCCAAATCTCCCAAATGATTAACTCTTGAACGTCGAGTTGGTGACCGTGGAAATCAGCCATTTTGGAACCGTGTGACATCATCTACTTTAGGAAAACCAAAAATATTCATTGGGAGTCAAACTACTGTAGAACATCTTCCCTTTCCACCCCTAATTCTGAGGATGAATAGTTGCACTTCTATCCTACATTAGATAATTCCTTGTCATTCATTGGACAAAAAACGTTCATGTCGTCATTTAGGGGTTGAAAGTACTAGTGTAAAAAAAAAGATTATCAAAGACAATTTCAAAAACTATTCAAGCAACTTGACTGACATAAGGGCAAGTAGTGAAGGTCATGTATTAAGTTTTTTACCACCTAGATTTGTTATGTATACTAAAGAGTGAAATTTGGTTCCCTTAACAAATAGGTTGTCTTACCCCAAGAAAGTTACTTTACAAGTCATCAAAGTCAACAAATACCTTTGCAAAAATTTCCATTTGTACACTTCGAGGTTCATAAGTCCCAATAACAACAATTCAAAAATAGTGCATTCTTATATAGAAACAATAAATTTTCATATAGTGTCAAATGTCAAGAAATTAGTGTGGGCCAACCTAATTTCACTATTTTGTACATGTAACTTAGGGAAGCTATTTGTCAACTCACATATTTTTTTAGAAATTGGAAAGTTGGAGAGAAGCCATTTGCAAGTAGAATGAAGACATTATGATGAGAAATGAATTTTCTATGATATTTCAAAGTTTGTTGTTGGAACTAAAGTGGTAAAGTGTGATTTGGGAGCCCCATGCTAAAACCCACCCTTCATTGTTGTGCCCCTTGCTAAGCGCATTGTCATGATGCTAAAGGGGTTGTTGAGATTGTGGTAAGTTGATGGGTGGGTGATTGATGCAAATGAGAGGGTCAAGTAGATGTGGGAATTGGATGAATGACGACATTGGGTTCTTGTAGCTTAGTAGGAAAACTCTTTCCTTTGAATTTGATTGCATTGTTTGTATCCATTTTTAATTTTATAAAATAAAGTTTTAAAAAATGCACTTGGTAGTTAAAAGATTTTGTTGTATGTGATCCCAAAATTCAATCACCTTCATTGTGGAATACCTAATAAACCAATGCTACAATGTTAGCACTCAATTTTATCCATTGTAATTGATTGATCAATCAATTAATCAATTTTCCAATCCATTTTAATGTAGGAATAAATGAAGTCAATATAACCATTTAGAGTAATTAGGAGAAAAAGATTTAACATGTAAACATCACACCCAACTTGAAGGCTTTTGTTTTTAAAGAATCTTAAAGACCTTGTCTCTTATCCTCAACTATTAATAGTTTAGATTTTTTTAGTGATTATTCTTGTCTTCAAGAGATGCTTCTATCAAGCTAAATTTTGTATTTCAAATCACAATTTGAATTTGAGGTTTTGCATGAGAAAGCTATTAATAATTATTTTACAAAAGCTATGAGGTTTTATGTTGTCTTGAGGAGGGCAAAGGCTCCTCATTAATTGGTCATTTATCCATGCCCATATAAAAATGTTTCTCAAATCAAAGTCTTTATTGCCTTGCCGAAACCTAAAATGTTGTTTAAGGGTTAATTGACACCATTTCAAGTCATCTTGTTGAATTTTGAACATTCATATTTATACTAAAGAGAGGAATAACTCCAACTTCATTTTTTGAATAGGCATGCATCAAAAGTCATCCATACAGGGGCCCACAACAACAAAACATCACTATATAGACATATTTCAGCATCAATTTGTATGACCTCTTGATATCACAAGGTGATTTCCAATAAGTTGGATTCCTTATTTGCTTTTGAATTTTTGCATGCATGTACTTAACAAGACAATGGTATAGAGTCTCAATTGCAAGTAGAACAAAAGTTTCACTCTAGGAGAGCTCAAAGTCTATTGTCCATGTCTAACAAGGTTGAAAAAACTCCCCCCCCCCCCTTTCAAACTTTGTAATCTTGTAATCAGTGTAGTCAAATGGGCTAAAGTTTTTAATCAAAGTTTTGGTTTCCAATTTTGATCAATACACCAAGAAATGTTTGTTTTTGACAATTTCTTTTGAACCAACACTTGCGATCTGGTAGGGATTAACCCAATGACATAAGATCCCACTTTTTGACATGTAATTAAAAAAAAATTAGTCTCTTTTGGTGGATTTTCCGAGCTCTTTCTTTTGTAAGGTAGGAGGCTCAAAATTTGCACAGGCTTTATAACCGCACACCTCCTCAAATGTACACTCTGTGTACATGGGGTTTTTTCATCTTTACAGGGATGTACCAACAGTGTACATTTGAGGAGGTGTGCGGTTTTAGAGCCCTATGCCATTTCGACTTCAAAAATTCATAACTTACTCTACAAAGCTCCAAAAAATATGAAACGACTTGGGTTAGATGTCAATTCCTCTTGTCTTTGAAGAAAAATTTACTGAAAAATATTTCAATAAGTCTCACCTCCCCAAAATTCAGTTTCAGCTCTTTGATGGGCGCTTTATGAACCTCCTACCTTAATTACAGAGTTGGTGAGTATTGTGCATCTGGACACAACTTCTAAAGGAAAAAAAAGCAAACAAAGTACAGTACATTACATTACAAGCAACCATATACAGTAATAGTAGCCATGTGATATTGTTCTCTTTTCACTCTTGTTTTACACAAACAAAGGGCCAAAACTAAAGGAGGAAGATTTTGTAATTATTCCTTACTCAATTCTCGTTCAATTGGAAAAACTCTAGAAGTCGATTCATTTTTTATTTATTTTTAAAAATTTTCTTTGGGATACAAATGGAAAACCATTGCATTAAAAGAAGGCGAATCTTCCCCCATCAATGGAAATCGTCCATGTGTTTCAAGAAAAAAAGAAGGCGAATCTTGAGCAAGTACAGCAGGGGGGAATTTTGTTGTGAAATTTGGAAAAAAAGAAAAAGAAAAAGGTTAAGGATCCCTTCCCAAGGTGGGCCGGGCGAAATCTTCCTTTTTATTTCCTTGCAAATTTAGGAGAGGCTCCTAATTAACAAATACCAGTCTCCGTTTCTCTACTGTAGAAACTGAGTGACTGACGTGTCCCTCCCAGAAAATCAGTTGCTAACTTACTGTTGCTTATGCTTTCTGCTTTGAAATTAGAACACCCAATCCCAGAATCCCTGGAGGCCCAGATTTTGTTCTCTCTCTGTTCTTTTTCTTTTTCTTTTTTCTTTCCTTTCTCCTTCGTTTGGGGCAGTTTGATGGACGGAAAGCAAATTCCTGGAAATTGAAAAAGAAAAGAAAACGGCAAACGAATTTAGGCTGCCCATCTGTCACAGAAAGCTAACTTAGTATACCATATTTGTCAGGCAGGGTCGGCAGAAAATAATTCTAAAAATAAGTGCTAAAATTTTGTGAATTTTTTTTTTCAAAAAATAAAAATTTTATATGGTAAAAAAAATAGAATATTGGCAAAAAAAATTTCAGCATATAGGTGCCAACCTTGCCCTACACTTATGGTAAGCTTAGTTTAAGTAAAAATGAAAAAGGGAGAAAATTTGGGTCACAATAATTGCAACAACACGAAAATTTTCACATTTTAGTGTTGTTAAGTTACATCACTAGAAGACAAGACCAACAATTCTTCACTCCTACCGCAGCATAGTGCACATAGACAACATATATTTTATATCTAGATTTAGATTGTTGGTTCTAATTTTGGCTTCATGGAATCCTAATTATTCTACAATGATCTAATTGGTTTCAATTGATGGTCAAATCAACATAACATTGTGTAATCATGGATTGAGTTCCCCTCTCTAGATTTTGGAAAAGAAGGTATAATCCTTTCCCAGATATTTGAGTGAGATGTAGTTAAGGTAAAACATCCCATTGTGGTCAGATGACCCATAGTGGACACCTAATGATCCCATAATGTTTTTTCAAGCCATAATCAATGTCTAACATGACACCCATGGAGTGATTAGTGACCCCATTAGGAGCACCCTACTTTTTGAGTGTAAATCATAGTAGGAAGTGACTTTTTAGGGCCTTCCACATTAAAAATTATTGTGTCTACTTTAGGTGATGAAGATAAGCATATTGGATACAATTTTTGTTGGTTATCAAGTAGCCTACTAACTCTTTTGGGCAGATCACTTCAAAAATTCACAACAAATTTATACTATGTCTGAAAAATATAATTTCAATTGCTCTCACTATTTCTCACACTTGTCTTCACATGGGAAAAAATTTGAAAAAATTCAGCAATTGCATGAGGGCATACTCCAAATTCTAACCACAATGGGTTGTTTCACCATGTAGATTTTCAAGAACTTGGGAGATTTTTTCTTGCCTAGAAGCATGTGTTTCACTACCTACTATGCTCCACGGAAATAGTAAGGGAAGACAACTTACAATCTTAAATCATTCCAAATTTGGATTCATCAAACACAAATTACTCTATAATGATCCATACGAGATCAATTGGTGGTCTATTAATATCACATTGCAAAATCATTGACTAAGCTTCTTTGTTCCTTTGATCCTTGCAGTAAAAGGTATTATTCCTTTTAGGATACCCCAAAGGATAGATTTTCAAGTAGGGCACTCAAGATAGATTTTCAAGGAGTTACTTGAGAAGATGAGTTTTCTAGTGGGATACCCGAGAGGATATGTTTTCAAGAACACATAATGTATTTTCTTGTATAGTTGCATGTGCTTTACTTTAGGGGTATTCTTCTCAAGGATGTGGAAGGAAACCTTCTAGTACTATTAATCAATGTTGTGCAACCACCTTAAACACAATTGGTAACTATGTGCATGCAATGCTTGGTGGGAGTGATTGAAATTAGGGGCAAAAAAAATCTTGAGGCCAAGATAAGATAGCTTTACAACTCAAGACCTCTTTTCTATTAGTCATGAATGTCTCAATTTCAATTTTACCTACATCATGAGGTTCTAGAATTTGTAAATAGTAATTTGTATACACCATTCTTTGCAACTACCATTTTTACTTGCAATTTCTTTTAGCAAACATAAGACTAAATCACACATGACTTTGGAATCCAAATTACTCTACTATGATCCAAATAGGATTGATTGATGGTCAATAAACATAACATTGTATAATTGTGGATAGAGTTTCCCTCTCTGGATTTGTAAAAAGAAAATATTATCCCTTTCGGATACTTGAGAGTGAGATTTAGTTGTAGATTTTCAAGAATATGGGAGATCATTTCTTGTATAAAAGCATGTATTTTACTACCTAAGAAGACATCATACAATTTAAATTTGTTTAAATTGTCCATTCTAAACTTGGATTCATGGACCCTAAATTTTTCTAACATGACCCACATGGGATTAGTTGATGGTCTATCAATATCACATTGCAAAATCATTGATTGAGCTTCTTGGCCTTTTTGGTCCTTGCAATAGAAGGTATCATCTTTTTCAAGATACCTAAGAGAATAGGTTTTCAAGAACATGGCATGTGTTTACTTGTATAGTTGCATGTACTTCACTTTAAGGGTCATCTTCACAAGGATGTGAAAAGAACCCTTCCGTCACCAATAAGCAATTTTGCACAACCACTTTAAACAAAGCTGGTAACTATACATGTGTTGTGTGGTGCTTGGGTAGGTGTAATGGAATTTGGGGTTAAAAAAAATCTTGAGATCATAATTTTATAGCTTTGTAGCTTAGGACTTTCTTTTCTACCAGTCATGAATGTTTGATTTTTAGTTTTACCTTGGTCATGATGTTCTTGAATTTGCAAATGGTAACACATATACCCCATTCTTTTCAACTATTGTTTTTTTATTTGCAATTCTTTTTAGTAGACATAAAACTAAATCACAAATGATTTTTTTAACCCATTTTGTATTAAACATGTTAGAAAGGATACTATAATTCAATCTCATATCTTAAATTTTATTAAAAAACACAAAAATACTTTAACCAATAACCAATAGATAATTGCATAGCAAAGTGTAGTTACTACTTTTTCTTTTTCTCTAAACAAATAGACGATTTCCATTTCCATTGAAAAGGGAAATAGTTGCTTAGTTACTTATGAGCCTCACTTCATTAACTTAACCCCTAAAAGACAATTGTCCATTGAATGGACAATCAAAATCCGGGTAAGTTCCTATGAAGTCAATTTTGGTCGAATGTTCACAAAATTTTGACACAAGGTGTAAACATGTACCCCCTAAGTGGGAATATAATTTTTTTTTCTGATTAGGTGCCCGGATTAAAAGTTATGCTGCCCCAAACTTCTTTTTCTATCGGGCAGTTTTTGCAAAACTCCTCTTTTACTTCTAAAATTTTACATGTATGTAATTTACATGATGTAAGATACACATGTCCAAAAAAATAACCATGTATAGTGTAAAAATCTCACTTTCACAAAAGTTAAAGTCTGCTGGTCCTGTCGGGCAGGGTCAAAAAAACCCTTTTTCTTCTAACTTCGAACGTTATAATCTTTCAATTGGTGCGGTCAAAGTTGCTGAAATTTTTTCCACATATTTCCATAGTAGTCTAGTACAAATTTGTACGGTTGAATTTTGAAAAAACCTTTATTTTCATTTTTTTCTTACTGCCCTAAGAAGTGGCAGTTTCTCACAATTTGTGCCCAAAATGTGCCTCGTCCTTTGGGGGTTAATGTGTGCCTAACTCAGAACCTTCGCCCCAATTTTTTTTTACACAAATCTTTGCCCAAATTTTGATTTGGGCCGGGCATCACGCTGTGGAACCCAACCCTAATGGAGTGATGGATTTTCCATCAGAACAATATCTTCACGATCCTGGAAATTTGCTGGAAATTTGCAGGAAAGTTTATGTGAAAGTTCCCATGCCCAAGGGTAGTAAGGTAGGAGGCTCGAATTCCGCACAGACACTTAGAATCGTCCCTACTTTAGCTCTGATATGGATATGAGATGGTTCTTAAATCAACCTCTGTAGTCATTTGAATGAATTGAGAAAAAAAAGTATAATTTATTGCAAGAGCCAATCATTGTCCTTATTTTTTCCATTTTTCTTTATAACTTCAAGTGAACAATTTATGGAGGACCTAGTGTCATAAATAGTGACCTATGACACAAAAGTTTGAAAATTCATAACTAATTCAATAATGCTTCAAAAAATATGAAACCACTTGTGTTATATTCTACATCTATATCTCTTTGTCTGAAAAATAAACTAAAAATATTCCCATGAAAAGATATACATGAAAAAGCAGACCAACCCTTATATGGGCAGTTTATGAGCCTACTACCTTACTTGCAAATAAGTTACTAAAGTGTGATTTGTGTCAATACTTGTAATGTACTTAGAGTAAGTTAATGTGCTCAATTGACAATGAGAGTTGTCTTGTTCAGAGCCTCCCACATCTGCCTGGGACTCTTCTTTCACCAAGGTGACTACACCTTAGATAAATAGTCCACAAGTAAACATTCAATTTGACCCCAAATAGGCAGACAAATTATTTATTTCGACCAAGTCCCTGCACAATGACTGCTAACAGTTTTTAATTTTCTGTATATGACTAAAATGCTAATTCACCTTGCACTTGAGTTGGTATAGATTATGCATACAAATCGACACTTGAAATAAATGCACTTTATACTCACTACATGGTGCCCATGAACAAGAGACCGAGGGAAAACATGTGTACCATAAATCCCAAGAATGCTTGTTGCACTCTAGGTTTTCATTGTGAACCTCTAATGAGAGAATTGGATGATATTTCTCCAAGATGAAAATGTGATGGATTTCATGATAGGACTCATGACATTGTGTACTTAACGGTGACTATTGAAAAATGAGTTTGAATACTCAAAATTGTACTAAGAGCACTTTACGGTTATTAATTGTCAACTTCTTTTGGAAGGCCCCAATCAATTTTTTCTCCTCATATCATTATTTTTTCTTTTTGCACATACCATCATTTTAAAACAAATGGACCACTTCCATTGAAAGGGAAAAAAGTTCATCGAACCAAGGGAGCAAAACCCCCGGCAGAGAATTCTTCATTAACCAATTTTCAACAACCAGTACAGCTATTTACTTTTTTTTTATCTTACCATCACTTTAATTTTCAAAAAACTGATGGAACGAACACATGGGAGTTTTTGGGTTTTTTTTTTTGGGTGGGTGGGTAGGGGGGTTGGGTTTTTTTTCCCGGAGATTTCCATGTCCTAAGGTAAATCACTTCTAATGTCTGCAAGGCAGGCTCACTGTCAGTGCCAACAGCCCAAGTCTCAATTCTGTCTGGCTGCACCTCCAAATCATCGCACCCCGAGAATCATTCGCATCAGCTCCATTTTACAGCCGGGGTGGATTGCCCCCCTCGCTCATCCCCTCCAAGTCATTCCAGGGGTGCATGTAAAAAAAGACCCCCTATTTTGTGCTTCATTAATTTATCTTCTCCACCTCTCTCAAACGAGTATGGGGTCTCTGATTGCAAATATGAATTCAAAATTTTCAAATTTTATCATGTGTGAAAAATAAAAAATTTCAGGGTTTTTACTTGGGGACGAGCGAGGGGGTCAATCCACCCTGGCCCATTTTACAGACACTGATGAAATGAAATGAGCACATTGATCCATGGAACAGCAGGTGAGAGACTATCAGTCTGGACATCGGGGATGTCAGGACTACCGATTTCATTTCCATCATGGCAAACTAACAAGACAGAAAACACATTTTGGTTTGAAAAACTAATTGATGACTAAACACTTGAGTAGATTGTGGGAACCCACAGTAAAATTGAGGTCGGCATGACATCATCAAATAAACCCTTCTCTGTGACCACACCTGAGTGCCTGTGATAAAGCAAAATGTTAGACATTAAGGTAGTCTGCTCTTAAAGCGACCTTTTGAGGTCTGGTTGGCCTTTTCAATGGTTCTCAGATGAACGAAATTATTATTTTTCTTATTTTCCACTTGAAGAAAAATTGATGTGGAATCTAACCCAAGTGGTTTCATATTTTTCGGAGCATTTTTGAATTACTTAGGAATTTCTAAAGAATTCTATCATAGGTACCTACTTATGATCGTAGGCCTTACAAAACCCACACATGCATAGTCTGAAAAAAGATATGGCTTCATCAGAAACAAGCACTGTAGCATGCAGAAAGTAATAGATAAGGTTTCAAAATGTGACCTTTACTAAACTTAACTCTTAAAGGGCCAAGGCCTATTTTTTGACAAAAATCACTCAAAATTGTCATTTTTGCTGCATCCATTCAAGAAAAATTGAATGAAATAAAAAATCTAACCGTAGGATCTTGTACTATACTTGTATGAGATCACGTGGTAAATTTTTTTTTATCAAGTTTGTCTGTATATATTGGAAAATATTAGCATTCAAAGTTGTAGGGGAATTTTTTTTGAATTCAGGTAAATATTTCAGAAATGGACCCACCTTGGCTCTTATTCCATCCACTAGCAAAGTATAAAGGAACATTTGACAAATTTTAAACCGCTTTGACATCATTGACAAAACATTCAATGCTTAGCACATATCCATTTTACAACCTCTTAATGTCCATTTTAGACGTTGGCTAGGAACAATCTAAAGAAGAGGGTCAGAATTACAACAGACTACTATAGTAATTTCATTTTAATCCTAGAAGGTCCTGAAAGCCCTTTGCGGCCATATAGTATATTATGTATTTGGTGGTATTTGATCAGAAAAATATTGACCAAATACTTTTCAATACAAAGTAAATGAATGATCATGATAATATGTAAATAAAAATGTATCATAATTCACTTATTGAATCACAATTGAAGAGTTATAAAGCAAAATATGGGTCGTATAGAGGGACTCCAAGGGCCTTTCAAGGGTTAAAAAAGAAGGATGGTGGATTAAAAAGTTGAGAGGAAGAGAAAAATACTAGTCAAGATTCTGGGACTAGGCCGTGTTGGTGATTGTCAAGGAACTGAATGAAACTCATTTTTGTACCAAATGGAATGAAATTTTGAACAAATTAACTCTCTTTGCAATCATCTTTGTACCAAATGGAATGAAATTTTGAACAAATTAACTCTCTTTGCAATCATCTTTGTACCAAATGGAATGAAATTTTGAACAAATTAACTCTCTTTGCAATCATCTTTGTACCTAGCAAAGTTCAAGAGAATATGATTACAATTAGAAAGAAGATTGAATTGTGTCACCCTAAGAGTCAATTACCAATTTTCACCACCTAGCTATCGGAATCCAAGGTTCATACACAATGAAATGCTTTTGAGCACCATTTGTGAAGTATGGGACACTTTGCTAGGTCAAGTGTAGAGATTTTAACCCTAAATCATTTCATTAACTAAAATGAACTCTTGTATTTTGGAGCAAGTTCTTGTTGCTAAGATTATCTAGGAACTTTATGTAGAAAGTAATTTCATAACTTAAAAAAGAAACAAGTTCGTAGTTAGAGATTTCTATATTTTTATTTTTCCAAGCTTTAGGGGTTCTAAAAAAAAAGATGAAAATGCTATTGTAGAATGTATTTATAATCCCATTTAAATTAGTGGCATATAAGCCTTCAAATTATATTTGGCCTATTTCTAGATCCGAAATAGTGATTAATAGTATCCTTTCAAATGAAGATAGAATGAACCCTTGAATCCCTTAAACTTGTGAGCCACCTTTCATAGATGATTCTAAAATGGAGACATGCTTAGATATGAGGATAATTATAAAAGAGCAATGATTGTGGCCTTTAGTATGGATACAAAAAGAAGGATAAGAGAAAAATGATCATAGGCCTTCCACATGGATACAAGGAAAGGGACACGAGAACAACGATTGTTGGAAGGATATGAGAACTATGACTATTGGCATTCACCATGGATAGAAACATATGGTACGAGAGGAAGGAGAGGGATAGGCGAATGATTGTTAGAAAAACAGGAAAACAACGATTGTTAGATGGATAGGAGAATAATTATTGTTTGAGGATTGGTGAATGACTTTGGCCTTTAGTATGTAAATTATATTAGAATAGAAACACGATAACAAGGACAATGGCCTTCAACATGGATGCAAGGAAAGGGATAGGAGAACAAAGATGGATGGCTTTTCAATATGGATACAAAGATAGAATATATATTGAGAATAAGGATATGTAAACATTTAATAGTTGACCTTTATCTTCTCTTCAACTTTTTTGTGGATACGAGAATAGAGACTATTTGTATCTTCTCTCGTTGGAAAGAGTTACAAGACGGAATTAACTATGATTTTTGGCCTTCTATTTGGCTTTTCCCTTTAAAAATACAATAATAGTGATATATGATTTTCTTCGAGATGAGGCTATAATTCTTCCACCTTTTCAACTTGCCAATCTCCTTTCAAATATTCTTCTCTCAAGGTAAAATTATGAGGATACTAATGATACCAATTGTTTGTCATTTTTCAAATGAAGAAATAATTTTGGCTCCCTTTGCAATGTTAATATCTTTCCAATGAATCTAAAATGAAAACATGGTAGAGGATATAGTAAACAACGACCATAACAACAATTGTTGGCCTATAGTTTAATTGTAAAATATTTATGGAAAAGTAAGCATACAAGTCTCATAACTACATGGTCATACAATTAAAAATAACATATTTGTCCACTCCAAATTATTTTGTAAATCAACTATATTGTGCTAGATTAGTTCGACAATAACATAAATGCATATGGGATTTATAAATTTTACCTCAAAGCTATAGAAATTCCTCACTAATTCACTAAATGTTTAGATAAAGCTCTCTAGTCCCTACACATCTAACAAGTATGGGATGGAACTTACAAATGTTGCAAAATATCACTTATTTAAATTTTTTCCTAAGCTTGCATTAGAAACATGTTTAAGCATGATGAATGTAAATAATTTATTATGTCAAATCCTAAGAGACATGTTGTATCTTAATAATCATCAAATCAATGAAGGAAGATATAATTTTGAATATCCATGATTTTTGTATTATATCGTATAAGTATCACATTATATCTCACATCTTTTGATTTATTGTGAAAGTTCACTTGCTACATGATGATTAAAAATATTAGGCAATCAAATCTAAAAGTATGAATTTTATGGTTGCCAAATCAATTTAATTTCAAATATATACCACACAAAAACTCTTACAATGCTTAAATATTCCAAGATTGGTAGATCCTTGAGATGGCTATGAGAAGATGTTTTTTAAGTTGTCCAAGTTACTCGGGTATATATATATATATATATATATATATATATATATATATATATATATATATATTAACTAAGCATGTTAAATTTGATCTACATACATTTATAGAACATAGTAAATCTTACTTACTGGAAAATAACATGCCAACTAAAAACTCATGGAAAATCGCCAATTTTATTCAAATTGGATAATTTTGTTCCCAAGGTAAAATATGATTTCCACTAAGATAAAAGAAACTTATACAAATTTCACTTATAGCTGTAACTATGTTCAAGTGAGGGGTTATTTTTCTTGATCCATACATATTCAAAGTGACAAATTGCAATTGAGCTTAGGTGAAGTTCAAGAATGACATTGGAATCTTCTTACACAAAATAACAAATAGATTTTGATTCAAACAAAAATCCACGTTGTAATTGAAAAGTCCAAAAAGTCAACCAATTTCACAACAAGTACCTATCTATTATCTTGATTTATTGAGGGTAATTATTTGCAACTTGCAATTGGTTGCTCAATTTTACTTCATCCTAATTCTACAACATTTTATGTTCCATTTCACATTGCGTCTGCCCACCCAAGATAAATGTAAAAATCTATTGTCCATGTTGAAAAAGTTAGTTCTTTATTTCTTATTGCCTCCATGTTCTATATTTTGGGACAAACGCAATTCCATTTGATTCCAAATATCCAAATTTTATCATTGGTGGTAAATAATAAGTTCTTATGATTTCTCTTTCTGGGATAATTCTCCCTGCCCTCACTAAGTTATATGGCTGGGGTGGATTGACCCCCTCACTTGTCCCCCACAAGTCAATCCAGGGGTGCACATAAAAAAAAAAAACCTACTTTGTGCTTCATTAATTTATCTTCAGTAACTCCCCTAGCTCATTTGAGGCCTCAGATTGCAAATATGAATTCAAAATTTGCAAATATTATCATGTGTGACAAATAAAAAATTTCAGGGTTTTCCCTTGGGGATGAGTGAGGGGGTCAATCCACCCAGGCCCACTATATCATAGAAGTCTCTACTAAAGATTCTGGAATTAATTCCAGCCTTCAGCTGTGAAGTTAAACATGACAACCACTTATGTTTACTTTTTTGCCAGGGATAAATTTAGACATTGCATCAGCATTACCACACTGGCTGCACTCACCATTCCCAAGCTTTTCTTCTTATCATAGTCAATGGATGGAGAATATTAGTTGAAATTATTAGTTGAAATATTAATGAAGCAGTATTGATAAATTTAGTAGCACCTGGGTTCACCTCCGTCATATTTTTTTGTTTCAATTATTTTTGGGGGTAGTGAGTGAGTGAGTACAAAAAGCCATCTTCATTCACTGGAGTGATGAAGCTATTTCCATCATCTGCACACAAGACAAACATGGATGATGCTGCAAACTGAAGAACACAAAAACATCCATCATATTAGATAAGAATTCATATATTCATCCAAACATGTGAACACTTAGTTTGCCCCAAAGGAGCATACCATACCCACTGAAAAACACATAAAAACATAAATGAGAAAACATATATTCATCCAAACATATGAATGCTTAAGGTAAACTACCCCATTCCAAACCAAATGGGAACAAGCTCATTGTGGGCTAAATTATATTAGTGGTGTACATTCAAGTTGTGAAATTTACACCACCACCATGATTTAGTCCACAATGGGCTTGCTCCCATTTGGTCTGGAATGGGGTAGATTACCTTAGTTTGCCTCCAAAGGAGCATTACCATACCAACATCTTTACCAACTGTTGCTTCACTAAGAAAGGGGTAACTTAATGATAATTTCTCCTAAATCCCCTGAATTTTCTTGACCACTTCAATTAAGCTTCTCCGCAATTTTTTTTGGCAAATTTTTGCAATTTTTTTTTGGCAAACAAACCCTGGTTCACTGTCATCCCTTGCTGAGTGCTTGCTTGCTTATTTGCTTGCTTTTTCATAAAGCCGGCACCCCTTCCAGAAAGCGGGCCTGGAGATGTGTGAAACTGATCAAAGTAGCAAACAATGAGGCCATTCTGTACAACCTCCGTCCTATCACCGAATTGGAGAATGTGCACACGGACCCATGATGATGAACCACAAACCAAAAAAACAGAAACACATCTGCACCCTTTCCCAAAGGCCCAGGGAAACCCCAAAAAAATTGAAAAAAAGAAGAAAAAAAAGTTTAGAAAAAAGAAAGGAATAATATATTAATTATGGGTGGTGTGAAAATGACATGAAAAATGTGAACTTATCTTTTAAGTTGGACGTTTGCAATGAAACCATGGCAATATCCACCACTCCCACAAACAAAGGAGTTAACGTAACTTATTGCTGGCAAACGACAGTACTTCTGTCCACCACCATTCCTATCTAATCAAGAAAAAGTCCATTGAATTTCTCCAAGGGTCACTTGACCCCAGGAAAAAACATTTAGATGAACTATATTGTATGAATGTAAGAGCGTTTTCTAACTTTTGGGTATAAAAAAAAAAAGAAAAGAAAAAGGAAAGAAAAGAAGATGGTAACCCTTAGAAGACGAATTCTGTAGTCAAATCAATCTTCTGTTTTTGTTTTCTTTGTTTTCTGAGGGAAAGACTGAAGCTCATGTTTTTTGTTGTATTGCAAAACTGTTTTTTTACAAATTTAGAGAACTGAACTATTCAAATTGGGATCCAAACTGCCAACTGTCAACTTGATTTGTGTTAGCTTCCAACTTACAAAATTCATGTACACTAAATTTTCCTATTTGTCCATGTGATGCAAATAAAGTGACACTGTAGTATTTGGCTAAGGAGGATTGACCCACTTATTGCCTTAGCCAAGGGTAAATGAGAAAATTAACCCCTATTTTTATTTTTATTTTTTTTAAACACATGGACAATTTCCATTGAATTACCCCCTATTTTGTGCCATGTGAATTTTGTATTTTTTTTTGCCTTCCCGAGAAAAATTGGGGCTTTCGATTGCAAATAAGAACTCAAAATTTGCAAATTTGATCACGGGTGGAAAATAAAAAAATTCCAGTCTTTTTTCCCTAGGGAAAAACATAGGGGGCAACAAGGGGGGCCATTTCCCCCTAGCTGTATTATTTAGTGTAGGTTGAATTATTACTATATTATATGAATTTCCACTTACTTTACTCTAATACCGAATGTGTGGCTTCATTCCATTGATTTAGCTAGGGCTAAACCAAATTCGTCTCACCTCCCAAATCAATTGTCACTAATCAATGGGAATTGTCCATGTGTTTCTAAAATCAAAATCAATGTCACTACTTCTCAGAAACTACTACAATTCAACAATATTTTAGCCTTCACAAAATCAAAACAGTGTGACTTACACTAGGTAGTGTTCAAAAAAGCAATATTAATAAGTTGGAAAGTCAGTGTAAATATCCGAGTAGGGAGTTCATTCCAATCCACCCACTCCTTGTAGTAATAAGATAGTCTCCTCCATGATTTCACCTAATTGAAAAAGAACCCCGAAATTTCAGGAGACGGGACGTTTCCTTGCAACTCCCTCCCCGGGGCTCACTCCCATAAACCAAACTCTGACCCAACTCAAACAACTGAACTAACTTAACCCACCCCAGCGAACGAAGTTACTACAGTAAGTTAAGTTAACTTCAGTGAAGTCAAGTTCAGTTAACTTAACTCAACTCCTACCGTACCATCCGTCTACAGTCTATAGTAAGTCTTTCCCCACTCCAGGGAAAGATCTACAGTTCAGTCACGGTCAAATTAAATTAAAAAAAACCCACTTCAAGTAGCCGGGTGGCCCAAACCCACCCAGGTGGAGTAAGTGCCCCAATAAACCAATAAAAAAAGGAAAAAATCAGCACCCAAGGAAGGAATAAAAAAAACCCGGGGCACTCGAGTGGGAGAAAAGCAGGGACGCGAAAAGAATGGCTCCCCAAGTCCCAAACCCCTGAGCACCTGGGCCCCCGGGCCCCCTCCCCTGGAGGGCCAGGCCCTACTACTAGCCCGGGTCCCACACACACGACCCGACCCGGCCCGTTCCAGCCCTCTGGGGACCCAGCAGCTCTCATGCAAGGGGCAAACGCATATGAGCTTCTCTCCTTCCCTGCTTTGCCCTCCCCCTCCGCCTTCTCCCAGCTTGGTAGCGCCTTCCCAGCGCCCCTCCTCCTGTAGCTGCTGCTTCTCTCTTCCAGTTCCAGTTCCAGTTCCAATCCTTTGTTTGGGCCTCGGGTTTTGTCAACGACTTGCAAAGGGGTTGCCAAGTATTGGGAAACATTCGCAAGCTGGAAGCATTCTAAGCTCGTGTACTCGTTCTTTCTAGTGGAGTGGGGAGCCAGCGTCGTCATCGTCATCCCTCTTTTGTGTGTCTGTGTGTGTGTGTGTGTGTGTAAGCTTGTTTTGAGTGTTTGTCGGCAATCGTGTTGGTGATTCTCTTTCGATAGTGGGGAGGGTTGGTTGATCGCGTGTTGGATTTTCGGTGTGGGATCGATTCTCGCTGTGCGTGGAGAGCCAGCCAGCCAGCCGGCGGGTGGTGTGAGTGATGGACTGGAAGTTGTAGCAGACGGGAGGTGTGCACGAATGAGTCGGGTGTGTAGCATCTTCAACTACGACCACTGCTGAAGCGACCTCAGGGGTGCTCAGGGTAAGGGCTCACTCTCTACTCTTGAGTGTTTTCTAATCAAACCCTCGCTTAGTCCGCCCAATTCAAAGAAAAACATGAGAGTATCGAATTGCAAACAGGATCGAAGATTGTTTCCAACTCCCGACAGTGGACACTCCATCGTCGCATTGCGACGAAGAAGTCTTATTATAATCACCTAGAATTCAATATACGCAAGCCCTGTGACGGGACACACCTGTAACGAACACGCCATCTTTTTTGGGAAATTTGCAATGGAAGCTCATGGTCGAGTTTAAACTCAATCAAGAGTTAATTTCAATTTGCGTTCGTGTTCGTGCGAACGTTTGATGCAAGCCCTTTTCTATGTATGCTGACGAACGTCTTCCCATCACGAACCCCAGGTGCGGACATTGGCGACGGAGAAACCAAGACGGAAGACGGAGCTTACAACCAGATTTTCTCGCGAAACCACGACAACACTTCAGGACGGAGTCTCCCACAGTGACCATGACGGGCAAGAGGCCTCGCGCATTGACCCGCACCACGAGCGTCTCCCAACTCAGCTCCGGCAACCTCTCGCAGCAGGAGTTTTCACCCCTGCTGGAGAAGAAGCCCACGATCAACAACAACATCAACAAGGACAACAACAGCAGCGTGTGCTCTCCCCGCGTCGTCATCGGCTTCGATCCCAAGCCATGTCTTGAAGTCGCTTCAGCCCCTTGCTCTCCCAACAAAGCTTCTTCGCCAAGGTCGGTTCTCAACAGCTTATTCTCTCGCCAACGTGCGAAGCCGACGACGACAGAAGGAGTGGGCTTGGGCATTGTGTTGCACGCCGTGGAAGATACCAAAATCAGACCGGCTGATCACATTGTTATTCCTGTGAGAGAAGACACGGTTAGTGTGCCGGTGGTGATGCACACTCGACGGCATAGTCATCCGATTCCGACGCCCGCCATCAGTCCTTGTCATTCCAGTCATGGCGTTGCGGATCATCCCCATCCCGAGATTAAGAAAGAGAGAGGATCTGGAGCACGGCCGATTCTTGGCTGGCTGGACCATGATGTTATCAAGGTGGATCGACGGGATACGTTTCTGCTAGCGCCTTCACCGGCCAGGAGCTTGATGGGGGAGAACGTGGCGGCTGCTTTGACGGCCTCCGCCCACTTCCTGGATGAATGCTCGTTTTGCAAGCGCCATCTGCCAAAGGACAAAGACATATTTATGTATAGGTATGCACGAAATTCTTTCTTGTGTATATCTTCAAAGTATGTCAAAGATGATGTTGGTTGGTTGGAGGTTTTACTGTGATCTTTTGTGTGCCTGCTGTGCATCGCAATTTTGTGTCAACTCTTGCTTGTGCAGTCAAATCTCTTTATTATAACATCTGAAACGATGTTCTAGAATTGACTGCAAACTTTTTGCATTTTTATGGACTGCTGCACACTTCGAACTATGTCATACTGAAAAAGTTGGGATCCCTGGTGATTAGATTAAAGAGGTTTGGGTGTTCACATCTGCTTAGCGTGTTAGAGTGGGTGAAGATGATCGGTGGAGTTGATGTTGCTTGGTTGGCGATGGCTTTGAACATGGTTTGAACATGGTTTGAGGATGGTGTCCTGAACTACGTGTGTTTTGATGATTTTTCATCAATTGTTTCTTTTACTCATATTCTTGGCATGTCTGAGATGGTGGAGATGATATTACTTGGTTGGAGGTTTCGCTGAAAGATTTTATTTAGAGGTGTGTATCTTTTGTGGATGCCATGGTTTCTGATGGTGTCTTGGTTGTGGAGTGCAGAGGGGACAAGGCTTTCTGCAGCGTGGAGTGTAGATCTCAGCAGATGCTGATGGACGAGCGCAGCAAGAACTGCTCCTCCTCAGCTTTGAAACGGAGGTCGGTAGTTCCTTCAACGGTTGCTGCGGCGTGAGCCCAATTCAATTTTGTTGGAAGAGAGCACAGGGATGTGTGAGAGCCATGGACAGTGAGAGACGGGGCTTCATCTGGTGGGAGTTTTCCTGTACACCGCGCAAGGCTGGCAGGCTGGGAGTATAGCAATGGCGACGACGAACTACATACAAGATCAAGCAATTAATATCTGTAGAGGCGGTTCCACAAAAAAATTTTGTTCTATTGAGGATGCTAAAAACTTCAAAAAAAAGCTGTAATATGATGACGCTGTAGATAGGTACCTTCTTTCTTCCTTCGGAGTGCCTGCTGGAGAAGCAGTTTTGTACAGCGCATTGTAGTGAGCTTTCGGAACTTCTCCACTTGCAATTTTTTTGTTGGACACGCTAGGCCCACTTTTGGTGGCCTTTAGGACGAGAAGCGAACTGTAGTGATTAGAGGTTTGCTTACTTGGTTGCCTAATTTGTCAACCTGAACTAGTTCTGCGACTCGGTTGACATTTAGGAAACTGGCGGAAGGATGCAAAGATCTATATATATTCTCCATTGGGAGCCCTGCCCTACAATGCTTAAGATTCTATTGAGTTACGAACTCCTGTTATTGGGAAGCTTGTAGGATTAGTGGCTGGCTTGTATGCAAGCTGTAGCAACTTGGAAAGTTGGAAGCCGTGCGAACCGATTAAACTTAAGTTAGTCTTGGGAAGAAAAAACAGGATGATCTGTTTTCGGGGTTGTATTTGTTCTCACCCCCTCCTATCTTTATTAATAAGGCAACTTTCAAATGTGAAAGTTTGTTCTGGCCAACCTCTGATTCTTTGTGTCGCCGAGTCATGATCTGGTGTGATGATTACTATGCGTCTTACACTTGTAAACGGAATGGACCATACAAGGTGAGTCATAATATGCTGCTTTGGAATTTGGGAAGATCCTCACTTGGCATGTTCGTGATTCTCCAATAGCTTGTCTCAAGTGAATTTTTTTAATGGTTGCTTAGCATTTACTCTTGGGTTGTGATTGTAGCTAACTTATAGCTTGGAATCTCTCACCTCCTCCATCCCCAGTGGAACTGAAGTCATATTTGCATTGGTCATGTCACCAATTATGCAAATGTGAAGATGTTGACAAAGTTTAACCCTATCATACTCTTGCAAATGGGAGATTTTGAGTTTCTGTAATTCATGAATGGCCAATGTGCAATCCAGTACTGTACTATGCATTACTCTCAATGTGGTTTTTTTTCATTTACTCTATGTATCTTGAGTATTGGATTAAGTAGTTTACCAACATTTGTACAGCTCCACGCTCAAAAAAACTCTTTGTACAAATATTCTGTAATGCAATGCTAGACTAGTAGTACGGAAAGGTGCTCTTTTTGTTTGAAAGGTGGCTCTACGACAAGATCGCCATCTTTTGAAGACAAGATCTCCATCTCTCTTATGGAGATGTGCTCAAATATTTAAGTTAGAGCCACTTGTGTTCAAGATGATCTCTACCTTCTTTTAAAATGTCTTCAAAATCAAGTAGTTTATAATATTTAGAGTTACCGGTCTATGTTCTTGGGAATAATCGTAGTGGAAGCATGATATTATTGCCACTTGTTAGAACAAAGATTATATCATACACAATCTTTGTTACTAGGTTGGTCAAATTCTTATCATCTATGAACCCAAAAGTCTTGCATCTTGATTCCTATATTGTTTATTCATTGTAGCAACAAACCTTTAAATAATTAACTCAAAGAAGAATTCATCAATTTGATTGAATATAAACTCTTAAATTTTGATGTGAAGTTTTTATTTTTAAAATTTTTTATGTCCATGCATTACATCAAAGTTCACGTGAAAATTATCAATAACATTAATTTATAAAGTTTGTTCTACCTACAATAATAAATATGATCAATAACTAACTAGGGTTCAACTATTCTTTGCTCTATCAGTGATGGCTAAATGGAGAATTTGGAGACTTTGGTGATACAAATTTTCACACAAATATGAAATCAAAGAATGGTCATAAAGAAGAGTTTTGGAGAAGAATACAGAACTCCTATTGTTGATGCCTTTGTTGATGCACTTCTATATGTATGTCCTCGTTTTTGAGATGACATACATTGACATCTAGAGCAAGATATGGAATGTGATGTCCACGGTGTACACTATCAAAAAGAACCAATACAAAAATTCATTGGATTTCTTCCTAACTATGGTATACTTGTTCAAAATGCCTTTTGGGGGGAGGCAATAAATCTTTGACTCCCATAAGTTTGACTATGTTTTCACCAAAAACGCTCTAAAACTGCCATTTCTAGTACAAGAACCAAATTTTAGAAAGAAAAATATATTTAGACACATGTAACCATAGGACCTTGTATTATGTTGGTTTGAGAAGATGTAGAAAAAATTTCAGAGATTTCCACCGTGCGGATTGCAAGATATTAGTGTTTGAATTGGCAACAATCCTTTTTTTGTCCCTTTGAAAAACCAAGCAATTGCTCTTCAGAAGGTCACATTTGTATGAAAAAGTTCAAAATGGACGTGCATCTTTGGAATCATTCTTCAAGGCAAGGTTGTCTAGATTCTTGAAAAAATGCAAATCATTTGGAATTGTACAACATATAGGAAAAAAATAGTAAGTAGAAAGAAGCAGAGAATGATTTAAAATACTAAATTGTTAAGAATTTCGTTATGAAATTGAAAAATGCCAATCCCAGTGGTTGTAATGTTGTAATAAACAATCTACATCCTATGATTTTAGTTTTTTCAAAAAATATGGAAAATTGAGTTAAATAAAGGACTTCAAAGTTTATTCAGGGTAGAGAATCTACAATTGCCTGCAAACTAAAACTCCTTATAGCTTTAATCAAAATGGAATGATTCAAAGCTTTCCATGTATATACTACTCTAGAAAACCAATTTCAAATTTTATTTCTAAAAAAAATGTTTTTTTTCTGATTCGCCCAAGTTGCCCAAGTTGCCCAAGTTGGGAAAGAAACCACATGTCATACAATAACTTTTTAACCATGTAGTCAAAAGTCATTAGAAGACAATGAGCTACTATGGAAGCCCGCGAGTTCCCACAAGTTCTCGGACTATGAGAACTCGGTCACAACAGTTCAGTGATGTGGTTAGGCAATGGCCACATCAAATATTAATAATAAATTATTTTTTCAAGAGTTTTAAAATTTTGGCCAGCTTTGGTTGGTTCCTAGCCTAGGGAACTAGCTTGAAACTGGCTTCCAAGGCATCTGAATCTCATCTAATGTAAAAAAATTGTTGGGCTTTAAAGCTACTCCTTGACCACATGTTGCATGAAAATTTCAAAGAAAAAAATGGAAAATTCCACACATAGTGAGTTGCCCAAAATATCTATAATGCCCAAAATGTTATTTGGGACTTTAGGGGTTAAGCCTAGTCTTCATGTCATGAGGCAAAACACCTCATAAGCAACATTAAAGACTCATATATTGTTGAGTAGATGGATGTTGACAAGTTCAATGCTAGCAAAGATCTAATGGATGCCATGGAGTTACAATCACCGAAGTTGACAATGCACTTGTTTACATATTCTTTGTCTATGTCAACCAGTTTCACGTATCTACCAAAACAAAAAGAAAGTTTCATTGTGCAATTTTGGATGGAGTAATTTTTTTTAAATTTTGTGACTGAGCATAAATGGTAGTATATGTTTAGACTCACCTAACTTTCTATGGCCTAGGCTAGTGACTCCTCCGAGAAAGAGTCAAATTTCATGCTAATGTTGAGATTGAATTCCATTGGAAAATGAAAGGATTACATTGTAATTGTTGTGAAGGCCTTGGAGTTGGAGTTGGTTCAACCCCTAAAGGACCAAACTATGTTTATTAGCAACATTGTGATTATGGACAACTCACTATAAATGGAATTTTTAATTTTTTTTCTTTGATATTTTCACACAACATGTGGTCAAGGAATAGCTTTAAGGCCCAACAATTTTCATAACTTTTGACTACATGGTTAAAAAGTTATTATATGACATGTTTTTTTTTTCTCAACTAAGGCAACCTTGGCTCATAAAAAAAATCACTTTTTCAGAAATTAAAAAAAAAAACTTGTTTCCCAGATTTCTATATATGTCGAAAGCTTTGAATCATTCTATTTTGATTAATGAGATGAAAGTTATGAGGAGTTTTAGTTTGTGGGCAATTGTAGATTCTCTACTCTAAAATAAAATTTGAAGTCCCAACTTTATTTAACTCAATTTTCAATATTTTCTAAAAAAATAAAATCATAGGATGTACATTGTTTCTTGCAACATTACAACCACTGGGATTGGCATTTTTCAATTCCATAACGAAATTCTTAACAATTTAGTATTCTAAATCATTCTCTATCTACTTACTATTTTTTTCCTATATGTTGTACAATTCCAGATGATTTGCATTTTTTCAAGAATCTAGACAACTTGCCTTGAAGAATGAATCCAAAGATGCACCACCATTTTGAACATTTTTTCATACAAATGTGACCTTGTGAAGTGCAACTATCTTGGTTTTTGTAGGGACAAAAAAATAATTTCTATCAATTCAAACGCTAATATCTTGCAATCCACATAGTGGAAATTTCTGAAATTTTTTCTACATCTTCTCAACCCAACATAATACAAGGTCCTATGGTTACATGTGTCTAAATATTTTTTTCTTTCTAAAATTTGGTACTTGTACTAGAAATGGCAGTTTTGGAGCATTTTTTGTGAAAACATAGTCAAGGAACTTTAGGAGTTAAAGCTTAACTCATATTGATTCTATTTGTTAAGTGTTCAATTATTAAGGAGCCCACTTTAGGATTTATAAAAATTTGGCCACACTCTAGTGACTTCACACTTTCAAAGAATTAAATATTGTTTTTTAGGATAATTCCTAATTGTTATAGTTAGCAAATAAGACTTTGCTTCATGCCATTCCAACTATTATTGCAAAAATTTTACAATTCTTTCAATTTCCATCTCAATGCTAACATCTATGTAAGTTTTCTTTAAATTTTTACAAAATTTGATAGATTGATGTTTGTACAAAACCTTTGTTTCACACTATTTTGATCAACCCTTACAGACTTGGGGAATTGTTTCTAAAATTGATCATAGGTTGAATTATTTGAAGTTTTCACAAGATTTTTTCCCCTTTAAATTCAAAATGTTAAGTTTTTATTTTTAGGCTCTGGTATTTGTATGAAATTTTTGCTGCCAAAGTCTCCAAAATCTAAAACATATCCCTGAAAGCTTCAATTTTATGTACCTCGTTGCATTCTACTTTCATCAATGTAGAAAATAAATTTTAAAATATCATCATATTGAACCATGTTTTCAATACTAAATTTAAGCCTTTTGATAGATGTTATTGGTAGTGTAGAGAACAATGGAGGTATATAGTTTCAATTCATAGATGCAAATAGTACCCACTACATTGAATGTGATCAATAACCACAATAAACAAAATATCCTACAATATCAAATCTTTCTGGAATTGTAAAACATTCTAAATCCATGTTGTAAACCAAACCTCCCTTTATTACTTCTAATTTCAAGAGGTTACATAAATATAATGTCATTAGAAATTCCATAAATTTCCATAAATGTAACATGAATCAAACTTGGAAAAAAATGCCAAAAGATAATGCATGTGGAGAATCTACATTGGAAGTTGAACACAATGTTCATTGTATGAGCTTCCATATAGATGTTGAATGGAAACCAACATGAACAAATAACCCAACGTATGTATCATAGATGGTAGCGAAATATTCTTGAATATTTCACATGGCGTGTTTTAAAGGTAAAACCAATTGAAGTAATGCTAAATAAAAAAAATATCTAGAAGGAAACATTAAATGCAATTGAAGCTCTCACATAGCATATACGTGATTCAAAGCAAAGAAGCAAAACAAACTAGTGTTGAGTACTACAATCATTGGTGAGCAAAGTCATAGAAGCTATGTTTGTACACTTCTTACCTACAAATTGGCACATGTCCTTTGTTCTATTGAATTGCAACTTAAGACAAGTAGGACAAAAGACACTAGTCTAAAAGATCATAGCATGCAACATCACTCACTACAAGAAATGAGAACAATCAACCCAAGATAAATACATGGAGAATAAAGCAAAAATAAAGGAGATGAGGAAAAACTTAGATTTGAAAATTGTGGATTTTTAGCCAAACTCCAAAAACTGCTATTGAACTAAATGCCCTAAGGTATCTAATCTTTCTAAAATCCTACAATCAAACCTCAAACCCTCAAGAAAACCTACTTGCAAAGAAAGATTTTTTTTTAAATTGAATCTATTTTATTTATTTATTCTTTCTAATCAAAGAGATGAAAGTTATGAAGGTTGAAGACATTGAAGAAAAAATAGTCAATCAAATGTTTAAGACACCAAAAAAATCATCAATTTCATCAAAATCAAATAAAGTAAAATTAAATTTTAAAAGATTAGATATGAATTTTTCTTTACTAAAAATTTAACCATTGGGGAGAAATTTAGAGAGAGGAGTATTATTCTTACTCCGAGTATTATTTTAAAATAATAGTACTAGTAGAAGTTTTTTTTAATTTTGGATAAATATGTGCCTCCAAAGAATCTTTATCAACTCTTTTATTTTATATTTATAATTATAATAACAATGAATTTGATCATGAAGCAACATAAAAAGCACAAAAAATCAAAAAATCAAAAAATCTTATAGGGTGTGAAAGGCTACACAAATTATTTGTTGCAATAGTTCCAACTTTAATCTCATAGCTATAGTAGTAGATTCAATTGTGACCTTTTTATGGCTTTGGGTCTTGTCTATTCACATTCAATGCACCCTATATTCATCAATACATAAATAGATATAGGTATATAAGATTTAAAATAGAAAATATCTATTAAACCAATTCCAATTGAAAAATTGTCACTAGAATAATTAAATCCTTAGAGACAAGGGATTAGTCCAAATTTTCATAATTGTGGGGATGTATTATAAAATATAACTTGGAATAATAATAATTTTTTGATGACTTTCAAACATAATTAGTAAAACATCATCTATAGATCATATCCATATGGCTAGGTCAACTACTATAATAACCAATAATTTTCAATTTTTTTGTTAAACCATTTTTTTTGGTTGAGTAATTGAATTGAGAAATCAAGCCTTCCACCCTAATTTTTAATCTTTAAAAAGTTGTTAAGGTAAAGTAGGTAAGAGATATAAGGAAATAATAAATTGTTGATAAGTCTAAGATGGAATTCAAATGTAGTAATTCCAAAGTTGAGATTGTTTCAAAAAGCAAACTAAACCATGTATAACTTCTTCTTTTCACAAAAATTTTAATATTGAGTTCATAAATGGATTCAATACTTCAATTCTTTTTTTCTAAAAAATTTGCTAAGATTGCTTGCATATAAAAAGCTTTTTAACTTTTACATCACTTATCTAATGAACCAAATCTTTCTACATAGAAAAAAAATATAATCAATAAGAAATAAGTGAAATTCAAATTTTTCTTTTGTTACTCACCCTCACATGTCTTGGGCCTATTGTGACATAATTGTTGCTCTTGGGCATTGATTGAAATAAAACTTATATTTTCAATAGTCTAACCAAATTGCCTATCTTGCAAAAAATTGAGATTATAGGTACCTACCTGAACCTTCAAGAGTCCCCGTGGAGGACTTTTGAGACTTTAGGGATGAATGTCCTCGAAGTCCATTTCAAGCCTTGTATTTTTACTTGTATAACAATGTCTTGAATTTGGTACTATTGTATTTGACATTTATTACATTAAAATATAGTTTTGGACTATAGTATACAATGTATATGAATGCAAAGTCATACTTCAATACATAATGAAGATTTTGCCCAACTTTGTACAATGTGAACAAATAAGGTCTTCAAGGAACCATCAAGGATTATTAATTAGAATGATGCTCATTTTCTCATCATTTGGTAGATTTTGGGTAGAGTTGCCTTGTTTTCCTAGCTCTATTGTTGAAAAGTATTTGGTTCCTTTTGTAGATAGCTTTGGTTTTTTGTATTGATTTATCATTTACAGCTATTTAGTTGAGTGATATCACTATGCTGAGGACTATTGTACATGATTTTCGATGAATAAATATCCTATTGTCCACATTGAACATCTAGCTTCTATCCATAGCTTACATGCTTCATCACTCCAACTAGGATTGCAACTAAGGCAATCTACTCTACCGTGATTGTACTCTAAAAGTGACTATGCTCTAAAAGCGATTATGACCTAGAGGTACATTTCTCTTTCTTCGACTTACCATTAGTGTACATTTCCAGAGGTGGTCGCTTCATGTGGCCATTGTATTTCAACTTCAAAAATTCATAACTAATTCCACAAAGGTCCAAAAAATATGAAATGACTTGGGATAGATGCCAATTCCATTTCTCTTCCTAAAAAATTTTACTGAGAATTGTTTCATGGAGTTTAGCTTCCCCCCAAACCCAATCAGCTCTTAAATGGTCACTTTAGGAGCACACTTCCACTTAGTTCCGTCCTATCCTAGAAACCAAAAGAAATCAATGATGGCCAAGAGAATTCAAGAGGGGTAAGTTAGTACGTGATGATTGAGAATGGGACGACTGAGCCCAGGTTGGGGATGAGGGTGCGCCTGAAATCCACGATCAAATCCTGGCCAAGGAATTTGTGTCCATTCTCTCCAACATACCATCCTGACTGGCCTTCCCAGTTGGCCATCACGACCAGAGGTCATATCAGCAATAAAAAAACCTTCTCGTGGTACGCAATCATTCTCCCGGAGTTCATTATCAAGGTGCACAGCACATCTATGTTCGCTGTTTGCAAGATTGATTGTACTGAATTCCTGATATGAGATTGTAACCACATTTCATTACATGGTTCCGTCGGGTACTCACGGACGGTAGGAAATGCGTTGTACCAAAAAAAAAACTGAGTGGCTCAAGGCTTTGTTGTTGTTCAAATGGTATCGCTAGTAGAAATCCACATTGAAAAAACCCATTCCAAATAATGTATTTGTGTCTGAAACTAACATAATTGTGTCTAAAATAAAACTGATTTAATGAAACTGTGTTTGAATCAAGGCTTTGCTGTTCAAATAGTATATCACTACACTAATTAGTGAAATTAGGCTGCCTTAACAATTAGGTTGTCTGACTCTAAAAAAGTTACTTTTCAAGCCATCAAAGTCAATAAAAACTTCTTCATATATTTATATTTGTACACATGAAGGTTCATGAGTTCCAATTACAACAATACCTAATTCCAAAGTAATTCATTCTTGTAAAATAATATTAAATATTTATATAGTGTCAAATGTTGAGAAATTAGTATGGGGCAACCTCATTTCACTATTTAGTGTAGTAGAAATTAACATTGAAGAAATGATTTTAGAGAATGGTTTCGTGTCTAAAACTAATAAAATTGTATTTAAAATAATGCAAATTTAATAGGACTTTGTTTCAATCAACATTGAAATGATCACATTTGTGTTTTAAATAATGCAAATTTAACACAAAACTATGGGGGGTTTTGAGTGTGGATTTCTTCTAGTGTATTCACCTTTATAATCAATATCTTCATTTTAAGTGAGCAATTGTAAGGACCTTTTTTTTTATGTTGCTAGCATGAGGCAAGTGGATTTAGAAATAAAGAATCTCATATATATGACTTAAAAGGTTCAAGACCTGATGATGTGTGTAATTTTATTTAGACATAAAATTTTGGTTTATATTCTCAAATTCAACAATCTAGGCATGATGATTGTAAATTGAGGAGATGAGGCAATTTCTAGTTTAGAATTCTCCAAATTGATAAAATTAATGATCAGATTTAGACGAAATGAAGAAATAGTTGTAGAAAATGTCATTGTATGTATGTAGAGCCTTTTGAGAGTTTTAGATCAATAGGTTGGTATTAAGGTAATATGTAGCTTGCATTTTGAAGTAAGGCATATAGTAAACTTGCCAATCACCGCACGAACAAAATTCAAATCCTTCTCCATATAAATATATAGACTTGCATGTTTTGAAATTTGACATGATTATTAAATTTCATGTTAAGATTCACCTTCAAAAAATAGAATGGAAAAAGATTTCTTCCAACAAATTTTATTGCAATCTAAAGGCGATGAAGCTGAAATCTAGTTAAAAAATTCCTTGCAACCTTTCACCACACGGGGTGTGGTCATTGGGAGGTGATACAAAATTTTGTTCCTATAGCAATTGAATTGGTAGTTGCATCATGCGGTTAGTGTACAGTAAATGGCAACAATTGTTGTATGGTTTTTGGATGTGTGCGGTAAGTGGCAAGTTTACTCTATACATGAGGGATCTATTAAGCAAAATTTTGTTCAAAAGCATATAGAAATTCTTAAGGTAATATTACTCAATAGTTTCTTTTTTCCTAGTGGATGAAATAATGTAGAAAGAAATAATTATTGCAAAATTTTAGGATGTTACAGCTCAATTTGGGATGAATGCCTTTTGGGGAGATGATAAAATGAGTTTTCACCTATGCCTATGCCTATAAATAACTTCTAGTGGAGATTTATTGTCCAAACTAATGAAATAAGAAATCCTTGATTAATAAGTTCAATCAAAATTTATTCTTTATGGAACAATGAGAGTAGAACATATTAGAAATTCTTTGGAATTAGAAATTTGATCAGATTTAGATCACTTGAAGTAGATTTGGTCATAATCTAAGCTATTGTATAAGAAAACACTATCTATAAATCAAGACACTTATCATTACCAAAAGACTTATTGAAGTTAAAATGAAATCTTATCAAAATACTATTTTAGTATTTATTTCTTTAGTTGAATGCCCTTCAAAGTCTATTTTAAAGCATCAAAAAATGATTTTGAAAAATAATGTTTATGATATTTCTACTCAAGACTTTGTTGAAGGAAAATCCATTGCAAATCTTGATTTTTTTAGTATTAAGAGACTCTTGGAGATGTGCCTCACAATGTACCAAAAAGATGATGCCCACATCTTGTAACCCCTCCCCTCCCCTCCTACCAAATAATGTGAGCCATCCAATGTGATTGAGGAATTAAACTCCCCCCCTCGAGACCATCGATTGATGTTCCGCAAAAGGTGCTGAATTATGGTTGTAGATCTTTTTGAGAAAACCCCAGATGCCTTTGGGAACTGTTGATGGAACACCGACTGACGAAAAAAATGGAGTTGTTGATGGAGCTGTTGATGTTGGATAGGGTGTGGAATTGGCAACTTAGGTTCTGCTATGTGTTTGTTCTAGGCTTAGCATTTTGGTTCTGTGGTGAACACGATTTCTGATTATGAAGGGACGGAGCTGGTGAGAGTTTTGTTAGATGAGGATGTTCTTGTTCATGTTTGGATTTTCAACAATGAATGCATTTGTAAAAGAATTCATTTACAATGAATGCATTTGTAAAAGAGGAGGAGTTGGATTGTGTTTCGTTACTATTGAGTTTGTTTTGTTTTGATAGATTAGATTTGGTGCAGGTGATTGGCTTGTTGTTTGGAGTGGAGGCGTCTTCGGAGATCACAGAAGTCTTTGGGTGGAGTTTGACGGTGGAGGTAAGAATCAAAGTTTTGTTATTGGAATTTAGTGTAGAGGTGTTAAGGTGTGTTGTTCTATCTTGATGAGTGTTTAGCGTGGTACTCGTCATTGTTACGACAATCACTTGACTCATGTTTTGGGTTGTTTTGGATTTTGATTGAGAAGTCGGAGTTGTCCTTACGTTGATGATCCTTCTTCCCTCAACGATTTGGCTCATTAATACTGCATGGAGCAGCTCGTTGAGCTACATTAGCAAAGGAGGAAGACTCTAAAGTCACTAGCATTTCTACAAATGAAATTGCTCGTATTGAAAATGCTACACACACGTATTGTTGAAAGCCCAATTTATTGGAAAAAATTGATGCTAAGAAGCCCAATCCATTAAAAAAAAACTCTTTGAAAAAAATTGCTTGAAAAAATGTTGCTCATAAAAAACCACCCACAAAACGATCTCTTGTACAACACAAAGAGATGGAATGCACATTTTGAAATTTTTAGGTGTTAATCTTTGACAATATAGCAATCTCAAATTTTGGCTTTTGTGTCCTTTTTGTCCCCCTTTGAAAAAATTAACAACAAATGGGATGTTGCCACGTGGACCCCTTTAAAAATCCCCTACTGTTTTGGTTGGAAATTGACATTTCCTCACAATGTACTCAAAAGATGCAGTTACTACATTTCTACACTATATACATCGGATCTTAGGGTGAAATTCACATTTGAAATTCATTTAAAAATAAATTATAGAATAGTTTTTAACAATAGGCATTTTGATTATGGTTATGCATGTTATGTCCTTTAAACTCCTATTTGTTTCATGACCTCAATTTTAGATTTGACATGTAACAAGAGGATTAAGAGATTTTCAAATCACTTTCAAGGTCTTTCAAGGTTTTAATACAATAACATCCTCTTGATCAAAACATTATAATCTTTCAATCCTTAATTGATATTGTTGTGTTTTCTTTTCCTCTAAGATCCATAACACACCTAGTTTGAATTTGAATGGTTACAATTTTTTTTAAATTGATAAAAACTTATCAAAACTTGAACTTTTTGTTCATTTTTGAGTGAGCAACAAAGGGTTTTCTTTGAATGCATGTACTTAAAAGTAGACCACGTTTTTAGTTATTTATAGTGACTGTCCTACCTCTTACAAATCTTAAATGTAACTGTTGAAGAACATTTTGAAGTTCCTATTGCTTTGGGCCTTTGCCAAGGACCTGGGGACTGCTTTAATTCTAATTCATAGATTGATGGACAGCTAGAGATTTTTAAACAAATTTTTTTTGGAGGTGACATAAGTTATTGCTTTGGGGAATGATTCGATTCGAAAAATGTATGTTAATCATGTTGAACACCGGCACTTAGTAGTTAAGAGTGCTCTCATGCATAGGGCATAAATATAAAAATATTTTTATTGGTAACACTTCAACAAAATGATCCTTGCTTGACAAAATTGGAAGGCGGAGATTTAAGAGACGGATAAAATCAAGTTATTGTGCCTCAACTAGGAATCACATACCATAAAGTGAACGCAGGTTGCTTACCGAGAGCATTATCAATGGATCACAACCAAGGGGGTGGAAAATTAACTCTAGCTAAAGTCCTGTTGTCCCCTTGGTAGATAAATGACAGTTTGGCAAGTTCCTATGATCTCAATTTTTGATGCAATTCTTTGGAATTTCTTTTGAAAATACAAAAATATGCTAGCTTTATGGGAAAATAAATTTTATTTCAATTGGTGGTTAGGAGAAAAAGTTATGCCACAATAAGCCCCAATTTTAGGTCATCTCGTAGAAAAGTAATCCCACAAAAACTTAAAATAAAAATTTCAATTTTTTTTCTTGTAAATTGTAATTTTGTGATTTTGTCTACATAAAAGATTTTAGTCATTCCATTTGGATCAATGATGTGAAATTTATGAAGCTTCTGGTTTTGCTGGAAACTATAGAAACTTCTTGAGAAAATTACATATTGGATTTGTTTTTGAACTCAATTTTTCAAAAAAAAGAGAAAGTTCCACAATGATTAGTATGATTACTAGAGAAATCTCACCATTTGGGATTCGTGTGTCTCAATTCCATCTACACACTATTAACAATTTAGTTTTTCCTTCAAATTTAAGCCTCCTTCTACTAAACAATTTTTTAAGTATGAAAAGCAAAAGGGTTAAATATTTTTCCCTTAGAACTTCAACTCAATTCTTGAACATAAATTTTTTTGAAACTCAATATCATTAGTGCAAAAGTTTTAAGCTAAGAAGATTCCAAGTCTTATAATCTAATCAATCCATCAAGATTCTATAGAAGAAATGTATACAACGTACCCCAAACACACATTCCTCATTGGGCTTTGCCTTCCTTGTCAACCTTTTTTCTTTCCCCCTAAAATTCCCTCTGCCTCGATGATTGCCTAGTACATAATTCATTTATGCAATATCCCAAAGATCCATGCTTCGAGAATATAACACCCCCCTTCAATTGCCAACAAGTACGAACGAAATCATACTACGACACTTCCGAATAATCACATGGGTTCCATGTTGTGATGCTTGTTGGGTGTAGTCATCCTCTTTCAATTGCCAAATAATAAGAACCAACAAAATCGTACTCCGACACTTGAATAATTCTATGGGTTCCATGTTGCAACGCTTATTAGGTGTAGTTGTGTTGTCAGCAGCTCCGATCAGGGATTGTACAGTCCAAGAGTTCTTTGATCGAGGAGTGAGTGGTCCCGCAAGAGAATGTGGTTAGAATGGGCCGATAAAAGCAGACGTCCAGTCTATGTCATGGGGCTGCCCCCATTGGTGCAAGGCTGGACCGCGGCGCCCGGCCTTGAGCCCGGGTACTTACCTTACCATACCTTACCAAACCTTACCAAACCTTACCCTACACGCTGTCTGTCCTTCAGGTGAAAGTTGGGATGCAGCAATTGCTTGCTAGCAGCAAGTGTCAGTGTAAGAAGGAAGGAAGCCAGCGGAGTAGCCACGGGTACTCCCATTAGCATCACGTATGGTAGAATCACCCATTATCAACCATTTAAGCATTCTATGCATGATCTGGAGTAGTAGAAGGTAATGTTAATTTTTCCTTGGTAGAGAGATAGAAATGATGGGTGGTGTTAAATTTTCATAATTTTTTTTCTTCTTAAATTCAAATTGTTACAAATTTTAGAAGTCAAAGTTTGGCTTTCAAAATGCATTAGAAGAGATCTGACCAAATAGAGGGTTGTTTCACACCTGTTTTTTATGCTGTTCCCACAGCAGTGAGGGCACGGCTAACAATAGTCACCCGTCATAAATTTAAAAAATATTCTTACCAAAAAATTAAAAAAAAATTAAAAAAAAAAAAAAAATCTGGTGTGGTCACCTCCCAACCACATCAGCATGCTATGGTGATGCAGTTCCCCAAGTTCCCTGCTGCCAGAAACTAGCAGCCCTATATTTGGCCAGATCTCTTCTAATGAAGCACATGTGTCATAACAGTGATGACTAGAAGATGGTTAAAACCAAGAAACCAATGGTTAGTTATCAGTCATCTTTGTTGAATTCCCCATTACCTATATATTGTCCATTGGACCTGGCTGGTAATGGGTGGTTCTACCATAGCAAGGACTCATGATGTGTGAGACGGACTAAAGGCAGGTACTAACTTATGTGAGCTTGCTAGCAGGTGATGGAGGCTTCTTGATGAGGGCCTCCAATTGTTTCCCCAGATTTTATTTATTTATATATATATATATATATATATATATATATATATATATATATATATATATATATATATATATATATATAAACATGCCCAATCAACATGTGTTATATGCCCATTATTAATATGCTTGCCCATTATTTGCCATCATTATTTTTTGTTAGCATTCCTCCTTCTGGTTGCACTTGCAACAACCTTGACTGGAGGTGCAGGGAAAATGGGTACTGTGTGTGTGTTCTCCCCTTGAATACTCATCACGGATTTAAAAAAAGTTACATGGAAATGAAATGAATATGGTAGTCATGGGAGGCAAGAGATGTCCATTTCAAGAGGAACGAAAGAAAAAGGGGAAGCTACAAGAAGCTACCAGCTTGTGGGCTAAGCCCTCAACCGGAAAAGCTCAAAAATTGGGGTTTAAAATTCATGTTGGAATTCAAATAAGAAAATAGAGAATGCAAGAGAGAATGCGAAACCACATTGTGGAATAGACGAGGGGCTTCTGGTCTGGACCAAACTGGGAGAATAAGGGGAGAAGCTTTGAGCCAGCGGTCCCAGGAGGAAGCTAGGGTGTGATGCAATGACATCACAGGGTTGTAAATTTTCTCCTTTGCATCAAAAAATGGACCAAAGGAGTAGCACATGCTGATTGGATGGAAATAAAGCTCAAACCCATAATGCTTACATTGGTCTAACATCCAACCAGATTGTCTTTGTTTTTGTGATGGCAAGGCTCGATCCTAAACTCAAACTATTTATCCTATTAGGCTAAATACATGCCAAGTTTCAAAAGTTGATGAGGTTTCTTGCAAAAGATGCCCTAAAGATGTCTGAGTTGCACAAACTACCTGTGTTTTGCAGCACCATTACTTTTTTTTTTTTAAACACATGGACAATTTCCATTGCTCCTGTGGTTTGTTGTACTACTTCCCACTATCAAGTCCCTGAAGATTTGTTTTTTTCTTTTCAGCAGCATTACTTTTCATCCAAGCATCTAATTTAATTTTTTTTTTCTTCCAATATAGGATCAATGAACACACCTTGTGTGAAAAATTTCAAAAACATCCATTCAAAATTGACTTTGTAGAAACCTCCCCAGATATTCAATTGTCCATTCAACGGACAATTGTCCTCTAGGGGGGTTACGAATATCATGAAGTATCGAACCATCAACTACCAACAGTGTTTCTGGAACTTTAGCAGAAAGTCGAATATTCGTGCTCAGTTGTTGGAGGGTAGGGCCTTCCCTCCCTGGACTTCCTTTACCACAACTAAGTTACAGAATATTCTCTCATTCTCGAATATTTTAGCAAAGTACTCATGTTGTCCTTGCTACATTTCTCAAATATCTTCCATCAGACCGTGTACTTGAGTCTAGAGAAATACAAAACAATTAGAATTATTTGCAGTGCATTAAGATCATGAAAGATTCTGTAGCTCAATACAGAACATTCTTTGGTACCTGATAACCTTCAACCACAACTGATAATGTTGAAATCATCAAGCAAGCCCAGCCTGGGAACAAATAGTGAATATGAATCCTGCTGATTCCATTTACGAGAAATGGCTTTTCTTATTGATTATGGAGTCCACCAAATATATGTGGGCCCAACGGGCACCTTGCCTCCTCCTGTAGCGTTGTTCATGATATAAGAAATGGAATCAATGTGCACAACGTCCATCCTGACGCCCCATTAATATGAATAAAACACCACGCCAGTCAGCTATGACAAGTAAAACAATGTCAGCAGAGTGCTTTAAGCATTTCAAAAACACCATCATAGTCAACTATTGCAAGAGAAAGAAGATGAGTCGATTGCTTTAAGCATCTCACGCATACCTTACGAGAGTAAGATTCCATGTCCACAGACCTAGGACTGAAAAGGCTGGATTCCCGCCGTTACAATTATTGGTGGTCCCAAAGTCTACACCATGAAGATCGCTCCAAAAGTGATTCGCACTCCATTCCTTTCGTTTGGGATAGCTTGCGGGACTCTCAAGCTCGTGCATCCAAAGCTTGGCTAGGAAGACCCCTGTGGTATTGACAATGACAGATATCCACTATGCACTAAAAAAGGGAGGAGAGTCTTACTCGCAGAATAGAGAGGACTTCAATTGTTGCAGCCAAAACATCCCAGAAATTTGGAATGTGAAGATGAAGATATACACACCAGTTGAATATGTGATTTTCCTCCGTTGGTCTCAAGTTTCTTCTAAAACGTCTAAAGGCCGAACTCAACAAGGTTGGACAGCTGCATCCGTACTCAAATACGTGAAAAGAGCACCTTCTCAGTGTACTACTTTATCCTAAAGTGGGGTTCACTAGATTTCATCCACTAGTACCTCCTAAATCTCAAGTTTCGTCACATACCAAATACAAACTCCACAATTTTAGAGACGGTAGATTTGGCTGGCGTCGCAAGCACACCAGTTGATCGAGGTCCACTTTCTGAATTACGCTGCACATAATACGGGCGCTGCGAAGCCTGCCCACTGGCATTCGCCGTACCCCAGCCAGGTGCTCGAGGAGCGAGAGCCATTGAGGCTGGGTGTTCTCGCTTGTCCGTCAGAACTTGACGCTGAACTGGGTCCAAAGACTTGACGCCTACAATGAGAGATCCATTAAGAAGCATTCCATCCTTCAGCAACGCCTTCTTCGCATCATACCGGTTCTGAAACATTAAAAAAACCCAACATTTGTAAGTCCCCTGCCTGATTACAGGGAAATAAGGTAACCGAACCTAAAAACAACACTTAAGACGCTGAGTATTATTAGGACCAAATCTTTATTGGTTCATGTTAGCAACTCTAAGGGGATTAAAATGCACCAATGTATACCTTCTTTCGATATTGTACACAAAAAAGTTGCAAAGATTCAAAGTTTTTAATGGTAGACAACCTAAAATCGACACGAGTTCTGATGTGAAGGTCGTGTACATTCCAAACTCAAGAAATTCTCATTGTGCAAGATTTTAGGGTGTCGCATTTAGGTAAGTGTCACAATCAGATACCTCTACCTTAGCTGAAGGAAAGACAACCATCCTCAAAAATAAAGATTAAGTCCACAGGTGAAGAAGACAGACCTGATATTGAATGTGCACCCAATTGGCACCACCAGGTCCAGACACATGATCCACAATAGGGCCACATTTCTCAAACTCACGCATGACTGTATTTGTTTCTTCTGCCCCAAATCTGCAAATAGAGAACCACCAGCCACACAAGTTGAGCACTCATGCTCGGAAAATGCTGCATTAGAAAGTGGTGAAAGCATGACTTCGTTAAATGTCTATGATCACTCATCTTCGAATGAAAATTGGGTTGTCTAATATCCTTTCAATACTGGATTACAACCTCCCACTTTCAAATATTTCATAAGAAATTCATACATAGTGATCAAAATTTTTATCCCGAAGTGTGTTCGGCATTTGCAGTAACAAGAGTGATCCCTCAAGTGAGCTCAAAGTGATCTTCCAAAAAAAGGAGGCTCGTGCTTAAAATGGTTGAGTAACGCAAATAGCATCTTCTACCTTATGTGAAAATCATCTCAGATCAATAAAAACTATCATCACAAAATACTCTCCCCACTAGATTCACAAAGTTATTAATGTTAAATTAACAGACATTAGATTCTCAAAGTTCTCATGTTAAGTTAACGTTAAGTGTCATGCAAATGATGTCAAATAGATTTCACTGTGACAGTAGTGTCATTGGCATTCACTTGATATTAAATTGGTAACAATTAAATTAACATTAAGTCAACATAAACTCGATAATAATTCAACATCATTTTATATAAACGTCACATTAGATTAACCATTGATAACATTTTAAAGGGGGAGATCTACTGAGATGTTCATTATCAACAAATTCGTCGCTTGATTACGCATATGAACGCCATATGCCACATCGATTGAGACACGAAATTTATGCAACAAAAGTGGAGGCAGAACAGTTACCCGAACACGGTGACCCACTCATCGCCTTCCACAACATCAGCTGCAACGCCAGAGCGCTGGACCTCAGGTCGCACGACATCTCTTGGAGGCTCTAACGCAAGCAAACCCCCGGGCTGCGTTTGCTGTGGTTGCACAACACCAGACACGGGACTTCCCCCATCTTTCTCTCTCCCTACAATCCCATCACCGCGATCCCTCGAAGACGACCACCAAATTGGACTCGCAGCTGACTGATTCTGGGGTGGCGTCGGGGGAGAAGCCGAAGAAAGCATGATGGGGTCCGGATAATTGTAGCTGTTGAACCCCCCTCCTTGCTGTACATTGCTCAGTGGGGTCCTCGTGACAGAGTCTGGGTTTCGATATGACTGATCGGATGGATCCAAGGATCTTTCCATTCGATCCTCCAAAGTGAACATCGGAGGTGGAGGTGGATCCACTCCGCCGACATTCTCTCGCCATAGCGCTGCTGCGGCCGCTGCTTGCCCTGGTGTACCGAGCTCCCTGCGAGATGCGGGAGTTCGAGTCACAGGGGAGGCTGATAAATCTCGGTAGAAGAGAGACTGGGACCTCCCGCCTCTACTGGCGCTCCGCGGCAGCGTGCCTGGAGTGTTCATGACGATGGGTTGATCGCCGCTGAGAGGGCTCCAGAGCCCTAATCTCTGCTCCTGATTTCTCCTGGTCATGAAGAAGCGCAGAATGAGATCAACTCCGACTACTACACTCGTCAACGATTTTCGCATTGTTCTCTACAACTTCTTTAACAGACATGACGAGTAAAATTTCCGGAAGAACAAGCGTTTCGGGGGCGTCTTGCATCTAAACGATGCCATGAACGTCGAAATGCATCACTTACCTTTACCATGCAATGAAATTGCATACATAGGGATTCAAATTGAAAAACGGAAAGGAAACTGTGACAAACAGCCTGGCAATTTATCCTATAACCCCTAAACCACACAAATGGCGAAAGAAGCACCGGTTCAAACTGTATTTGCCCAGACGACAGATAGCAGGCGAAGGCTCTAGCACCGAAAACTCATTGCAACAACGATCATCCTCAAAGCTACCCGCACTTGAAGTTCATGTTCAAGAAACTTCACCCATGCGCGTTAGGACACCTGAATCTAAACAATGATATAAACTTCACAAAGCATCAGTCACCTCAACAAGACTACAAAAGAGCACATCTCCATGAACATGGAGAAGGAGATGAGCCGAACATTCTTGTGATTTGTTCATAAACCCTAAATCCAACAAATGGAAGTCCAAGCAAAACGGCGGAAAAACAAAACCAGAGCACTGATTCAACTAACACCGGACGAAGCAGTGACGAAACTGATAGCTGACAATGGCACAAGCACAGCAAAGTGGTTGCAACAACAACGGTCACCATCAATTCTCTCAGTTCTAGAGGCTCAAATCCAAGAAGCTTCACCCACGAGTATTGGGGCACCTAAATCTGAACAGTGTTGCGAACCACTAACCGCATCACTGACATCAACAAAAACCTATATGCAGGGATTCTACATGACAATGGGGAGGACGACGTGCCGAAAATTCTTGTGATTGTTCATAAACCCTAAATCAAACAAGTGGACGTCCAAGCAAAACGACGGGAAAAAAGCCACCTGAGAGCTGATTCTAAAAACACCAGACGAAGCAATGACGAAACAGATTAGCTGCCAATGGCATTGACACTGCCAAGTAGTTGGAACAATGACGGTCACCTCCAATTCTGTCCGTCCCGGAAGCTCAATTTCAAAAAATGTGACTCACCAGCACCACGACGTCGATCGCCTCAGGCAACGCAAGTCCTTCAATCGCAGACTTCCGGATTATGGTGCAGCTCAGGATTCGAAAGGAGTCCCTCGCTGCACTGTGCAGACGTGCTCACAGGGAGCGGAGTAAGAGAACCCTAAAATCGGGTATGAACCTGGCGAGCAAGCTGTCAAGTAATTTGAATGTGATATGTGACACAGGCCTCCTTAATATCACATTCTATAATGTCACGTCGTCTGTTCTCTTGTCATATTCTGTAATATCACAGCAATTTTTCCCTAGTATCACCACAGTAGTTCTCTCCTCAGAGTCTCTAATTTCAAATCTTCCCTCATCACGTTCCTCTTATATCACACCTTCATAATGGACAGGCCCCATGACCACTTTTCAAACTTCAAAACCCATCTACTCTGTATGCTCCCATTTTGCAACTCAATATGCATGAAATTTATATATATATTTTTTCAAAGATGAAATTACATATTTTCTAAAAAATTCAGAAAATTCATATATTTTACAAAATTCTAAAATTACCACAAATGTTTGAAAAAATTGAAAACGATTCATACTAATGCGCTTAAAAAATCTCAAATTTTCACTACAATCATATGTGATATTGTAGAACATCATGGCTTAAATGAAATTACAATGTCATTAGAAAATTAGCATACCATGCCTATAGACCCAATGATCATATTGAAACAATATATTGCATTTGAAGAGTTTTTCTATTTTTCAAATTTTAGAAGAAAGTAGATGTTCATTTCATTAGTTGGATTTCAAATCCATTAATATTATTTACATGTCTAAAATTTAGATCAAGACCATGGAGGTAGAAAGGCCCAAAATACACTATAAGTTGTACCATAGATTAAGCATCTTCTTCAATAAAAGAATCAACTATACTAATTTGAGTGAAGTTTAAAAATCATCCATTGCATATGTCATCAAGGAATTCTATAAAGAAACCCCAATAAAGAATTTCAATTTTTTGGACCTAGAGGCTCTTAGAAAGTCATCCAATTTTCAAAATCTCAAGTGTTTCAGGTTAACCCTTGAAATGTTGAGCCTATGACTACAAAGTTGGAGGTTAAATTCTAGTACTATGTATGCTCCCATTTAGCAACTACATGTTAACAAAAAAAATATGGATATCTTTCAAAGATGAAATTACATTTCTTCTTTACTTCACAAAGAAAATTAGTTTTCTTGTGTTGAGATTTTTTGAAGAAAAAACAAAGAAAAATCATATAAAATAGAAAATTATCTCAAAAAATCTGAAAATTTTACATGTGTACACTATAGTGAAGAACATCATGGTATAAATTCAATTTCCGTGTCATTCTATAATTTGAATTTAGTAGACATTAAAAGTACATCTAAAGTTCAAATTGTGATAAAATACTCAATTTTAGGATTTTTTTTTCAAAATTCAAATTAGAGTTTAAACTAGAGTAGATGATCTTCATTTCATTAGTTGGGCTCAAATTTTTTTTAAATCATTTTAATGGAGAAGTTTCAAATTTAGAGCAAGGAACAACTTTCCAATATATACTAATTTCTCCTTTACTTCAAGATAAACATTAACAAGACTACAAACTCAATTGCATACTCTTCCTAAGCAACTATGAAAGATCAACAAGAAAAAATTGGATGAAATAGTGCTTGTGGTTTTTATCCACATCACTACATTAATTGTCATCCAAAGGCAACAAAAATGGCTCATGTGGTGTTATAGGGATAATTCCCTCATGAATATGGATAAATGCCATGCGTTATCATGAATTTCCAACTAAATCTATCCCATATATTATACTTGTTGGGCCCCTAATTAACACTAATGCTTTAATCTGTATGCTAAAAAAATTGAGAAAATTTCTAAACTACTTTGGATTTTTGAATTAAAAATTAAAAAATTAAAAAAATCTAATATCAAAAAGAAAAAATCCTTTATGTTACATTGACCTCCACCTTTGGCATGATATCTAGAGTTTCCTTTTAAAAAATCCTAAATCCTTCTGGAAAATTAGAGCTTGTATCATGGTGATTCTACAACTACTTTTGGACTAAGGTAGACAAAGCCATTATGAACCAAAGCCCAATTCATGTCCCTAATTGTAGACCCAATGTCACTTGAACACCATCATTTAGCTTCTACGCATAACAATAATTCTTGCAATATTCCATAATAAGAAGTGACACTTTTGGCCATTATTTTTGGAACCATGTAGGGGATTAAGAGACACATTAGCATCCAAGAGGGCAAAAAAAGTTTCCCCTAGGCAAGAGCCCTTTGGGATTTACAATAGGAATCTATGTGATTTTTGCTTTGACCACCTATAATGTAATTTTTTTTTCAAAAATGGTTTGATGAAAGTATATTTGGAATATTTCCTAATTTTCCATTTCAGAGCTAAGAAAAATGTATGAATCCAATAAATGTAACTATGAGGAGTTACCCAATGGTTCATAACAGACTTCCTAACTGAATCTCTCTAAATTATAAATCCCAAGTATCTTATATAGTGATTGGTTATTCTTGAATTGTAGATTTAATGTGTATGGTTAAAAATTACTTCTAGCTCTCACTCTAATTGTGACCCATTTATAAATTTGACCCCTTTTAGATTCTTGCTCAAAATGTACAACTTCTATTCACAAGAATTTAAGGTCAATTTCTTATACACCTATTTTGAACACTTTGAAAATTCATACTAACAAAATTTTTTTAATAATTTATTCATATGGGAATCCATGTTTTATCCTCAAGAGGATTCAACAAATTTTAAACAATTTAATAATAGGAACTATGTTAAAATGCTCACTGAGATGAGAAATTATAAAATATTACTCCCTTTGTTTTTGAAGAAGAACCTTGTTTCTTTTGTATTTTATAGAGGAAACATGGGTGGTTTTCATGAACACAGGGAGTACATACTTATGTTCTAATTTCAAAGTTCATCAAAGATGAAAAGGGTTTTATACTTACGCTTGGATGTTCACAAAGCATTCTTCTAAGTACTATCCGTGTTTTCACAAGAGTTTTGTAACTAAAATCGTTTTTTTGTAAATTTTTATTGAAAGATGAGAAGATGCCGCATCTAACCCAATTTGTGTTATACTTTTCGAACTCTTATTGAATTAATTATGAATTTTTGTACCGGGGTCCTGACTCCATCGACCCCAACTTACTACTTTTCCTTTTTCAGTCAGTGCTGCTGAACTCCATATTATCACGTGGGCGTCTGGGCTTTCAGTTCGCATTCCAAGCTTACCATTCCGTCGCTTTCGTCGTCTCCAGCTGCGAGTGAAGCGAGCATTCATCTTATTGTACTCTTTTTCTTTGATTCCCACTGCACATTTTTCGATCAATCCACGTTGAAGCTCGTGGAGAACATAAATGCTCGTTGACGTGAGTCGGTATCAATCCAGGTTATCGCCTCTGAGACGCGCGGGGCAGGATTTGAGGTCATTTTGAGATTCCCTTGGGAAGGAACTTGGTGTATGATATGCGTGCTTGCTGCGGACGAGGAAAATGTTGCGAGAATCGAAATGAAGGTTTTGAGCAGAAGGTAGAGCTCGATAGGGTTAGATGGCAAGATTTGGAGGCGTCTGGAGGCGGTATCGCTCTTCTTCCAGGTACGATTGCAGTTTGAATCATTCGGGAGATCATACCCTAAATTCTGCTTAGGATTTTTCTTTTTTTCTTTTACTTTGGGAAGAGTCGTTGTCGAAATTCTGATTCTTCGAAATCGAGGTGATATAGGCACAAAAATACCCCGGGAGTAATTGTAATTCAAGGGTTTAGTAAGGGTAAAAGAAGCTTCGGTATCCCTCTGTGCAAAAGCACCCGGGGAGACTTTTAGGGTTGAATGGCTGTGACTGGGCTCAAAAGTTGGGTTCTTGAAGGTTGCATTGTGCTGCCAATTTGGTACATTTTACCTAAAGGAGTGTTATTGGAACTTGGCTTGATAAAATTGTTCATTCGAAGCAAGTTGGACACGGTTTCGCGCCGAGTGCCGGATTTGGAAGTGAGGGCTTGCTCCTCTATTGAAGGTTCAACTCCATCTGGAGTGTTGGAATCTTATCAATGGCGTTTCCTAACCCCGGAATTCATTGTTATAGTGGTTTCGTGTAGGTTATGTCAGAGCCTTGTTTTGGTTCACTTGTATTTTATTTTTTGACAGGCTCTTTCAATGTTCTTCACCGATTCTGGTGATCAATGAAGTTTGGCCTTGTCTGAATTATAATTTTTACGGTATTGATCAATTGACTTGGTCATTTCAAAACCATGAAATCTCGATCCTTTATTTAAGGGTTAATGGCACATACGAAGGACTGCTGATGTTCTGATTGAACGGGTGTGCAGGCGATGATAACCATTTTGATTAAGGTGCCAAAAGCTCTCGCTCAATTTTAGGGCAATTGAGGGAGTGTATAGTTCGCCATGGCGCAGCGAGCGATTCCTTTAAGGGTATTAATGCCAGCACCCATACCCTTCCCAGGCCCTGCGACATCAAAAAAGAAGAAAGGAGGATCTGCAGGGACAGTGGGAGCTTTGTTTCGGAATGTGCTCGGCGACAGAGAGCAGCTCTCTCCTTATGTATCCACTGCGCCCAAGTTGACCGCTCTGGTAAAATCTCCTCTCCAGTTCATCATTGCTGATGCCAAGACTCGGAAGATTGGCATGTTTCTCTTACTGAGCACGGCTTTCATGGTGGTGGAGTTCGTGTATGGGTTCCACAGCAACAGCTTGGGACTCGTCTCTGATGCTTGCCACATGCTCTTCGACTGTGCTGCATTGGCCATTGGGCTCTATGCTTCTTACATTTCGAAGCTTCAGGCGAACGCTAGGTTTAACTATGGGTACGGCCGGTTTGAAGTCATTTCTGGGTACATGAATGCGGTGTTTCTTATCTTGGTGGCTTCTCTCATTGTGTTGGAGTCTCTGGAAAGGATACTTGACCCTCCTCAGATTGCAACCGACAGCTTGTTGGTGGTGTCCATAGGGGGTTTTTTGGTGAACGTTGTGGGGCTGATGTTCTTCCACGAAGCTCATCATCATCATCCAGGCGGACATCATCATCATCATGGACATTCCCATGCCAAGAAAGAATTGCCGAGAACTGTCAGAGCGAAGGGTGGCGATTATAAAGTGCTGGATGTGGAAGATGAGCACAATTATCAAAATAGTTTGGTGCAACGCCACCAAACACATGTACATAGCTCACAGGATGCAGGTTTTAGTCATGCACATGTTGATGACATTCATCACAGAGACCAGCATAATCAAAATCATAGTAGCTCATGTAGTCACGATCATGGGCATGACCATGGTCACGGTCATAGTCAGGAACATGATCATGGTCATGGGCACAAGCAGGAGCATGTTCATGAGCATAGCAATGACCATGGGCATGAGCACAAGCACAACGATCATGATCATGATCACGATCACGAGGTTGAACATGACCATACAGACCACAACATGCAGGGTATGTTTCTGCATATCTTGGCAGATACATTAGGAAGTATTGGGGTGGTGGTTTCTACGTTACTTATCCAGTACAAAGGCTGGTACTTGGCAGATCCTGCCTGCTCCATTTTCATTTCAGTGCTCATTATTGCATCAGTAATTCCTTTGATCAAGGGCTCAGCTGAGATGCTGCTGCAGAGAATGCCACGAGCAACTGAGAGACGCATCCAGCACTCTATGAAACAGGTGGCTGCTATTGATGGTGTTTGGAGTTGCCAAGCTTTACATGTTTGGAATTTCACCAGTGCTGAGATTATTGGCAGCTTACACGTTCTTGCTACCCGAGGGGCTGATAGGGAGCAGTTAAGAGTTGCAGTTGCTGGAACATTGAAGAAAGCTGGAATTACCGATCTTTCTCTTCAGGTTGAGACAGTATAGACTTTTATTTGCTCCTCCAGGATGGACAAGTTGTTGCAGTCATTCCACAAGTAAGTCTGGTATGCACACTTTTCATACATTGTCAATGGAGCAAAACTTAGAAGTATTGTTGTAGTGCAAGTAATGTATCAAACAACAATCCCTGCAACATGTAATGCAGAATTTTTGATGTTCATAGATGCCAGGAGTTTCATAGTGAGATTTTTCGAAGTGCTCTATAACAGCCATTCACAGGACAATGTACTTCAGCCAGGATTTAAATGTAGGATGAATCCTTGATGCCATTTTTCCAAGTTCCATCATTCTCTTTCTCATGCCCATCTTGATCAGTGGTCTTCTCTCTTTTTCTACTCAGAAATATACTACTCATTTGCAGAACTTCAGGATAAATGAGAATCCTGTGTTCATAGTCAAGCTTCAAAAATGAGAGTTCTGTGTGGCTATGAGTCTCAGGTTGCCATGATGACCAGCTTTGTGGCATGCATCTTTATTGATGTATTCTTGAGCATTGCCTTCTGTCATATATGTGAAGTGGTTCAGAGACCTGGAGTTCATAGTGGTGGTAGAGGCCCATGCTTGCAAGTGGGTTAATTCTATTCAGGAAAACTGGATACTTGGACTTTGATGATCTTCTGAAGCTTGGCACAAATGGCATTGTTCAAACATCTGCAAAGTGCAAGGAAACTTCAACACAAGTTTTTTGTTATTTTTGTTTTGAATATAGAGGGTAGGTAGGCCACTTATTTGCCCTACCCATGCAACTCAACTCACTGTGCATACTCCACCCAATCGCAACTTTTCTAGTGTGCTAAAGTAAAATGTCATTTATGATGACAAACAAAAGCATAATAACCATCTATTATGATCATTTTTTAATTGTAGGAAAAGAATAGTGTTTGGAAGACTTGTCAAATCTTCCCAACTTGTTGCATTTCTAGTCTTTACCTTCTAATTAAATAAATGACTTGCCATTAGTAACCAAGCCTTAGTTTACTCCATATATTATCCTTTGACATGCAAGATTTAGAAGGAGAGCATGATTCAACAAGTGCCTTCAAATCCTATTTGACCATATCTTATCCTTCTATGGGTCATGTATAACCTTTATTTACTTGCTTGAAGTTAGTGTGTATGAGATGGCAATTCATAGGGAGAGACACAACCTCTAAAGTGCATGAAAGGTGTATCAAAAACAACCTTGTGCAAGGTTCCAACTCTTAGGGCACTTGGAACTGAAGGTTGGTAAGAAGGCCCAACATTGCCAATACCAAACTAGAGAAGCAAACTTTATATACAATTTTGGTGTCAATACTTGTATCTCCATTACACTATGGAACTACTAGAGAGAAGCTCATTGGCTTTCCAAGGCCAAAATTAATGGCACACGGAGATTGACGCCAAAGGTCAACAAATCTTTCATGTAACCATTTATTTGGGGGGCTTTAGAAGGCCCCAACTCTCCTAAGTTGAGAAAAGTATTTTTTGTGTGAAACATGGAAGTTAGACCACCTCATCCTTTGGGAGAGCATTTTTCTAAATATTCAATGGGCTCTCTTCAAATTAAAAGAAACCAGTCTACAGTTGGTCAATATATTATATTATAGTTTCATCTGTTTTTTTCAATTTGGATCAATTTGCCCTATCCAAGATTATCTGAAGGTACATTTAGACTCCCAATACAAAAGTAATGGGTGTTTCAAGTTTTGGCAATGGTTTACACAACATTCATGCAATTCAAGGAGTCAAACTGGGGTGGATGGGGAGGTCACTACATATTATATTTTCCATATGCATACATTTAAAGACTATTTTACGGGGGAAAGTATTATATTTAAAAAAAAAATTTATAGTACCCTATAGTTACCTAATTTTCTAAGATGAATTATTCTAGATGAGGGTATTGTTGTTTAAAACTTTCACTTATTTTTTTCATACAACTTTGTTAGTTTAAAAGTTTTCTATTTTTCTTCATAGTTGCCAAATTTAGGAACTTAACAAAAAATTATATAGGCAACGACTAGACAAGCTCTTACCAATACCATTAGTGCATTCATGAGAAAATATTGCAAATTTTTGCTAATAGAATAATAGTAACCATTTTAGATGTGGACAAAGTATTTAGCAAGACAACAACATTGCAGAGTTATTGTAGCATTTACCCTACTTCCCTACAACATAACATTGCAAATACAAGAATGAGTTTTTAGGATTTAGTGAAACCATTGTGTGATACTCAACATGGAATGCTAAATATGAAAAAGGACTTCATTATTTAACATCACAAAAATAATATAGTGGAAAAAAAGAGCAAAATTGAAGCACCAAAACTCGCAAATTTCCATGAAGAATAGCCAACCACATTTGCTATTTCGAACAAAAGTAAATTCTTGCAATTATTGATTTATGACAAAGTAGCAAGAAGAATTAGAAAACTTGCAAGAACAATATACTTCCATGCTAGGAGAATACATTACAGTACCATGACCTAGCCTACCCACCCTACACATCAAAAAACAAAAAGAAGATCCACCTTCAATACCTACTCATGGCCAACTCAGACCACTAGTACAAATGTATGCTAAAAAACCAATGGTTTGAAATGGTTTAGTGTTCAATTTTTTAATTTAAAATGAAATTGTGCTAGTTTCAAAGCACATTAAGTACAAAACCATTTCAAACCATGGTTTTTTTAACATGGATTTGTACTAGTAGATAGAGATGAGACCTCCTCCAATGCATATTGCAGTACTTGTGCAAGACAATGGCCACACTAAAACGCTCAAGTATAAGCAAAGAAAACAAATGTAACCCTAAAGCTCCAAACTTATAAACTGGATTTGTAAGCATAAGAGGTGCATATAATTGAGCAACACAACCAAGTAGGATTTTGCAAATGGTCTCCACTCAAAAAGACACTTTTGTATGCTAAACTAACATAATTTCTACTTTCATTAAGAGTTGCAAACATAACTTCTTGGACATGTAAACTTTTTGAACTCACGCTAATAGGCTTATTTTTAGACAAGTCTTCCTCCAATAATTGCAAAAGGAATCTGATATGATATGAGGCCTATATTATTTTTATAAGGCTTCATATATCCAATCTAAGATAGTGGATGATTGCCACACCCTATATTTGTTATAACTCCACTGATGAATTCCTTAACTAGCCCTCTTTGAAAGAAGTAAAAAAATTCATTTTTTGGCTTGAGATTTATTAAAATACCCTATTTGGACTCATGAATATTTTTAAGACTAATCCCTAGTGACTTTCCCAAGACATCTTGCCAAACATTGGCTATTATAGCAAATGATCTTTTTTTTGAAGTGGCATTTGGATAATAGCTCCAAACTCAAGCTATTTTAGAAGTCCAAAATCTCTAGTTCCTAAGGGAAGATTTGAGGGCATTTAGAGACTATTTCAAGCCCGCTTTCCATGTTATGAACCAATGATTGTTGGCCAGAATTTTTATAATTCCAAATAAAAAATTCCATATTTTTATATTTTTTTTAAATAATTGAAAAAAATAAAATCATAATAATTTTAATTTTTTTTAAATTGAAAAAATGAAAGTTTTATTATTTGACATAGCAATGTCTTGACCATGTCAAATTGCTTATATGGTAGAGTTCCTAGAATTTTCCTAGTTCAAAAACTTGTGGTCTTTTGAAGGCCCCAAAAATCTTCAAATATGATATTTGTCGCACAAGGTATGGCCTAGAATTGTAGCCAATGTATAAGTGAAATATTTTACACTTTTGCCTAGAGTAATTTTTTAAAAGGCTAAAGTCCCATTGTTCCTACAAGGGACAAAATGGATTTTGGTAGGCTCCTACGATCTCAATTTTGTCATGGTTATGTAAAACTTTTCATTATAATTTAAAAAAACATTAACTTTGGGATATATTGTTTTCATTTTAGTTGGTACCTATTGTCTAAGAACAAAAGTTATATCTCAATAACTTCAAACGATTGAGCCTGACAATAAACAAATATTAAAAAATTGAAAGAAAAAATTCAAAAATTTATTTCTTATAGATTCTTCCCTCCATCCCATAATGATCTTCTTGTAGGTATAGATTTTTTGTCCCCAAAAGATCTTCATGTTGTGACATAAGAGGAAGGGTCTAAAAATGAAGTCTTGGGAATTGCACAATCTTTTAGTAAAAATTGGCTAGAGTACTTTATTAAGCTAATCCCATCTCCCTACCAAATTGGTCCCATCTCCTATCAATCAAAACAAAACTAGCTCCACAACCTAATCTAAACCAGTCTACCACCACCTAATTTACGCATGCTAAATGTAGATGCCACATACATTTGCATTGATCTAGTTGTAGCCCATCAGGGTGGGAATAAGAAAGGCAACTGTACAACATGGGAATTACACCATGGTGGCCAAATCAATGGCCACTAGTGCTTCCTTATAAGGCCCCCCAAATCTCACTTTCTGGTGTCCTAAACTACATTTTGAAAACTTACCTAGATTTGAAACTACTAGGACAATAGGAGAAAATTGAACTCTATTTACAGATCAAAATAAATTAAAAAAATCATCATTTTCAAGCTTGATCTAGAACATTGTGTCTAATAAGAAGATCATTTTGAGATAGAGGGAGTATATTTTTGTGTACATAAAAATCTTTGATTCATTCCATTTGGATTAGTGTATTTCAATTCCATCTTAGAGCTATTAACAATTTAGTTTTTCCTTCAAACTCATTTTAACTTCTATTTGATATTTTTTTATGAATGAAAATCAATTCTTTTTAAAACTTTTTTATTTCAACTCAATTCTTCAACATAGGAAATTTCTAAATCAATTTTGATAGTGCAAAAATTTGAAGCTAAGAAGATTCAAAGTCTCGTAATCCAATCACACAAGGTGCCAAAAAAAACATTTTCTTCACTTTAAATACAACTATTTTGCAATCTATGTAGTCAAAGTTTCTGAAATTTCTTCCACACATTCTTTGTACTAGTTTAGTGCAAGATCCTATGATTAAATATGTGAAAAATCAATTTTTAAAGTCTCTTGCTCTTTGCGATAAAAATGGCAGTTTTAGTGGTTAGTGATGAAAAAGACCTTGGGAATTTAGGAGTTAAAGACCATTTGGTAGCCCCAATTTTTCAAAATTGTGAAGATGTACCATAAAATGCAAAGGATTAATTCTATGATGCATTTTAAGCAAAAGTTATATCCAAGAAGTTATAAAATATGATTCAAAGTATAAAATTTGTTTCACTAGTATTACACTATTCAATCAATGTATGAGAGAATTGGCAGCTAGAGTAAGATGAACATGTTCATTTCTTCCCAAAATGGTTTGAAATAAGACCTTTAACTAAATAGTTGGTCCAAATCTAGAATTTTTCTATCGTATGTTCACGCACAAATAATAGACTAGAAAAATAAATGAAAATATAAATATTGTATGATTTGACTCAACTTTCTCTCTAGGCACTACAACTAGAATATATGTTTCAATAAAATTTGAAACAATAACCAAAAATTATTTTTAAGCTCAAGATATTAATCTCGAAAGCATCGGATGATTATTGAATGTATGCACATGATCTCAAATAGATGCATATGAAGTCATTTTTTTAATAGATGTTCTTCAAATTTTGACAAGACATGTGAATATGTACCCTCTAAGTAAGAATATAATGTTTTTCTGATTGGGTGTATGGATCAAAAGTTATGTTGTCTTAAAATTTTGAAGCAACTTTAGGCAATATGCACAAAACTCCTCCTATAATTTTGAAATTTGGTAGGTATGTAATTGATATGATACAAGATGCAAATGTCCTAAAAAAAACCCCATGTGTACTATAAAAATCTCACTCTAGGAAGTGTGAAATTTTCTTGACCTTGTCAAGCAAGGTTGGAATAAATTTTTTTTTCTAACTTCAAATTTTATAATCGTTCAATCCATGTGGTTAAAATTTATGAATTTTTTTCTGCACATTCCCATAGAGGTCTATTACAGATTTGTATGGTTGAATTTTGGAAAAAAAATCATTTTTCATTTTTTTCACACAACCCTGAAAAATGTTAGTTTTTCATATTTTGTGCCCAAAATGTGCCTTGGTCCTTTAGGAGTTAAGTTCTTCAAGAAAGTTCTAAAATTTTTGCATTATGTGGAATTTTAATGAAAGCATAAAGTAGTCTTTTTATCATAAAAATGTTGTAAATATTTAGTACATGTCCTTCAAGCATTAAATTTTTCATGAGATTACAAATCATTGAACTTCAACATTCACTAGAAAAATGCCTATTCTATGTTGGGTTTTGCACAAACATTGTTCTAGTTTGCAATTCATCTATATAACTCCTCGAAAATGGACAAATGAAACTTTGTTGTTATGTGGGAGTTATTCACATTTGAATTTGTACATCATCCCCTATTTAGATGTTAGGGCATTATTGAGTTAGAGGATTAATCCACAAATCCCCCTTCTAGTGTATTTTAATCACTTGTTATTTTGTACTCTAGATGTGAATTTTAGCAATAAAAATGATATTTTGAGCTTGTGCCTAACTATTGAAATGAAGATTATCAAGTGAAGTTTCCACTCCAATTTGAAAATTTGAATATTCTATTACTATTTGGACTTTGAGCCTATAACTATGGCTTGATGATTCTATAATTTTATAATGACAAGATAACTTCAACTTATACCATGATGTTATTCATAGGAAAATTTCAAATCTTTCCAACATATTGAGCATTTAATATGAATTTTCTTCACTTTTCATTAAAGAATTAACAATGATTTCAAATTTTCATGATAGAGGTCATGTGATTCCATCTCTGAAAATTAAAAAAATTAAATTTCATTGAAAAATAGCAGCAAACCATTGTCATGGGTCCGTCATTTAAGGATTAAGTCTGTAACAAACTTGTCTGACATTCAGACTGATTAAACTTTATAGTAGAACTGCCCATGACCAACCACTTCAGGAATCTGTGCATGGTCTGGAGCTGTAGAAGGCAACTCTAATTTACAGCCCTATGGACAGATAGAAATCATGGGCATTGCCAAAGTTTAGTAAATTTTTTCCTTCAATTAAAATTGTTATGAATTCTAGAAGCCAAAAGTTGGCCTGCTCCCATCCCCAATACATAGATTCATCCATCACTGTTCATCTAAAGACTCATCTAAAGACTAATGAAGCAGATGTATCATTACAGTGATGGCTAGAAGATGGTGGGAAACCCAAAACTTAATGGTTACCTGTCAGTCATCTCTGTTGAATTTCCCATCACCTATATATTGACCACGGGTTCTGGCTGGTAATGGCCGGTTCTACCATAATATGCCGTCCTCTAAGCAGTCAGGTTGAGAGGCTTAGACTATCCTATCTTAGCAGATATCCACTGACTTCTATGCAACGTTTCTTAGTCAAAGCTGCTGAATTTTCCAGCAGCAATCACCCAATTTGCACACGACAGATACCCCACGGCCATTACGCAACTTGCGGGAAAAGGAGACTAAGATATGTGTTCAAACTTACGTAACCCAGAAATGCAGGTTGGCAGGTCTGAAGCAGAGATGAGAATAGCAACAATAGCATCTGAACTCACACCTAAAAAAAATCGTCTTTAAGAAATCATAAACTCGTCTCAGTCGGAGTTCGGAATGGAGAGCACACCAGCCGTAATCCCAAATTAAGGAGCCACAAGTCATGAACTCCGCTCCTTCTTTACTTGACAATATCATGGAACAACCTCTGAATATGGCGTAATACAAGCGGCATACCGCTCAAACCATCCAGATGGATATATGAATGACTCTTAGGTCATGATTTAGCCCTTGAAATGCTACATGCTCCAAGCACATACGCACAGTCCAGGCGGTAAGAGAACCATCCTCCAAGTCAATGCATACGACGTAATACAAGCTTCAAAGAGTTGCCGATATGGCAGCAGTGCAACACAATCCTCGAAGTATCCAGAGTAGAACCATTCTGGAGAAGCTAGTCATCAGTAGCTCCGCTGAAAGTAACAACTGTCATAAATTTTCCACATCCAAGCAAATTACGTGCTGCATTGCCCCAAAAAATCGCTGTCCAATTGCCAAGCACGAAACCAGAATTCCACACGCAGAAGAGCAGCTTAGAATACGTCCGGGTGAAAGCGTCCCGGCATGGAACTTCCCTCTTGTGCCTGACGAAGATGTAGTGTGAGAGAATAATTGTTCAATTCCAACGTTCGTACTTGTTCCTGATACTGCGAAAGAAGTTGCTTCACTTGCTGAAGCTCCAGTGCTCGTCCTTCGTGGTCTTGCTGTCGCTCGTGTTGGATAGCAACAGCTCTTTTCAGAATCTGATTATCATGCATCAGTCCCCGATTCTGCTCCTTGAGCGCCACATTCTCCTTCTGGATGTCATCAATGACAGCTGCCGAGCGGGATATAACAGTCTTTTCAAATGCCTCAAGTGTATGCATAGCCCTACCTCGCGCACTTTCCAAGTCGCTAGCATTCATCATTTGACTAACCAAAAGCTCCACCCATTTACTTCCTTCTGACTGCGTCTGGCTGGAGGCTTCAGCTTGTTGCACGCCAAATTCGTCTGGGCGGCCTGAGAACGGGTCAGAGGCATGCTGGTCGGAAGCGGCTTGCCGTGACGTAGACAAACGCAGCAGATTCAGGCTCTTAATAGCAGAGTCCAAATCGTTGTTGGAAGCTTCTAACACCTTCTCCACAGCTTGTTCTTCCATGTCGGGGAAGAGGGCATGGAGTTGCGAAAGGAGACAACCCGCCTCAAGGCGGGTGTCGAAAGTCGGGCCACTTCTGGTACCAGAAGATGATGAGAGTGACGGTGTACTGGCAAACCAGGCAGGCGAATTTCCTTGCGCGAACCTCAGGCGCTTGGATACCGGCGGCGAGCTGTGCAAATCCTCAAAGAGCGACCGCTTCCCGCAAACCGCGGCAGACATCGCATCCAACAATCCCCCGGTCTGTCCCTCTCCGTCTTCAATCCCCTCACAAATCCTCCTCCTTCCCCTTCTCCAAACCGCTACCGCAACAGCAAGCCCTTCGCATCGGCTCCTCGACCATGCTCTCTCCCCCCAAACCCTACACCACCTCCACCGTCCTCAATACGCCACAAACCACGAACCAACACCGAACACCACTTCAAAATCCTATAATCGCCGCTCAAAACAAATCCCCGCAAGCAATACCTCACCGCGCCAGCACATCCCACTACATGCAGCAGCAACTCGAAGTAAGGCTTACTCCACCTCGAAGATGCTCCCGCTCGAGATACTCCACCAAATTGAGCAAAACTAAGGACGCTGCAAACCTCAGGCCAGCTGCGAGCCACCTAGCACGGGTGTGACGACCTAGGACCGATGGCGGTGGCGATGGAGATGGGGAATTCGTGGTGAACGTTGGTGCGGTAGAGATGGTGCGAGAAAGATGACTCTAGGGTTTCGTCGTATCGGTCAATTGGTGAAGAGGGCATTCCCCTTTCTTGCCCCGGGTTTCTATTGAAACCCTCTTCCACCCGACCCGGCCCGGTCTGGCGTACACGTTATGGACGTCATTGTACTGTACGGTATTTAGGACGGCATATAATACTATCGTTGTAATTTACTTAGTCACTGTCTGGTCTGACGTGTCAGTGTGGTCCAAACTTATTACTGTAGAGTTGTCGCAGACGCAGGACATTAAGGAGACAAGCCTATTACCACCAATGATGGGAAAAAACTGGCAGTTAGTTCAAAGTTAGCCGGTGGATTTGAGAAAAAAATCGGTTGCATTTTGAAATTAAAGGATGCTAAACCGGGAAGAAATTTCTAGAACTGGAAATCAACTAGTGCCACCCAAAATTTGGAGGATATTTGATTGCCTCCTTAAAATATTTGGGGGATTTCAGTTGCCTTGTCCAAAAAATTATTGGCTAATACTTGGCTAATGAAGGTTTGTTGCCATTGGATATCAACCTCTGCACTTGTGCTAAAGGCCCTAGTATGAAATTTTGATTACTAAAAATTGAAAAAAAAATGAAAAAAAATGAGAAACCTTACCAGCTCGCAACTCACAGAGTTGTGGCTTGCCACCTCGTAGCAGTGCAGGGCACCTCTCGAAGTTGCTAGAGGAAAAACTTCAAAATCGCATGAAAACATCCAATTTGGACAGTGTCATGCGATTGGCCTTAAGAGGACCTAACAAAGACTGTAACAACATAATAGAAGAGGCCATTGACTTGTGGAATAATTCTTCTAAGTTTTACCATTTATATGCAAAACCTGCATGGTACCTTACAAGGATAGCAAAAGAAATATTTGGAGAATGTAAAATTGGTACTTCCCAAACTCTTTTGATTTCATGCAATCTTTTCATAACCATCCTCAACTCCATATTGCATGGGTTGGGGGATCCTTGGCCTTCAAGTGGTGAAGGACTTTGTCAAGTTCAATTCTTGCTAAGGATACCATATTAATTAGTACTTTCATTTTTAATCTTTTTTTCTATATTTTATACAAATTTTGCAATTTAGCCGGTGTCAATTTCAATTTAGGGGAAATTTGCCAGTGAGGAATTGAAATTGGAGGAAATAAACCGATACTTTTTGTGATTCAAAGGATGTAACTGGTGCCCATTGAAAAAAACCCGGTTCATTTTCGTGGAAGGAGGAAATCAGTTGGAGGACCTTGAAAAATTTTCCGAACACTGATTACCACCCTGATTTGCAATCTGATTATGTTGGGGCCAATTTTAAGAAGGGAAAATATTTTTTAGAGGTGTGTGCTTGTTTTATGAGTCAAATCCAAGTGGAATTGTAATTTTCTGATTGAAATTGTAATTTCTATGAATTTCTGAAGTGGTCTACCCTGAAATGACAAAACCACCTACAAACTTGAGTCATAAATGTTATAGAAACAACTTATAATTGCCATTTCATGTATCTATTAGCACTTGGAAAGTGACCAATAAAGGAGGGACACATTACCCTTAATGGCATTAATTCACTGATTTTGTTAGAATGTGGAATAGATTTGACTAATTTTGGACAAATTTATTGGGGTTTGAACACATGGTTTGGGTTGATAAAAATTATTGCATTCATGTACAATTACAATTAATATTTATATAGTGTAAAATGTCAAGAAGTTAATGAGGGGCAAACTTATTTCACTATTTAGTATAGGCTTTGTACATATTGAAGAATGGATGATTTTCATCCAATTTTTTATTTTCAACTTTTGGTTATTGATGCTATGTCCACATCATTAAATTGTGTTTAAGACATTCTAGTTTTTATTTATTTTGGACATATTTTATATAGAGTCATTTATCAAGAAAAATAGTCCACTATCTAATGTATTTCAATACTTTAAGTTTTTTCCTTTAACCCCTAAATGCCCAAGGCCTGTTTGGAGCTTCTTGAAATTTGCTCTAAATTGAATAAAAAGTCAACATTTTCATAAGTTGTACTAATTTCTCTTGAATTGTAACCATAAAAATTCAAACTAGACATGTTAGAGATCAAATAGGAAAAGAAAACATAACAATATCACTTACACATTGAAAGATTGTAATGTTTGATCATGAGGGTGTAAAAACTGTGAAAATTTTTCAATTCACTTTTTGCATGTCAACTCTAGAAAGTTGGTCACTAAAAAAATATGAGGTTATAGGGCCTAACATGTACAACCCCAATCAATTTACAGTTTTTCAAAGCCTATTCTACAATTTTTTAAAATAAATTTCTAATGTGATTTTTCCTCCAAGATCTAGTGCATTTGAGGCTCATTTCCAAGAGCCCTCAACACTAAGGGAAGTCAAGATTGCAATGGGCATCCTTGCACAAAAACTTGAATAGAAAAATCATAATCATTTATTTTTTAGATCCACTTTTTGATCCTAAAACTAGACTTCAAAAAGAATTCTCCAAAAATACAAACTAATGATAATAGCAATTTGGTTGGGGTTTACATAACTTCAAAGTTTTCAAAACACCATAATCTGGCACCTTGGGCATTTAGGGGTTAAAACTTGATTTTGACATTCTAAAAATTTGTTTTTGCTTTTGAGGTTTATTTTCTAATCCACTTAGAAGATTTGAAAAATTCCTTTCAATATCTAAAGTTGAATATTTGTAAACAAGTTTCTAAATATGGAACAATATGAAAAATTTCTTTATATTATAATGTTCTACTCTATAATGTACTTCTATTCTGAAAATTTTATACTTTTGAACATGATTGGTATTTTCTATGAATTTTCTTCATTTTTCACTCATAAATAGAGAAGAAATGGAAAGTACAGAGTGAAGGACTTTTAAGTTTGACTACAGTGGGTGCCCCCTACATCGTGCCATGCCTTAAACCACACTCTAGAATAAGCCCCAAAATCATTTGAATACATATTGAAAATTGACAAAGATTGAGAAATGGCAGCTTTTGGTTATATTAGTGCTATTATAGCTTAGTACAAATCATAATAAAGTGCCTCATGAAGATTGTTTAGTTGACGATTGAAGGATTATAGAAAAATGAGAAGAAAATTATATATAATATTAAAATTGTTATCAATCTCTTTAATTATGATTTTAGAGAATGGTAGAGCATTTTAAAATGCTTTCTAAAATTATTTTGAAGCACAAATGGTGCCCTTCATTATGCAAAACAATACTACATAAAAATATATAGGCATCGCTTTTACTTCTCAAAGCTCAATGAGCATCTCTCCAAAGGGGATCATTCACATCCAAATGAACTAAAGTGAAAGCAAATTGGTTCATGACAAAGACGTGGACAAAATAAGAAGAGCTTGGAGTGATAGAGCGTGTAGTTGTTGAATAGAACATCTTGTCTGGATTTTCAATGTAGTTGTTGAAGAAAACATCTTGTTTAGATTTTACAACAACAAACTTCTATACATGACATCTAGAGATAAGAAAGAACATACAAACAAAATGAGTGTAGAGGAATATGATTTGCATTTGAAAACAAAGGATACAAGAGAGGATGATGAAGTTTAATTCCTAGAAAGAAGCATTGTTTCATGCCCCAAGGCAACAATAGGCAAAATTGACTTAGTGGTAGCCATCTAGGCAAGGGATGCAATGGATCAACTTCATGAGTTGTAAGTAATTTGGTTGAAATTTGTTAAAGACAAGGGTAGAGATGTAGTCATTTCAAGCATTTAGGGAAGGAAAAAACAATTCTCAGCTTCTCCCTAAAATTGAGCAACCATAGATTATTAGTCACACAGGAGTGTACCCAAGCAGTTGTGAGCCCCCAATTCGTCATTGGAGACTCATTTTTATTTTTATTTTTTTTGTATTTTGTTATTTTGAGTATAGTTTTATATACAAAAGCCCCTCAAATAGTGTAGAACCAAAATAGGTGTATCACATACCAATATAGTATTTGGTCTAGAATTAGAATATTATAACTAGAATGCCCCAAATCATGAGTTGTACATAGGTTAGAACCCCACTAATCGCAATAAATTGGTGATTTATGTGTTATGAGCACACTAGGTTCAAAAATTCACATCAAAGAGACATCTCTAGGCTAATATTGGTTGAAAGAACCCTAGTGAGGCATATAGGTTAGTCTCCAGAGATAGGTTCTAGTTTCTCCATTCCATCAACGAAATAGCGGAACCTCAATTATTGACTTGCAAGTGTTAAAAATATCAAGACAAGATTGTGGAGGAACCTATAGTCCAAGGGGGGGAAATCAGGGTTAAAACCATGCCTGAGAATCAATGGTGAAGTTAATTTGTCAAAATTCCCTTTAGTGTGAAAGATTCCCTGGTCACCAACAATTACACAAGGGGGTGGATTTTCTCCTCCCTAAGCCGATGTGTAGAGTAAAAATATGAGCCTAAACATGTGTTGTGGGATTCCATGAGAGGTTCCACAAAAAATTTCGAAATTTTTTGATAGACAGAAGATGCTTTTCTAAATGGTCAACTATCCAAATCTACAATGGGAAATTCCTAGAAATTACTAAGGTGGTAGAAAAATCTCACTAAAAATTATAATAGATTCTTTCATGATAATAAGTCTCCATGACAAGTTTCAAGACATTCCGATAGTCAGAAGTACCCAAACTTGCAAGATTCTCCAATAACCAACATAATTTAAAGTTCATGGCGAAGTTGACTAGCAAAGCGGGAGTATACAAAAGTGGAATGAAGCCCAAGATAGGTCTTCTTTTACTCCCCTATATCTACTTAAGAGCCTAGGCTATTTAATTTTACCAAAAAAGTCAAAATCCAAAAGTTGGATTTCTGCTCGATTTTGACTTTAAGTTTGCACTGGTTTCGTTGAGATTTCGGAGTTAGGGAAAGGGGTGGGAAGATATCCATGGCTAAAAATGGCCTTTTGAAGCCAACGGCTCAATCCGTTTGTGATTTGGAGTTAATCCCCAAAAGTTAGGTTTACGAATTAAGAAAAGATAAAAACCCTTAAGGATGAGGATGAAAATCCGAAGTGATAGGATTACCTTAGATGAATGTGAGGAGGTGGGAGCCTGAGAAAGAGTATGAAAAGGCAACCCTTCTCTTCTCTCACCACCCCCATTTGTTGTATTTGGATTTGTTGGGTCCAATTTATGTTGGAATTATGGCATTTTTAGCCACAAATCTTAGAACGATGTATTTTGGGCACTTTCGTCCTATTATTGCTCTTTTTCAAGCTTGTGAGGTCTTTGTGAGTCCCTTGCACCTTGAGTTCTTTTTGTACTAACTCTCCCAAGTTCTTGAGGCTTGAAAATTCACTTTTATTATGTTGTTGAGAGATAGTGGTTTTATGTATCTTTTGAAAGGTTCCTTGGTCACCCTCCGTATCTTGTCTTTGTACTAACCCTAGAGTAATCCCCTATATGACCTGGCCATATAGCTTTAGGGGGCCTTTAGATCAAGTTCATTGTTGTGTTAATCTCGTGTAGCTAACCATTGGGTGTCAAGAGTCCCTTTTGTCCCCCAATACTAACTTGGTGGTCCTAAGAGGGAACCAAGAAAGTATAAGGGTTGGTAGGTCTTGTCATGACAACGAAGCTTTGAATTGCTTAGGGGTTAAAGAGTCGTAGTAGTGTGTTAAAATTTCAAAGCACGATGAAGCTTTGAATCCCCTAGGGGTCAAGGAGTTCGAGTTGTGTGTCAGAAGTGGAAACTACGGCGAAGCTTTGAACCTCCTAGGAGTCAAAGAATCTTAGTAGTGTGTTAAAATCATCCTACAGTTACCCTCAAAAACATGTAGATTTCCCGTACAAAGTTTAGTTCCCAAAATGAGTTGGAAACAAAACAAAGTTTAGCCCCCCAAAGTAGGAAGTAGATATTGAATCAAGAGAGAAGAGTGACTAGGGGGAAAAGAAAAATCACTGTTGACGCTCACATATAGCAAATCAACCCACTACATTAGTTATATGTCCTTTTCTTTTATAAAAAATAGTCATAGATAGAGGAAAAGGGAACAAAAACGCTAGAGGAGGGGAAAGATTATTACCTAGCCTAGTCTAGTAGCCAAATGCCCTTGTCTAGCTAGACGATACCCGGTCAATAGGTGTGTGTGTGCAAGTGGGTAGTAGACGGGTACTGAGAGAAAGGTTGAGTTATCGGCAGTAAGGGAGGGTAGGGTATTACAGTAAATGGGGTTTGCAATTAAGAGAAGGTGGGGGTATTGTAGTGAAAGGAGGGAGGAGTATCACAGTTAAAGGAAGATGGGGTTTAGTAGTCAGGAGGGTCTAAAGGTCTGCAGTTAAAGGAGGGTTGGGGTTCATAGTTAAGAGGGAGGATCTAGGGGTCCATAGTTAACGGAGGGCTGGGGTTATCAATAATAAAGGGGAGCTGGGTTATTGGCAATAAGGGAGGGCTGAGGTTCAGTAGTTAAGGGAGGTGTGTGTGAAAAATTGGAAGCTTAATGAGGGAGGAGAAGGAAGAGAAGAAACAAGGGGACCAAAGCAACAACGAAGTTCTTCTATCATTCAACCAAGCATTGAAGCGGGGAAGCCAACTCCCCATCTCCCACGAAACGAACAAGAGGAAGAAAAGGTAGAGATAGAAGAGAGAATGATAGATTGACAAGAAAATAGAGACCATTTGATAGAAAAGATTGAGAGTAGATAGGATAGAAGAAAAATCCCCAAATCTTGTTTGAGCCCTTGGATTAAAATTAGGTGATCATCGCAAGATTAAATATAAGACGAAGGACGTAAGAGGTAGTTCAACTTTGTAATATACAATGATAAGTCTTTAGTTAGCCTCATAAATAGAAACGAGGAAAGTTGGGCCACCATAGGACGTAAGAGGAATAGTGTAGAAGGAAAAGAAGAGGGAGAGAAAGAAATAGGACGTAGCCAACGAGCAAAATTTGTATTAACGTACTCTATTATTAAAACGGCGGTTCATTGTATTATATTGAGGGAGTTCATGGCGGAGGAGGGAGAACTCCTGGTAGGTACGGTCAACGACTCGAGTTTAGAGGTATGAGACAACCCATCCTTTACTCTTCCAATTCTCTTAATTAGCAATTATTAACTGTAGCCAAGGCCCACCTCTAAGTCAGACCCTTAAGGCTACAGGTCAATTTACTTTTTAGGATAGAAACCTAGAGAGGAGGTTCGTAGCTTTCCAAAAATCTAAGTCACGCCCAAATCGGAGTAGAAACAAAGAATTTATCGTCGGATGAAGGTTAGGACTTAATTTGGATGAAAACTAGTTAGACATAAAAGTTAATGGCAAATAGAGGAGATTAGAAGAGGCTATTGATTAGGAACCAAATTCTAAATAAAAAAGTTAATTTCGAATTGTAGATTAAGAGGAATTAGTGGATGAAGTTTTAAGCATTGACTAGAGGTCAAACTTCATCCATCAAGAACTTTTAGTGGGAGGTTCGGATTAGCAAGTGTCTTACCAATCTGGAGAGCTAAGACTAAGGTCTACAAAGGAAAAATGTGAACTCACGACGAAATAGTAAATATGCGAGGGCTAACCCAAACCTTGAATGCTAAAGGAAGCCAATCATAAGGCTAGGAGGTAGAAATTGAGTGAGGAATTTAGGACTCTAAACTTTTAGGAGAAGTTGAGTAGAGCCCATAGGACCCTCTCAATGAAGAAGAATCACAAAAAACCCAAAAGATAATGAGGAATGAAATTTGAACTAGGATTGGATGAGAAATCTATAGAAATGTCCAATTAGGACCAAAACCCAGATTTGGGTAGGGATAAGTCTCTTGAACCACTCCAAGAAATTTCGAATCATTTTGAATGAGGGAACTAGACTTACATGGTGGATGAAGTTTGAAGAACCGAGTAGCGGTCAAACTTCATCCACTCATAATTTTGGATAGAAAGGTCGGATAGGGTCGAATTCTAGGTTTTTAGAAATTTCAAGGAATGCCCTATAGGGTTTTAAAGTTAGTTCCTCCCTAACATGAGTCACATCCAAAACCCATAGTGGCCTCATTCATTCGGGTAGCCAAGGACATCGGACATAGGTTAAGCGATTCTTGCATGTTTGGGTCACAATTAGACACTTAGGAAAAAGATCCGTTGCTTGGAGGCACAATGGACCATGCTTAGGCACTTGAAAGTAGGATTCACTAAGTCAAAACTTAGAACTTAGTTGTGCTCAAGATTTACCAAGGGTGGGTAAACTGGTGCTCACAACTGCAATCATCCCATTGTTCAAGGAAGCATCCCAACAACTGTCATGGTTGAAACCAAATTAGTATATGTACATGCATTTACAAAGTCCAAGCTGGTGAAGAGAATAGAGCTAGGAACTACAAAGACATTGATATAAACTCATCATTCAGTTGAAAAGTCACCATCAAAGTTCAATATATATCTTCATAGCTACACTGAACTTTTGGTTCTTACTATTCAATTCCCTCAGTTATTTAAGCATTAGAAGGAATCGACACTTTCAACAAAAAAAGGCGACACAAACCCAGAGTACCTCTTTAGCGTATTGAATTTTGTCATAATTAGCTGCTATCCAAGTGTCTACAACCTTCTTTTATTCCCTTCAACTGCTCCATTATGACAACACCAACAACCACAACATTAACCCACATAGATAGAATAGCAAAAAGACATTGAAGTCCTTCTAGTAGGCATTTGTGATCATGTATGCAATAGTTCATGATATCGTGAAGCTTGTAGAAATGGCAAGTTTGACAACAACAGCTAGGAGGTCATGCTGAACTAAAACTTCCTTGGGTTCATATCTAATCAAAGTAAGAGTCCATGGAATTTCCCTAGAAAAATTCAGTATCAAATAACCTAGACTCCAGATAATCTAATTTCTGCCCCACTTGCATCTACAAAAAAAAAAAACTTTGTCCGAGGGGATTGCAATGACACAAAAAATGCATAATTAAACTTTGCAAAAGCAAAACCTTCTAACAGCAAACCCTTGACGCAAAGGCAAAACAAACATAAGGCTTATCGATCCCTATCTCCAAAACAACGGAATAGTACAAACGCTGTCAGAAAGATTTGTGAACGTGTTTGGAATAGCATAGGGCCTTTGATGTGGTAATGCTTGCATATAACTATGATACCCCTAAACCCCCTAAATATCTATAAATTTACCCTCAAAACCCCTTTTTTCCCAAATCCCTATCCTACGATTCCCTCAATGCATTAGAAACTACCATACCTAACTTTGGTCTACTATAAAACATGGCCAATAGCTTTAAACATCTTGAAAATTTGCTACAATTTAGATCAACTATCTAAAAAATCACATACCAAGTTTCAATTTAATCCAAGATACTATCCAACTTTAGTAGACATTTTACTAATATTGACTTTCCAACCCTTCACTACTTTCATACCTCAATTGTATTTTATACATAACTCATAGATGTAAAGTTCATTGAAGCTAAAATTTTGACACAAGAGATTAGATAAGATAAAGAAAGTATCCTTCAATTTTTATCGGCAAAACATAAAATGCCCAAAAGATACATGCTCCTCAATACGCCCTCTTTGGCTACCTTGAAATTCAAACACCTCCACTTCAAACCCTCATAACTTTTTCTCCATAATAGATCTAGATCTGAAATTTGTCCTCATTGAATATCAACTCTCTAAAAACTTACATCTAAAATTTTGAATCCATCCAACACTTTTACAAAATGCAACACAAAACTCCGTCAAACCAATGCTTTATTCTAAATAAATCTTCACAACAAAACAACTCTTCATCCTCAAGTCCACCCCTCCATTCCCACCACTCAAAACAAGAAAACAAAACAAGAGAAAAAGAGAGCAAGGGACCAGCCTTTGCTTCAAGTAGCCTCCACAAACCTCGCTAGCTAACCCTAACCCTAATTCCACTACTTAAGTATCAACTACTAACAAACCAATTATCAATCGACGGTTACACAGTCAACAACAACAACCTCTTTACTCTAACAACTCCCAATACACAATACTAACAACTAACAATTAATAACACTAACAACACTAACAATGCCCAACACTAACAATATTTTTGAAACAAGTAAAGATGTCAACTTCAAATACTAGATAGCCCACATCACGGCAGCATAGAGTAGGAAACCCTCAGCAAATACAATCAACCTTGCAATTGCTCTGAAGTGCAACTACAAGCAAGAGGAAAAGGTGTGGAACTCTAAAGAGTCATGTCCAAGTATGTTTCTAGAACATTTTTTAAATCCATCATTGAATAAAAAAACCTTATGGCCAAAAGGAACTGCACTACAAAGCATTCTCTTGCACCAACAATACATGTGGCGTATCTCTAGAGCTTCTATTGCCACCAAAATATCCTTTACAATGGAAAAAATCTAAACCCTAAAAAATCACAGGTATACACCGGCTACAAGGCTCCCTCTAACGAAATCTATTACATACACAAATTAAATAGCAAGAGGCCCTAAGGTTTCGTACCTGAAAACAAATTTGCCTCCCTTCCATGTACACCACTTTAAACTTCACAAGAGCAAGAGAGAAAACATCAAGCCTCTCCGCTTCCAACTAAAACCACAACAACACACCACGCCACCTAGGACCGAAGCCTCAAATGCACTAGGAAGAAAATTCTAATACAGCTAAAGATAAGTTGAGTACATGAAAAGCCTGAATCTTCTCCAAACATGGATGGTGACCATAAGAACATACTTGCAGTTCAGTTTTTCAAAGAAATTTCTTAAAGAATATTAACAAGATGCTTGAATCAAAATTTGGGTTAGCATTTTTTGAAACAAATTACACAGAGCATTTGAGATGCAAAAGGGAATATAAACTAAATCTAACAAAATGAATGCCTCGACCTGTCAATGTCACCTTAAACCCAATGTTTCAAGAGCCCCTATGAAGTCTCTATCATACTTGTTGTGACGAGGACTAGAGTCCATCACTATAGTAACTTAGACTATATCTTTGTGTTGCACAAGCTAGAAAAGGATTTAGGGTTGAGGAAGAGTTATCTATAATCTAGTATATGGTCCAATTCATTGGATGATACTCTTTGTTTTATTTCAAGCATTTCAACATACTATATGAAGTGGGAGTTTTGGGAGTTGATCGTGAAGACTTAGAGATACTGGTATATTAGGGTACAAAAATGGATGAGATCAAATTTCTTAAGCGATTATTCTATGTCGAAGATTGTAGACTATAGTCCAATATATATGGTACATGAAAATGTAGAGGTTATTTTGGATGAATGATAATGTTATGTGCAAATAGGAATGTATTAAATGTGATGCAGGGGTGTTCTATCTACCAAGACTGATGGACAAATACTTTTAGAAGAACATATTACTAGATAAGGCCCTGGAGTTGGTTTAGCCCTCCTATGAATAACTTCTTTTTCAAAACAATCATGCCACTAGGACTCCATTTGTGTTTAACTCTAGCATTGATTTCTCTAAGTTCTATCTACGCTTCTCGCCCGAATGAGAACATTGTACACAAATGACGTTAATTTGTCTATTCACATGAGCATTTGATGGAATTTATTTGGAACAATTCATCTAGAAATTTGTTTTCAATGATGGACTATTCTTTAGCCTCTTCCAAGCATTTACGAGCCCCATAGTTAGCACCTAAGCCTTGGATTTTTCTTTTCTTTTTTCTTTTGCTCACATTTAGTATAATTTATAGCGAAAACACTGAAAAAGAGTGATTACAACATGTTTGATAGAAGTCCCTATGAATGTGCTATGTTAGTCCTAAAAGTCTAGAAAGTGCCTTAAACACTTTATTTTCTAAGTTCTAGTGTCCAAATTAGGTGTTTAGCACATCAATTTGGGTTTTGAAGTAATTTAAGCCTTATTGGCAATAATAGGTAAGAATGCCTAATATAGGTTACAAAGGGTCAAATCTTTGGGAAATGGTGATAGAAGGATAGATTATAGGAGTTAGAGGGTCAAGGTAGGAATTGATTCCCTAGGTCCTAGAAAAATATATAGGTAACCCAAGTAGAGATCACCATCCAATTCATGAAGAATTCGAAAAGTTACTTTTAATCCTTGCAAGCGAAATCCACAAGTTTGATGATTACGCGATTGATGGATGGAGAGAGGTATTTTTAGCTTAAAAATATGTTAGGAGTGCAACAACAAGGTCATTTTGTGAAGATTCCCTAGTATGGAAATGATTCCTCCCTGGAGGAATTAATTCAATAGATAATATTTTGACACCTTTACTATAAAGTGCGACATTGACATGGGATCTTGCACTTGTAATTTGGGAGATTCCTAGAAGCTACCCAAAAAGTTTCATAATTTTCTAGATTGCAAAAGATGACTCCATGGGAAGTCAACCACATTTACTGCCATTTGAAAACATGGTTGTTTGCCCAAACAACTTGACAACACGATGAACACGACATCCAACACGTCTAGTAAACCTCCTCGTCTGTCTAATAAAGTCAACCTTAAGGTTGACTTTCAAATAAAGCACTTTCTATTTCTAATCTCGACATATTTGAGTTTCATTTTATTGAAGTCTTTCAGTTTAATAATCACTTATTACATTTGAAATTATGGATCATAACTAAAATGAGATTTCAAATTGTCTCTGCTATTAGGATAAGGCCTTATTCAACAAAATTGTCACGTATACACGACACTTGTCTTATATGACACGTGACATCAGACGAACAACTTGACACTCAAACTTCAAAATGCATTTGACAAAACAACCTTGTTTGGAAATTCATAGAAATTACCAAGGTAGTGGTAAATCCCACTAAAAATTAGGATAGTGTGTTGTAGTGTAAATAAGGGCCCCGCCAAATTTCAAGACGTTCTGACACCAACAAGTACCAGAATCAACGACAACAATGATTTTTAACAAAATTCCAAAATTCTTGATGAGTTGACCGACATATCCGAAGCGTACGACATTTAATTGAAGTCAACTTGTACTCTTTTCTTACTTTCTTGAACCTCCTAAACAACCCTATCTATTCAAAATTTTGAGAAAAGTCAAACTCCAAGTTTTGAGTTTTTGACCTTTTTCACTACTTTTCAAAACACTAGCTTTCGCTTGCGAAATGGGCCGGGAATAAGGGGAAGAGGACTTCACAATGAATTTGGGTCTTCTACAAATAAAGGCACAATCCATTTAGCATTTGGAGCAATTCTCCAAAAGTTAGAGCGGTCATATCAGTAGGATAAAAATTTAAAAGTTGATTTGGGGTTTCCTAGGAGTAGTTGTCAAGTAACTTGAGGGGGGAGGAGGCCTTGGAAATGTATAAAAGGCCTCCACTCCTCTCACTTTGCACCTTTTTTCTTCATTCTGAAGAATTCCTTTTCTTGTTTTTGTGCTTAGCCAACTCGTGGCCATGTTGTTGAGATTTTTGGTATTTTGCCAAGAATTCTTGTTTTCCTTTGCAATTTGATCATTCGTTGTGTTTTCCATCATTTCATTGTGTTTTGAGCTTGAATAAAGGACTTTGGGGTCCCTTTGCTTGAAGCTTACTTTGCTATTAAAGTCTTTAGTGTTCTTTATGCTAACAAGTCATTTGTTTTGAAGTCTTAAAGTCCTTGGTACTAACCCTCTTGCTAAGCTTTTGCATGAGATCTCCCAACCCTTGGGTGGAAAAGATTCACTTGAAGCCTAGACTTGAGGATTATTGTTGTTGGAGTCACATGTTTAAGTACTAACCATTCTCAATTGCTTGCCTTACATGGGAACTCACAACTTGTATTGTTGCAATTACCCCTAGGATCTTGACATTGAGAATAAGTGGGTCATAGTGGAAATCCCCATGTCTTTTGGAAAGAGCTTGCATTGGAATCAAGCCTCTAAAAGTCTATGCTAACTAGTTGTATCAAAATATCAACAAAGAATTTGGCATTAACCCACCAGATGGCGAAGCTTCGCTCCTTTGTCTAATTTTTTTAATCCACTACTAACCCATTCCTTTAGTGTTTGTTTTAAATTGGGTCCTAAATCACCCCATATAGCAAAGCTTTGATCCTAGGATTAATTTTTAGTCCTAAATTTGGGGAATAACACCCTAGATGGCGAAGCTTCACTCTTCACACTAATTTTCCTTATTAGTTTTGTGTTAAAGGGTTCTCAAAAGGAGATCCAAGTTGTGGTTTAAATTCGAAAGATTGGAATTTGGAAACCAAAAAAGGAGAAAGCAACGGCCCAGACGAACCAATGAACCAAAGCAGAAGGGAGAAGCGCTTAGTAGTGGGCAAGATATTGTAACCATACTGGCCGAGCCACACCACCGAGCCCCGGCAGACCAGTAGCGGCAGTTACTGTGTTCACCCTACCTGATAGGGAAACTATATGGCCACCGAGTTGCCTAGTCCTTTCATTAACAATTTCGGCTCCCCAAAATATAATCAGTTGGAGATTGGGGGAGCCCCAAACCTTTTTTTGACATACATGCATGTCCCTAAGATTGATTTTTCTCTAAACTAATTAGACGACCACTAGGACTAATTTTTGATGTTAAAATAGAGTGTTAAGTCTGGAATTTGATAGTGAAAGTAGGATGATATCTTAGAATTGATAAGGAAAGTTTGGAAATACCACAGGGAATTAATCTCTCTTCAAAATTTTCAAATTCCAAAGTCTAGGATGTGCACATCCAAAGCCAACTTAGATTTCAACATTGATGGACTAGATCGAGGGACCACCATCAAGGGATCAGATCAGCATACATCAATAAAGGAGGGCTTGTATTGTTGTAACAACAACAAGGCTCATCCAAAGTCAACCAGCCATTGAGTCAACCTTTCTAGCTTGATTCAACCCTCTAGCACATTCTCAAACCATCCAACACTCACTCAGCACTCCAAGCCAACTCTCTGTCACTTTTTCTCGTGCATGCTACAAAATCTCAAATTCTCTTGCTCTATTCAAGATTCTAAACTCTCAACTCCAAAATTGTGGACAACAACTAAACACAAAGATAGAAGAGCTTAGTATTCATACAAGTTAGTTAGAAGTAGGATAGGCCACTTACAAGGCATAGTTGACTTTTGTGACCACATTTTATTTTGATTAGAAGACAAGGAAGAAATGACAAAAAGAGAAAATAAATTGACTATGTAGATCCTAGGAATTAATTATTAGTTCGTAGAAGTCAAAACCATTTGTTTGCTTCTTGATAAATTAGCAAGGAATTTAGAGATTAGATTTGATAAGATTTTTTTTACAACAAATATCTAGAAAAAAAAGGAGAAAATTAGAAAGAAATAGAAGCAAAAAAAAAAGAGTTGAAACAAGCTAGAAAGAGTCTTAAACCTCTTTCAAACAAACAACCTGCTTCACCAACATTTTAAAAAATAACATAAAATGGACATGGATGGAGTACGCCATGAGGATATAAGTGGGATGTACAACCACAAGCATGTAGGAGTTGCAGATCTCAAGGTATGTTTGTAAACATTTGCCTTTGTTTCAATTTACCCCCAAAGAATTAGATTAGTATTAGCCATTAGCATTAGGAGTTAAGAATTAGATTCATACCATTAGAGTTATTGGAAAAGTAGAATTTGATTAGAAAAATAGTTAGAGGAAGTCCATAGCTTTCTAAAAAGTCGTTAAACATAAAAATAGACAAAAACTCCAAAAGTTATGCTCAAATGAAAAGTAGTTTAAAAAGTGGATGAAGTTAGGAAATCATCCAAAAGCATCAAGGAAAAAATCTTAGAATCTAGAGTAGAAGTAAAAGTTAAAAGTAGAAGAAAAAATCAATTTTAAAAGTAAAGATAAAAGAAATTGATGAATGAAATTTGATGAACCAATTATCGGTCAAACTTCATCTATGAGTAACTTTTATTAGAAAATTCAAAAGTGTAAGTGTTTAACCTTTTCTAAGAGGTAACCTTAAGTGAGTTTTACTTTTGAATTTACTTAACCCTAAAACTAGCAAGTAAGATAAAAGTTAAAGACGTAGTAAGAACAATAGGGATTAAAAGGAATCTTTTGAAAAAATCTTAGGAACAAGTTAGGGTTAGAATCTTTTAGAGCATAATTTCAAGGTTCCAAAACTTATTTAACCTCAAGAAATAGATTAATATCAAAGAAGTTAGAGTAGGATGAAGAATAGACTAACATTAGAAAGGATTTGGATGAAAGTCAACCAGAGTTGACCAAATTGAGTGAAATTCAGAAATTAGGAAAAAGATAAGAAATAGAAAATAATCCAAAAATTAAAAGTAGATTTCAATAGTTAACCTAGAAGTAAACGACAAATGAAGTTTTAACCATTAGATTAGAAACCAAACTTCATCTGCAATTATCTCATCATAGGAAAGTAGGATTTTAAGACTTCATCATCATTTTGGAAAAGGGTATTTCAAACCCTACAACCTAACCTACTTTTTTAATTTTGATTGAGTAATCCTCTATGGGTCTAACTTGGGAGATAAATTCCAAGGCCAAAGTCGTTACCAATTTGTTTGAAGTGGATTAAGTTTTCAATTAGAGAATTCAAAGTAGAACTTGCATACTAAAAATTCATTGCTTGGAAAGTGTATTTTGGATTTAACGTATAGACACCCATAAAACAACTTGACAACACAAAAACTCGATTATATTTGCTTAATTTCAATGGTGGGAATCAAGTGCCCAAAGCATACAAGACAAAATACTTACAAAAACATAAGGCAAGGGACCTTAACAAATTTGTTTCCAATCTCTATCCTTCTCAGTTCCTGCCAAATTCATTAAGACAAGTATGAGCTTAAAGAAATGAAAAGAGACTATGTAAGCATAATAGTATAACACTAGTAGAGATGGAATTTTCACCATCTTTTTTTGACATAATGACACACCATTCATATCACCTAGTGCAAGAACTTGACCTAAATGGGCCCATCAGTACATGGTGAATGTATCCAATTGAAAGATATATGAAAACATTGAAGAATTATATCCCAAGCATGGCTAGGCTAGAGGCTTGCATGGCAAAAGGGTACCTAAAGAAAGAATGCCTTAGCTTTGTAACAGAGTATTTGTAGATATTTCACATTGTCCAAAGGCGTGTGTGGGATTCAAAGGAGGAATTTGGTAATGTAGAAGAAGTTATCGAGGGTGTTGGTTGTCCCTTCATGATGACTACTACATTATCCAACTACTGAATGTAGCAAATGATTATGTGCTGAACAATGTTGCCATTTTAGGACCACTTACCGAGTAAATTTCACTAGCCTATTTAACTTATACAATCCAATTCCTCAAATAGGGACCTCCAAGTGACATGCAAGTGGTTTAGTTAGCAAAGTTGCAACTACTTTTATGCAATTAGCTTGCAACTAACATGCAATTGATATGCAACTACTGTGACTACATAATTTATAATGCATTCATATATGATGAGCAACTGCAGTAGTTATTGTTTTAGAATTATTGCATTGATGGTTTTAACTTCTACTATGCATATACAGTAAGTGGCACAAAGAATGTCAAGTAGATTGAAGCATAGCACCACTTCATATCTGGATGAAAACGATTGTTCGCAACTACAATATCAATGCACATACTACAAAGGACAAGGATAGGTTATTATCTAGAAAATCATTGCAAAACGCACTTCAATATTCTCATATGAAAGCATTTGGAAACCATTTCAGGATGGATGATGAAGTCAATCTCCAATTGCAAACGTATGATTGTGGTGTCGCATCTGTGTTCCAAATTTCAACTCTTGATCTTCAAGATGTGTCAATGCACTATGTAAAAGTATTGAAAGATATATGGAAATTAGATTACGGGTCTCTTACCAACCCTATGGTAATAATGCGGTGTGAATGGGTGAAAAAAAAAATCAAGGCAATCTGATGTATATTAAAGATGAGGCTAGTTTCCTTGTAATGAATTTCCGCCACAAAATGCATAGGATGCTTGATCTTTTTATATTTTCAAGCCAAGCAACCCAAGTATTCTTTGCTAATGATGTAGGGAAGGAAGGTTAGAAAGTAGTATTTTATAAAGAAGTTTGTGTTCAATGAGAATTCGTAGACACATCAGATGTATTTGTGAGCACTCCTATATAAGCTACTAGTTTAGCTGCTCCAAAAAATGTGCCTCCTCTACCTACTATTCCATCTTTGGTTGGAGCCGTAGAATTGTCTGCAGAGGACAATCTCTTAGCATCTACAAGATATGGAATGCATTAAAGAGAAATATATCAATTTGTTCTTAAGATTGAAACTTCCTTTGCAATATTTTTTAGTTCAAGAAGACCATCTATAGCCATTTGATGTTCATGAAAGCACTTTATATTAGAAATGAAGTATCCCATTACAGACTATGAACAAACTATTAAATTTTAAGATATAGTAATCATTGTTTGGTACTAAGAAATGTATAACTTTGCTTTGGCTTCCTGTAGGACAATATTAGATTGCATCTCATGCAACAGAAGAAATCATATTGAAGTTGTAGTCACAATTGGACATCTAAGAAAGAAAGCTTGTTGAAATCGGTTGTAAACAAATTCCAAAACACTTAGATTGAGAACTTGAATTGCACATGTTTTTTCATGGAATTAAAGTTGTTTCCTTGTGAAATTCTACTCATTCTGTAATTGCAATACAATCATTTTTTAGTCATATTCTAGTCTTTTTCTAGTTAAACTTTAGTTGTTGTCTAGTCAAAGTCTAGTGGTTTTCTAGTGAAACTATAGTCGTTTTCTAGTCTAAATTGAGTGGTATTATAATCAAACTCTAGTTATTTTCTAGATGAAATGACAGAAATGTAGTCATTTTCTACCCAAAGTGTAGTCATATTATAGTTGAACTCTAGTTGTTTTGAAATCAAATTGTAGTTGTCTTCTAGTCAATGTGTCATTGAATTTTGATAACATGGTATTGCCCCTTGATACGATGGCAAACAAGACAACATAGAGTTGTCCACATTGACAACTAAGATGAATACTAGATGTAGAATACCTCACAATGCATGTAAATGACTACTCTATTACACTCCTATAATCCTACATTTCATTCTACGACTATTTTGCAACTACCACAATGCAAACCTTAGATTAGGTGCAAATATAGAGGATACGCAATGTCGCGCCCCTTAGTGACACTTACCACCTTAAACTCACTTTCCAAACACTTAACACCTCAATGCCACCAAGGTTCACACTCTCCTAACACTACACATGCCACGCACCCACAATGTTAGGTTCCAACTCAAGTCACGGGGTTCCCCGTTCCTCCATGACTCCCAATCCTTTCCTTCCAATACTTAACTCCCACAAGACACCGGGCATGTCATTTGATGACATGGGGCGGAACTTCCATTGATGTCCAAACACTCGGTGAGGCACTACTCCCACCGGTGCTAACCGCCCTTGAATGGGACCCAACTCCCCACTAGGCCCAACCCAACTCATTTCGGGACTCACTAATCGAGACTCACCAAACGGGACTCACACCATGGCCTAGTGTGGAGTGGGACACCACCCAACCAGTATCAAGGAGTGCACAAGCACTCCACGGTAACACACAAGTGGTAGTGAGGCTCCAACACTAGCCTCACCACCCGGGGCCACTTAGGCTCATCATAGCACCATCCGGGAGTGAGGAGGGAGACCACCCCTCCTCATAGTACTCTCTCCGGGATTCGGCAGCCCCCCCCCCTTGTATGTCAAGGGGGACTCCCAAACACCCTTTGGTTTTGGAAGACCACCCCGTTTCTCCCGATTCGCATTAGTTTGGGACTCCCGAACTTCCACCCGGCATAACTTTGTGGTTCGGGATTCAAATCGCACATGCGACCCCATTTTCGACATTTGCGCGACGCGTAGATGCCGATAGACTGCTCACTTGCTCCATTCGGACAAGTACTCGCAAAGTTATCGCCCTCCAAAAATTCGAGACACTCCCGGCGCGACCAGGGCGCTCCCGGCGCGACCGGGACACCCCCAACTTTGAACGCCCATAACTTTTGACTCACAAGTTCAAATCACGCGTTCTTTGGACGGCTGGAAGCGTCTTTTCAAGACCTTTCCAAGCATGTATCACACGCCCCCAAATTCGTTCGGATCAGAGCACTACATTGCTCTGATCGCTCGGGACTCTTAGTCCTCTTCACCTCATCTCTTGCAAGGCTTGAGGAGTCACCCCCAATGTCCCCCTTGCTCACCAAGGTGGCACGGGCACGCCTTGTGATGAGGATCGTGACACGCAAGATAGTTGTTTAGGACACTTGGTTGCATTTCAATCGATTGCAATAGATATGTTTTTCTTCTAGTGAACCAAGCCAACACAACTAAAGATTTTGAAATAGATTTCTTCACCAACTACACCTAATTACAATTTTACACTCCCCTTTAAAAGGCCTCAAAGGTAAGATTCAATTATCTTTCACTTGACTCTTTTTGCTCTCATTTGTTACTCCAACTTGGAATTTTTTTTCATCAACTATTTGCTCTAACTTTTCAATATCTTAGAGTAGCTTGACACAAAATTGACTTAATAAACTCTCGTTCCAACACAATCAACAATGGCTTGATCTTATTAAAATTTGTTAACATATCTTTCAATCAATTTGAGACTTTGTTCTAATAATATACTTCTATTAACACTCAAATCAACAATACATTCTTAACTAGCTTCATAGATATTACACTCAGTTTTTTAACAAGATTATTTGCTTCACATCAAACCACTCATGAATCATTCTCTTTAGGCTTCTAAATTGAAAATTAAAATCTTAAACAATAATTCTATTCACATTTTTTTCCACTTTTTTCACTCTTTGATTTGGGACAAAAAAATGTTTCTTACATTATAACAACCTCCAATCAAGGTTATCAAGCTAATAATTTTCAAATATTCTTGAATACTCAAAACATATTAACTTCTCATTCAATTCTCTTATAATACACAATTAGATTTATTACATAAACTAACTAAATACATACCACACAACAATTTCCACATACACACGATTAAATAGAATTAACTTTATGTTTATTTAACTAACTCATACTATCTATAATTCCACACATTCAATATAAAATACTTCATAGAAAACAATTACTTAATTGAAGTAAACTAAATAACTCATTCATAGAACTATAACAATATTAATCACATGTGACATAAATATAATAATTTCAATTTAACAAACTCTCATTCCATTCACTAAAACAAGATTTTCAATATAAACTACAGTACTACCACAAACTGCACATATTCCATCATTTCTATATATTTAAACCAATAACACTTACACACATTCACAACACATTTTCATTCACAATTCAACAGAGTACACCTCCACATTTCAACATATACAACTGAAATCACAATTAGGCAACTTAAACATTGATTTGATATTAATCACAAACAAGATTATACAAATAGTCTAGTGGGAGGCTAGACTCTCATTGAGCATTTTCAATAGTGGGTGAAAAACACCAAATTGGAAGATACCTAAATACCAACTTGACAACCATTTGAATCCAACTTGGACACCAAAAATTGCATCCCTTGCCATCCAAGTTCATGTGATCAACCTAATTGGAAATTAACTAACTCACTAAGACTTTGACTACAATTGGTCATCATCAAAATTACCACAAAAAACACACACGTTCTACATGTCCCTTCACACTTAAGCTGATTAATTAAAAAGAAAATCATGATTCTTTTTTGTATTTTCAATTGATGGTTTTGCAAGAAGTTATTGTTTAGGACTATGAAGTGTGTACATTGTAAAAAATTGCATCCAAAACTTCCCTTCATACTCAAAAGTGATTAAATTGAGAAAGAAATATAATTCATTTTTGTATTTTTGGTTTGCTTCATTTTTTGTTTTGATTTTCTCTTGTGTTTGAACCTTTAAAGTGTGTGCATTGAGAAGAGTTGCATCCAAAGCGTTCCCTCATATTCAAAAGTGATTAAGTGAACAAGAAATAATGACTTATTTTCTATTTTCGTTGGGTGGTTTTCTTTTGTTTTAAATTTTTCTATTGCTTAAGACTATGAGGTGTTTGCATTGTGAAGAATTGCATCTAAAGTGTCCCCTCATACTCAAAGGTGATTAATTGGAATTAGAATTACAAGTTATTTTTGTATTATAGGTTGATGTATTTTTTACTTAGGATTATCTTCATCTCTTGGAACTATGAGATCCCTAGAAAAAATCTTATGCAATAAGACATCTCTTTAATGACAGAAACATGTCTTTTCATCATTCAAAACTTGATTTTGAGTTAGAAAAGAGATGTCTCAAAAAACATTTTTGTCATTATAGACATGTCACATTGGACATCATTTCTACTAGTGGGGTGGGTGCATAGTGAAGAATTGCATCCAAAACATCCGCTCATACTCGAAAGTAATTAATTTAAGAATGAATCATAATTCATTTTTGTATTTCTAGTTTGTGTAATTTTATGTTTTAAATTTTTTTTCATTGTTTGGTATTATGAGGTGTGTGTACTGAGAAAAGTTGCATTGAAAGCATCTCTTATACTTTAAGGTGATTAATTTTGAGAGAGAATCATGACTCATTTTAATATTTTTGATTCGTGTCATTTTTGTTTTGAATTTTCTTTTTTGTTTGAACCTATAAAGTGTGTGCATTGAGAAGACTTGCATCCAAAGCATCATTTCATGTTAGAAGATGATTAAGTGGAAAGGGAGTCATGACTCATTTTTGTATTTTTGGTTAGTGTTCTATATTAGTTTTTCATTTTTTTTCATTTTGAGAGATGATAAAGTGTGTATATTATGAAAAGTTGCATCCAAAGCATCTTGATACTTGAAGGTTAGTAATTAGAACAAGAATCATTCTTTGTTTTATTATTTATTATTTTACTATTTTTATTTTCTTTATTCTTTTACAAAGGTTTTTAGTGACATTGAAATAGTATACACTTTTTATTATTTATACAATGTTGCTATTATTGATTAACCATGATGTCCACAAGTGTTCAATGAAGTCGTTTTTTATTTCATGATGCATTATTTTTGCACTTCTAAAGTATTAAAAATGAAGTCACATAATATTATGTATTTTTAAAACTACAAGTTATAAATTGTCTTACAACTTTGTGATTATATTCTCTATGAAGTATGTATCAATGATATTGAAATAGTCACTTTTTTTATTTATATAAAGTAGGTATCCTTGAGTACCTACAATTGTTCAATGAAATTTCTTCTAAGTCCTTCATGTGTGTTTTCATTTTGCACTTTTTTAATTCTAAGAGCAACAAATCCAATGTTAAGCTTTTTTAAACTATAAGTCATTGTCTTGTTATTATGTGATTATATCCTCCAATCCAAAAACATCTTGTTTATCTTTTACAATCACCTTGTAGAGGATGCAACAAGTAAATATAATATCACTCTAATGTTGACAAGTACTACACTACAGATGAATGCAAAGTAAGTCTACAGAATTTCAAAACAATCCTCTATATCCTTCTAATTTCTGAACTACCTTTTGGTGCATCACAAAATATGCTCACTTCTTATAAGTTGACATATAAATATTCTATACAAAGATAGACTATTTGAGATATATCATTTGTTAATAAATGATAACATCATATTTATTTTTGTTGATGGTAAAGTGCATGTATGTAGTTACAAATGTTAATAAATTATGAACAAGTAAAGAATGATGCAAATCATGTAGAGCATTAATTAATCCTAATAAGCCAAAGAAGCTATGTCAAATATGCAAATCTTTACTAGCTATTGTTTTAAAAATAATGCACTTTTTACCAACTTTATCTCCAAAATCCACCTACCCAAATATGGGACAATTCTTCCATTCATAAAGTATGCAATTTAGGGATGCAAACATCCCTAAATATCTATATGCTTCATTATAGCTAATTGCTTTTCAAAATCTTCACAAATGGATTGGTGCAAATGACACTCTTCAAACTTTGATTAAATTATAAGGCAAAAAAGCTTAAATGATTCTATGACAATACTCTCACTAGTTCTGCAATACTTATATGTAGCATCTATACATAAGCTATAATAGAGTTTTTTCAAAGCGAAAATGATTATTTTAGTGCAAAGACAAATTATACATACCACTTGCATCCATTTTTTTGTATAAAATAGTTGTCTTTATTATAAATTCTATCCAAAGTAGTCAAAAACAATGACCAACACATATGACAACAATGGAATAAACTCTAACTATAAAAAATAATATTAAAAAAATAATTTTTGATCATCTTTCTGTATATCTCGTACGGATCTACTACAATAATTGTAATTTTTCAAGTCAGGAGTCACCCACAATCCTAAATCTCTCCAAATTCCCAACTTCCATCTCAAAGAAAAATCATGCATCTTCTTCAATATTTTGAAGCAAATGTTGTGTTACAACTACAAAATGTGCCTTTCATGGATGCATTATATAACCAACTACAAACTGCATGAAAAATTGAAAATAATAACAAACAAATTTTAACTCAACTTCAATTAAAAAACGAAGATTGTATAATAATTCCTATCCACTACCAAGGTTCAACAATAGCCAACAGTGTTAAGTAGTCAATAGTGTCAACAATGCCAAACAATGATAGTAACAAACAATCAACATCGTTAAACAATCAATTGAAGGACAAAAATAAAAATAAAAATATGGCCAATGACAATTTTGATGAAACTTCAGTGCAAGATGGCTAGAGAACTATTTCAATGCAAGTCACTTTTCTATTTAAGAAACTAATTTAGATATTAATTTGTAATATGATTAATTCAATTGAATTTAACTCCTATAGTCTTAAATATTTTTTCAGAAGACACTTCAAAGTTCATGTAAGTTCTTATGATCTCATTTCTTTTTTTATACTTTGCAAGCACATCAAAGTAAATTTCAACATTTTATAAAAAATGAATCAAATTAAAGAATGGTTGATATAAAAAATATAAAGAGAGTATATAAAGAATTTGAATGATGTTTTGTTAAAAAAAAAGATTGAGATGCATCATAGTAAAACGTAATCAAGCTTGTATATTAATACATATAGAAGAGTAAACAAGTAGGATTTTAAACACATTTATGAAGTTCAAAAAATATATGTAAGTTAAGATATTAAATTGCAAAGTCACACATGAAGTAGTAATTTAATCTATTGCCTATAGAAAAATGCACTTCCAAACGTTTTTGGAGCATCACTTAAATTCAATAAAACATCCACATAAACCTTGCCTGAGTTACTAATACTCTCCATTTGCATCATTAAATCTAAGTGATATGCATCCTTTGACTATAGTTTATGATTGTCAAATTTTATAATTTTACTATGGTGTATATTCTCACAATTGTGTGTATAATTCATGGCTTCTAAAAATTAAAGTCTAGTTTTATGCATTAATGTCAATTTACCATCTGTAACCATCATGGATAAATGCCATTTTTTTATAAAATAATTTTGTAGATGATTTACTATTCCTTGCAATATGAAATAATATATTAAAAATCTTTGCATACAATAATAAATTATGCAGAAATGATCAAGATATAATGATAAAAATGTAAAGAAGTGATAAACATACCGATAGATAAAGACATCATACCATTATCAAGTGAAAGTTTTGTTGAATCCACAACAATGAAGATAATTTATTACCATTTCAACAAGGCAATGTATACAACCTCATTTAAGGAAGCTTGTAGAAACCTCTTTACATGATTCTTCTTCTCCAACAAATTCATTGTAAAATAATTTGGCTAACTTGAAACAATTTTTTTCTTATAATTATGAACATTTTTGAAGTTCAAAGACAATTGCTCCCATTTGTCTTAAATTTGTTGTTCATTGCAATGAATACATTTTTTCCATAAATCATCAATTATAGCCTTCTATCTTTTTGGTATTGTAGTCAGTTAAAGGTGTTGACTTTTTGTTGGTCCATATTTCTCAAAATTTTATTTCTTTGCATAACACAAGCATAAAATATGTATTGAAAACCATCTTCTATTGCATACACTTACCATCTACTCCCTCTTGAGGCTCTCTCAATTCTACATGAATGTCATCTTACAATTGATTCTCAAGATGTAAGAATTAAAAATTCTAGTTGAGATCATTAAAAGTTCTTTGAGATCATATTTTTTATACAAAAATATCAATGCATATAGATTATGAAAGATAATGAATGTTTTTCATATTATCAAATTAAAATTTGTGAACTCAATATGTATTGCCTTCAACATTCATTTATTCACAAATAAGCTTAGTTATTCCAATCACTCATAGTAGATAGTCTAAAACTTTTTTTTTAAATCTACTTGAATGTAGGTCCAAATCCATCAAATAGGAGCAAAACTTAAGTCAAATGGTTTAATTATGCTAGAAGAAAGTTTGGTAGGTACTTTAAAGGAAAAAAACCATATATTTAAAAAATCAAGTACTCAATCAAGTACGTTAGAATCACTAATAGACAATCTGACTCCAAAATTCAAACTTGAGAAACTCCAATAAATATGTTCCAAGAGGATTCTAGTACAAATTAATGTGAATGCTTGAACTTTGAAATTCTAATATAAACACTTTCCCAACCGACTCTTAAGTAATGAAAAACAAAAAGAGAGAAGAAATTCTCAATAGCTCCATTAAATAGTTTCTATTGACCTTTTAATATAAGTAGAATATTCAAAACAACTACCTACCACAAGTAAGATATTTTAAGCAATAGTTTGCACTATAAAGAAATGTAGTCCAAGATGACAAACTTTTGACAGAGAATTGTCCGAAATGACAACAGCCATATTATTGCTACCTCATTTTGTCAATTTGTGAGATCTTGTCAACTTTTGGTCAAGTTGTTGTCAAATTTGTAGTTGTTGTTTGGTTCTCTTCTCCCTATTTGCCAAAAACAAAAAGATTCCATTAGGTTCTTTTTACATTTACCTTTTCATTCATTGCCATAGATATCTTAGCTTCAATTATGTGTGGAGATCAAGCTCTCCGCATATAAATGGAGTGATAGGAGGTAGAACAATCCATGTGGGATATGTCATTTAGAAGTTGCAAAATTCAACCGCTCAAAGTTTGAAATAAGATTGTATTAAAACTAGAATTTCAAACCTCGTTTAGGTATAGTAGAATAACTTTTCAAAAAAAACTTTGAACTAAAAAAAGTTTTTGAATCAAGTCAAGTTTTATGTCGAAAAATCCGTTTGATGTTTTGATCTTCCAATAAAAAGTTATGAACAAATTTCATAGAGGATGTTTGAAAAGGTTAAAACAAAATTCCCTTCCACCGCCTCTTTGAAATTTGACCATAACTTTTGATTGGAGGATCAAAATATCAAACGGATTTTTGGACATGAAACTTGAATTTATTTCCCAACTTTTTTTAGTTCAAAGTTTTTTTTGAAAAGTTATTCTACTATACCTAAACGAGGTCTGAAATTCTAGTTTTAATACAAATTCTATTTCAAACTTAACTATGAGCGGTTGAGTTCTTGCAACTTCTAAATGACATATCTCATATTGCTTGTTCTACCTCCTACCACCCCATGTGTATATAAAGCTCTCTCTTCTCTTTTCCAATGCACAAAACAAAAGTGGTTCATAAAGTGCAATCTCGGGACTTCAATAGGCTATTTGTACTTGTGTCTTTACTAAATATATCAAGGTTTAAATTTAAAGCAATTTTAATATTTTCCCTTTTCCTAAAAAGAGACACTTGTAACCATTGATTAGGCCATCATGGCAATGGGACAACTAACAAAGGAGGGTATTAGGGAATAGAAGTTAACAAAAATTATAGCGAAATTAGAAAATAGTTGACAGAATTTTGTCAAATTGACAAAGCAATTGACAAACTTTTGACAATTTTTTATCAAATAGGATACAGTTTCCCTTGTAGTGTTGTGTTCAATGAAAGGACTTCATTAATATTGGTGGAGGGCTAGAATATTTTTGTGTGCCATGTGTGGTGCCTAATTTTGCCCATACATCGATTGAAAATCCTCCCTGAGCAATATAATAGAGCTAATTCTATAGTCCTTGGTGGGCTTGAATTTTGGACACTAGTAGTCAAGTTGCTTGTTGAGCTCACACGTAAGTCGGTCTTAAGCAACAAACCAGAAACGGATAAGCAAACAAATGAAGAGAAGTTAGATTGTGAAAATTGAAGATAACATTGTAGGCATAGAAAAATTGTCTTTAGTGGCCTAATGTAGAGAAGTCTGGAGGGGCTATAGTGCAGCTGGTACAAAGAGCAGACTTTATCGAGTAATTCAATTTTATTCTTTATTGATTTTTTGGAAATATGCAGACAATGACATGCTTTGGTTTAAGTGAATTAGTGAGTGGTAGCCTTCACGCATTTGCTTGTAACTCATAAAATATTCTCTCAAGATTTCACACAGCAAGTCAATCATTACATTATAGACCTTGGAATCCAAATTACACTCTCCATGCATGGAAGGTCTAGTGAAACAACGTATACAATTATAAACTTCAATATCGAGATTACACTCTTTATACACCTTCTTACAAAGAATGTTAATCTATTTGCATATTGCTTACAAAGTCAATGTTGATAGTTTTCCTAGTGATATTTTCTTTGTCCCTTGTTTTTGTATAAGTCTAAATGTGTAATTTGTAATCAACAATACTTTTCTATTTCAGTAGAAGTTTAGTTGTTATTTCAATGAATAGTCTCTTGATTTTCGAGATATTCTAAGTTTATTGTTCTATTTCAACAACAAAATTTAGTCTCAAAATTCATACTTTTAGTAGCACATTTTAAAATTGTTGCTTTAAATTTGTTGAAGATACAAAAGAAACATGTTGGACCAAAATAGATTTCTAAAAACATGTTGAATTTTTTCTTTACGTCATGCCAAGTTGCCAACTAATGTTGTTTGGATTGGACTCCATAATGCTAACCCCATGGGCATTTTAAAAGTCTGAAAGCTCTAAAAGACTAGTTCCATTGGCATAAGGTCAAACTTTGTCTTTGAACTAGATTCAACCTTTTAAATCCTATTCAAGTTTCAATGTTATATTTTTTGTTACATGGGACTATGTGTTATTTATCAATGTGAAAAATCACTATCAATTCCATAAATATATAATTATTATAAATAAAGTTTAGAATGAGAACAAATATTTTAAAATTGAAAATTGAAAACCAATTTGAAAGAAAAATATTTAAATAAAATATATAAAACATTTTGTACTTTGGATTTTAATACATGGAGCTTCCAATTACAACTCATCAAATTTAAGATTTGCTCAAGTTTTGAAATAAAGTAGAAGTATAATTTAATAACCTTCACTTTAAAAATTTATATTAAAATAAAAATAGATGCTTTGAAATTTATAATCAAGTGTACCCATGGCACATCTACTTTTTGAATGTGGGGATTTTTAACCCATAAACATCAACATGAACATTTTGTATCCAATGGATGATAGAGTATTATTTTTTGTAGGACAAAAGTGCAACTATTCATCCTTGAAATTTTGTGTAGAAAGGAGAGATCTTCTATAAGAGTTTGACTTCAATTGAGTGCTTTTGGATTTTTGTAAACCAATAATTTTCACGGTCACTAGTCCATCTTTTAAGGGTTAAGGGTTATACTCAAATTCCAACTCCACCCTCCTATTTCAAAATAGACATCTACTATTTATTAGTAAATGAAGTAGAATTGAGTTTGAAATGGTAGTAAGGGAGCCGACCGCATTCAAATCACCCCCCCATTTTGGTGGTATAGACTGGTTTCTTTCAGTTAAAGTGGAAATGAAAAATTGATCAATTTTGACATTTGAAGATTAAAAATAGTATTGTTGCCTAGTAAGGGGGTTGCCAACGATGAGTACATTTAATACCAATTTGAGCTTGGAATGGCTGCGACAGTTTTGTGGATAGTAAATTGATTCATTCTAGAGAATGACGACTGTGCATTGAAGTTCCACCACGTGTACATTACCATCCCTAGCTACCACATGATGACGGTCATGTACATTTACAATAGTTTTTCTTTGGATAGTTCTCTATAATAGTAATGTAGAATTGTCCATTTTGTTTGTAACTTGCAGTTGGAAATATAAAAGTCTACATGACTAGTAGAGGTCAAACAATATCTTGAACTAAAAAATTCCAGAGTATTATATTGGGAGTTAAAAAATTATGAAAAAAATTTGGAATCCTCCCACATTCTATTCTTGTGTATGGCAAAAATTGTAGAGTCAAGATATATACACCCCAGATATGCAAAATTGCTTTAGTGGTTGCAAATGGGTCGTATGCCTTAGACTAATTTATTATAGAGCTTGGTATTCAATTTAGGGAGTGAATTCTATTTAAGATAAGAATTCTACTTGGAATGAATTATCCGAAAATAGAATTTTATTTAGAATGAATAATCCTAAAATAGAATTCTATTTTAGAGTGAATAACCAAATCTATAAGAATTTAAGGACATGCTTTCTTCAATGTTTCATAGGATAAAATACAAAATGTATGAAACTTTTACCAGTAGGCACATGAGGTTTGGGAAAAAAATTCAAAGTCTCATGTTAATTTAAAAAAATATATTGCACTTGTATTTTAAAATTATATTATTATTATATGATATTATAAATATATTTTAAAAACTAAAAAATCTATATTTTATACTATATATTGTACATTACAACAACATATCCCAACCATGTTCAAAAACTTTAATCCCATAAATGGATATGGCTAAATTTTGGAGTAGAAGAAATCATTTTTAGAGTCATTGTATGATTTGTTAGATCCAAAAAAATTTAGATGAAAGTATTTTCAAATTGTAAGATCTACCTTTAAAAATGTTCTTTCTAGATGAAAATATTGTCATCTACTACCAAAATTAATCCCAATTCAAGAATGAGCTTCATCACCTCACCACACCATCAATTTTTTGTAAGAGAGCTAGAGCATAGAGATGAGTAGACATGCAAGAGCCCTAACCCTAGCCAATGGCTCTATGCCCTAGTAAAAAATTGCATTGCAATCAACAAAATTCAATTCACATGTTTTTTTGTTTTTTGCCAAAAAAAATAGAAAACTCCGTTGCAATCAACGCAAATTTTTTGTTATTTGGCAAAAAACAAAAAAACACTTTAATTGAATTTTGTTGACTGCAACACAATTTTCTACTAGTCGTAGGCCTTTTCAAATTCTTTCTTACTTGTATCACTTGCCCTTAGCTCTGCTTTTGATCAAGCCATATATTTAGATGGGATAGTAAATGATACCATTTTGAGGCATTTGCACCCCTATAGATTCAAATTTTCAATCTAGTCAAGCATCATTGTTGTTATACAAAAATAGATATGAAGGATGAAGGATGAAAACAAAAAAAATTCATGATCAAATTCAAGATTCACACATATTTCATCATTTAATCTTCAAAATTCATGTCCTATAATTCTAATCTTTGATTTGATTGAAGTTTGAGTTTATTGGTGTACAATAGAATAAGTAGGATAGAATGGACTCTGTTAATTTATTAGTGGTGCTTTGATTTTGTAGACAACGGTGCTAGTATGTGAGCCTAAGAATGCGAGCTTGTGAGCATTGAGCCTACATTATAGGTACCTATAATATAGATACCACGCACTATAGAAGGTGTATGTATCATAAACACCTATAATATAGGTATTTGTAACATATATATCCAATAATCATAGACGGTTTCTATAGTATATACTCCTATAATATAGGTATGTAGTATTATAGGCTCATGGGCTCACACTCCTATACTCACATAATAGCAATCCTTGTTTTGTAGAGGTGCACTTATTATATGAAGATATAAATTCTTCATTAAGTTTTTAAGTTCTAAACCTACTTTAAGAAGAAAAATTGAAAAAAAATAATAGTAAAATATAGTATTGTGTTATAACAATTTAGCAAAAGAATAGTGATTATAGGAAAAAAGAGACTTTAGGGGCCCCTTATTAGAAAAAAGTACAAATAAAGTTAAAATACACATAATAGTGTAAATAAAGATAATTGCCTAGGATGAATGATAAATAAAAAATAAAAAATAACACTTGGATGAATGGGGTGTGATTGTAGACACACCTTTTCACAAAAGATGTGACTCCTCATTCCTAAGACTATAAATAGACTCAGAAAAATAAAAACATCGGCATCATAAGATCAAATTTTTTTGTACATGTGTATTATTATATTTTTGTATTATGTTATGTGATTATATATGTTTGCATTGTGAATTGTGATTCATCATTGTGAGAATTTGCATTCATGTGTGTCATTGTGAGAGTGGAAAGAGAACTTTGAGAAAATTATTAAGAAAAGAGAAAGTAAGATTGTCAGAACTACCAAGGAGGAAAATTTGACCAAAAGCTAGAGAATTCGGCTCCAAAAGGAGCAAGATTGAAGAACGAGTAGTCCAAGTAACAACAAGGTTTGAAATTTCCAAAATTTGAGATGGGTCATGGTAATCTCAAGGTGTGCCGTGATCTTGCAATTTGGCCAATTTGGCCAACACCAACCCCAAAATCAAATTCAAGTTGTTGTTGCAAGCAAGCCAACAACTAAAATTTGAAGTAGGAACAATGGAGCAAGATTGAATCATAAGAGCAATTTGTCGCTGAGCAGTCTGAATTCCAAATCTCTGTGCAAATCAAAATCTGCTGTAGCTGCGGAGAAGTCCAAGTCAAAGGTGATTTTGTTGACACAATAGAATAACTTAGGGTTTCAGCTACAAAGAATGACATTCATCCATAGATTAACTTAGGATTAGCACCCTATGTATATAACCTGGCCTTAACATCTTGCTAATCAATTCAACTTTAACTTGTCAATTGTTTTGTCTCTTGTTACACTTCCTACAACATGGTATCAGAGCAAGCTACATAATAGATCCTTAGTTTAAGTCATAGACTCTAAGCGATTAGCACTGTAGCATCTCAACTCCGCAATAGCTCAGGCATAGCATTTGAGTTATCGTCAAGACCTCGGCAACATTGCCAGGTGATGCAACTGAACTCGTAGAATCACGCAGTTCACTATAAGTCAAATCTAGCAATGGATCCTAGCATAAAAGATGTCCTTGAGTCCATGAAATTAGTTGGACCCTTGTGAGTGTTTTAAACTCCACCCTTTGAGTTATAACATGCACACAAGTTCTATGGCTTGTTAAATCGATTTCCTTAGGGTGTTTGTGATCTAAATTCAATTTGCGCCTTCCAAGCAATGGACACTTTGTTTTTTAAATATCCAAATTGAACTTAAATCATTTAAATCCTAATTTTTAAACTATGGTTAACTAAATCAAATAACTAATCAAATAACTAATCAAAAGATGAATTCAAACTAAAATCAATCTAACCTAACTTGTAGAATGTAATTTGCCCTTTCTAGATGATAAAGCAAGTTAAATTCTGACTTCCTTGGTAAAAGAAATGAATGGATGAAATATTGATCCCTAAACTACATCACAACCTTCATCCTTGCATTAAAAATAATAAAACTAATTGAAATAAATCTAGATTTTAGGGTTGAGGTTTTTAATTATGTTAGTTACCTAATTCTAAGACTAAACCTAATTTGACCAATAATTAAAGAACTTCATCCAAATTAAGATCAAACTTCATCCAACCTTTTCTCACTTAAAATAAAAGTATTTTTTAAATAGAAATACATTCTGGAATCTTTAAAAGATTCCCTAATTTGATTCCCTATTTAAATGATTCCTTAAAGATTCCTTAGAAATTTTTTTTAATTATCTTCTATTCTAATTTAAATCAAACTTCCTATTCTAAAATTATGGTTTTTTAGGGTTTTATAAAATTCAGAAATTACCTTCCCAACAAGGTAAGACCCAAAAAAACTAAATTCTTAAAAAGTTATTAATGAATGAAATTTGTTTTAAAAGTCTAAAAAGTTAAATTTCATTCATTAATTATTTCTTAGTCTAAACGAACAATTGCAATTTAAAATTTTTTAAATGTTAATTTTCTTTTCTAATTTTCCTAAAGCTTCCAATGGTCTATTCTATCAAGTGAAATTTTAATCAAATTGAAATTAAGAGAAATGAAATATAAAGAATTTTAACGTACCTTTCCCATGAAGTAATCGATTGTACCATCCTCGAGGATCACGAGATGAATGGTTTCGTAGTAACCCGCTCTATCCTCCATTTCGCTAATTCATTGCACAATTTGAAATTAAATCTCATTCAATGTTGTACTTCAATTTCAATTTTTATTTTCCTACTAATGGTTATGGGATTTAATTAATTTTGGTTGTATTTAAAATAATTCCTAATTAATTAAAAATTATTTTAATACCTCAAAACCTTTTAAATCCACTAAATCAAATCAAATCTAATAAATCCTAATTATTTTGTAATTTCCTAATCCTCCGAAAGATATTAGTTGGCGTTTTGTCTTTATCTATTTGTTTGATTAAGCCTAATAAAACAAAACCTAACCAAAGCCTAGCCTTCTAATACCTAAAGAATCCTAATTAATGACTAACCAACAATTCAATGAATAGTAATGAGAATAAAATTTCAAAATAAAATTGAAAGGATTCTTACCTTATTAATTGTTTAGATTCTTTTTATTCTTCTCCTTCCCTTCGTCTACAACTCTTCAACTCTTATTTGCAATTTGTGTTTTGAAGAGTTAAGTGAGAGTTTTATGAGTTGATGATGTTTCAATGAGTGCTCAATAATTGTTAAGAGTGTTAGCACTTTTAAAATTTCCAAATGTTTGAGAAACTTACCTTAAATTTTGGTGTATCCTTTCCAACTTCCAATTCCTGGTTTTGCAGAGGCAGTCGTTGGACTCCTGGTCGAGCTGGTATTCCTGCATCGCTCAGCTCCTTGTTTGTCCACTTTTGCTCGTCCAGCTCTTGGTCCGTTTGTACTCTGGCTCCCTAAACTAGTCTACACTCTGGCTCCCCAGACGATGGGTTGGCCTGCCTCCTCGTGATGATACATGGTAGGTTGGGATTCGTCGAGATCCTAGTTTGTTCGATTCAGGTACTGTAGCCCCTTGCACGGCTTTAGGCCCTCCTTTGCACAGTCTTGGGCTCTTCCGATTTTAACCTCTGTCTCCTTTACGCACTAACTGATTGTAAATTATTGGTCTTCAACAATTGAGATTTTGACCAAAGACGGAATGCAAATAATTCTAACTATAACTATCCTAATTTTTTGAGTTTTGAGGATTTTTCTCTCAACTAAAAGCAAACTTTCACTACTATAATTATGACATTCAAATAGTTTTGTTTTGGGATTTTGGGGAATTTTTCAACTTCCTAAGTTTTAAACTAACAAGCTAATTTTTGGGTTTTTTGGAGTAAATTTAAACTAAACAACTAAGTATTCTAAGCTAATTAAAAATCTCTTCCCAGGATAATTTTAATGACTCTAACTAAAGGAAACTAATCTAAATTTTGAGTTTTCTGTAACTACTACTAAGGATTTTATCAAGAGTTCAAACTAAGGAATTTTGACTAATTTTCTCTAATCTTTCTCATTAAATCAAATGTTCCTAATTACTACACTTGCCAAGCATTTTTCCAAGCATGCAAATAAGGAAATTTCTCTAATACTTGGGACCACTTTTTAAAATGTCAATTTCAAATATCCCAAAGTCAAAGCTTCGTTGTGCGGGGGCAACCCCAAGTATACATGGTGTCAATGATCAAATTTTAGTATTTTGAAAGTCAATCTTTAAAGGAGGTACACATGACAGTGTTTAAACCGAACATTAAAGATTAATTCTTTTAAAATTTTAAAGTATCCAAGTTTAATTACTAAAGGAGGTACATATAACAGCGTTTAAATCGAACTTTAGCAATTAAAGTCCCAATCTCTGTTATGCAACGAATTTTGGGCAAAGGTTGGTTTAATAAACTTTTGGCAAAGTCAAGCTTCACCGCCTTAAGTCTATTGATACCAAATTCTGTTGTAATGAGCACAATTTGTTAGTATTCAAGAAATCTTAAACGAAATTAGAGTTTGGAGGTCTATCCCTTCCAAAACTCTCACAAATGAAAGAAAATGGAGGCTTAGTCTTGAGAACTTAAAGAAATCAAATTGAAATCACTTTGAAGGGACCCTTTTGTCCTTCAAAGTGTGCAAATCAAGAATTAGAATGAAAATCAGGTCGGATCTTGACCTGGATCAGTGCTCCAACCACGCCGATAGCACAAAAGCAAAGTTTAGATATAAGAATGAGGGTATCGACAACCTCGAGGGAAGGGCTTTTTATACTTGTCCCAGGCCCCTTCCCGGTAAGTTGTTGGTGAAAAAACATTTACTTTTGATCTCGAGATATTTCCTAAACTACCCTTACGTACTTCCAAAATAATCTTTATTTAATGGAAGAATCTTCTAGAACCCTCTCCATTTAGCTAATAAATCTTGGCTAAATCAAATCCAAGATCTTTTTCCAAAGATATTTTGAAAATAACCCTGATTAATCTAGATATTTTGTTAATTAACCCAAAGTATTTCTAAATTGTCTTTCTTTAAACAAAAGATGGATTGTTACGCAAGAAAAGAGATCTTATCCAAATCCAATCTTCAATTTTTCAAAAGATATTTGCGAAATTAACTTTGAATTACCACTAATTACTCTAAAAAAGTCAAACCTATTGCTGGACTCTTCTTATCTTCTAGGGAACAATTCCAAATTCAAAAATGATTGCGCCATTGTGTTTAGAAGACCCAAATTAGCCTTGGGGACCCCATACTCCTTTCTTTCCAACCATTCGTAAGTGTAAAATCAACTTACAATAACTCCAAAGAAAAGTGAAAACTCTAACTTTTGGAATTTGTTTCTTTTGAGGAAACTGTATAGCTAGGATTATTTAGAAAGTTTGTGGGAGTAAGAAAAGACCCTTCATTCACGTTATTTGGACACCGCCATCTCTTGGTACACCGGTCAATCCGCCGTAAAGTTGTAAATTCTTCAAAAGTCCAATGTCGTTGCCGATTTTGGTACTTAGGAATGTCAGAATGTCTTCAAACTTCGTAGGACGCTTTCTTAGCACATAAAACACTATCCTAATTTTTAGTGGGATTTTACCGCAATATGATTAATTCCTAGGAATTTACGACCATGTTCAAAGATAGTTGACTTCCCATGGAGTCATTGTAATTGTTTTAAAAAAATCTGAAACTTTTTGGGTAGCTTCTAGGAAACTCCCAAAACCAAAGTGCAACATCACATTTCACTTTGAACTATTCATAGGAAGCTAAAATTAGCAATTCCCTTTTAATTTCCACCCGAGGGGAAAATTATTCTTGTATTGGGGAATCTTGGAACAACCGGCTCTAATGTCAGCTCCTGGCATGCTTTTAGAGTAAAAGCACCTTTCTTCATACTCCGGTCGTTCTCCCATAACTTTATTTCCAAATTGGATCATTCTTCTACAAGTTACCTGCAAATAAGAATTTATCAATCTAAATTCTTTACGAATTGGATGGTGACCTATACTAGACTCTCTAGACCTAAAATAGACTTAGCCAGCTTGTCACATGCAATTGTAAGACTTAGTTTAACATGGACAACTACTAGGACTGGCTAACACTCAAACCCTTAATTCTCTCGGAAATACTTAATCGACCTCTCAGACTCTCAATTAGGCATTAGAAGTATGAAATTTGAGTATTTTATATACTCTGTACTTCTAGGATGACCCCTCACTGTATTGGTAGGGACTTCTACCAAATACCATTTAAACACTCTTTTTATGCATTTTTGCATATAAATATGCTCAAATACTAACAAAACGAAAAAAAGAAAACCCTGAGTTCCAAGTGCCAACTTGAGGGCTCACAACCCTCCAACTATATCATTTGGAGCTACAAAGTTAAAATGATACTTTTGCAAGAGGGCCTATGCCCTATGGACATACATCGAACCTACGGATCAGACTGCTCCAACGGACACAACAACTTCATCAGTTGAAATAGACAGTGTGGTGGATGCAGCACATCTACACGGAGCAACAATATTGGTGGTAGAGTCGCTACAACCCGCCACCGACGTCAATGCTACAATCGAATGGACGTGGGAGAACAAACGTTGATTTTGCGTTGGCAAGATCATCATTTCTCTAGTACGAGACTCCATTATCCTCAATATCATTCATCTTACGAACCCACATGATATCTGGCAAAGACTCAAAAACATGTGCGATGTTAGAAATTCATTTAGACGTCTATCTCTCAAAGAACGATTCTACTTGTTGAAACTTGGAGAGGGCAAAGGAATAGGAGAACACCTTTAGGAAATCAACCTACTAGTGACCCAACTAGCAATTTTAGGTATAGCTATCCCAGACGAGGACCTAGTAGACCTTACATTAAATAGCCTACCCAAGAGGTGGTCTACCTTCCGTCAAATCCCAAAGGATAGAGACTGGATACCATCTTTTCCAGAACTAGAAGGTCTATTTCTTCAAGAAGAACAGTGTCGAACCTTCGAAAGTCAATGTAATGAACTAGAAGAACTCAATTTTGTCAAGACTGGTAGAGGTCCTTCCAGGGGAAAATACAACGCATACCCAACTCAAGGTCGTAACACTAGGGGCAGAGGATACTCCTACACCGATCGCAACATACTTGCGCCACCAACAAGTCAAGGAACACAGACACACGGCCGTCATTCGATATATTGCCATAATTGTGGTAAGCAAGGACACTATGTGCGTGATTGCGCCCAGATCACTCTTGAGGAGAAAATTAAGAACATGCAACTCTAGCTCAGCAATATCCAACGTAATCGTAACCATAGCCGTCCACATCAGTCTCAACACGTACATCTCACTGAAGTTGACAATGACCAAGACTTCAACGAAGAATACACGCCTACTTCTCCACCACTTTATGTATAGGCTTGTATCAACGCTTTTCCAGATGATCAAGACAACGAAATAATCAACGCCTGTGTCATATCAACATCCACTGAAGAAGACTCGTTCCTCGACTGTGGAGCATCTTCTCATGTCACTAGTAACCTTAGCCTCTTCTCTCAAACTACTCCATCAAATATACCTCACATTAGGATAGTAGGTGGCCAAATCATGCTCGTATCTAGCCGAGGCACTATAAGCATTACTAATCTCTTTGGAGAAATAAAAGATATCCACAATGTTCTTTATGTCCTTGGCGTCAAAACAAATCTCTTCTCAATTGGCAAACTTATGGATATTGGCTATAAAGTGCTATTTGAGTCTACACAGTGCCTTATATACGACAAAGACCAACCTCATAACATATTTCTTCAAGGGATCTATGATTCAAACAACAATCTATATCGGGTAGAAACCTACGCTAGCCATCTAGGTCTTATCACCCCAACAACAACAGCACTTGCTTACGACACTACAACCATAGCGAGTGCTGCACCGAATAGAGACTATGCTTTACCACGACGCCTCAATAGTACCTTCATCGACATGACAGTTAGCTCCCCCGCTTCGCGTCCATCTTGATCTCCTGATAGTAAAATACATCTATGGCACAGACGAATCGGTCATATTAATTACTAGAGTTTGTACCATATGACATCATGACAACTAGTAGCTGGAGTACCGCCCCTTCCTCTTCTCAAACATGTGTGTCCTTGCATGCTGGGAAAGTTTCCCCACGACTACATACTGAAGAAATGTACCACCTACACAACGTGACTACTCTAGTTAATTCATAGCCACCTCGATGGCCCCATGCCCACAGCTTCCGAGACTGGCAAATGATATATACTCACCTTTATTGACAACTTTTCCCGCATGACTTGGCTGTATTTTATCTCTGATCAATCCCAAACCTTAGACGCCTTTAAACAATTCTGAACCATGGTCAAAACCTCCACCAGTTGCATAGAGACTTTAAAGAGCAATAGAAGCGGTGAATACATCTCCACCGATTTTGCTTCCTATTGTACTACACATGGCATCCTTAGACAATTGACTGCAAGCTACTCCCCTCACCAAAACAGCATAGCAGAATGCAAAAACCATACCTTATTAGAAGGCATATGTAGTGTAGTAACATGCACCCAAATTCCCAAGGCTCTCTAGGATGAGATCACTTGCATTGTTAATTACATTTAGAATTGTTGTTGTACAAAGGCTCTCAAGATGCGTACACTTGAGGAAGCCTTCATTGGAATTAAACTACACCTCAGTCACCTCCGAGTCATAGGCTGCCTTGCCTATTGTCACATTCTTGATTCAAAACGACAAAAGTTTGACCCTAAAGCCATTCCCACCATTTTACTTGGGTACGATGAGTATAGCAAAGCCTACCGTTGCTATAACCCTGGCACTCACAAAATCTTAGTCAGTTGAGATGTCTGCTTTGACGAATCCAATCTCAAACTCCCTCACCCTGAAACTATAGAACTTGTTGAGGACCCTTCCTTTCTAGATTGAATTCTCTCTTCCTCTCCAACCCAATCCTCACCTTCTCCATCTCCTCTTATTGTCGCCTCTCTCTCTACAACTAATCCCTCACTTGTTCTCCCCGCATCTCCTTCTCCAGTCTCTGCCCCTCCCACGCCTATGATCCCTCCACCTCCAGACCTACCATCCTCCACTACTTCAGTTCCACCCATACTAGCTTCGCCACCTCGACCTTGCCGCTTCCAATGCCCTCATTGCTAGAATATACACCTTAATGGTTACGAGCTTTGCCTATCAACTGATGACTTCAACATTTGCTTTGTCATTACGGCTCCCCCTCCTCCCGCACTTGTCCAATCCACCATCGATCACATCACCTTCAAGCAAATACAACATGACCCTGGCTAGCGATCGGCTATGCAAGAAGAAATGGCCTCCATCTAGAAGAACCAGACTTGGGACTTGGAACCCCTTCCACCCTAAACATGAGCTATCACCTGCAAGTGGGTTTTCAAACTCAAACCGGGCATCAATGGTGGCCCCTCTATAAAGAAAGCCCGTTTTGTGGCTCGTGGCTTCAAACAACGTCACGCCATCGACTTCAACGAAACGTTTGCGTCCATCATCAAATGGGCTACCATTCGTACTACTATTGCTCTAGCTATTGCTCAATGTTGGAGCATTCATCACATGGATGTCCGCACCGCCTTCCTGCATGGATTATTGAAAGAATGAGTCTACATGTATCAACCCTCGGTTTCTGTTCTTGGGGACAACACCTAGTCTATCGCCTGCACAAATTTCTCTACAACCTCAAACAAAGCCCACGCATGTGGCATGACTGCATTGATGCCGCTTTACATAAACTTGGTCTCCATCACAACAAGTTCGATAGCAACATGTACTACATGCATCAAGATGGGGAGACGCTTATCCTAATGCTTTACGTAGACGACCTCTTCATTACAAGGAGCTCCGATTGACTCATAACCTAGCTCAAGTAGTTTCTTCATCAAGAGTTTGAAATGACAGACTTCGGCAAGATTAAATGCTACCTCGGAATTTCCTTCGAACAAGTTCTCCTCAGTACGTTTCTCCACCAGCAAGACTATACCAAATCCATTCTTCGTGATTTTAACATGGCCGACTGTAAGTCTGCACCCACACCTCTCCTTGAAGGTCACCTCCTCGTCACCGACATGAACTCTCCTTCAATCGACTCAACATACTACTGTCGCCTCATTGAGAAACTTAGCTTTCTCACAATTACCACACCCGACATCACCTATGTCGTTAGTCGGCTCAGCAGCTACATGGCTCACCCGCAACAAGCCCATCTCGATGCTGCCAAACATCTCCTCCACTATCTCCAAGGCACCCTTGATTCTGGAATCTTATATCGTACTGGGGCCCCAATCCAAATCTCTGGGTACATCGATGCCGATTGGGGCTCTTGTCTTGAAACACGACGCTCTATGGAGGCATACATTTTCAAATCCGGTGGCGGCCTGATCACCTAGCAAAGCAAACGACAACTTACAATTTCTCAATTATCTACGGAATCGGAATACCATGCGCTCAACAACAACACTCAAAAAGTAGTTTGGCTTCATCGATTCCTTCAAGAGCTCCACCCGCCTACTTCACCATCTCGCTTTCTGCCCGACTCTATCTACACCACCTCTCCCAGCACAAACTTAAGCATTACCCTATACTACGACAATCAAGAAGCCATGAAGCTCTCCCACAACCCAATATTCCATGCAAGATCAAAACATATAGAAATTCATTACCACTTTATCCGCGAACGAGTCTTAGGAGGGGCAATACAATTACAATATATTCATACAAATGATCAACCAGTGGATGCGCTTACAAAGCCCTTAGCCCATGTCAAATTCACTCAACATCGAGCCACCCTCGGATTACATAGTCTAATGAGCTTGCAATCCTCTCCGAATGCCTCACTTTCCTCGCATACTCTACTCTAAGGCAACCCTAGAAATTTACAGCCTGGAACAGATACTCCTTAGCTTCCACCAATGTACCAAAACTCTTGTGCTCAGCCCCGCTATACCCAGTCACCTCCCTTGAACAATCCAACCATGAGAAGTAGAGGTCTAGAGTGCGCCCTCACCTTACAACATAGTACTTCTCTCTTGTCTTCGAGCCTCCCCGAAATTTGCCGCTTAACCTCGATGTCACCCCTCCATACCGATAGCTCCGCATCTCCAAATCACAAGCTTTCCTCCCCACCAACGGCTCAACACTTGTTGCACACTTCTCTGCTTCACTCAACTCAATCGCCTCACTATCCTCATCTACATCCTGCGATTGCTCCGTCACCACAACATTGGCAACATCGTAGCACCAATTCATCCGTTGCGACACAAATGCAACACACAACCACAACAACAATTTGGCGAAACCAGCTATCGACACACCACCAATACACTCCCGCAACAACTAGATTCTTCGACCCTCCACTCGCACCATTCTCTCCAATGCACCAAATTTAGAATCTCACATTCACAGATCCTAGGCACAGAAACCCTGTTTCTCAATTTAGAGGGGGTGTTGACACAATAGAGTAACTTAGGATTTCAGCTACAGAGGATGACATTCATCCATAGATTAACTTAGAGTTAGCACCCTATGTATATAACCTGGACTTAACGTCTTACTAATCAGTTCAACTTTAACCTATCGATTGTTTTGTCTCTTGTTATACTTCGTTACAATAGATTTTGTGTTTCAATTTGTGATTTTAGTTGGTCAAGTTGCACCGCAGGCATTGGATGGTGCCTAATTGGAGGACTGGACGAATTTGAATTTTAAGATTACAAAATCAACAATAGGGGTGATCCCGTCTTCCCCACTAAAGTGTAGCACTGAAATTTTATTGGGACATTTGAATTTGATCGTTGGGGGATTGAATTGTTAAATTTCATTGTGTGAAGGAGATTCTTGACCAATTTTCAGAAAATATTGAGAGAATCATTTGAATTTATGGACTGGGGTCAGGAATTTGGCGTTGTTGTTTGTTGTGCAGATTCAACAAAGCAAGAGAAAAACGAATCTTCAACTCCTTGTTTGACCAATGATTATTGCCAATCACTGACTAAGCATGAGCACATTGATCTCTTCAATTATCCTAGTCAAGAAGTGATTGGAATCTAATTGGGAAATTTGCCATTGGGAATGCGGTTGCTAGTTGTGGCACCTAGCTTCTTCACCAAATGTTAAAATTTTTAAAACAATTGCTTGAATTCATAGTCGAAAGGGGTTGCAGAGTTCGGATAGACTAATCAAATGAGAATCTTGAAACATTTTTTGTACATTCCGTAGAATCAATCAAGAATTTTGAATTCAAATTGAAAATTGGTGCAGGCGAGGCAATTGCAGTGCAATCTGGTGGAGTGACAAGATTTGGTCCAAGGTTATAGGGACTCGACACACGGCCATAGGATCAAATTGCATGGTCATAGGCTTGTTGCCACAGTTATAGGCCTGGAGCAATGGTTATAAGGTTGATTCTACGTGATCTTAGGTCCCTTGGTTGTTCTTTACAAAATTTAGGTGTTTGGTCTCAAGGTTTATATGTTTGGATAATTTGTGATTTGTCCCAATGTTTTGTATGTGGAAATTAGGAACTAATTAATGTTTGTAAGATTAGACTATTTTGACTTGAAAATTTGACCCAAAGGTACGAGAAAAAAACTTAAGGAAAAGGATATAATTTGGGTATAACACCTAAACTCACTATACTTTGCATTAAGTCATTAATTGGGACAAATTTGACATAGTTGACAAAATTGCTAAGCATTTTTGCATCAACATGATAGATGTAGATTGACTAGCCAATTTGACCTACACACATAAAAATGATATTATTAATGAATTATGTGTAATATTTTCAAAGTATTATCTTGGAATTGATTAGGTCCTAGAGCATTCATTGCATAAGACAATTTGATCAAACCTAAATTTTTGACTAGAATATTTGACTTCCCTATAGAATACTAGACAAGATTGTGACTTCATACATTGTGTCTATGCATTGGTAATGGATTGTCCAACAAATCATTATTCCTGGGAATAAGAGTTTTAACATGCTATGAATCTAAAACAAATACATATATTTAATTATAAAATATAATTCTATTTAAAAATTGATATTAGCCACATAAGTGTTAGATTGCATAAACCTTTCCCTATAAGAATCCCCTATACTGTTGTTTTCTTTGATTTTATAAAAAAAAGGCAAAACCTTGATTATAGATGGCTTCTAGGATAGCTCTTATGAATATCATATTTCAAAAGATGAAGTTTTAGAAAAACTCATAAAATTTTAAATAGTGTAATTGATGCCTAATTACATTGATTAATCCTATTAGCATATGTGACAGTAGCTTACTAAAGTCACATTATTTGTAATATATTTAATCCATAAATTTCCAATTAAATATTTCATGGTTACTATCCTATTGCAATATTTTATTTGAAAAAATCTCTATTTTTTAATATTTTTGATTTTAACCTCTCAAGGATTGTGGTAGATTTTTGGGGCGGGCAAGACATTTTGTGGTCTTAGGGTAAATATGGAAAAAAATATCAAATCGTGATGCATTCCAAGGATCTAACCATACTAAATTACCGATGGAATTGGCATGAATGATTGAGCCTTGTGTGAGCCCCAATTCGTCACCGGGGATTCACTTTTTCTTTTTTTTTTGGTATTTTGTTATTTTCAATATAAGTTTATATACAAAAAACCCAAAAAAGAATGTAGAACCAAAATAGGTGTACTGCATACCAATATAGTATTTGGTCTAGAATTAGAATAGTATAGTTAGAATGCCCAAACCACGACTTGTATATAGGTTAAAATCCAACTAATCGTGGTAAATTAGTGGATTACGTGTCTTTAGTATAAATGACTCAACCTCCACATAGGAGAGACATTTCTAGGCTAATATTGGTTGAGGGAACTCTAGTGAGTCATTTAGGCCAATTCTCCGGAGATAGGTTCCAGTTTCCCCATACCATCGACGAAATGGTAGGAAACCTAATTGTCAACTTGCAATTGTTAAAAATACCAAGACAAGATCATGGGGGAATCTACAATCAAAGAAGGGTAACTTTGGGGTAAAACCATGCCTGAGACTCAATGGCGAAGTTGATTCACCAAGATTCTCCTAGTGTGAAAGATTCCATAGCCACCAATAATTATACGAGGGGGTGGATTTTATCTCTCCTAGGCCAATGTGTAGAATAAGAATATGAGCTTGCACATGTGTTGTGGGATTCTATAAGAGGTTCCAGAAAAAATTTCGAAAATTTCCAGTAGTCATAAGATGCCTTTCTAGACTATCAACTACTTAAACCTAAGATGGAAAATTCCCAGAAATTATCCACGTGGCAGTAAAATCTCACTAAAAATAAGAATAGCTGATTTTATGTTAATAAGCCTCCTTACAAGTTTCAAGACATTCCGATAGTCAGAAGTACTTGAACCTACAAGATTCCTCGACAACTAGTAAAATTTAAAGTTCACAGTGGAATTGACCATCAGAACAGGAGTGTACAAAAGTGGAATGAAGTCAATGATAGGTCTATTCTTACTCCTCTATAACTTTTTAAGAGCCTAGGCTAGTTACTTTTGCCAAAAAAGTAAAATTCCAAAAGTTGGATTTTTACCCAATTTTGATGTTAAATTGGCACTAGGTTTCATTGAAATTTTGGAGTTAAGAAGAAGGGTGGGGAATTTTTTAAACTAAAGTAGCCTTTTGAAGCCAACAACACAATTCGTTTGTGATTTGGAGTTAATCTCTAAAAGTTATGTTTATGGATCAATATAAGATGAAAACCTTAAAGAATGAGAATGAAAATCCGAAGTAATAGGATTATCTTAGATGGATGAGAGGAGGTGGGTGCCTGGAAAAGAGTATATAAGGGCACCCCTTCTCTTCTCTCACCGCTCCCATTTGTTGTATTTGGATCCTTCAGGTCCAATTTATGTTGGAATTGTGGCATTTTTAGCCACAAAACTTGGAATGGTGTTTTTTGGGCACCTTTGGCCCATTGTTGCTCTTTTTCAAACTTGTGAGGTATTTGTGGGTCCCTTACACCTTGAGCTCTTTATACTAACTTTCCTAAGTCTTTAAGAGCTTCAGAGTTCATTTTTATCGTGTTGTTGAGAGACCATAGTTTCATATATCTTTTGAGGGGACTTTGGTCCCCCTCCATGTCTTGTCCTTATACTAACCCTAGAGCAACCCCCATATGACCTAGTGATGCTGCTTTGGGAGACTTTTAGATCAAATTTGTCTTGGTGCTAACCCTATGTAGCTAACCATTAGGTGTCAAATGTCTTTTTTGTCCCCCAATACTAACGTGGTGGTTCCAAGAGGGAGTCAAGAGTATATAAGGGATGGTAGATTCTGTTGTGACAGCGAAACTTTGACCCCTCCAAGGGTCAAAGAATCTTAGTTGTGTGTTAAAACTGCTCCACAGATAACCTTTCAATTCCTCTGATTTTCTCGTACAAAGTTCAATTCCAAAAATGTGTTGGGAACAAAACAAAGTTTAGCCCTCGAAAGTAAGAAAATAGAATTGTATCAATAGGAAAGGGTGACTAGTGGAAGGAAAGAGATCACAGATGGTATTCTCATTTAACAAAATAACCTACCAAAGTTAGATACATGTCCTCTCCTTTTTTTCTCCCCTTCCCTTAGCATAGAAATTCACTGAAGATAGAGAAAAACACCGGAAAAAGGGAAAACCAGTAGTCTACACCATCATCCAGACCACCAAGTACCCCCAACCCCCTCGGACTGGATATAACTAGGAGAAGGAGGATACCAATATTAAGGTCCAGAAATCAGGCGAAAAGTTGTAGTGTCAAACATCGTGGATGTTAGTGTTGGGCGCCTATTTTAGGGAGAAGGTTGGGGTTCGGAGAGAGGTTGAGGTTTCGGGGAAAAGGCTGCGGTTTCAGGGAGGAGAGTTGGGGGTGTCTAGTAGTTGGGGGTTTAAGGATTTCAGCAATGGGGTCTAAAAAAGGGGAAGAGTCTACAAAAACCACTAAGGCTAAGGGATGAGGAAGAGAGAGAAGAAGTGGAGATGCCAAACAAGAATCCAAAAGAAAAGACAAGTAAACCCTGCCCAATCTTGGAGTAAAAAAGCCAACTTCCCGTATCTACAAAACAACCCAAGGAAGAGAAGAAAGAAAGAATGGTCAAGGAATGATGGATTGACAAGGAGGGAGAGATCATTTGATATGAAGAATTGAAGGGGATAGGATAGAGGAAAAATCTCCACATCTCGTTTGAGCCCTTAGATTAAAATTAGGTGATTATCCTGAGGTTAGACATAAAACGTAGGATGTAAGAGGTAGTTCAACCTTGTAAGACGCAATGATACATCTTTAATTAGCCTCGTAGGTATAAATGAGGGTAGTTGGGCCATGGATAGGATGTAAGGGGAATAGGGGAGAAAGAAAAGGGAGAAAGAAAGAAGGGCCAAAGGGAAAGATCAACCGTTGTATTAACCTACTATATTATTAAAATAGTGGTCCATTGCATTGTATCAAGGGAGTTCATGGCGAAGGAGACAGAATTCCCGGAAGGCACGGTCATTGACTTTAGCTCTAAGGTATGAAACCACCCCATCCCTAGCCTTTCCCATTCACCTAATTAGTAGTTATTAACTGTGGCTGAGGCCCATCTTTAAGTCAAATCTCTAATGCTTGAGGTCAGGTCATTTTTTAAGTTAGAAACCTGGAGAGGAGGTTTGTAGCTTTCCAAAAACCTAAGGCACGCCCAAATCGGAGTAAAACCAAAAAAGTTATCACCAAATGAAGGTTAGGACTTAATTAGAATGAAAAATAGTTAGACATTAACTTTAGGGACAAATTAATGAGATTAGAAAGGGGATATTAATTAGGGTACATGGGTGAAAGGAAAAGTCAATACCAAATTGTGGATTAAGAAAAATTAGTAGATGAAGTTTTAAGCGCCAACTAGTGGTCAAACTTCATCCATCAAGAACTTTTAGTAGGAATGTCTGATTAGCAAGTGTCTTACTAATTTGGAAAGCTAAAGTTAGGGGCTACAAGGGAAAAAATATAAAATGATCAAAACTTAGTAAATAGGTGGAGGTTAACCCAAACCCTAAACACTAAGAGAAACGAATCACAAACCTCGGAAGTAGAAATTAAGTGAAAAAGTAGGACTCTAGGCTGGTAGGAGAAGTTAAGGAGAGCTCATAGGACCCTCTCAAGTAGGAAGAAACATGAAAATTCAAGAAAATAATGAAGAATGAAGTTTAGCCTTGGGTTGGATGAGAAATTCATAGAAGTTTCCAATCAAGACCAAACTCTAGAGTTAGGTAGGAATAAGTCTCTTGAACCACTCCAAGAAATTTCAAGTCATTCTGAATTAGGGAGCCGGACCTAAATTGTGGATGAAGTTTAATGACCCAAGTAGCAATCAAACTTCATCTGCCCATAACTTTGGCCACGAGAGTCAGAGTGGGTCGAATTTTAGGTTTTTGGAAAGGGAAAGGAATTCTCTAGAAGTTTCTGAGGTTAGTTCCTCCTTGACATGATTCACACCCAAAAACTACAGCATCCTCATCCATTCGATCAAACGATGACATTGGACGTAGATTGATAGTGATTCTTGCATATTTGGGGCACATTTAGGCACTGAGAAAAAAAATCCATCACTTGGAAGGCATGATGGACCACACTTAGATACCTAAAAGTAGGATTCATTTAGTCAAACCCTACAACCTGGTTGTACTTGGGATTTACCAAGGGTGGATAAATTGGTGTTCACACCTCAACAACAAATTTTGTGGCAATTCAAAGTTCCTTGATATGCCACAATGTACATGCCAACAAAAATTGTCTTGATTCTTGTTCCTGTACATTAGGTTCACAATTCCCTACACTCGTCTCCTTTCGTCCGTATCCAAATTCATTCTAAAACTCTAGCTACCAATGAAAAAGTGTTAATATCAACTAGAAAGTAGCTGACCAATCCTTAATGAGTTAATGCATACCAAATTGGGATATTTAAAAAAACTATTCCAAATTAAAAACAATACTAGTCCAAAAAACAATATTGAAAATAATATAAAGAATTTAATATTTGCCTAATAAGTTGATAGTATTGATATTTTCATGCATGAATTTTTTTATTTTTTCAAGAATTGATGGAAACTACAATTTAACTTCTAAAGGACTATAGGCTTGTTCTCACCTAGTCTAACAAAAGGCTCTCGGTTAAATATTGATATCAAACGTGAAGGTCAGATTCAACATAGACGTGCATAAATGAAATTTCCACATCTAATATTGATAGCATGCACCACATCACCTTGCACCAATAAGTCAATAAGTGGATGTCATATGACACTTTTTTCTTATAAAATTGACTTGATTTATGATGAATCTAAGGGTATCCCTTAACCCCTACATGACCAGCATGTGTTTTTTGGCAACATAGAAATTTTGGGAAGGTACATGTAACTAGAAATTTCCATATTTTTGGCCCAAACTTTAACAGAAGGCGTGGACAAAAAATATCTTTCATGTGCACTAAATTTTAGGACATTTGGAAACATGAGTCAAAAGTTATGGCCTAATATGTAGTTTATTTCTCAACTCATGCAATCCAGGCAAATATGGAAAAATCAATTTTATCAAAAATAAAAATTTGAAATTAGTTTGCTAGATTTATATATACATAGAAAGCTTTGAATCATTCCATTTTGACCAATGAGTCCAAAGTTATGAGGAGTTTTAGTTTGCAAGTTGTTATAGATTCTCTACTCTAAAATAAACTTTGAAGTCCTTTATTTTTACTCAATTTTCAATATTTTGGGAAGAAAATAAAATCCTAGCATGTAGATTGTTCATAACAATATTTCAACCATGGGAATTGACATTTTTCAATTCCACAACTAAATTCTCAACAATTTTATATGTTGAATCATTCACTACTTCTTTCTACTAACTATTTTTTCCCTATATGTTATACAATACAATTCCAAATTATCTAAAAATTTTCAAGCACGTAGTCAATTTGCCTTGAAGAATGAATCCAATGAAGCACCACCATTTTGGAAATTTTTTCATACAAATGTGAGCTTGTGAAGTGCAATTGCCCAGTTTTTCATAGGGCCAAAAAAAGGATTTCTTTGAATTTGAAAGCATTTATTTTGCAATCCAGGCAATGAAAATTTCTAAAATTTTTTCCACATCTTTTCAAACTAGCTTACTACAAGATCCTATAGTTACATGTGTCCAAAAATGTTTTATTTTCTAAAATCTTGTACTTATACTAGAAATGACAGTCTTGAATCATTTTGATGAAAACATAGTCAAGGAACTTATGGGGTTAAGTCTCCTCAAAGCCTTCTTTTTCACACTCCATAGAGTAACCAAAGCTGGGAGCAAACCCAAGGGATATATTTGTGGGTAATTGCAAGAAACACTTGTTCTATTTTAGTTTCTCCCCTTTGGCCTCAAATACGTGATTTTTCACTCTTAATATTTGTGTCATATGTTAGTTTCACATTAAATTTAAAAGAAAGTTACTTGTAGTAATTTGGAGCTCTAAATAATTTTTGGAAATTTTTGGAGATTATTTTACTATTTTTAAACAACCTCCATTGAATGTCTACTTTGGACATGGAGGGGGGGAGGGGTAGTACTATTTTTGGCCCATAAATACAAATTTTAGGCTCAAAATTGGGATATAAAGACTTCTACTAATGCTATATAAGTCAACAAATAGATTTTCTAAAAATAATAAATTGTCTACCTTTCACATGTGCTCAAAATGTGGTACCTTTACAAAAGTGCAAAGAACACAATTATTTTTCCCAAAGATGAAAATGTTCAAGAAGGAACACCTTCGAGCATTAGATGTTTTTAGCACCACTAAAGGGCCATTTCAAGCTGTTTTCCAATGATGGGAACCGGCCAATTTAGGCCAAAATTAAAAAATATGAAAATATGCCGGAAAAGATAATTAAAATTTATTTAAAAAAATAATAATACCAGAAACATAAGTTTTTTTCAAAAATAATATTAAAAATATAATTTTTTATTATAATCTAACATGGCTGAATTTCGGCCTCCTTAGCCGACTGTTGTGACTGAGTTCCTACAATCCCAGAACTTGGGGGAACTCATGGGAGCTCCCAGGAACTTGTAGCCCTTTACAATAGGTGGATTTCATCTAATGTTAGAAAAAATGGCTTTTTTATTGAATTTTTTTACTACCATCTAAAAATCAAACATTAAAGTGTCCATTTTCTTGGTATTTTTCATCTTGCTTTTTTGTGCATAACTCTTAGAGATAAATTTTTCTAGGTCTAATTTTTTAGAGACAAACTAAGGTAGCCAATCCATATCTGATCACACACACACACCCTTATTTCCAATATGTAGGATACTTTCTTCTGTGAAGTTGTAGTGCAGTTCCTAGAGTAGTTGTATCGCATTATGATTGATTGCAGTGCTCTCAATATTGCAACCAGCCCTTGGTCGATTTTGCAATTAGCACATGGTCACAAATAGAAAGCTCTATACCACCATTATAGGTCAAAGAGAATCTTCCACTAAAAAATTCATAGTAATTACATTTTGTGTAATAAAATTCTAAAAAATTATGCAATCCTTTTAAACTCTATTTTTGCATATGCAAAAAATTATGCATTCAAAAAAACTCTACTCCAAATATGCATAATTGCTTAAGTGGTTGGAAATGGGTTAGCTACCTTATTTCCAATGCATTACAAATTATCCATATTTTATTTTATTTTTTAAAAAAATATTCCAAAAGTCATAGTACTCACTAATATAGTCTATTTTGAGGCAAAACCAACAGGTGTTTCTCGCAACGACCCTTATTGTTCTTATTTACTTTTAATCTTATGTAAATAGAGAAATATAGCACTTGGTGATGACTTGCAATAAAATAAATACTCACAATCACTCAAGTCACAATCCTATACAATACCCTAAATAGTGAAATGAGGTTGTCCCTAACTGATTTCTTGACATTTTACACAATATAAATATTTCTTGTTATTATACAAGGAGGCAATAATTTTCTTCTACTCAAAACCATGAGTGTGGCATAGGTTGGTGCACTGTTTTAGGGGGTAGTTTAGACAATTATAAGCACCTCCATGTGGACAAGTGGTACATCAAGAGGTAACTTTTCAAAAGAAGGCAACCTAATAGTTAAAGCAACTTAATTTCACTATTTTGTGTAGTAATTATAAAAATTCAATCATGTTTGTCAAATTGGAGTCCAAGTTTATTGGTATATATACCTTTTTAAAGTACACACTCGTTTCAAGATTTTTAAAACTTATTTACAAAAACTTATTTTGAAATGGATGAAATTGTGAGTAATGTTCAAGATTTTAGAATGATCCATTATGCAAGGTGAAATAATCTAAAATTGTCAAAACAAGGACTTCAACGTACTTGCAAATTATCTTAGTAGAGGGGAATAATTTTCACCTATTAGAAAATTGAAATCATAAATTTACAATATATATATATATATATATATATATATATATATATATATATATATATATATATATATATATTTCTAGGACCATCCATATTAGTTCTATAATTTTTTAAAGTACAAAAATTTGTAGACCACTGAAATGCACCCTAGACTTGCCTTAGTTGCCTATTGTTGACCTCATCCAATGCCACTCATTAACTATAAAAATTCGAAAGGGGCATGTTGGACCTCTTAATCCATGCCAAAATTTATTACAATGTATCTCTAAGTAATTGGAAGGAGGATGCCTTGGCAAACCATATTGGCTTAGTTACCTTAATGATATAGTGGCAACTACTTAGTTGTCCCTAAGATGATTTTTATCATGAGCAAATTCGCTCAATAATCACTCTAATATGTCCTATTGTGCCCCATACATGACCTCAAAAAAACCCTCATTATACTCCAAGCATCAAATGATGGTTTCTTTGACAAGATATTAAATATTTTTTTTAATATGTGAGTCAAAGGATATACAAATGGTTTTAGGTGTTTTCACCTTATACATGACATTGAGGTCTAGAGTGACCAAGATGAGTAGTTGTGCATTTTGTTTGTTAGTTGAACCCTAGCAAATTTAGAAGTAGGGAACCTTCCTCAAAATGCATGGTGAGCAACATCCACTACGGTGTTGGTCTTTGTTAATGGCCCATACCAAGCAACAATACAAAAAATCTACTTTTAACTTGTAATGACAAATCAACACAAAATTCTCCACATGATGACAAAAAAATACTTCTATAAGACAAAAGTACAAGTATGTTATGCTTTAAAATTTTGTGTGAAAAGGGGAAGTCTTGCATAGTGATTTGACCACTAATAAGTGTTTTTTGCAAGTATTTTTTAATTTTTTGAAGTAAAATGATCCCTATAGTACAAAAAAGGATGATTTCCATAGTGGCAAACCTAAAGTTCCAAAGTTAATCTCCAAAAATCTTCATTTTATGGGAAAAGAGACTTACTAAAGAATTAGTTGGAATGTTGTTTGAAAGTCAAGTTTTGCTGTAAAAATAGTATCACTCTTATTCCATGCTACATCGGCAACCATGTAGGCTCAGTGATAACCAAGAAACAACAAAATGAACAATGAAAAAAATAGTGGTTCTAAGTGCCTGCTTAGCAACCTCCAAATGCTAGGTGAGAACAATCCTCACTCAGCATGCTCTAGAGTTTTTGAAAACTCAAGCAAATTCTATTGACTTCATAATTTAGAATTTTTGCAGGAAATCTAAATAATGGATGCTAATCACCATAATCTACATGTGAAGCTTTGTTTCACATCATTCTAATAAAGATTGAAAAAAGGTATAAGTTTTTAAAAATTTCAATGTCAAAGATGGCAAATGAAATATATTCTAAAAAAGATTAATCAATTTTTTTAATTATTTAGATTGATACCTACACAAAAACATTTGAACCCTTCTATTCCAAATAACAAGATGAAAATTATGAAGGATTTTTACTATGAATGCCATAAAAATAGAAAAATATATAAAGTAGTTTTTGAAATTAATGTCAAAAACATTCAAATAAAAAAAACATAGAATATATGTTCTTGAATAAAACATTCTCACAATTGGAATTTATCATTCTCAAATTCATGTCAATTTAATAGCAATCTAGATTTATCTCTCATCAAGTACCACCTTCCACATTATAATTCTTTCCAATTATTCTCAACCCATTTTCCAATATATTGACTAAGAATCGCAAGTTATGGGATATCTATTTTGTTTTTTCTAAAAATGTTGAAAGACAAAGCTTCACTTTAGAAAGAGCTATCAAAACCTATTTTTTAAAGTTTACTCACATTGAACTTGCAATAGTTGGGGATTTTCAACCTGAATTTGGGAGGATGTATTTGAACAAATTAACTAAAGGATCCTATAGTTGCCAACTCATTTAAGAATAAATGTAGATGAGGGTTTTAACCTTGCTTTGGTTATAAGTATTTGTGAAGCAATTTTGGGCCTCCAAATACCACGATCCTTTTGGTATTAAGTCAATCCTAAAAAATTAGTACTAAAAATAGAAATGAAATTATTTTGTGAATTTTCAAATGAAAATGTTTTATAATTGACTTGAAATATACATAAAAATCCTTACCAAAATTTGGTCACATAAATAATGCCTAATCTTTTTGTTTAATGTAATTTTATTTAATGAAAATATTAAATTTATTTTTATTTTTTCATACTTCTTTTTCTTATTAACCCATAAAGGATTGGAAGTGTTTTTTTTTATTAAAAACAAATTGTCAAAAAGTGTTGTTTTTTTAGTAGATTGACTAAATTGAGTTTTCTTTCTCACTTTAACTATTAAAAAGAGTAGTATATTAAGTGCATCAATGGCCAAGTGGATTGCATTTTTTAACTAGACACTAAGTGTAGCTTACTTCAACTACAAATTCTTTCAATAAATCACTTAGTGCGTAGTGAAGGGTTAGTGCTCGGTGAATGGAACATCTATGCTAAACTATTACAAAAATGTGTGGGAACATTTTGAGACCATTTGGCTACATGAATTGAAGATTATAATGTTTGAAGCGAGAAAGAAAAACTTTTATTCATTCCAATAGACAAGGTTAGGAGACTTTGGGCCCTCTCAGAGTAACTTTTTATTCTTCATAAATTTGCACCTCTCTACCACTAAATTCTAAATCTTAATATGTATACTCATAAAATATTTCAAAAACTAATATGGAATTGAGCTTACTCAAAATCACCTTACAATACAAGGAGGTTAAGCGAATTGACAATATCCTAGTCATTTTTTTATGTTTTCTACTACTATGATTATTAATTTTTTGAAATCCAAATGGCGAAAAATTAGAGAAAATTTTTTGGAATATGCGGGAAACATTTCAAGAACTTTGGGATTATAAATTGAAGATAAGAATGTTTGAAGTTAGAGGAAAATATTTTTTTCTCAAACTTGTCTAACAAGATTAGTAGACTTTGACTTCTTTTGGAGTGAGATTTTTGTGCTAATGAAAAAAATTAAAATTCCATACTGCATAATCTTTGTTACCTTCAAACAAAATTTTACAAGTAGATGAGGAATTTAGCTAAAGATTCAAAATCTGCACAAAATACTTGTATTTTTTCATAGAGCATAACTTTTGATTCAAGTATTTGATTGAAATTTAGAAAGAAATTCTAATGTAGGGGGTCAATGTTCCCACTTTGTATCAAAACTTTGATAACATCTATTAAAAATTGACTTTGTATGATATGTAATCTCAAAGTTTTTAAGTGACAATTGAATGGATTCTTGGTCTTTTAGGTGTTAAAGGATTAATGAGTTTAAGCTAAAAATGCTATTACAGTATATAAATTTCTACAAAAATTACAATATCTAGTGATACTAGTTTTATAAGTCATATGAATTTTGCACCTTCATTAATAGGAAAAATAATTCATTTTCTCTAATAGGATGTTGCTTCTCTTTGTACTCCCAATCATTATTGATTTAAGATTTTTGAATTTTGAGTTGCTTAAATTTTAAAAGCTAGGAATATGAAAATTGAAAGTTTCAAAATCATAATTTGCTAATCTATAGTTTGTAAATTTGGTACCTATACATTAGTAAATTTAAGGATTTAAGAATTTCAGTACTTTGGTTTCTTCAATTAGAAAGTTATTAATTATTAATATTTTAAATTTTTGAAAGTATAAAATTTAAGTTTGTAAACTCATAATAATGCAAAAGGGAGGTTTTAATCATATTAGGCACAAATTTCAAATGGAGATGGCCTAATGCATCATAGACCACAAGACAAAGTTCAAAAGACTAGAAAGTAGAAACCTAATGCATTATAGACAAACAAACCCAAAAGAGCATCAAACTTGAAACTTGCATTAGATGGGATTCAGCTGCCCTGGAAGGCCGTTTCAGGCCAGTTCCCAAGGCTGGGAACCAGCCAGGGCTGTCCAGAATTTAAAATTATTAAAAAATTATTAAAAAATGAAAAAAATGAAAAAATGAAAAAAAAATATTAAAAAATGAAAAAACAAAATAAAAAATATTTTAAAAATATTTTTTTAATATTATCCGATGTGTCCGTCGCTTGACCACGTCAGCGAGCTGCTGTGGCTGAGTTCCCACAATCTTAGAACTTGTGGGAACTCGCAGTCTTCCGCAGGAGCTCATTCTCATCTAATGCTACTATTCTAAATGGATCCTATATTAAAGCCATTAGATGAGATTTGGGGTAGTAAGGGGGCCGTTTCAAGCTTGTTCCCCATATTGTTTCCGCAATAGTGAGGGCACAACTGATTACTATTAGCTAACATAAATATCTTTTTTTTCCCCCTAAAATTTAAAAAGAAAGTTGATTTTAAAAATAAAATAAAATCTGATGTGGTCACCAGGGCTTTTTTTTTGGCGAAATTTCACCAGATTTGTCAGAATTTGACCAATGTGAATTTGTCCCTCCAAAATTTGGCCTGTGTAGTGAAGCCAACACAGGAGACACTAGTCCAAAAAAAACACCCTGATGGTCATTTCCCGACCACTTCACCATGCTACAATGGTGTAGTTAACCGAATTCCCCATTGCTAGAAACTCCTAGTCTTCTAATGGGGCCAGATCTCTTCTAATGCAATGTAATCATAACGCAACATGAATGTAAAGACTAGTGAAAATGTGCTAAACAGTCATGCAACACACTTAATCTAAAAGATAAAATATAAAAGAATAGACCAAAATAAGGTTATATTATTTGGAGCAAGTCAACTTATACACCTTTATTCTTGTGGCTTTTGATTTCAATTTTTTTGGTACAACTTAGCTTCATAAATGAACCCTACAATCCTACATAAGTCTATGCTTAAAAAAATTGCATAAACTAACTTTAACTTAAAGTCATTGTTAAAATTATTGCAAGTGATATAGATTTATTAAGCTATGTTATCCATAGTGAATTTAAATTATTTGGAGCAATAATATTGCTATATTGTACTAAATCCTAAAAAATAAATTAAAAATTAGAGACCCTAATTTTGTAGGTGACACAAATTTTACAAAGCCCCACTATTTGAAATATATCCAAATTAATGTAAACTAAAATATTTCCATTTTCTACTACTTTCTAAAATGAAAAAAAGGACACTCATTTTTCTAGTGACAATAACAATAATTTATCAAAGTTTGACTATTTGTAATGTACCAAATAATTGTAAAAAATAGGTTTGGGTAAATCACAAATATGAACTATTTAATGTTGTTTAAGTTGAAGTATTTATAATTTTTACTAGGATTCAAAAATAAAGTAAAATATATCTTCACTCATTTTATAGGTGACACTACCATACCTAATTACCCAAATCGGCACTTCATACCAAATATGGAATTCAATTTGGATTTTTTTTTCCAAAAATTCTACAAAAAATTTATTCCCTCAAAATATGTGTTTTTTCCATATATTTTTTTCATGAGAAAATAAAATTCTTAACATTCCAGCATCTATTTTTAGATTTATTTTATGCAAACTATAATAGATAGATAGATATGATAGTCTAAATTTGTTACAGTTGAAATATTGTTATTTTATACTATTTTTCTGAATAAATCCATTATTATAAAGTAGATTGTTTGTATGTTTATTTGTGTGTCCCCCAATCATATTCCTAGTATTGTTGGAAAGTTCTTCATGAGTAGAGGTGCACAAACTTTGTTTCGTGGTGTTTGGACATAAGGTGTGAAAGTTATCGAATTCGAAAGTTTTTATGAATTAGAAAATTAAATTAAATTATCTTTTATTTTGAAAAAACCATAACTTTCACATCACATGTCCAAACATCCTCAAACAAAGCCCTTGCACTCCTTTGAGCATAAAGATTTCTATTCATATAAAGAATGCAACCTCTCACACCACAACAAAGCCCTTGCACTTCTTCATGCATAAAAGATATTGAAGTTCAAATTTACTTTTACTTTTACTTTCAATGTGGCAAGAACACATCATATACTAGTAAAATTTAAAGAGACAAAATTTTGTGATAGTGTAAATCAGTGCAGCCCTAAGGGGTCGGGGAATATTTTCTGTGAACTATTTCTACTGCAATTGAAACCTTTCAATTTGTGTAAAAAAAGAAAAAGAAAAAGAAAAAATATTAAAAAGAAAAGAAAAAACAGTGCAGCCTAGAGTTACAGTTACAGTTACAGACATGGTTACACATTCATCAGTTGGATTCATGTTTTCACATTCCGATCTCGCGCAGATTGCCATCAAGCTCCCTCCTGCGATTTCGTAGAACCAGGCTTTGGATTTGCGCCGACTTTGAGATTTGCAAGTTCCGGAACTCCGCAGATGCAATGCCCTTGTAAGCGGGGTCCTCCATAGGGTTCCTTGCCTGGGGTCATCGATAGGGCTCTCCTACAGTACTGGACTGTCCAGAGCGAAACTCCATTGGTCATCTGACACAGAAACAGAGGCCATAAATGCAAGGCTTCGTGTTGGCTTTCAATGCGGACTTGGTGCTCCTCGCCTCGCTTTTCTCTGGTGGAGGACTGATCCGACCTTGACGGGTGGAAATCAACATGTGATAGGAATTTGACCGACGGAAACGCGCGCAGAGTTTTCCGTTGCTTTTACAAAAAATGATTTGCGATGTGGCTTCCGGAATTTGGTTGAGGCTACCAATTATGGCGAATTTCGCATTTCTTTTTTTGGTTATTAGGTCGCTACTGTGTTGTTTTTAAGAAATTTTTAAGAAATTTTTAAGAGATTTGGATCAAGTGTTGTATTGTATGAAATCTGGCTACTTGGAACATTTCTCTTCGTGAATTTCCTTTATATTAGCTGAATCAAATATTTTGTCGACTCTGGCGATAGTTAGCTAATTAAAGAACCGCTGTTCGAGTTGAGGAATCTGTTCTAAAGTTGCGCCTTTAATTTCTGTGATGACTGGTGCGTTATGGTGTGCGCCATGTGTGTCCTTGCCAGAGTCTTACCGCAAATAGGCGACGCCCGAGAGTCCGCAACGAACAATCATACACTATTTTGACTGCGGCTGCGAAAAGACCCGAGGATTTGGAGGATGGCTGCACTTCCACAGCTGTAGGTTCCGCCGATTCGATTCGCAAAAGTGGAACGACTGACACACGTCGTATTTCGCTGAGTGCCTCAACGAGAGACCGTATTTGTAATGTGACTGACCTCCTGCACTGAATTTCATTTCATTTGTTCTAATTTGTTCTAAAAATATATAGAGAAACTGCAGAGAGTATTTTTATCGAGGTCTGCTCTGTGTAGAAAGCGATAGTCACGGTGAGTGGTCCTCCAATATCGCCGCAGTCATTGGACGGACACTCGTGTGCTCGTTGATGTGCGTGGCGTCAAGCTTGGTTATTTCCCTCCTTCACTACCTCATTTCCTTGCAGTAATTTGTTGCTCAACGTGTGTGTTCGTGCGTCTCGAATCTCTATATCAGCCTGGAGAGTACGTTTCAGTCTTTTCCTCGCAGTTCAGATCATCGTACTCTTGCTCTTCCGACACCTTTCAAGAGCTTAGGACCGTATTATCACATGGGACAAAGGGAAGAGCAAACCGCTGCTGAGTAACCACTCCGAAGATTTAAAAATCTACTCTCCATAAATCAGTGGTTCTTGACGCCATTCCCATTTGTCAGATTGCATTTTCGACGTTGCAGATGGTTCTTGATTTCTTGCACGTTGAGGCCTTCTTATGAGGGAAGGATGTTGTCCGGTTAGCTTAGAGGTGAGTAGTTTTCCTGTCACTGCGACTGAGTGTTTGCTACTGTCTTTTTGTGTATGGTTCTTTTTGAGTATCCTACACTAGAAATCTGCTTTGTTATGTCTTGAGCATCCTGCATTAAACCTGCTGCGATGTTATCATAGACTGATTTAGGATGCTGTCACTTGTTGTGAACAAATGCACCGAGATTTTTAACCATGTAAATATTTGAGAACGCCGATCTTTTGGAGGGATCCATCTGTGGTTTAATTCCAAATTTTTGTGTCCTTATAAATTCCTGCTGTCTCTTGGTTGTTCCATTAAATTTCCTAACTCATTTTTTTCTCTTACATGCCGACAGTGATGAAAGTCACGAGGAGTTTCTACGTGATTATCGACTTCGGGGAGCGTACGAGTTCACCTTCAGATCCTCTTCGTTGCTGTATCAATTAAACCCCGAATCTTCTCCAGAGACTGCTGCCGATGCGAAATCGCGGGCCGGCGTAGGTCGCAGCAACAGAGCTTCCTAAAGACTACCTGGCAGTTTGATAGATGTAGGAGACAGTTACAAGACGGTTATGAGAGTGCCAGGCTGCAGACCATTTTGAGACGGACAGTTTTTAACACTATCAAAGTGTTACATAGAATGCGAAAGGGTTAGCGATGAAGCAAGAGTACGAAATCCCGAGCTCTCCTGTTTCCATTCCTTACAAATGGGAAGCTGCTCCGGGTACACCAATTGCGGAGATTATGCCGGCTAAGCCGCCTAAGTATCAACCATGGATGAGTCCGCTCCGCCCTCCTCCCGGCGTTCGCAAGCCGACCGAGGCACCGAAGTTCAATAGTTTTGAGCCAGAACCGCCCGTAGTGGTGCAGGCGCAGCTCGTGGAAAAGATCCTGAAGAAGCTGAACAGATTACGAAGGAAATCAATGGTCGCAGCGGCGTGCTTCACCTCTGAAGCGCAGCGAGTTATAGAACACAGCGGCATGTTGTTTCCTGTGGAGGATCTCGACAGGTGCAGCTACGACTCGGATGCCATGAGTTCTTTCGATCATCCAAGTACACCATACTCTTCTACCTCGTACGAATCTGCTTTCTCCGAACCTAGTTTCAGTCGGCGAAACACAGGCTTCTCCTCTTCTCCTTACATGACCCGAACGCCGCCATCGACACGTCGCTTCGAGGACATCGAGTATTTCGACCTCAACAACGAGACGACTCTTCCTGGACCTCGCGAGTCGGCTTGGCACGTCCAGCACTCCTCGGAGCTGAGGCCCCCTCCCGCATCGGAGAAGCTTGAAATCCGAAGGTCTTACAGTGCGATGATTCCCACAATTCTGCGCCAGTCATCGTCCTCCCGCAGCTTCAAGCAACTGTCACTTGGACGCGCGTTTCGAAAGTCCAAGGCGGCGAAACAACTCGACTTAGGGAAAATGTAGCTTGTCTGCACTGTTGTACAAATAGTAGCGTTTCTTTCGCAATTTTTCACTTCGATGCGGCCAATTGATCCTCTTCACTCAACATGGATCTGCTGCTATTGTTGCTTTTGAGCAGCAGTATGTCAACGAGGGGCAACACACAAGCGCTGTCGAATGCTTCAGTGCGACCTACATACTCAAAACTCCTCGAAGTAGATCGACAGAGATGAGGATCAATACGATGTGTGCAGTTATGGTTCAGTTCGGCCAGTGTGTTGGAAAACCCCTTTTCCAAGTAGATTGTAAACGAGAATGGACACTTTAGAGCTTGACAGTACCGTGAAAACAGAGTGTAAAAACTTAGTGACAGGTTTCAGCACGGCTTCTATTTCTTCTCTCTGGTTGATGTGAATGCAGGATGCTAATCTTTGATACTTGAGATGTAGAATTCAGGGTCGCAGATCCGTAAGTTTTGTATTTGAAGGAGCCAAATAATCCAATGACACATTGACAGCGTCTCTCTTCTTACACGACCAGAGTCCTGCACTCTTTTGGTTGTCCGTCTGTCTCCTTTTGAACTTTTATTATTATAGTGCAATTTTTAAGAGGTTTACCAATGTGATTGAGGTACATATATCTTGAGTACTCCTGTCTCAAAATAAATCCGTGGTACTCTGAGAGTTTTCCACTAGAACCACAACACAGATTTATTTTGAGACAGAGGGGGTGGTAGATAATTGGATTCAAAACATGTCAAAGGTGGTCTGAGAATACAGAAAATCCTGCTTTCATACATACTAGTGTCATTGCTGCAACCAAAATTAAAGTAAAAAGAATTTTATAATTTTTTTAATTCATAAAAACTTTGAAATTCAATAACTTTCACACCATAGGTCCATACACCACGAATCAAAGCGCATGCACCCCTCCTCATAGAGAGCTTTCCGATGCTACCATGAATGTGAACAAGGGATGTACAGTTCAAGAGATTTCACAGTAACAAATGAAAAAAACAAGCTAAATTAACTACTAAATGGCTGAGGCACCAAGATCAAGTGTCAACAATACTTTGAAGATAAATAAAACCTTCCCAAGTTACTATTTCTAGTCATTTATATTTTTGAACACTATAATCTTTCAATCCATAAGTGATATTGTTGTGTTTTCATTTCCCATGTAATCACTAACATGTCTAGTTTGAATTTGTACAATTACAATTTTTTTTGAATGACAAAACTTGTCAAAATGTTGTATTTTTATACAATTTAAAGCAATTTCCAAGAAGCTCAAAAAAGGCCTTGGGCATTTAGGGGTTAAGATATGGACAAGTGATGTTTCCTCCTCATTTCTACATGCATCTTTGAAGATAACCCCAACCACACCAACTCACTATGGATGCACCTATGTACATGCCTAAATATCACCAATTGTGCATGGACATCTTCCACATCCCCCCTATCCTCTAAAAACAAAATCCACATTGGGATTCACCTACCACACCATTCATTGAAATAATATATAATTCATTGAATTCACTTACTCTATTAATTTAAAACTCAACAAATACCTTACTCTCGTCACAAACATTAAAACTATAGCTAGAAAATACAACCCTTAACATTCTTCATGGCCTTACTACAAGGAACAACACTCATACCTCCCTACTTACTTTTCAAGAACAACTAATTCACTCCAAATCTATTATTACCTCCATACTAAACAAAATTAATAACATTGCCATCAAATACTCAACTTGTATTTTATTATTCAACTGTAAACTTAAAAACAATTAAACTTGATTCAATATAATTGACCTCCAACAAAATAAAGAAAACAAAACCTACCAATCCATTACTCATAATTTGATCTAAAAGATACTCTACTCTACATTATCCTACCAAAATATTTTGTGATTGTCTATTTTTGCAAAAGTCTAGTGCCTCCTAATGACACATTAGAGGAAATTTGGCCCCTACGCTACGATGTTTGACTATATAAGAATGTGCAAATATAGAAAAAATTTAAGAAAGAAGGAAATTTTTTTTGACCACATGATCACCTAGCACTAAAATAAAACCTTTTTTTCCCCTAGATTTGTCTATATGCCGAAAGTCAAACAGTCCTTCCTAAGGGCCAAATTTTCTATAATGAAGGGCTTCTATCTTGGTACTAATTAAGGTCCATTTTGAAAAGATTTTAGACACTCAAAAGGTTGTATGTTGTGTGTGAAGAGATTTATCTATTAAGCTTCTCACTCAGTGATGGTTGTAGATATCACAAATTTTTTTGATAGGGTATTGTACAATCAATCTCTTTGCAAATTCCCAAGTCCTCCAACATGCTATTTATTTCTTCCCAACTTCTAAAATTAATCCAAGTAAAATATAGTTCTTTTTCTAACAAAGGTATGCAATTTAAGTATCACTAGTAATGCCTTCTTAGAGTTGCTTTTAAAACCTTAATGAACATACTCTTAATGGACACCAATTATAAAACATGATTGGAATAATTAATCTCTTTCTTTGGATAACAAGTGAAGGCCATTAAGTCGGAGTCATTGATCAAATATAACCCTCCTCCAACTAGATGAAGGTTGTCAAATCTTCAAGATCTCTAGCTATTTCAATCGAATGGGAACAATGGAAATTGTGCTCCCTTTTCCAATGTCATTGTCATATATAACAATGGAAGGGTCAACATAGGGTCATACTATAGTTCTATGGCTTTTACAAATGACAAGGTGTGGCAATTAGGCAATTTTTGGTAGCAATGAGAGGGCCATGTGTGGGTTCTATGACTTAATTCAATCATCTCTTATGCAAGATCAACACATGTACAATACCATGCTAAAAGTTTTTGTGATTTTCCCAACCACTGCTGAGTGAGAAGCTTAATATAGAAATCTCTTCACATCTAGCATATAACCTTTTTGAGTGTTTGAAACTTTCTCTAAATGCACTTTAGTACCAAGACAAAAGCCCTCATTGTTAGGAGGCACCAAGGTAGTAAAACAACGATGCAAATTACAAAAATAGGCAATTACAATTTTTTTGGTAGACTATTGTATAGTATTGTACAATTAAATCTAATAATCTTACAAACTACCTATTGTGCCATACTACCATTCCAAAAAATTGTATGATATAAAATAAAATTTTCATTTTTTTCTTGGATAATTAACATTCAATTCTTACTCAATCCCAATTAAGTTTATTAAATTTCAATTTCAAAAAACCAAAACTCCTTTTTTGGTGAATTATTTCATTTAATATTTATGATAATGGAATGAAAAATATTAGTGATGAATTTTTCAAAATTGATAGCTTAGGTATGTAGGAAAAATCTTTGCACACATCTTTTCTCCAATAAGTTTTTCTATAGAAGTTTTAGAATTCCTTGTACAAAGATTTCAATATTGGGGTGACAATACCCAAATTTTATAAAATAGATATTTCTAAGTTGCTATAATTAGATTTTGCTTTTTGATCCTCACAATTTTGTAAATTTGAGCATGAAAATATAATTACTTTGCCAAAATCTAGTTAAAATTTGTTGATATCTATTATACAAAACTTGGGCAAGAGAGTACTAACATTAGAGCATAGAGTCTATGAGCCCTTGAGCTTGGGAGTCTATATTATAGACACCTTCTATTGTTATAAGTGTTTATGTTATAATTACCTATGTTATAGACTTGTTCCATATTATAGTGTACCTACATTATAGGTGTATATGTTATAAACACCTTCAAATGATTGTAGGTACTTACCTACAACAAAGTTCAAGGCTCATAGGTTCACGTCTTTGTGCTCACATGCTAGCATCATTGATTTGTGCATTGTCACCCCAACATTGAAGTTTTTATAGAGGGAATTTTGAAACTTTTTCAGAAATGCTTGTTGAAGAAAGATGTGTACATAGCAGGGTGTATAGATGTTCCTACATATCTATGCAATTGAATTTTAAAAATTCATCACCAATATTTTTCATTAAATTATTATGAACAAATATTCATGCTTGTAGTCACACATGCTAGAAATATTGGTAGATTAAGTTGATATTCCAAACTACCCGAATTAAAATGCATGCAATAGATTTATGTTGCACTCATTATTAGAATCTTTCGACAAAAGTATTGTTAATCCAACACCTTTTAGACATACATTAGTCAGTAAAGAAAAATTGGTTTGAATACAATGAAAATAGCCATTGCAATTGTGTATTCGTTCCAACTTTTGTATCCAGACTATGACAACATCAACCTAGAATTTGAAGACAAATGTACAATCATGGTGAAGGAGGAGGCAACCTTGCCAAGCTTACCATCCTTTGTAAGCTACTAAATTCTTATAAGTTATTTTATTTTTCATTTGCTTGGGAAACACTAAGTATTCAATCAATATTATAGTCTTTAATTAGTTTAGCATTATTTCTAAATATTTTAAATTATTCATTGTTAACTAAAAGTCAAACGTTGTTCTTAGAAAAAATTAGTATATTAATAATATTTAAATGACATATTATTATTTTAAATAATTTACCATTAGTATTAAATCAAGATTTACTTTAGTACTCAATTACTAGTCAAATATTTTATAGTTAATTTATTTAATCCATTTTTTTATAAATATATATTTCAATATATTTTATAGTTGACATACATATCCGGTCCACCATGATTGATAAAATCTAGAATGCATTCTAGTTAAATCTTGCAAATAGTGATTATTGAGAATAGACAAAGAAGGATAATTAGCAACTAGGAACAAAATAGGTTGCATCAAAGTGCCAAACTAATGGCTAGTATAAACTTTCCTCATGTACAATAGAGCTTACCTGTCCTTATGTAATTTAGAATTTGAACATTGAGTGAAAATTGTAGAAGTTACATTAGGATGAATTTAGGCAATGGAAGAATAATAATTGGATAGTTTTGAGCTCGAAAGTTTAGGACTTGAAATGAATAAGCAAACTTGACAATGGATTTTTGTTCTTTAAACTACTTTTATACAATATCAACATTTTTAGGACTTTAATCAAATCAAAAACTTGGAAGGCCAATTTCATATTTACATCACATCTCAATTAGTCCTTTTGTTATAAAAAAAGTTTAAATATTCAAAAACCAATTGTATAAGCTCTAGCCTCAAGGATAGGGATAGACAATTTATCCATATCAATAACCAAAAATTGGTGCATTGTAGTATGCAAACATGTTCTACACTAAATTCATTGAATATTGAATTAAGGTCAAGGTTCCAATATTAAGATTGTAACCTTTATCTTTCTTTCTATTGACAATTTATCAATTAGATGGCAAGAAAGACAGTGGCACACAATATTATTTCCAAGAAAGTAAAAATAACTTGATTGATAACTTGAATTAGATTCAAGTATAAGGCAATAATGTAGAATGTTTTGTGACTTGTGTTGTAGAAAATAAAGAGTGCCTTGTCTTGTCTACTATTTATACAAGCACTTGAAAACTTATGAAAAACTTACAAGATTTTCCAAGATGTCTTTTTAAAAGTTTCTACAAGGGGTACAATTTTATAAGATCCAAGAAAGTTTTAGAGAATAAAAAAAAGTTTTCAAGATCTTAGAAGGTCATTCTTCAAAAGGTTTAAATTCTACTTCAAAGCTTTTAGGTAACTTTAGGAGAATCCATATGATTTTAGTTCGTGATATATCTTTTGTTTATAATAGTCTTTAGAAAATATGATTAATAGGTCATTTTCAACCAATGTAATTGTGATAATCTAGACCTTCTTTGATGGGATGATCTATATTATATTAGTGGTTTTAATTGAATAATTCAAAAAATCCTTTAAAAGTCACTTTTTGGCTACCAAGATCTAGACTTTTTATATACAACAAATCAACAAGGTTCAAACATGTCTTAAAAATTCTTGTATGAAAGTTGATTCTCAGTTTCATGCAAGCCACAAGATTGTTTTTGTTGTTCAAAAAGTTTATTTTCATCTTTGTAATGATTTTGTAACAATGCATGGTTCAAATGCTAAAGCAATTGATTTTAGAATTGCAACAATAATAGCTTAAGTTAAGGCTCTAATTGGAGTCTTGATTTAGAGTTTTCGTAAAAAAATTAGAAGCTTTCAAGTATGGCATATTAGAAATTAACAAAGTAAGGACTTGTCCTAAATATTAAATGAAAATTAGATTAAAAAAATTTAATTTAAAGTAGTAATTGCACCTTTATGATGTTTCGGGTGACTCTGTAACCTTGTACACTATTATATTGCATAAGTGCACAAGCTTCACCTCAAAGTTACAATGATGTTTTATAATTGAAAGAGCCTTAATTTATTGCAATACGGTTTGTTGCTTGCCCTCTTGCCACAACCAAAAAAATTTATGTTATTATTTTAAATATATATATTTTTATAATCATTCAATTCATTTTGGATGGCTTAAAAAATGCTTTTCATAATGAGGACTTTTTAAAGTGATTTAGCATGAAAACCACTCTATTAGAGATCTCTTGACAAGAATTATGTTTGAAAGCCTTAACAATTGCATTTGTTCAATGATTATCATAATAAGTGGATGTTACAAATGGATTTACATTTTTTACAAAAGTTGTGTCTTTTCACCACTTTGGTAGACCTATTTAATCTGAATTCCATAAGTTTTGTCATATTCAATTCTACATGTTTATAGTAGCTATAAGAGAATAAGTAATTGCTTTAGAGTTCATTCTTTAATTCATAATCAATAACAAATTCAGATAATATGTCACTAGTAAATAAACTTTTATAGATAATTATGATACCCAAGTAGGTTATCTTTAATAAAAATGTCCTTGGTTTCATAAAATCATCAAGCTAATTTATCCTCAATATTACACTAAAACTACCAAAAATGCATCAATATATATTTACTATGAAGCAATTTTTCAATTGTAGTAGCTTTCTATAAGACAAATAGAAAGATAAAAATCTGCAAATAATTGTAAAAAATGCCATTTTCTTTCCCTAAAAATAAAAAATTCTTAAAAAATATATTAGACCTTGATTACAAATATAATTTATAGTTGCATTAACTTTTTGTAATGATTTCTTACCCTCTTTTTAGTCTATATTTGTTTATGTGTTCTACATTCTTGGCAAGGTCTTGCAACAATCATTTCTATACATTCATTAGTGTTTATAAAAAAGGGTTACAAAGAAGAAATACAAAAAAGGGATACAAAAAAGGTACAAAATAAAATATACTATGACTTTTCAAATATCTCTAATTAACATGCATTTGTACTTTTTTGTAGGAGTATTGTCATCAAAATGATGAATCTTGTCAAAAGATCTAAGATGAAGACACCTAAATTTGTCACTTTTTTCATTGAGTTTTTTAAATAATTAGATTGATAATTTTTATTTTTTATTTGGGAAACAATGGGAGGTTTCAATGCACCAAAGAACACATCATTTGGATACCATATGCAAAAGTTATGAAGCATCAAAGTTTTTTCTATAGATACTTTACAACTATTTCTTCAAGAATGGGTACATATTAATATAGGAGATGTATTCTATGTGAGAATTTGATTAAGTGACACTTTTAGGCCCCTCCTATATTTAAGTGTCTATACCTTACCAAAATACATTCTTAAGACTCTCACTATCACCACTCTCTCAAGGTTGAGGCGCCCAATATTGTACTCTAAACCAATCTTGAAAATATGTAGATATATGAAGGCAAAATGTAGAGCTTACATATATGAACGTCAAAAATGATTTTGGATACATCATATATTTGAACTTCACAAATTTATAGTGTATTCATATATATTCAAAAAATTATCAATTTTTAAATTTATAGTTTTCAATTAGAAACAAATTAATAATAATTTCATGTGTTGATTCCACCCCAAGTATGCAAAATTGCCTAAAGTGATGGAAATAGGTGCCTCCACCTTAACCCCTAAGTGCTTCAACGTCCATTCTCTGGACAATGAATAGATTGAAACTCTAACTTCATCCTCCTATCTACTTAGATGAAATTATTCTAATTTGTAGGAAAATGTTATCAAGTTGTTATCCTATCTAAGGGTTGGATTTGGTGTTTCTAGAATACATATTTTTCTAAAATTACAAATGCGCAAGTATGTCAAGTGGTCAAAATGGTGATGAGACGTAGGCTACCGGATCCGCAAATTGTGGAAAAAAACGATTAGGACGTTCCAATCAATTCGGCACATCGTCTCTCCCTCAAGCAATTTCAGAACCAGACGTTGTGTGGAGACATATTTTCAATTTGCCAAAGTTGGCAAAGAAAGCCAGCGGTGGCGTGGAGACGTGGATTAGCGATGGCGTCTCCTCTTCCAACGATAAGTCGTTGTTGTTGATGCCCCGGGGTGGGCCACAAGGTCACGTGGACGTAACTTAATTAGCCATAGTAGGGAGGCCATGGCGTGTGCCAACTGCCAAGCCTTTCTCTCCTCTCTTCCTGTAGACTGCGCACTGTACAGTACAGTAGAAAGTGCATTTTGGTGGAGTGCTGCTGGCTTCCATCGATCCATGGCGAATAGCAGATTGGAGGGTCGACAAGTTCACAAGTCAGCAAGTCACAAGTAGCGTGCTCATGTTGCCAGATATTTTGGCATGTCTTGGACGATAAGTTACTCCGGAACTTGTCCCCGAGGAGCGGAAGAGGAAGATGGAGTAGTTCGTTCCAGGTTTGTTGCGTAGGTTAGGTGTTTGTTATGTGATTGAATCCGTACGCGGTGCTTACCGATGGCATGAGCACGTTGTTTTGCTCGTTTCTTTCAATTTCGATTGCAAAAAGAGAGTTAGAAAGAACTTGGAAACATTGGTATACAGAGTGACGGTGGTGGAGAATTCTTTTTGATAACAATATGAGATTTAAGAAGACCTTGAAAAGATTGATTTCATTGTGTAAACAGAGCGATCGGTGGAGCTGACACGTCATTGATGGCGGTTTGAGCTGAGTTTGAAGTTCAATTGCGTTTTCGAGTAAGATTCTACACCGTAACTGCGGAAACCCTAGGTCTTTCTTTCTTACTATTGCGAGATTTGAGCTACGGGGAAACACGAAGGCCTCGTTGACGCAATTGTCTTCTCAGAGTATTGACAAGCTTTAGGTGATTTGTTTCTTCCGAATTAAATGCACTGTTAGAACTGAGCTTCTTGTTTTGTGCCTGTGTTCGTTTCGTTTCGGACACTGTGTTCCGTGTGAACTTCATCAATTATTGTTTGTGCCGGATATGTATATTACAAGTTCGCTAAGTCTCTGAAATTCTCTAGTCACAATCTCTTGACCGACGAGATTCAATCATTCTGGAAGTTACAAGGTTAGCGCTCTCGTAGAATTACTGTCGGCATCTCTATCATTTTCTAGATACTCGTGAATGACAGAGCCTGGGAGCTTGTGTCTGCCTGTAGGATAGTATTTACCGCTCTTTTGTGTTCTTTAGAGGTTGTGGAGGCGGCCTCTCCACGATTCCGTAGTCCTGAGTACAATGTCTCTAACGCCATCCAAGAAGGACGAATGGTGATTTCCTTTTTCCTGTGGATCTTGAATGATCATCACTCATCCTTGCAGCTATGCTGCAGCTTAGTCTCGAAATCTCTTCCTTTTGGTGCAGCACTAAATATTTTTCTCCCATTCACTATGTGAGGGCAAGCTTCTAGTTTATTCTGAGGGTTTTATGAAGATTAGGGTAGAAACTCGCCCCGACCAACAAAATTGCTAACTATTGTTGTGCCTCTTTCAGTAAAAAAGAGTGGAGATACCGAGGAGACCATGTCGTCGGTGCATTTTGGCTGCTTTTCAGAACACTGAAGTGATTTTCCTGTTCTTTTCAATCCTAGACACTGCTGTGATTCTCGTAAGTATGGGTCCTTTCATGCCTGAATGCGAGTAGAAGGGGTTAGGCAGGATTTTCACTCTCTTGTTGTGAGTCAATCCCAACTCACGGCGAAGTAGGTTTCTTTTTCAAGTTTATGGTTGTTGCCTTGTGAAGAAGTTACTCTTAGGGGTCAATTTATTCTTCTTGGCAATTTTGCCGATCTGCATTTCTGGAGTCATAATCCGGGGAGTTCACTCGCATGCACTTAAGAAAACTACGTGAGTTAGAAAACTATGTGAATTAAAAAGATAGGGTGCTGTTAATTCACTAGAGATAAAAAATTTACAAATTTTTAGATAAAAAAATAGGGGCTTACAAATTAATTTTGAGAATATTTGTAGAATATGCTCAAATATGCTACTTATACATAGCCCTCCTTTAAAACCCCGTTAATGCACGTGGTTCGCTAAATTGCTAAATTACAAGGGAGTGACCTCTCCGGGAGTCATATATCACCATAATTTATCTGCAAATTCAGGTTTTCTGTAAATCTTTTGGCCGTATCAGACATTAACTTACTTTTCGTGCTGGTGGTCATTCTCAGGATTGAAGTTCCGTCAAGATGACTACATTCACTTCATATAATTGCAATGCGCAATATGTGCTGAATGCTTCAATGATAGGCAAATGTTCGTTAAGTGATTCAAAAACTACACGTGCATGGCCGAGGACCAGCATGTATGCAAAGGCAGGTGTCACGCTCTGTCCAGGAGAAGGTAGACATTTGTCGGGCCACAATATCCGGGGTAAATTTCAGAGCAATTTTACGACATTGCGGCGAAGAAATTTGACCAAAGAATTTCCCATCAATAAAGCGGCTGCTAGAAAGCGACTGCATAGTTTTCGAGTCCCAGTATGCTTTATGGACCAGCTTTCTGCTGCTTACATAGCTCAACAGTGTTTGCAGCACGCAAACACAGACATATTGCTGGCAGTGGTTAATCCTGCTTTTGATAACATCAAGCCTTCCCTTGAAGCGCCACAGGCTCTCCATTCAATACAATCTGTATCAGATTATTCGACTGTTATCGAATCCATGACTACAGCTGCCCATCATGTAGAGCAGTGGATGTCACACGTCATGCCGAGCCTTGATCAAATTGAAGTTAGTACTTCAACAGCGCATCAATTCGTAGATCAAATTGGGGTATCAATGGCATCTGATTTCGGAAACTTGAGCGTGGACGCTATGCCTGGGGGATTGCCTGCACTTGTTGCAACAGTAGCTACCTCAACTGTAGTAGTCTCCTCTGTCCAGAAAAGTAGAAAAGATTTCTCGGAGGGACGTGACCTTCCACTGCGATATGATGCAAAATTGATTGCTGCGTACTTCAAGAAAAGACCAATGGACATTGCGATGAGATCTGCAAAAATCATGTTCGAATGTTCAAGTTTGACATTCAACATCTTGTGGGATAAGTACGTTGGGCGAGAACAAAAGATGGAGAAACTACGCGCCACGCAGCTTGTTGAACTTATCACTAGACTTGGACCTACCGCTGTCAAGGTATTGAACGCTTTTCAACTAAAATCACAATATAAAGTTCATTTAACCGTACATTTCATGTATATATTCAGGGAAATATCTGGTTGCATGTATTTTGGAATATGTATCATCAGATATGAAGCTAATCATCTCCATAAATGCTTTTGTGTGATTCAACAAACTAGCCAGAAGGTTCGTGCCGTTGGTCAGAGTTTACTCCACTGTTGAGATGTGGGTGCGTATTGAACGTTGCTCGTAATATAAAACCCTATCAGCCATTTTCAAAATATTTTGGTATATTCATTCGCTAAGAAAACTGAATGGATTTGATGCATTCCTGAGCCTCGAAAGGTAAAAGCTGAGTGTCTTAAAGATCATCTTTCTAGGGGTCATATGTGCACATTTAATGTTGCTGAGCCGTTTTCCTGTTGAATGGCAATTAGATTGGTCAGGCATTGAGCATACGCCCCGACATTCTGCCACAAGGATATTTAGAAGAGCTACAAAAACTTCAAGACCGTGTTCCTCCTTTTTCCAACGTAGAGGCGAAGCAAATTATTTTAGAATCGCTTGGCAAACCCGCCGAGGCAATATTTGCGGAGATGTCCGAGCATCCTATTGCTGCGGCGTCTTTGGGACAGGTTTTCACTGAACTGAAGTGCAATTTAGGATAAGAATAAGAGGGATATAAGCATCTCCAAATTGTATCATTTTACCAGTCATTTGATTTAAGATATTTGATCCATTAATACTAGCGATTCTCTTGGCAACTATAATCTGAAATGGAGGCAGAGGTTTTACTAATTTTTTCCTTGGATTTCTCTCATGTAAGGTATACAAGGCAGAACTAAGAGAGAACGGAGTTCCAGTGGCAGTCAAAGTACAGCGACCTGGAGTATTAGAAGGGATATCACGTGACCTTTTCTTGCTCAGGATTGGCGCGTGGTTATTTGAGCAAATTCCAATGGTGCAATCCGACATGGTTGGACTTCTTGATACTTGGGCTCTGCGCTTCTTTGATGAGCTCGATTATGTCCAAGAGGTGGGTGATGCATGCGAATTCAGCTTACACTTGTTTTCATCTCTAATTTCTCGTATTCACAATTATTGTCACGTGTCAACACTGAAGACATAACTCGTTGATGATGAAATTCCTAAGTAGAATACTCTAATGTTTATCATATGATCGACCTTACAGCCTCTCACTGGTAGCAAATGGTTCTGTGGCAATCTTCTTTCCTCTCTTAGATTACCTGATCGAGAGTTGCTATAAGACTGCCTCCAGTAAATAAAAGTTATTGGCTAAAAATCAAGGTTATTTCGAAAGTTTCCAGGTTTACTGACTTGAAAGTACTCATTAAATTACCTCATTGATGCGATGCAGGCCCAGAATGGCATCCAGTTTTTAGAGAACATGAAGTCTTTGCCAAACGTCACCGTTCCTGAGATGTTCCTTACTTACACCTCACGCAAGGTTTGGAATTTCTTCACGTTGGGAACGAATTATGGTCTTAAATATGTTTCTCTTTCCTGTACTCTGTTTCAAATAGTTCAGACAGATGATGCCGTATGAAGACACTAACTGCCGTCTGAAGGGATTGACGTTATAATTATGCAAGCACAGATTCCTTCTAATGGGGGATGTACTTTGAATCCTGATTGGAGATTAATGAGGTAGCAGACGAATGTGATCAGATTATAAGCGTGCAATTGAAAGCAGTGGGAAAAGAGATACCCCACGGGTACCTTATTTTAGAAAATTCCTTTTCCTATGTATGAATTCTCGGGGTTTCAACAATTTAGGATCCAGTTTTGGCGAGATTCTTTTGTGACACCGAATTGGCGTTTCACAGGTGCTTACCAGTGCATGGGTTGTAGGAGAGAAACTCTCTGAGAGCGATCCTGCCGACTTGCTACCCATGATCACAGCAGCTATGAACTGCTACTTAGTGCAATTGCTTGAAAGTGGGTTCCTTCACGCAGATCCTCATCCTGGGAACCTCTTGAGAACACCGGATGGTCGTCTTTGTGTTCTTGATTTTGGGCTCATGACCCAGGTAACCTTTTGAACTTTAAAATTTCTCTCATTATCTGGCTCTAGATGAAATATAATCTTAGCATTTGATCCTGTGATGAAATTGTCACAGCAATTCAACGAGAGCGAACATTGCATTCCTTGCAGGTGACTGAAGATCAGAGATATACATTGATCGAATACATTTCCCATTTGATGAACTCCGATTATGCTCGTGTTGCTGATGATCTAGTGAGGCTCGGGTTTGTTCCTGAAGACAGAGCCGACCCTGAGAAAACTGCAGCCATCGTTCCCGAACTTACTCGCGTTATGAGCCAGCTTATACAAGGTGGTGGTGTCCGCCATATTAACGTCCAGCAGGTACTACTCTAAGTCCAATCGGTCATGAGACGTGATCGTCGAAGGTAGAAATTAATCGAATTTCCAGACCGCTTTTTGGCGCACTATCCAATTGTTAACAAAAATTACGAATCAGGTTTTCTAGTATGTTTTGTTCGAAGTAAAAATTGAGTTGTTTGTTCTTGTGCAGATGACTGAAGACCTTACAAAGATATCTAAGGATTACATTTTCGTGATACCACCTTACTTTGCACTCATTCTCCGCGCTTTTTCTGTTCTGGAAGGAATTGGATTAGATATAGATCCTGATTACAGTATCGTTAATGCTTGTTATCCATACCTCTCCAAACGGCTGCTCACTGATGACAGGTGAGTAAATAATGCTTGTCATGCCGTTTTTTCCTTTCAATTTTTTACCTCTTGCATCAGCAGGTGTAATCAACACTCTTAGACACGTTTTAATGAGAGTTTATTTTGCAGTCCTCGAACAAGGGCGGCCTTGAAGTATTTTCTGTATGGGGATCATACCCAACTGGACATCCAGCGAGTGGAAGCATTGGCGTCAGGATTCCAGAGTTTCCGAGGCATTATGGCCGCGCCTCATGATGCTCTTAATGTGCTACCTCCTAAAGTGAATTACTTGGATCCTACTACAAAGGAAGCCCTGAAGCTGCTGTTCGCACCGGAAGGCAGCTATATTCAGGAGCTCATTCTGACTGAGGTAAAAATGCATGCATGGAAGCAAATTGAAATCCATTTTGAATCTTACCACCTCCTCTGTTCGTCATTTCATAATCTTGATGTTCTATCTTATATTTACGGTATTCAACTATTAAAGACGTTGATGGATATCTATTAAGGAGGATGAGGACTAACTACTCAGACCCTACAGTCGGTTTATTGCACGCAAAGTCCGAGTATATTGTGATGAAATTTTCCATTGTGTTCTTGTTTGACAAGAGGATGCTATGTGCCACTTTTCTTGTTCATTGGGAAATCTCTTGTAGTCTTTCTGCCATGTGCATAAATTCCTTATATACTAAATTATTGAAATTTCTGAACCAGCAAAGGATTAGACACCACTGCGCAAACCTGACCTGGCCATAAATTTGTATCAATATCACGTAGGATTTTGTAGGGGGTTTTCTGTGCTACTAAGCATTGATTTTTTTCCAATGGGTTCCAATCGTGTGTCCAGGTTGTTCGTGCTGTGGATGCACTATCTAGAGAAGCGTTGGCCGATCTGTGGCAGTTTTTCTCACGACGCTTAAGCTTACCAGCAACAATGACCATCCCAGGGTCATGGCCACTCCCGATATTTGTGCTTGGTGGAAGACTTGGTGGAAGACAAATGGCGCAGCTTTCACCCGACGACTACAAATCACTTGACTTCGTCCGACGACTGTGGATGCTTGTTGAGCCTCATCTTCTGCGTCCCAGCTCCGCTACTGGTATGTTTTCCTACTTAGCAGTTTGTTTTACGAAAGTCTCTTTTTACTCACCTGACTTTCTATCGAAACAGAGCATCCCCGAAGTTGTAGTCGTCTACCCTCGGATTCGGCAGTAATGAACTTATTCCGACGAAGCTCTACTCAACGTGCTTGCTAAGAGCCTTTTGACTTTGATTCAGAATTTACCGAAATCGTGCAAGACGTGGCGCCAGTGGTCAGGGATCTCCTCCCGGGCGTCCAAACCATCGCTCAACGATTTGCCATTATGCTTTTTCAACGGCAAATACTTCGACTAGCCGATGACCTCGATGGACATCACTCTGTGAGATACTGGGATGAAGACCCGGCTGCATTTGCTCGGAGAATTCAGCCGCAGCGCAGCTTACCACCTCTGAATCGACGCCAGCGGAAACTCCAACAATTACCCGGTTGAATTGCCATGAAGACACTGCAAAAATCTTTTTTTGTACAGTATGACTGGATTTGGTGGAGCGACTGCGGTTAGTTAACGTTTCTGCGTTGGCTTCTGCGTGCAAGTTTGATGTAAGGTAGATGATTCTTCTCATTCTAAGGTATTGTAACCAATAACCATCCTGAACAAAATGATTCTCAGGTTGTTATACATGTGAATATCACACTATTCTTTTTGGAGTATTGAAAGACTGAATAACATATTTATTAATGAAACTGAAATCCATTGGTGAGCATAACTTTCCCAGGTTGACCTGATCTCATTTCCTAGTAGTTTTGGGGGCGACCTGGGCTACCTCGTGAATTACTGCGAAATTCTTCTCGTAAGTTTTTTACTAACATGCAATTGACTGAAGTTGAAGATTCAGCATTGAACTCTTACAACTTTTGATATTATATTCGAACGAAGTTGGATGAAGTCAAGACCGAACATCTGCATATCATATTCAGAAAACAACCTTGTCTTCTGATGAGTTAGTGAAATTGAAGTAAATAATATATTTTTACGAAGATAAAAGTACAGTTACGCAAAAATTCAATAATAGATTTGAAAGTGAAACTGAAAATGTGTTCCCTTTATTAACCCCTAAACGCATCGACGTCCATTTTCTGGACGATGGACAGTTTGAAACATCAATTTCATCCTTCTAACTACTTGGATGAAAGTTATTTTAATTTGTGAAGGTACGTTATCAAGTTTTTGTCCTATCTAAGGGTTGGATTTGGTGTTACTAGAGTTCATATTTTTTTTAAATTACAAATGTGCAAGTATGTCAAGTGGTCAAACTGCATTGACTTTAGTTCTAAACTAGATTAGTGAAAATGAGGTCATAGATAGGAAGAACAAAAAAATTCAAAAAATCACCATGTGAAGAGAACCTCATTTCAAATCCATTCCAACAAATTTTACTCAAAAAATAATACTATTTTTCTTGTAATCGAATTTTGAAGGAATTTTGGAATTTTTCTTTCAAAATTTATAAGAAAATATTGGTGATAGAATAGGTGAATCTAACCATACAGATGGAATCTACAAATCATAATCTACAACTTTCATTTGTACATCAATTCCAAAATATGCTTCCAAATAGCACTTTATATTGATTTTTCTCAAATCATCAATTCTGTAGATGAATTTAGACGTTTAGGGGTTAATGGAGCGTCTCTCATCAAGGACCTTAATACTAGAAGGATGCGTCCGGTTCACCCAAGTCAGCCGAAAGTGATCTAATTCCCGGAGAAATTGGTGCGTTGTTCGTTTCAAAGAGTTCCCCTAAAAGTCAGTCATTCATCAGACATTTTTAGTCCTTCAGCATCCTTCCTGGGTCGAAGGGTTAAACAAGCCCTAGTCACAATGGGTGAAGGCACTTTCAGCTTCCTTCCCTGGGTTAAAGTGTTAAAACAAACCTAGTCACAATGGATGAAAGCCCTACCAGTGGAAGAAAGGGTTACGGGGTTAAACAAACCCCGATTACTCCCAATAACTGAACGCCCTACTACCAGTGGAAGAAGAAATTGGGAGCCACGGAAGTCTTGCGTTCCTTCCTGGATTGCGAATACCGTCTCTTCCGATTCAGAAACAGCTTCACCGTAGGCACCTTCCGGAGAACGGCCTTCCAAATCATGTGCACGGCGTCCTGCGGCTGCGTCGGATGCTGGTACTTGAAATGGCGGTCCACTTGCTGTAGCCGCGTCCACATGCGCATCCACTGGTCCGCACTGACTCCGCGCAGGAGGTTGATGAGGAACCCCCGCTGGAGCGCGTCGTGGAACTTGACAAACAGGCAGAACTCACTGTAGTCGAGCACGTCCTCGAACGGGAGCTCGATGTCGTCGCTGATGATCACGGGGACGCAGTGGCTGGCGATGGAGTCGAACAGGCGGTTGGAGGAGGGCGTGTCGCCCGCTAAGTTGAGGCAGAACTTGGCCCCCCGCATGCCGGTGGTGGCGCTATGGATGGAGCCGCTGCTCGTGTTGCCCGGGGAGAAGTGCACACCGCGCTCGGATTTAAGGAGCTCGTAGAGCTGTTGTCGGATGTGACCACCCTGAAGCGCATAAGGTTGTGACGTTTGGCACGGTGAGAATGCGTGTGCACGGCAGCATGAGCTAGGACAAACAAGGGAACTAATTTCTGAGAATTTGGCAACGGATTAGGTCGAGGCACCATAAGGACAAACAGTGGAACTAGCACCGGAAAAATTTGGCTATGAATTGTCATGGCACCATAAGGACGTGATTTTCGAAAATAAATTTGCCACTAAGGATGTTCGCTCTGATTTAGGAGTGGTGTGAGCAAAGTGAATGCCTTAAATTTCTTCCTAAACCTTCGCTCACACCGCTCTTGAGAACATAGTTTTGATGAACATAGCCTTAGCTATTACTGGATACCGAGTTGATGCAAATGGTAGTTATAAACTTGCAATCTAAATCCGAAACTCCTTAATTTCCGTTTTGACACCAAATTAGAAAAGTCCGCCCATTGAATCTTGAAGGTAATTCGTAATCTAGCTGTAGAATCTTGAAGTTCTTGTATCCTACATCGGCATGACAAGATCACCACATGACAAAAATGTTTACTTGAATTCCTCGCGTGTTAAAATCATCATTTCCCGCAGAACTCACCGAGGATTTGCATCAATTCAAAAATGGACTCCATTGAGTTATGGATTCTGACCACCCTCCTCTCAACTGCTGACGTTACCACATGATCAGCTTCAAAGTCCCGTTCCCCGTGTGAGTCAAAATCAGCACTTCTTGCCCTCACAGAGAATTTGAAACATTCCTCGAAGATTCTTGAAGACTCTTCAACAAGATTACGACAGTGAGACCACCGGAGATTTTTATGCATTCCAGTGTGCACAAATTTGCAGTGTGAGAAACAAGAGATCTGTACCTCTTTGCGCTTGATGGCGCCCTGGAAGTAGAGGACAGTCTTCCGACTCTGAAACGAAGTCGTATCCCCATGGCCATCAAAATCGGCCACCACATGCTTGTACGGCGCCACCACGTCTTTCCCGAGGTTAGCCACCCCCGATGCATACCTTCCGAAATCCGCCACGACGTACATGACGCTCCGCAGCTCCTGCCGCATCACATGCATACTATTGGGATGATGAATCACCACCACGTGATCCACTCCTCCGGAAGCTTGCCACGCCGGCTGCTTCGTCAGGTACTTCACCAGCCTCTCCTGCAGCACACGGTCCGCGTCGCCTCCAGACCCTTTCGGCTTCGTCACCTTCGAGTGTTTGTTGTAGCTTAGTGACGCGAAGAACGGCACGAAGATGACGTCGGAGAGTCGCCAATCGCTCACGCGGTAAGCCGTGCATTCGCCTACGCGGTCTGGCATGGTGGTTGTGAGGAGATCGGAGGTTAACCAATACTCGGGGCTGTGCTGCTGGTATAAGCCTCCGGGGTAGGCTGGGATGTCGATGACGTTGCTTGGCCAGATTTGTCCCTGTGGAGTCGATAAAACACAAACTTAAGCGTGATTTTACACAATGCTCTTTCTTGCGCATTACACATAAGAAAGAAACTCAAGTAACGTGAATTTCTAAACCCAGCTTTCAATTTCGAAAATAAAGATTTTCGTTGCTCTGGTGTGGAAGGAGAGGACAACTTAAACACTCGAATTCAGAAGTTTACAATGTGCACACTCTGGATTCAAGACACAGACGGAAAGCCCAAACAGACGGGGGAGAAATTTGGTAAAACGAGCAAATTCAGAAGGAAGCAAGATTTCAGAGGAAGGAATCAAATGGCGTGTCAATCTTGGATTCAAAGGTTCACACTGTGCACACTCTGGATTCAAGAATGTTGTGGAAGCTCAAAAAGACGGACAAAGAATCTGGTAATAACTTGAAAACGAGCGAACTCAGAAAAAAAACAGCAGGATATTCAGAGGAAGCCCTCACATGCCATGTAAATCTTGGATAACGTCCACTTTCCACACTCTGGAATCAAGAATGTTGCGAAAGCTCAAAAATACGGGGAACAAACCTTGTAATAACTTGAACACGAGCAAGGAGGCAAGATTTCCAGAGGAAGTCATCAGCGGGTTCATCTAACGGCGTGTAAATCTTTGGATTCAAACGTTTACAGTGTGCACACTCTGGATTCGAGAATTGTTGTGGAAAGCTCAAAAACACTGGCTAGAATTCTGGTAATAACTTGAAAACGAGTAATCCAGAAAAAAAAAGCATCATTTTTAAAGGAAGAAATCACAAACCAGTTGAGGTACCTTTGAAAAATTATTACTGAGCATCCCGTAATGAAACTCCGGCGGGAGATCATACATGTAAACTCGCAACGGCGCATCCTTCGCATTGCACCCGAGTGGCGCCACTGGGTGGTCGCGAAGCGCCTCTGCTGCAGAGGAGGCGAATCCGAGTGGTTCCCGGTGCCGAAGCTTGGACTGCTCCTGACCGTTGTAAGAAACAACAAAGCCTTCATGTGGCAAAGCGCTCATGGAATTTGTGAAGGCGAAGCATCCCACGAGTGCAATTAAAGAGAGAACGGAGACCAGGAAGAGGATGGATCTTCTACCAGTCCAGTAGTCTTCTAAAGGGCGCCATGAAAATCGAATGGTGGTGGCTTTGGGATCCTGTATCTGGAGTGTCGACCCCGCGCGCTTCTCTTGCTTGCTGTTCAACCGCTCCAGCTCTCTCGTTGGCGACTCCATCCCTGTCTCTCGCCCTGTCTGTGCACCTGGTTCGATCAAGTCGGTCACGGATGCTCACTCATGACGAGATTGCAGCAACTGTATGTCTATTCATTTCAGGAGCACAACTTGGCCACCTCCGATTGCTGGCTCAAGTCAGTTTCATGATAGCCTTGCTTGGACTGTGATTGATTGTTGATGTAGCACCCTATCATGCCCGGCATTCAGCTGCTTCGTCGCATATGCTTCAGAAAGATAAGGCTGTTAGAATGTCATGAATCCACAGCCGGGCTACGCAGACTGAGATTCGAGGAAGGTGAGAACTCCTGATGAATTGCTACCTGCAGTACGAGAATCCTTTTCCAGAAAATCCTGCCAGTACTTCTATTCATCTACTTGAAACAAGGTCAAAATCTCGAACAGAAATGACTAGCTCGTCAAGCAAATCATAGGTCTCTCCAACACTAAGCTCCACTACAATCCTCATCAAATCCAAATGCCGAAGTCTCATACGCAATATATGCGAGAACCTGAAACACTGCCAGAAATCCTCACAGCGTTCGGTAGACTGAAGTGGCGTGGATCATTATATTTCAGTCCCGAAGGCTTCCTGATCTATCGACAAGTGAACCCAAAGTTTCATAGCTGGGTCTCAACGTCTCCACCACGAGGGGAAGGATTGACTACTGTTGACCACCCTCAGTGAAGGAAACGTCAAGCTTCGCTAGCGACGACCACGACACCGACTAACTTAGCAGTGACACCAGCAAGCATGCCATGAGCTGGAAGTGTCCAAGTTTGTTGGCACTGGAAGAGCAGGCTTTGCATTGACAACAGCTGCATTTACAGAGAATGTGATGAGGAAGTTATAGACCAGAGAAGAGCAGGCTCTGCATTAATTGAGAACAGCTAGATTTGAAGATAATGGGAGGAAGTCTGCGTACGAAGTACTTGAAAAGCGAGCCAGTAGTACAACTGGGATAGTGCACCAGGGACGATTGATGGACAACTGAAGGGACTGGAGCTTGCAGGATCCCGCCATTTGCAGTTCCGAGAGGTGAGGAGAGCGTAGCTGGATGGTATCAAACAAAATTAGGCGATGCATATTTTATGCCGAAAAAAGAAGAAAAATAATTCTGACAATGGGCTTGGAAATTGAAGGCAGGCGGTGGAAATGCACGTGATTCAGAGAGGAATGGTAACCATGGTGCTTAATTTTAGGCGTACAGTAGTTTTTCACTCACTCTTTCAGTTGACTTGTTAATGGGGTAAATGAGAGTAATTAAGTTCACAATTTAGGAAGGGGCTTTGTTGACTTTTGTGGTCCTGTTGTACTGAAAGTAAACTGCAGTGTTGATAGCTGATCCCCTCTGGGCAGTGATTCGGTGTGTTTTACTCATGCAATTTGTGAGAAAAAAAAGTAAAAAATAAAAATCGAGAGAATTTGAAAAGGTCCAGTGTAATTTTTTTGGTGAAAAATTGCAAGATACCGACCTCAGAGAAGAATATTCTGTTGGAAATACTATAGATGAGATCGCAATATTTCTTCCTGGTGAAATCTATTATACAATATATCTACAAACAGTTCCATTTAGAATCCCCATCGAAGTTCTCCACAAACTTCTCAAAACATTTGAATTAATTAACCCTTAACCCTTTAATGACTGGTTGACCAGATTTTGGTCAATTTGGGGACTTCTTGTTTGCTATTGTTCACAAAACATTTGATTTCAAAAAACCCAGGGAACAACGCAATTAGAGTATCTTCATATGCTCCAAATAGAACCAATTTCAAGAGAGTGCATGCAAAAATGAAATAGCTATGTTTATCCAAACTTAAATGTTCTAAGCCTTCACAAGTGAAATATCATAAAGAAATACATATTTAATGTAAGGGATAACTAATCATATGTGTGAAAGAACTAGCTGAAAGGTTTTTGATTGATTTTTGGAGCATTTACTAAAATTTATGTCCAATTGTGGTAGATTATATGTAGCACCAATGTTGAAGGTTGTTTACAACATATCAATCTTTGAAGATTATTTACAAGCATGTGCACCGTTGGATCACTTTCATTTTTTGTTTGGTTCAAGTATCTGCCCTACAAAACCAATTGATAGGATCCGATCTAGGATTTCATCCTTAGAGCGGCCGCTAAATTTCACTTTGTCAAAATTGTATTCAAAAATTGTGCTCGCCCCCCAAATCAACCACAATCACTAAAGGGTTAAACATTGAAGCTGATGTTTTGTGTCCAATGAATGACAAAAAATCTCTCTGTGTAGGACAGAATTGCAACTATTCATCCTCCGAATCTTGTGTGGAAAAGGGAGATCTTCTACAGTACTTTGACCTCCAATGAGTATTTTTTAATTTTTTTAATGTAGATGATGTCACATGGTTCCAAAAGGGTTGATTTCCGCAATCACTTGTTCATCGTTTAAAGGTTAATTCAATGAATTTTTTTTAAAACATCCATGAGGCAGTGTCATTGGCTAATCACAAATGCATGTCACTTCTTGTGGCAATATTTTCCATTTGTACATATTCTTGAGTGAAGCTACTCTACTTTTTTTTATGTAGCTTTTACTTTACAAAGCATGGTCATGTGGTGTACTATGTAACTTGGTACTCCCTCTATCCTAAAACAAATCCATGATTTCCTAAAAGGCTAAATGTCCCAAAGTAAATCTATGGTTTCTTGAAAAAGGCTAGATTAATCTATAAGATGCTCCTATTTTGATGAAAATGCATAGTTCTTATAGCTTTTAGTCAATTTCCAATAAGCCTACAAGTTTTGAACCCTAAAGTCAAACAAACCATGTTCAAAAAATGCAACAAAATTGACAATTTCCTTGTTTCCTTCAATTGGATTTGATGCAATGAATTCTAGTTGTCTTCCTACCAACTCTTGTATATTTTACTTTGATGAAGTCCTCTATATTCAACATCAATGAATTCACTCAACTTTGATCAGCTCCTTCAGTGAATTTTGATGACTTCAAGTCAACATTTTACAATCCTTTCTTTACATTTTACAATCCTTTCTCTACTACTAGAGTCTGTGATTCTTGTTTAATCACGTCATGTGAAGAAACTGCAATTACAATATAAGATTCATTGCAATTAGAATTTTGGATTCCCTGCGACCAACATGTACGAGAGGTGTTGCAAGAAAGATTGAACGATTTATGTAGTGTTTTGCCAAAACAACGATTTTTGTGATCAATACTATGAGTACTACGAGTACTAGGAAACCGAGAAATCTCAGCCGTTGATCTAAAAAATCAACGGCTAAAAGTACCGTTTTGAATACTATGACTACTATAAGTACTAAAATAGTACTATTTGAAAAAAAGATAGTTTGTTAGAGAAAATAGATACAGTGAGATATTAATTAATAATAAATAGAAAATCATGAACAAAAAAAATCTATAATTTGTGAGGACTTGATGGTGATCAGATTTCACCAAAAAGATTAAGTCAAAACCATCTTCAATGTTCAGAAGTGTGCGCGCAAGGGAGCCCTATTTGCATAAATATGGAGGCCATAAAATAATGTATTTTTAGATTCCCTTTGGTGGGAACATATACTCCTACAATAGGAATAGACCACAAAAATTTCAGCTCTAGATCATTAATTTTGGATACTCCACAGTACTAAAAACCCCTAAATCCCAAAGTGTGACAAATTAGTCAAATTGATTTTTAAATATAAAATGATTTTTCAAAATTTCTGAAAAATAAGGGATATGATAAAAATCAAGTTAGTCATCTCCAACAAAAATTTCAAGCTCATGGGGCTCTACCTCCAAAAGTTCTAACAGAAAACAACTCTGTCACTCTAAATGTGACGCAAAATAGGACCGGTCTTTCTTGCAATCACCCAAGATTTATTGTGATTAGGCTTTGGGATTCAAATTTGACCAAACTATGGGATTAAGGGCAATCAACTCTCGAATCAACTCTTGCGATTCAAGTGCCATAGGTCTAATGATTCAAGTTCTGTCAATCCAGTGATTTCCGTGAACAATTGAAACATCAAATTTACTTTGATATAAGCAAATTTAGAAATCAATGATTTATTTCAGGACAAGAGGGAGTAATAATCTAGATCACTATAGAAATCCAAAAATTACACTAACTCTTAACGTTCATTTGCCTTTGTTTTTCAAAACTCTTGTAGCTTTGTATTAACCCCTAAGCCATTCTATCAGTACCTCTTGGGGGGACAAAGTGGATTTTAGGTAGGCTCATGTAACCTGAAATTTTGAGGTGATTTTCTTTAAAAAATTCTAACAATAGAAAAAGATAATTCCTTTTTAGGAATATAATTTTTATTTCGGTTGGTGCATGAAAGCAAAAGTGAGTATGCCACAAGCTCAAAATATGGGAGATTGGGCAACAAAAAAAATCCACGAAAACTTGAAATAATTTTTTCTTTTCTTTTCTCATAGATTATATTTTTCTTTACATGGAGAACTTTGATTCATTCCATTTGGATTAGTGATGTGAAAGTTATGGAGCTTCTTGTTTGGCTAGCAATAACAGGGGGCAATTGAACTAAAATAATTCAATAAAATTGAACTCAATCTTCACAATTTAGAAAAAAAAAAGTTCTAAAAATTATGTATTCTTGCTAGAACAATCTCATTCTTGGAATAAGTAGGGTTTTTTTTTTCTTGAAACATGGACAATTTCCATTAATAAGGGAAACAGTATAGTGAACTAGAGAGCAAGCCCTCAGTGGAAAATATTTTTGTCTCTATTTTGTTTTGTTTTGTTTTGTTTTTTAAAAATTACTCTATTTTTTCTTTTAAAAAAAAGAAGGTGTTACGCCTCTCAAGCAAATGAGCCCATCTTGGGATGATGAATTAGTGTATTTCATTTCCATTTCAAAACTTATGACAATATATAGTATTCTAAAGGAATGAATATTGTTAAAATTTGCATAAATGGGAGTTTGAATGTCTAGCTAGACCCCTACAAAATACCACTGGCACTCACTGAGTTGGATTTTGAAATAGGAGGTTCATTTTTTTTTGAAAAAATGGGACACCCATTGCATTAAAGGGAGACCAAAAAAAACCCACCAAGCCAAGGACGTTGGACAATGAAGAGAAGGCGAGCAAAAACAAACACGGGAAAATAAGGCCTACATAAATGAGCACAATTGGGGGCACTCCTGGTTCTAGGAGATTGTAGCGTCAATTCAACGGGCCAATACTAGAGAAGTAAGCCAAATCTTGTCAAACTTCTCCCAAATGTTGGTTGCCTATTGGGGATGATTGCGGCTTCCTTTTTATACTTGGTATTGTGCAACACGACCTAAGTCGAGAAGTGCTTCCCATAGTGCGGTTTGTACTTGGTTGCGGTGCCAAGGAATTTGGGTGAACACCTGAGTGTTACGAGCAATCTAAATGATCTAAAGTGCAGAACCTCTAAGAAGGGTCCAGATAAGTCTAAGTTTATGATACCATCAAGGGAGAGCCAAGTCAAATATGCATTGCCTTGGGCTGAGTCGTTTGTGATGTACAATGGGGTTATATCCACCATTGAGATGAATGAGAATGGACTGGACAAAGTCCCATAATTCGCGAGCGCACGAGCACTAGTAAAACCTATGAACTGGGGTTTCTTCAGTAACTGCAATACAACACTTACAACTAGTGTTGATCCTTGGACTTATACGAGCTCTCTAGGAATGAACTGCCACATCATTATGCCAAACTGACCTCATAAATGCTGCTTCTTTTTGAGAATGGGTCTTATGCCATAAATCCTTCCAATCTAGTATATAATTGGAGGAAAGGAGGTCTGTCTACTTTGAAGGAAATGGGCCATTTAAGCTGGGTGCACGAGTTGAGCAACTATCTCCCAATACATGTCATGTATAACGTCAATGGGTTGCCATTGGCCCATTGCCACCTGCTTGGGTCATATATCAAGGATTGGATGGATCTTGCAAATATGAATATAGGAGTTCCTTGGTGGTGCTTTGGTGACTCCAGAATACATACTCTATGTACATAACCTGTGTATGATTGTTTTGTTGTTGCCATAAATGAGAGATGCCTGGAGAAAGGCCCTACCGAAGCTCTGGGAGTCGCTATGGACAAAAGGAGAGACTCAACTTGATCTTGGTGTAGTTGCAGTGGAGGGCCCTCTATTTTCCACGTAATCACGAGAGTGGAATCCTAAAGGCATGCGAACAAGCCGACCCAATGGCCTACTTGAACATGATCAAACTGAGTTGTGAGGATGGCTATCCATTCTTAGGGATCCTTGTGTAACAGGTAGCGCCATCTGTGATAATTGGATGCAGGAATATGAAAGCGGGTGGAAATGTCTTGCCATGACCTGAAAGAGTGGGTTGTTGTATCCCAGAGATCTGCAATCATTCTCAACCCATTCCTGGCAAGGGTCCGAGCACTGTCCCTACTGAATTGAAAATTGGAGCCAATGAAGTTGGTGTACCACCACAAACTGGTCATGAGAACCTCATCAACATTGGTAGGGGGAACGGGAATGATGTGCTTAACTATACAACACCATATTGTTGTTATCATGTTCCATACCCAGGACCAGTGGGCAACCAACGCTGTTTGTACCATGAACCACGCATGCGAAGGATACCAAAACCCACTTTTTGTTTGCGGCTTCATCTTGTGTATCCTATGTCTGAGTAAGATCTAAAGGTTAGATATCCCTGGTTTGATGGCATAAAGGATCCATTAATAAGCAGGGCATTGAGTGATACCTTTGGATCTAGAAGTTTCAGCCGTCCAATGTGCTTCGGGAGGCAGCAATCGTCCCAATTGACTCTTGTACGTGTTAGGTTCTCGTTCCCACTCCATAGGTAATTACGGAGATTCCCTCGGATGGATCGGATAGCTTGAAGTGAATTGCACCAAACTGCAATGAAGTAGTATAAGGTAGAAAGCAAGATAGCGTTCACAACTAATGCGTGCCCCGCAAGTGAAAGACGCATAAAAGTCTAGTAATCTAATTTCCTCGCAATCTTTTGCTAAAGGAAATCGTCAATATCCAAAGTCTCTAGGGTGACTCCAAATGGGGCTCCTAAAAGTGTGGATAATGATCCAAGGGAGCCCAGGTGAGACCATAATGTTCCGTCCATTGAGGTCTCAAAATTTTTGCAAACCAGTAACCAATGCTCTTGGTCCAATTAATTGTCAAGCCAGAAGCCGAACTAAAACGTTCCGGAAGAGCAATAGTATTGCGCAAGTCTTCTTCCCGTCCTATGATTGAGAACCCAATGTCGTTGGCATATTGTGATAGCAGTTGATGGAGATCACTGTTAGGGAGTTTGATGCTGTGGATTCTTCCTAGTCCTTGTTCCTCTAAGGCAACCATGTTTAGGGCTTCACCTACTAGTAAGAAGAGATAAGGAGCTAGCGGGCAACCCTACCTCACTCTACACATAATAGGGAATGGTTTAGTGGCCTTTCCATTAAATAAAATAGATGCTAATGCGTCTTGGAGGAGCATCATAACCATGTAAGAGAACAAGTCAAGGATTCCCATATTCCTCATCACACTAAAAAGAAATCCCAGGACACAACATCAAAAACTTTTATAAAGTTGAGTTTGAGAAAGATAAGGTCTTGGTCAAATTCCTTCGCCCATTCTACTGTCTCATATTGTAGCAGAATATTGACAAGGATGTATCTAGATGGGAGAAAGGCCAATTGATCGGGACTTATTACATTAGTAAGGATGCTCTGCAACCTAATCTGGAGAGCTTTTGCAACAATCTTGTAAGCAAAGTTTCAAAGAGTGATGGGCCCCCAATTAGCAAGATCTGTAGGGGTGCCAGATTTGGCAAGTATGATAGAGCCGGAGGTCATACTAGTGGAAAAACAATATTGGTGTATTGATTGTAGCACCTGAAAATAGGAGGTTTATTTCACTTGCATCTGTACTTTTTGTGTGATTTTAGTTACACCCTAAGGGACTGCCTACGTGGGATTCCCAAAAATTGTCTACCTAGTAGTGTTCTTTCTTTAGGGACTTGCCAAGATTGCTCATTGACTACCATAGCTCATTTGATGATTTTTTTTTTATTGTATTTTTTTTTTGAAACACATGGACAATTTCCATTGAAAAAAATTGTACTTTTTGCACATATTGAATTCATTAAAAAAATTACTTCATCAACGAAAGAACAATCTACAAAGGTAATGACCTAGAGTTAACCTCTAAATGCCAAGGCCTTTTTTGAGCTTTTAGAAATTTGCTCTAAATTGAACAAAAAGAAAACATTTCAATTAGTTGTATCAATTTTTTTTGAATTGTAACCATACAAATCCAAACTAGACATGTTAGAGATCACATAGGAAAAGAAACACATCAATATTATTTATGGATTGAAAGATTATAATATTTGATCATGAGGGTGTTTAAATTGCAAAAGTGATTTGAAGTCTTTCCATCAACGTTTTACATGTCAAATCTAAAAATTTGGTCACCAAAAATATATGAGTTTAGAGGGCCTAACATGCATAACTCCAACTAATTTATAGCTTGGCAAAATCTACTCTACAATTTTTTTAAATGAATTTCTAGTGTGATTTTTTCTCCAAGATCTAGTGCATTTGAGGCTCATTTCTAAGAGCCCTCAACACTATGGTAAGTCAAGATTGCAATGGACACCCTTGCATAGAATCTTGAATAGAAAAATCATAATCAATCATTTCCAAAATCAGAATTTTGATGCTAAAACTGGAATTAAAAAAAATCAAAAAATACAAACTACTAAAAACTAGCAAATTGGTTAGGTATTATTTAACTTCAAAGTATTGGCAACACCAAATTTTGGTGCCTCAAGCATTTAGGGGTTAAAGCCTAAGTAATATAAAGTAATAAGTATAGTCATTAGATGTTTTTCAACAGCACTAGAGGACCATTTCAAGATGATTCCCCATGCTAGGAACTAGCCAATTCAAGTCAAAAATAAAAAATAAAAATAAAAATGCCAAAAATATGAAAATATGAAATAAAATATGAGAAAAACATTTTTCACAAGAAAATGAAAAAAATATTTTTTTATTATAATTTGATGTGGCCAAACTTCAGCCACATCAGCTAGCTTCTATGGCTGAGTTCCCACAATTGTAGAACTTGGGGGAACTTTCAACCTTTAATAGGAGGTGGATTTCATCTAATGGTTTGATGAAATTGAGTGAGATTGCAATTGTCTTTTGTAGGTGTGTAGTATGCGGGTGCACTTGGATATGTAGGGGTTGTGATTGGCCATGGAATTTCAAAGGCCTACACAACCCCAAAATAGGGCTAGGGTTTGAATGGTGCACATTCACATCCACAACTAAATCCCCAAAATTGAGCTTAAACTTGAAAATTTGTTAATATATGATACTAGTAGTTTGGTAAGGTAACCAACATTATGTTTGCCACAATCTCTAATGTGAATCCCTATACAAATGAGAGGTCATTTTTTCTTTTAGACATGCATGATTAGTGAGTAGGAAGTGGTTTCATATTTTTCAAGTGAGTATGTAATTTCTATAAATTTTGGGAATATGTAGCTAGAAAATGTTTAAATGCCACTAGGCTCCCTCAAAGTGTGAAAGAGCATGAAGTTGATAATAGTGATGCAAAACAAATAAAATCTAAAATGGTAGCCAATTTGGCAAGAGCCCATTGTAGCCACCTCCTTTAATGAGAAATTGCCATTGAAGTTCAATTATTCCTAAAATGGATATTGCAAACAATCTTCTCATTACCACTTACACCTTTTATTCTTCTTCATTCCCTCTTTAGGCTTGGTTTAACACCAGAAATAAGGGGTTTGAAAAATTGTGAAGTCTCCTTGCAACCTTTCTTTGTTTGCAATTGATAAGTTTTCCTTTGGACATCATGACAATGGATTGGTGTAGATTGTCAAGAAGGCATGAAATGGCCAAAAAAGTTTTAAAATTTTAAAATTTTTAAAAAGAAAAAAGAAAATATTATAGTGAGGACCCAAGAATTTCAATATTAACTAATTCTAGAGGCTCAAAATTTGAGAAATTTTCTGCCATGTAGGAAAAAAATGTGCTCTATGTCATTGGACCTTCTTTGAGGCCTATGACCTCTCATTTCATAGTATAAAAACATTTTCTAAGGACTTTGTTATTTGAGCCAATAAAAACCTTCAAAATATTTTGCTCCCTCACCTTAAGATCAATGCAAATTGGCTTTTACTATAGGCACAAATTACCCAATCCCTCATAAATTGAGAATGGAAAATTTTCTTTTGATTTGGTGGTGAAAATAGGGCCTATTGGAGGGTGGCAAAAAGTAGAGTTGGTGACCTTGTATGTTATCAGGTTGAACTTGTGTTGGACACCAACACATATGTAGTACTTAAACAATTCTCTCATGTATAATTACTCATGGAGCTAAAAAAATTGCAATGCTTAATATTAAAATTGTTCTTGCAATAAATTCCTATCCCATGTATTCCAAATTTTTCAACATAATTGTCCATTGTTTTGTTGAAAACATTTGATACCAATTTCATTGACAATGTTATGAAAGCAAAAATTCAAAAGGGTTCAAATTTTATATCACTAGAATCAATGATGAACATCACAGATGTTTATTGTACCCTAAAAAAATGGGACATAAAAAACTACCTTAAACAACCTATTCCAAACAATGTTAAAAAAATTAGTTCCAATTAGGAGTTTAGGACATTTTTTTCAAGACAAAGGGAGTATTAGAATAAATTTACATGTCGTTGAAATTTCTTTTGTATATAGGGTTAAAAGTACCCCTTTAATTATTGGTTCTCCTATGCATATGTTCAAACTATTCCCATATTTAAGAGCCTTCTATGCATAGGATTACAATTATCCTTGTTAATTCCTAAAGCATAAATTTTGAGATTGTTAAACCTTCCTTGCAAAAAAATATGAATCATAGGAAAAATATCCTTGTTATTAATTCCTAAAGTATAAAATCTGAAATCGTTAGACCTTCACTACAAAAAAATGAATCACACACACAAAAGTTGATAATGTCACCATCCCATGTAGTCTTGGAAAAAACATTTTAATTCACTTTGCATACATTGTTCATGCACATACATTGCCCTCATCTTCCAAGAACCATGTGCCTAAATTTGGAACAAAAAATCAAGTATGTTTTGATCACTTGCAACATAATTCTATGAATTTTGTATAAAGTCAAATGGAATTTAGTATGGCAAAGACACCCCAAAGCACTACTTTCAATTTACTAATGCATGATTACTATCATTAGATTGATCATACTATTCAATTCATAGAATTTACTTATTACAACAAATGATACAACAACCACTCTATACCTTTCAAAATAATAAACTACAGCTGATGGAACAATCAACCACTACTAGTCCTCACTATTGGTGCTCATGCAACTACAATACACACTCCTTATTTCAACTTCATTTTTTTAACATACCGCAATCCCACATTTCAAACACCCTCCAAAATTTAAATCAAATCATAATCACTTATGCAATCTATATCCTCCTCGACAAAATAAGACTAGAAACTAATCATCAACCACCCCTCATTATCCATAAGCCACCTTGTCTATGCCCATCTCACAAAACTATCTTACTCTCACCTTTGCTCCTATCACTCACAAAAACCCTTCTATGCACAAAAACCACTTTCCTAGTCTTCACTTATTCAAATTTAACTTTAAGTTAAGAACATTCAAAGCCTACTAATCTAGTTATACTAGATGCAAAAAAAACTTGTTTTCTTCACTTCACATGGTTATACCTCGCAATTTGTAAGGCCATAGTTTAGCAAACCCAGACACATGTTGCCTCTCCTTTACTGAAGTGCATCCCATTGCAAGCTCTAGTTTGGTGAACTTGTTGCTATCAACAAGTTCACCCAATTATTTTGATAGCACTTCAATGCACCATATTGACATGCCTTGAAGTTTCTAATGTACTCCTCCCCGAAACACTTCCATATACAAAATTGTTCCATAACCAAATTGCAATCTCGCTTAGAGTGTGATATATAATTTGGGTTTTGTTATGTTATAACATAATATCTGTGACAAAATGAAATGCAGTCAAGCTTCTTATAATGCAAATTCCCTACTTGCTTAAACAATCACAATTCTTTGTTTTCATATTCCTTATGTACATAAAGTTTATTGCAGTCATAACATTGTTTACTAGTGAGGTAGGGTTCCCTTTCCCATCCTTTGAAAAAGAGACCCCTATATGGGAGGCAACCCATTCCCGATCACTACCCCCTTCCAGCAATGTAGATTGTTCTCTTTCCTTGCAAGAGGAGATGAACAATGATTAATTATGGCACGATTCCCAATGCAGTTGTGGCACATTGTGATTGTTTTACAACACTCTCAAAATAGCAACCAATGGTTGGTGGATTTTGCAACTAGACCTTGGTTGATAATAGGAAGGTCTACATGACTAGAGTAGGAGGAATGGAATCTTATGTTCAAAAATTCATAGTAATTATTTTTTGAGAAATAAAAATCTCAAAAATTATAGAAACCTTTTTAATTCTATTTTTTCACACTAGAAAATTTCCCTCTTGAAGTAACTAGCCGTCTAGATAGGTGTAACTGCTTGAGTAGTTGGATATGGGTTGCCTAATTTGGTAAAAAAATAATCTTCTATGGCTCCTCAACCACCTCCAATCCTTGAATTATATTGAAAGTCTCTCTTGGGCATCTAGGGAGGCATAATACCTTCCCAACATGAGGAGGACCATTGCTTGATTATACAATGTTATGGTAAAGCATTGATGGTGTTGTTTTGTATGAGACTCAGACTATTAACCGATTTTTGTAGATGAGCCACCAATCAAATACAATTATTGTACAACATGAGCATCTTGAAATAATTGACCTTTGATTGACACTTGAGCTTCTTTATGTGCATATTGCTTTAAAACTACACCCCACAATTCCCATGCAATAAGAGAAGTTTGACAATATAGAAAATCGTTTGTTTTTGCTTTGCCAATTGTGCAAGACACCTAAGCACCTAAGGTGACCAAAAGTGTCCCCATATTGTTTAACTTGTTGGAAAATATTCACTCTCTCTTCTAGTTTGTGTGGTAAAAGTTATAGATCAATCCAACATGTATTGATTTTTTGGGAAGACATTCAAAATTCATGGGTTCAATTTTAGTTCACCAAATTGCATTTTTATGGCAACAACTTTGGGGGCTTGTATCTCCTTCATCCAATGTTAGTTTTCAATCAAATTTGTCGTGTTAGATTCCCCTTGAAGTCTAGTTTTTGTGGTAAAAATTTCATGTCAATCCAAGTTGTTTTGAGTGTTTGAAACCTTTCTAAGTTCAAAATTTGGACATTTTTAGAGCACAATAAACTTTGGCTTGTTTCTTCTTCAAATGGTGTTTCTTTCCAATAAAATTCTTGGAAAAGTTGTGCATACTAGTTTATTTTGTGTAGTTAAGATTTCATATCATTTAAGAAGTTATGAGTATTTGAGAAGCATTTCAATAAAGGGTGGGGGTGGGGGGGAACTTTAGATGTTTTTTCCACTACTTTTTGACATTTTCAAGCCATTTTGCAAATATGGTGAGTCATTTGAATGATATTTTCTTCTACCAATATGTTATTAATTTTGTTTTTGAAGAACTTTATAGTTTAAAGTTTTTTTCATTTGGGTAGGTTTAGAAAATGAATTTTAACTCTAGTGTGTTGCTAGGAAAAGTTTACTATTTTTCTTAAATGCTAAAAGATTGTAATCTTGCCCATCTATGTGGCCAAATGAATCCAAATTTGATTCCCATCATGTACAACACGTACACTATAAGATTTTGTGGTTGATATATATATACCTAAGTGACATTTGGACCTAGCAATGATGTTTGTAAACGCAAAAATGCTAGGAACACTTAGGGGGGTAATTCCTGAAGAGGATGTCATACTTGTGTCTTAGTGATGGAGAGTGACTTCTTTGCATACACTAAATTTGTGTAGTTCACAAAATGTTGGATTAGAATGAGAATTTTTCTCACTTACAATGAACCAAGGTCATTCTACCAATTTCTTGTTTTACTCCCAAACAACAACACAATTGTGCGAAAAAGTAAGATAGAGTGAAAGTGAACAAGATAGGAAGAAAAATGCATTCATGATCCATATTTTGGGCTCCCCCTTCTTTGTGTTGACCATTAAATGAGATCCCCTTCTAGAGTACTTAAACATTTATAGAATTGAAAAAGGAATTCTTTTAAATGATGTGATTTGATAAAATATTTATTGGGACAAATTGATCATGCTTACATCGACTAAATGAACATTTTTATTTATTTTTTAATTTCACAAATTATGTATTTTATTACAACGCAAAGGTCAAAGGAATGAGTACTTAAGGTATTCAAGTAAAGTAAATGTAGTTGGATGTCTTTATAAAGTTCAACTTAGTTAGTTATAACTTTTGAGATGAAAATATTTTGAAAACATAATATTTTATGATGTTCTTCAAATGAGATTTAAAAAAAAAATTAAATATAAAAAATACCATATTAGAAGTTAAAAATGGCCATTCATATATTTCTTAAACATTTAAAAACTAAATACCATGTTATAGACAACTTCACTATAACTATAAATTGGTATTCATTTTTTGTCCATTTAGCTCAAATTCATGAACAAGCTAGTTTCCTTTTAATCCTTAATCCCTAAAGGTTTTTGACTATTTCTTCACCAAAAAAGCTCTAAAATTGCCATTTTATTGTACAAGTACCAAATTTTAGAAAACAAACTTTAACAAACACAAAGTCCTTAGGATCCTGTAGTATGTTGATTTGAGAACATGTGGAAAAAACTTCAGAAATTTCCACCTTGTAGATTGCAAGATATTAGTTTTTGAATTGACTATTTATTTATTTTAAATTTTTTTTAAACTCAGCGACTGCACTTCACAAGGTCACATTTGTATGAATGAAAAAATGTCCAAAATGGTGGTGTTTCTTTGGATTCATTTTTCAAGACAAGTTGGCTACATGCTTAAAAAAATTAAGATCATTTGGAATTGTACAAAATATAGGAAAAAAATAGTAAGTAAAAGAAAGCAAAGGATGATTCAAAATACTATGTTGTTAAGAATTTAGTTATGGAATTGAAAAATGCGAATCCCAATGGCTATAATGTTGTAATAAACAATCTACATCCTATGATTGTATTTTTTTCAAAAAATATTGAAAATTGAGTTAAGTAAAGGACTTCAAAGTTTATTTTAGAGTAGAAAATTCATAATAGCTTGCAAATAAAGTTTCCTCATAACTTTCAAATCATTAATCAAGTTGAAATGATTCAAAGCTTTTTAAGTATATATAATCTAGAAAACCAATCTCAAAGTTTTTATTTCTTAAAAAAGTCATTTCTAAAGATTTTTTTGAGTTGACTAGATTGCCCACCAAGCAATGAAAATGACATATCATACAATAATTTTTTAACCATGTGGTCAAAAAGTTATGAAAATTGTCAGGCCTTAAAAGCTAATCCTTGGGCACATGTTGTGTGAAAATTTCAAAGAAAAAAAAAATTGTTGGGAGTGAGCTACTCAAAATCACTATGTTGCAAAAAAATGCAATTTAGGGCTTTAGGGGTTGACTTAGTCTTCATAAACCTTCATCACAAGGTCTTGGAAGTTCAATTATGGGTGAATTATTTTAAAATTAATTAATTTTTTTTGGTGTATTTGACAAAGAAAGTGCATGAACTAGTGAAGTATACAAAAGTTTGTATAGGTATCCATGTTGAGTTGGTTCCAATGACACATGGCACTCAATTAACATCATTGTTGCACCCCCTAAATGTCTCAAAAGCTAGAAAATGGTCATGTATTCAACATGTATGGTGTATATTTGAGTGTAATAAGGTTTAGATGTTGAAATGACATCCAAATGAAAGATGTGGACTATTGAATTATCAATTCATTGGTGTATGGTTTGATATATTTTAGTAAATAATTTTTATTCTATGAATCAAATATGGTACCATGGTATATATACAATTCCACACTATAGGTAGTCAAAGCAAAATATATGATGTCCCATGATTGTTCCTAATAGGGACTAGTCTTGTTCATTTGGATGTTATTGTACTTGGTGTTCATATTTAACATTCCCTACCAAAGAATGAATTAAAGTTAAAAAAATGTAATCCCCCAAATGCCTAAAATTATAAATATTTATTATCCCTCCCAAATGACATTTATTTTAAGGAATATTTTTTGACAACTTGACCACATGATATGGATTAGTTCCTACATTGTTGCAATTTCAACCCTTCTAGAACCAATTTTCACATTGAATTGTCATAATGCCAACTTGAGTATAATTTTCACTACACTATATTAGGATGCAAGGTAACAAAATTTGGATATAGGAGAGAGTTTCAATTGTGATGGGAGCCATTTTGGGTCTCCTTTCCTTAACCCATAAATGTCAACAAGGACATTTTGTGTCCAATAAATGACAAAGAATCTTCCTATGTAGGATAGAAGTGCATTTGTTCATTCTTGGAATTTGGTGCAAAAAGGAGGGATCTTGCACAATAGGATGACATTCTATGAATATTTTTGAATTTTATAAAGTAGATGATGTCACACGGTTCCAAAAGGGAGGATTTCCAGTCACCAATTCGTCCTTTACGGGTTAAGCTGCCCAAACAGCTTACACTCTACAGTCTACATGACCACCCAAACCTTCCTTCCAACCGATTTTGATTTTGATTTTGTAGTCCTGTTTCTCTTGCATAACTTGGTTTGGTACAACACAATTTGGTCCCTCCATAGTTTTATTACAACATTTAGCCTTCCAGGATATTCAATGCGACACCTCAAAATAATTTAACTTCAACACAAAATGTTGTCAAGACAAAGATGAAAAGAATCATCACAAGGTTCAAACCCTAGGACATTTTAAATTTTCACGAGAAAACTATGAAGCTTTGAAAAATACATCATGGGTAATTTGCAAGCAAAACAGACTGAAATAAATTGAAATCCTAAGCAAAAAAATTGAGACATTCATATTTATGATTGCAAATTCAACTATTCATTGGCAACAAAATCAAGTCACATGTAATGGCATATGTGAAACTATGAATTTATGAAACTATAGTTTGAGGCCCAATCTCCAGTCTCCACACAGCTTTTCGTGAAGCAGAATATGATAGTGGCCCATTCCAAACTGCTTTCTGGTTATCAAACTACAGTATAGACATCTTGGACAGTACTGTACAATATCCCAAAACATCTTTCAGTCTCATAAAAAGTTCCATTTTTGGAAGAGAGTAAAAACCTCTTCTCTCCTGTTCCATGCGTGACATGGATCTACCCTGCACCCAGATATTACTCTACCTGATTCAAAAGCGTTGATTGTAAGCTTAGTCATGCATTCACATCCGACCCGTCTGAAACTTTGCATCAGTGTTATGTACAGTATAACGCAAACCATAAAACTCTTATCCTTAAATATCAACCGGAGTCAGAATAAACTCCTACAACCAGGTATTTGGTTGGTCAAAAGAATATATCAAAGTATGCCTCATAATCTAGAATAATCTATCTCCGCGTAAACGGGAATTCTCCACTTACCAGCGGCAACTACGATACCTAGGATATACCATTGCGGATCGCAAAAGCTGTACACTCAGACGAAGCCCCGAAACCAAGCACACCTCAAGGAAGAGTGCACAAATCCCAAACAACATTTCGGGAAGGAATGCAAACTCATTTGAGTTTGAGGTTATCACAAAGGTGACCAAGCTCAGGACGAGCTTTCATCCAAGTACTGAATGAGGTTTCCGCTGCGCAAGCACTGCCATGTAGAGAAACTCTGCTGAAAAGATAAGACCTGAAGGCAATTAAGAAAAAATACCTCCTGCAAAAAACAAACCCACGTTCCTAGCATTCAGTTACCAAGAAGAGAAAACTTCACAGAAGTGGCATGGGCAATGACCTAGCGCAGAAACTGAGGTTCATAAGAACTTTTGCTCACCGTAAGAATCTCTCGTCATATTACAGCTGCCAGGGCATGCACTGGCAGTTGCAATACAACGAGAGATTCCTATGGGTGTCATGAAGACTCTAGACATTGGTCTGATTGGTCCAGAACGCGACTGACCTGAGGGCATTGATACCCATATCCCTACGTTCGTCTTCTACGTTGGTGAACTCATCCAACCGAAGCATGTAATCAAAAATGTCATCGCGCAAATGTCCAGCTCCACCGCATCTGCGCAAAAAATTTCAGCATTCCTAAGTCTCGTTGGGATATGATTGAAGTAAGAAAAACTCAAACCGATTCAGACATGCCCCTCCTACAATCCTAAATAATAACTAACACTAAAGCATGTGCCCTGCCTCATATGACCTAAGTATAATTAATGGACTTGAAATTACACTAGCATGCCTGGTACACACATACTAACTGTAGTAACTAGTCGCCGTTCTCAAGCAATAATATCCTGAAGGAAGGTGAGGTGTACAGACCGGTCAATGACAGTGTCCACTTCAACTTTACTTGCTGGACCACTAGCCAAAACTCGAGTAAGGCTCAATATGTCACGGTAGTCGCCCTGTTTAAAGGCTTCCATGTCATCAGCATGGCTTTGGACCATCCTATTGTTTTCCGGAAAATAGGGGCTAACAATATCCGTTGACTTGGAGGATGAGACTGATAAGCTGGCCAGTTGCTGTTCAGCTTGCAACCGAAGACAAGTCATAGCCATCGCATAAGCAATGCCCCCAAATCCTGTATGTGATATGAAAATATACTCTACCCCTGAACCAGCTCTGCAAGAAGTAAAGAGGCAACAAGTTATTACGCAGGAACAAAAACCACAGGAACACTGCAATATGATAAAAATAAATTTCAGACACTTTTCAACACAACTCATTGTCTTCCATAAGTCAGATACGTATTAATTCAAGAAGAGATCACAAAATAGCAACAGTATATTATATGATATATTAGTTTCCTGCAGGGAGAAAGAATAAAATAGAAGCAATTTATTCCATTAGAACTAGCACTCTCCCTAGATATATTCGAAGGAACGTACTCGTCCAAGCGTCGATGAATAGCATCGACATCAGCCGTCAAAGCTGCCCTTTCCCTGGTAAGAGGAATTCGCTGGTAGTCAAGGCTGTAACCCTCTGCCCTCAAACCAGCATATACCTCAGCAGGTGTTTGTACATCCTCAGCACTGATAACTTCCCAATAACCAATTATTTCTGTATGACCAGTAATTGGGTTATACTCTTCCGTATGCAGAAGCATACGCCCTCCTGTGCGCTCTGCTTCAGCCAAAATATCGTCCTTTAACCTGCTCTCCATTTGTTCAACCTGCACAAAAGAATAATCAGTACATTTTCAATTCACAAACTTGCACCCTAAGATTCTATCTTCATCTACCAGTATGTGAAAGAACACTTCAGCTAATTTCAATTTACCCAATTAGAATATCAAAAGATCATCCACCCCTGGCTTTGATGATACAAATAGAAAGTAGGACTTTGGAATCATTTCTTGATAGCACGGGAGGACTTACCACATGGCCTTTCACACCAACGTGTTTTAAGGTGCTAACAGGTTGATCGACCTCGCGAAGGACAAACGGATTACCATGTACATACACCACTACTTCTTCACGTAAATCTGTCACAACAGCTTTCCGCTGCATCCCGCACGTCGGTTCGGCAAACAGATGACTGAGCACAGCTTTTGCACCATCTATTGTAGGTGTGGCCATGCTATGTACGGGAAATCCCTCCACCTACCCAAGTCACAGAGATCAATTACCATAAACTCCAAAAGATGAAGCTACTCAGAAATGCAAGCACAGCCCAATAGAGAACCAAAAAAGAGAATCCGATTCTTATCAATGAAACACAAAACAGCCATTCTGTAAAGAGTGGATTAATTAGACTGTTCACGTTGCTCAAAGACTTTGACTCAGTTAAAACATCAGATTTCCAAAGCGTTCTTTACAAAACGTCTGAAACGTATGCAACTGCGAAAAAAACTGTATTTTATAATAAAGTTTCAAATGGCTTAAGAAACCCTCAATAAATTTCACAACTGTACAGCACGTGCCCCCACTCACCTTACAAACATGGGGTGCACCAGTAATTGGCACATGGTCTGAAGTAGTCTTTTGTCCTGGGAAGAAATACATCTTGAGGATAGAATGTTTCCCTAATATGGACCCACTGCGTGATTTCACAACAGCTTCCATTACAGAATCTTCCTGATTGTTCTCACCGTGTGCTTTGAACTCCATCTCCTAAAACGCCCAACCAGTGACCAGTCTGATTTTAGCTCAGCAACAAATTAAAAGACCTTAAGAATCACATAATACAACAATAGACAATTCTTTAGGGAGTGTTCTCAGTTGGATAAGGATCAGTGATTGGGCTGCTCACATTAATAGTGAAAACACGAGTTGGTCTCAATCGCATGCTCCATTTCATTTGCCTCACTTCAGGATGACGATGAAGCCATGCCTTGAAAGTTGTCCCAGAGCCACCTTCGCAGTATCCATTAAAAGAATCACTGTTCAAGTAAGCAGCAAAACCAATTAACATCAAGTATCGCTCAAGGTACTCAATTCCTCGATTCAAAGCTGCGCGACGAGCATAATGCTCCAGCTTTTGATCATTAAAAGCTCGTCGGTAATGCAAAACAGCTTGCCGCAAATTTTGCATAGCAGCACAGTGGTCGATTACAGCGTCTAGAGCCTCCCGGCACTCCGCTCCAGTATCAAGTAGGCGCGTTATCTTCCGGACAATGGGAATATCATCCATCACAAATCCTGCTATACTACTTTGCTCCTCTATCCTGTTTGCTGGACTGCCGACAACCATGTCACTATTTACCTCCTCCCCACTGCTTGATCCATTCTCAGCTTCCGCTCGATGTGAAGGTAGATCAGGTGCCCTAAGTGGACCATTCTCACACCGCAGAAGAACCAAGCATGCTATCACCATACCAGTGGTAGTGCGGCCTCGCCCCATCTGAGTCACAAAAAGGAAACATCAATGATATATTCTACATTAGGTTAACTAAATGATCACCAAATCAAGAGCAATGGAGAATGACACTCCAGAGTACTCATGGGGCTTGCCTGACAGTTGAAGACGAAGGCAGTATCTCTGGGAGCAGTTGCAATGCGAGCAGCAAGAGCACCAAAGTCAGAACTTTTAGGAGCTTTGCCATCAGTGATAGGAACCCTGGCATACTCCAACAGGAAACCTTCAGCTTTCAAGCATTCATAAACCTCTAGAGGTGTCTGGACTGCACCAGGACCAACATTCTCCCAAGCATCATATATCTGCCCGTCGTCCGTCTCGTGATTTACCATTATATCACCAGAATACCGTTCTGCTTCCCTAAGTATGTCCTCTTTCAAACGAGCTTCCATCTGCTCAACCCTTGCCCTATCAATGCCCTGCACGTAAACCCAGTGGTAGCAATCAGAAGATATATTGCCCCTTGGTATTAATTCACAAAAGCAGGCAGTACAAAACCAAGTAACTCTCGACTCAATGTGCCAATACAACAATGAGAACACAAAATCAGAGAAAAATACCCACTGTCACGACTAACAAGCCAAACAAAAACGATTACATCATAGTCAATAGACTAAGATTAGAGCACAATTCGATTAAATAAAAAAAGATTTGAAAAATCGAAGGCTTGAAAGAACATAAGTTGGGAACACTGCACTCGCGTTGAACCTCAATTTTGGCGAAATTGGCGAAAAAGAAAAATGAGAGCCCATTGAAACTAGAATAAATAGCCGGCTGATAAAAACATATTGAATAGATACTTACTTCATATTCAAGCATATTCTTGTAGGGGCGTTCAACTTCACGCAAGACAAATGGCTTTCCATTGATATAAACCACAGGTTCCTCTCGCATATTGTGCCACAGCACTGGTCGATCATTGTTACCTTCAGCAACTCTTTGAAGTACAGCGCGGATACCTTCAACTGTTGGATTGGCTACTCCATACACAGGGAACGGAGCAACTTCTCTGAAATTTGGAGCCCCTTCTATAAGCTCTGGAAGATACTGGCTTTGACAACCGGGACAGTGATCACTTTTTAGCACTGTTTGTCGTCCTAAAACCTCTCCATTCCTGGTAGCCACAACACTTTCAATCCTACTGGGTCGCCCATCTGCACCTTTTGAAGAATTTTTTATAACACCCATTGGTTTATTGCTGTAACCTAATGCACCCATTGGATCGCGCCTCAGCAACCTGGAAAAAACGACGCACTATTTACATTCAAGCAGATAATCAAATAATGAGGAGCGACGATCCACGGTCGGAAAACTGATGAGCACAATTAAAAAAATATATGAGACCTGCGAAGGATGCTGTAGAGCTCAGGCCGTGCACGCATCCACTGCTCGAAACCCAACTGGCCTGACCGGGGAATAGAGCCCAAAGGAGATTTGTCACTATGAATGTAAACAGCGAAACAGATAAGGAAGTAGTATCGCTCCAGATACTCCACAAAGAAAGAGAGACCAGCTTCTCGCTTCTTCTCATCAGCTTGTCTTTGTATGCTGTTTCGATAATTAGCAATTGCCTCCCGCAAGTTCTGCAAACCATAAAGCTTCAGTGCTCTTGCGAATAAAACCAGTTCTACATGCAGACTGATGAATATCAAAAGGGTAATCCCATTACAACAGCATCAGGTATTTCAAGATACCTGCATTGCTGCGCAGCTATCAATCACTTTATCGATCTGACGTTTGCCTTCTACTCCCCCCTGCCACACATCCACGTCATCAAATACTACCAACTAGATCTCATAACGCTCTGTAGACAAGACTCATTTTTCTCCAGTGGCAGGGAATAGCTCTACTGCACACCTCTACATTGAACTTAAACTGAACTCCACCGTCCCTGAATTTACAAGAAAAAAGAGCCAATGAGGAAAGATGCATAGCAACAAATTCTTGCAGGACACAATACATCTTCTACACACATGCTCACCTCTAACACGCGGACAAGACTACGAATAACCGTATATTCTCCTCTTCTCAAAGCCTCTTCAGTGTCTGGCACGTCATACAACATTTCATCTCTTGCCTCATGAATCATTCCCATCGAACTTGAACGTGGCAGTCCTGCAATGTCATCGAAACATATCCCATAAATTGCTAATCTAACCTCTTTCATAATTACCATCCTCTTCATAAATAGAGAATAGTTCTAAACATGCAAGCTTCACTCTAATCTATGAAAGCGCAGCTAAGCCATTCTTGGATACCCCCTCAACGCCAAGACGTCCTCAGCGTATAAGCTCATGTTCAGAATTTGAAAAAACGGCTACTTAAAATTGATGAACACAATATATGACGGTTCGCAAGGAAGTCATCATGGTTCTCGAAAGACCTAAAGCTCCCACTCGCCGAAGATGAATCAAAGTAGCAATAACCATGCCCGTAGTAGTGCGACCACGGCCCATTTGGCAGTTGAAGACCAGCTTGGTCCCGACTTCAACTTGTGAAAGACGCTGTACCTGGAGACAAAATTGTCGGTCAAGGAAAGATCGTGCAACATTATAGAGACCAAACCACACAATAGGTCCAACAGGAAATTTTCTATGATGAAATGGTAAACAGGAAAGGCACTTACTAAAGAGTCAAAGTCGCGCTCTTTCGGTGACTTTTCATCCGTAATAGGAATTCGCTCATAATCAACTGAGTAACCTTCTGCCTGCAGACTCTCATAAACCTGCAAACACCACTAACTCCATAAGCTTCCAGTCTAGATGATGCCAACACTGCAAGAATATCAAGGGGAAGCTTAAAGAGAAGTACGAAATTGTGTAGGAGAATACCTCGAAAGGTGTTTGTATAGAGTTTGGGCCAACTGGCTCCCATTGATCTATCATCTGGCCATCAGGGAGCTCGTCGCTAACCATGATCTTATTCGCATACCTGTGTCGTTTCAAAACACCCATACACAGTCATGTCACTAAACAAAAGCTTGCTACTGAGAATGTGGTTAAATTCTTAACTGAGAAGAAACTGACAACAAACAAGTCCTCTTAGAAAACCGTTAATGTACTTTGATATAGGCACAATACTAAGCAGGATAAAAAGAAAAGGAGAACTTCCTTCTGCAACGAGCTCTCACTAGCTACACATTCAAGCCAGCTTTCCAACTGATGCAACAGATGACAGTAACCCAACTACCCAGCACATCATTCTTTACGAACAAACTAGAATTCAGAAGTGCTAAGACGGATGCCTTAAGAAGAAAATGGCATACCTGGTAGCTTCCTGAAGAACGTCCTCCTTGAGTCGATCTTCCATCTGCTCAACTCTTTGTCTGTTGATTCCCTGAGAAGAAGAAAAGAATTAGGCACTGTCAGCCTCAGCTGAATATTGGATAAAGCAAGTTAACCAAAAACGACTGCAATGAGAAGAAGCAAGTCTTGGTGAACAGAGAACGCTCACGACAACAAACAGAGGGACAATGTCACTGGATTCTTGCGAAACAAAAACCAAATGTTTAGGATTATCTGAGTTGAGATCACAATCCGAAAAAGGTAATATAAATAACCGTTATCCAAGACACAACACAATGAGAAGTCGGCGTATTCAGTTTCAAAATAAGAAATGGAAACTATGCTGACTGTACCTAAGGAGGTCGTTTTTTCTATTTCTAAGAAGTCATCACTCCAGTCTCATCTTAAACTCTCGGGAATTACCATAATGAGGCTCAGCAGGTGTGCACTAGCAGAATAGATAGTTGCCGGAAGCCCCCAAGGCGTTCTTGTCCCTGGGAGGCCTGCAGCGATATCGATCCAGACATCAATGGGGATAATTAGTCTGGGCCGAACAACCCATGATCGTCATAATCTATTAAAAGTTTGCTTGTAAATAATATAACATGGCTACAGAAACTGACGCAGTAATGTGTATGAATCTAACGACGTCCTGAATCAAAGACTGCAAAGCACATCTTGACCAGATATTCAAACTAGGATATTTAGAACCTACAATATGTATGTCTTCGTGAGAGCAATTGCGAACTTGTTTATATCCCGAGTGCCCTCTTAATGATTCTTGATATCCTAGCCAAACATTGAACTTCCTCGCATGCAGGGTTTCAAGCAGTTGATTCTAGGATTCCAAGGACATCGCACACCTAGGACATTTCAAGCTATTAAGAATCAGCCACTTAGGGCGTCAGACCATACTGCGTCTTGAGGTACGAACGCAGGACAGTGCGATGCGAGAGACGGACTTCGTGCATCACTCGCAAAAGCAGGAAGTCCAAAAGAATAATAAGACTTCAAGTGGGGGCACTCAAAAGATTCATTCACATCCCGGTAAATTGCATCACAAAATCACAAGTCTTTCAATATCTCGCCATATCAAAGGATGTAACCGGAAATACATCAGTGTAACGCTGCGGATGTCACAAAAGTACTGGTGAAATCCTTTGCACAAATAGTAATTGTGATGGGAGCTTACGGTATACTCGAGATTTGTAAAAGGCCGCTCCACCTCTCGCAAGACGAATGGACGGCCGTTAACATAAATAACCTAAGCAAAAAACAGCTGAAGGTGTTAGGGCCATCCAACAGACTGAGCTCCCCTAACTTCTACCAAGAATAATTTGAGAAGCTAATCTTGTCGAACAATATAGAATGTACGGCAAGGAATTCGACTGTCACAGCAATTCACGTCGAATAGACACGTCATATGATACTTTTAAAGCAGTCAAGAAAAGATGCAGCTCCCTCCATAGGGTAACATACCGGCTCCTCCCGCAAGTTGTGCCACAAGACGCGTTGGCACCCATATTTATTTGCTCCAATCAACTCTAGAACTCTGCGTATGCCATCAACAGTTGGAATGGCCACGCCATAGACTGGTTTGTTATTCACCTGAAAAAACAACGTGTAAGAGAGGAAGAGATGCAACTTCCAATAGGACATTATTCTCGCGCTACGGCAAATCAAGAAGTCCTTTCACCATCATATTTTCCAGGTTTAGATCAAGTGTCACGAATACAGTGTCAAGCGTAACAGCAGCAAATCCGTTCTAAAACACCTAATCTACAGGCACAGGTGATCTGGTGTAATTTTCAATGAACTGGTATTCAAGATAAGTTGGCAGACTTCAGTATCATCAAACTTACGTGAATGTATAGATCGGCACATTGATAAAAACAAAGCCCTGTGCCTTCTGATGAATACGCTTTTAAGATTAGACTATGAATGAAAGCTATAACATGATATTGTTTCTCGCTAAACTTGCACTACAAGATATTCAGCGAAGTCTACCTGTCTGTAATTTGGGGCTCCCTCCACGTGAGGCAGTAAACGCTTGTTCTGACAACCAGGGAAATGATCACTCTTGAGGATTGTTTTCTTGCCAAGCACTGAACCGTTCCTGGAGATGATAACATCCTCTGGTTCTCGTGATTTGGCCATGTTGCATTGACTTACAATATTCTAATACCACCTGGCGTGAATCAGAGCTTGTCCAACAGAAGAAACGGAAGTAGAAACTTAGAGAAAGGAAGAAACACCCGAAAATACCACCCCAAAAAGGATAAAAGGAAAAAAAAGTCTTCGTCACCAGCTGCTATTACTGAAGAAAATCCTGTCTAAACCATTGATAGCTCCCTCTGCCTCCAACTAGCTTTTTGCATAAGCTACATTTCACTCTCCTACAACCGGCCGGACCCCATCCCCGCCCCGTAACTTCCACCTTATCTCATCTTTTCTCAAAGCAGCCACAAACTCCACTCCACACATTTTCTTGCAGGTCGCGCATAACGTGCCTGTTTCCACAAGATAGGAGCATTCCCTTCTCCAATGTAGTCTCTAACAAATCCTCTTTCCAAAACCCTTGCACACCGAGCTTCTACTCACACCGCGCCATTCCACATATAATTGCATTCTCTTCCTGCAATCACGTCGCTTCTCAAGGCAATAAAACCAATTTCGCTTCTCACGAATTCCGCCAAGCGAAATCTTCAAAATTACAGAAACCGATAATATGTAGAGGTAGTGTATAAAAATCCACAGAATATGCTGTACTCGACCGTCCAAAAACCAGATGCTACAAATTCCAATATTGAATTCTCGCCAACTAACAGACGCGGATTGCGCCAAAACACGAATAGCGGCGTCAATGACAGCAGCGCGGAGCGCAACCGAAATGTTCAAAGAATCCAACTACACTGAAAACAACGGCGCAATAAAGCCAGAGCCGCAACACGGAAAAATATTATTCCCAGCACGAGTACGTACCACAAAACCAGAAGTGGCTTTCGATCACTAAATGCGAACTCTACACTCGAAGCGCTTCGACGAGAGAAAAAATACACACAGATTTCCTCTCAAAATTCCCCGTGACAACGCACACTTGCGAAGATGAAAAGAAACGAAACGCAAAGATCGAAGCGCGAAGACCGTCAGACGGCTCAATCTTCCGCAGGTTTCACCCGAAAATTTTCCAGAAAACAAGCAGGCGGTCGGAAAACAGACAGAGACGACCAAATCCAGGGGCGAGACGAAGCAACGAGAAGAAGATGGTGGCAACGTCGTATACTGAAGGCGCGTCCCCAAGCAGGCAGAGCGTGTTGCAAAAACTCAGAAACCCCAGCCTGAGAGCTGGAGGGCTGTACTAATAGAGAGAGCACAGGGGGTGAGTGCTCATGGAGTCATGGCCATAGCAATGGTTACTTATGGTCATGGTCATGGTCATGGTCATGGATGGGTGGATGCAGGTGGGCACGGACATGGGTGTCCCTCCAGGGGGGGTCGTATATGTGTCGGGTATATTCGTATTTTCATGCCTATCCTCTCATGCCCTAAAACTTGGATTTGAGAACTCAAGTCAGGGCACCTGGGCTGCCCGCCCCAAAAAATTAGCCGTGGTGGGGAGGTCAGGCAGGCTGTTTTGGCATGAGTTTCACGACTATTTTCCTTTGCCAAACACACCGACTCTTGTGGTTTCCTTACCGAGAACAACCAACGTCCGTAATGTTGACTGCTGAATCTCTGCAAGAAATTGCAGTAGATGGAGAGGAAATCTCAAAGAAACTAATTCTTGACTGCGTACATCTTTTACATGGTTGAAGCTGTAGAGGCAGTTGCACCAGCTAACTTATATGTAGGTGCTCTAGTAGTAATGTAGTAATGTAGTAGTAATGTAGTAGTAATGTAGTAATCTAGTAGTAATGTAGGAGTAATCTTTAGTCTTGTGCTGACTCCCAAATTTTGTGGTTACTATGAAATCACTGACACTGTAGAACACATGTGTACCAGTGGAACGGTGCTATCATTGTTTTAGGGTTTACGTCAACCACTGCAAGCATGTCAGCCATCCAAAGAAGCTATTTGGTCATAGTTGTTCACCGCAGCAAAATATTTTGAGTTTCATCCTAATAACCCTTAACCCCTAAATGCCAGAGGCACCAAATTTTTGGTGTCAACAATACTTTGAAGTTAAATAAAACCTTACCAAGTTTCTATTTTCACTATAGTTTATATTTTTTGAAAAAATAGTTTTTGAAGTCTAGTTTTAGAATCAAAAATCCAATTCTAAAAATAAACAATGAAGATCTTTCTATTATAAATTTTGTGCAAGGGTGTCCATTGTAAATCTTGATTTTCTTAAGTGTTGGGGGCTCTTGGAAATGAGCCTCAAACACACTAGATCTTGGAGGAAAAATCACATTAGAAATTTATTTTTTTAAATTGTAGAATAGATTCGGAAAAGTTGTAAATTGATTGGGGTTATGCATGTTATGCCCTTTTACTTACCTATTTTGGTGACCAATTTTTGAGACTTGACTTGTGAAAAGAGGATTGAAAAACTTCAAATCACTTTCATAGTCTTAATACCCTCATGATCAAACCATTATAATCATTCAATCCATAAGTGATATTGTTGTGTTTTCTTTTCCTATATAATCTCTAACATGTCTAGTTTGAATTTGCATGGTTACAATTTTTTTTTTAAATTATAATATTGATCAAAATGTTGTCTTTTTATTCAATTTATAACAAAATTTTAGAAGCTCAAAAAAAGTCTTGGGCATTTAGGAGTTAAAAGGCATAGCCCCCTATGACCAAGGTAGTCATCCAATTGCTCTTATTATTGAACTAGTACACTATAAAAAAAACATGATAAAAAAATGCATTCAAAATTGAGTGCAATTTTTTTTACCATATTTTGTTATAGTGTGGGCCTATACAAAAACGTGGCAAAAAGAGTTGTAGTCAATTCTAACTACAGGTTTTTTTACCACATTTTGGTATAGTGAGTAGGTGCATTCTTTGTTTCTACACTAAATAATGAAGTCATCCATTGACCACTTTTTGGCCTCAAATTCTTCAAGGGTTAAGTATCCAAATTAAACCCTAATGATCTTTGATTATTTTCCACAAAAGTATTCAAAATTGACACTTTCTAGTGCATAATTGAACATATAAATACATTTTTAAAACTTCCAACCATATAAACTTCTAGTAGACTACTATAGGAATTCATGGATTTTTTTAATTTTTTGTCCTTTATGAAAAATATATTCAAAAATGAAATTAATCCAAGACCAAAGATGTTATTTTTATATATCTAATCAATAAATTTGGAATTTTAAGTTATTATTGTTGTATTTGAATCAACAATTGTAAAAAAATCCCTAATGATTTTGAGTGCATTGTGTGAAAATATCTAAAGCCACATGAGTGCAAAGAAAGATTCTTTTTTAATGCAAAATGGGCTTTAAAATTGAAATATTCATAATGGAAATCAATTCTTATATGTCTCTAAACAAATAAATTTAGAAAATATTTTGGGAATAGACATATTGCTTCACGCCTCGCTTCAAAATCCCTTTGTTCACATGGGGTAGTAAATTTTACAATAAGTTCTCCTTGGATCTACAATAGACTTCAATTCCATGTAAATAAAATTTCAAATTCCATTCAAATAATTATTTTTTAATTTATTTTATTTAAATGAGTTGTGCAATGTACAATATCATCCTCTAAGTACTAGGGGTTAGTTGAGATATTCAAAACTGTGAAGATGTATTATATAATGCAACTGAGAATAAAAATTTAATGATGACTCTTCAAAAAATTCAAATGGAAGAATAAAATTGTTTTTATGCACTTGGGATACATTATTCATCCGTTGTTAAAAATATGAATATGTCTGGTCCTTAAGGAGTTAAGAGTTCTTCAATCCACATACAATATGTTTGAGCTTCTCTTTATTTATATAATTGAAATTGAATTCAAAGTTATTTTCAAATTAAAGTAAAGTATTTATTAGATCAAATTTTTGTAATATAATTTTTAAGAGAATGTGAAAAAATTATGAAAAAATTTGTACTAATATAGAGAAGACAAATAGTAAATATTTAGTTGTGAAAAGGTGAAGAAAATAATTGGGAATTAAAGAACATATAACATATAACAACCTTATTCATACAAATAGACATATACAAAAACACATACAAGCATATTTAGATGACTTTTTGCAAAATACAAATATTATATACATATAAATTAGAAAAATACAACCCTAAATTCATAAATTGTGGGTTTTTAATTTTACAATTAAATAATTTAGAAATTTAGAAATTTGAAAGCTTATAAATCTTAAATATATATAAATTTTAGGATTTTAAAATTTAGGCATTTCAATTTCAAAATTTGCATTCAATTGATCTTAACAAGTATTATGGAGAGCAACAAATTTCCTACCACTAGTGGACACTTCATTGTTGAATGTGAAGTTGTCATTTTGTGCTTAGTTAGTACATTCTTGCATTTTCTATAGACCTATGTTTTGCCTCCCATAAATTCTTAGAGCTTCATTTCCTTCAATTAGTCAACCCTCAATGAGATGCAAAGAACAAGAACAACTCCACTTACTCATTGGCATTTAGGTTATACACATTGTAATGAACCTCAATTGTTTGCACACACAATGTTGATTGACCCCTCCAATTAGTTCATTTGTCTTTCAATTGATGATTGTATAGATGGAGAGGTAACTACCACATCTAGAAGATTTTTTGAGGACAAAATATTAATGGGAACAAGAAGTTAGATCATTTTGTGATAGAGGGAATATGAAACAAACACAAAAATCTTTAAAAAATTGGATAAATGAAAATGGGCATTGTGAAAGGATGAAGTGTTGGAGATCAAGACACCTCATTTAATCAACCTCGTTTTGATCATTGAAACACACTCGTTTTGAACATTTTGCAAGGTTTAAAGGCTTACATGCCTCCCAATGATCTCATTTTATTTTGATCATATTCATAATTATCATAGAGTCCAAATTAGTCAGATGAATGAAAATCAATAGGGTTATGAATGCTTATGATACACCTTCGACGGAATCTCCCAATTCTGGTTATTGGAGGCTCATGATAAGTGCGGAGTATAAACTTGTACTGTAGTTCTGAGCTCTGTTACAACTCAGTTCCAATTGGGTTTTTAGGGTTTGTTCTGGGTTGGTGTTAGTTAGCAAGTACACATGGGCACCAGCACACGGGGAATAATACCTTATTGCAAACATGAGTAGGCTAAAGCTTATTGAACACGGCAGGCTTCCAAGCCAAGCATGTGAATCATGTGACTGAAGGCACAGATCCCAACTGAACTTCCCAAGCCTCCCATTCGTGATTGCCAACACTTGCAGCAGCCAGCTACCGGTAGCATGTGTCTAAACTTACATGATGGAAAGTCAAAAATAGGGGACAACCAACCATTCGGTGCAATCCACCTCAAGAAAAAGGTAGTAGAGGATGAAAAAGAAAAGAAAAAACAGTAGAAAATGCAAAAAAGAAAAAAAATGCACTGAGAAGGGCTTACAGTAGTTAAGTTATGCAGAATTTATACAGTAACTCAGTATTTTAGATCAGAGTGAATAAACTCAGGACATGGATTAAGTAAGGTAAAACAGCCCATTGCGGTCAGAATTAGGAGTTTGTATTCATGCCATGGCTGAAATTTTTTCATTTTTTTTCCACATAAACACAAGTGTGAGAAACAGTGAGAGCACTTGAAATTATATTTTTTTTGACAAAGTATGAATTTGCTATGAATTTTTGAAGTGTTCAGCCCATCATGGCCCATAAGAGTCTGTAGACTACCCCAGAACCAACAAAATTTGTATCCATCATGCTCATCTTACACACCTAAAGCAGTCACAATAATTTCTAATGTGAAAGGCCTAAAGAAGTCACTTCCTACAATGAAATTACACTAAAAAGTTTGAAGTTCCTAATGCGGTCACTAATCACTCCATTACTGTCAGGTAAGACATTGATTGTGGTCCAAATCTCATTTACTAATAAAACCCATGATGGGGTCTGAAAAAAAACACAATGGGGTGACTTGCTAGGTGACCGCTATGGGTCATCTAACCACAATGGGCTGATTTACCTTATATGATAAGTTACTAAGTTAACTTAGGATGGGAACAACCAACCCATAACAGAACTCATAACAATTTGTACATTGATTGCCCATGTGTGAATACATAAAGATTTGGTTTGAGTGTAAAATTTTGGTAGCAAAAAAGAGTGCCCAATATCTTTGTTTAAACCGAGACCTTTAGGAAATATGATAATATCTACCCCCCAACCCCACCCCACCCCAAATAATAAAATGAAGTTCACAAACAAGAAAAGCGAACCTACAGTCATGAGATCGTACAACAGGATGAGATGCCAACTTATATCCCATGCTTATATCCCACGCTGATAAAAACGGTGTCCCACTTTTTCAATACTCCCAGGTGTGAGGCATAGAAACAGGATAAACTGAAGGAAAGGGGGTGGAAAACTGGGAAAGGGATTGTTGTGGTCCTAATGAGAGACGGACATTTGGGGATGGTCCCTTGGTTCTACAGTAGATGGATCAGCCACGTTTCTATCACAATGGAATATAATTGAATCCTTGAGGATATTCATTCAAGCTTATGATACGGGTAGTCATGGCTTCTTCATCAACTCAAAGTTCTCTGAAGAATGAAACAGTAATGAGAAAAAAAAAAAGGAGCCAATGGGGTGCAATTGTAGGTGAAGAAGGTGTGACACCCCTTCTGCTTGTGTCGAGCGTGGAGAATCAAAACTGTAGAATTGGTCAGTTACCTTGAAGAGCAGATGGGGTAATTGCCAAGGGTTTGGGGACCCAATGAGACGCGCTGAAATGTGCACAACTCTTGCCACTGTGAGCTGCAGCAACCACGACATCAAAATCGGTAGCAACTGTGAAATTGAGAGCGGTAAAACTATGGAGCAAAAAGGAAAAAAATTTGCTTGCGAAGTTTTCTCCACGCCGGTTATTCACCTCCAAAGGAGAATAATGGACGTGGAAAAGGCTTTGCAAAAAAAGTATATTCTGTGATGGCACGACAGCTTTGAGCCAACGGGAAGATGCCAGGTGACCATTCTCTGGAGAATGCTCCCACAGTGAAGAAGCCATGACTACCCCTGATGATGCCAACTCCAAATGGGGAACTGTGGATTGAAGAAGTGTCACTAAAACTTAATTTTAGGTTCATCCAGCATTCCTTCCTTCCACACACCAGAATCCATCAATCTGGACCTTGCTACACACGTCACAAACAAACTCGCACATTGCTGTTTCTCATGGCAATCATTCTGGCAAGGCAGGATCTTTTGGGGAGTGAAACATGTGCTCCAAAAGGAATTATTGTATACCAATTTTCTGAGGAAATGTTCGGTGATGATACCGTACTTGAAGGTCAGATTTGGCAGAAATTAAGTCATTTTTGTATAAAAGAAAGTGCCACATGTCATATTGTGAATAGTGTATAGTGGTTGGACCCTTGAGAATATGACATGGAAATTCAATTTAGGCATGTGAGTGTTGAGTCTAACCTTCACGTATGGTATTACTTCCCCCTTTCTTAGTGGGTGACTCCACTAAATTGCTAAAGAAAAATATTGTTTTTCTTAACCCTTGAAGGATGTTGAGGATCAAAAGTGTTTGATGGATGATTTCATTGTTCACTATAAAAACAAAGAATGCAACTATTGATTCAATAATCGGAGCATTTTGGTGACTACCTTATCATTGGGCGAGAGGGGGGGGGAGGAGAGGACGTGTTCCTCAAGGATTAACAAATGTACACATTTTTGAATCAATAAACTATAAATTTAAACAATATATTTCATGTTCCTTCCATTTCCATGGATATAAAGAGGTTCAGTTCATCACCAGACTGTAATTACATTTGATTTCTGCAGTGCTCGAAGTACATGAAATAAGAGAATGTATATATGCTCCAAGGCAATTGCAGCATGAATGAACTTATTCAGGCTGTGCAAAGGTGAAAACATCAACCATCCAGTGAGAGGGAAGGGGTAAGTTAATTCAAATGGTCGGTTACTTCGTACTCTTCATTGCATTGGGCAACATGCAAGATGGAATATTCTAATGGTGCAAGATGGAATATTCTAATTATGAGGATGTACACATCGTGACTTGAACTCAAAGCTTGGAGTCCATTCAAGTTTGAAATAATCTTAGTCCTAGAGTGGTCCTATGGTCAAAATGTGTCCATGCAAAGTAGCATGAAGACAAATTGGGAAAGTTGTATACTATACATTAGTCTTTGAATGCAACTAAAAAAATGGGGCTAGGCATTTGCTTTAATAGTAAGCAACTTCTTGAAAGACATTTTAGATTATATACAATGTGCATTCTATGACATGGTGGCACCTTCAATAACTATAATTTGGTATTGAAGTGTTTACAATACAAATAGATAAACTATATGGACCTCCACACAAAACAATGTTGATTATTTTATCATTTGAATACCCCATTTTTCCATTAAATAAATGAATATGATTACACAAGTTGTGCTTTATAAAGCCTTTGCAACCAAAATCTAATTCTTGACCAAATTGTACCAACTAATTAGACACTAGGACACATTGTAGATGTCCTGTAATTTGGTGTGGCATAGTACTCACTGTAATTTGGTGTGGCATAGTACTCATTGTAATTTATTTATTTTGAACAAACAATCTAGGACTTTGACACATCATTGTTGTACATAATTTTGATGTACCTCTAGTACACTCCAAAGGAAGTACGATTCTAGTTTCCTACACTCCTAGCAATATCAATTTTCAAATACATTTGGAGATTAATTTGCAAAAATAATGCAAAAATTAATGCAAAAATTAATCTTTCTAGATTCATGTATGTGTGTGAGGGCATATGAGAAGATGTGGTATTGTTGTGGATCCTAACATCCATATAAGAGAAGAAAGAATTTAAAAATTGATTGCAATACAAAGAGTGGGGAGACCAAAGCAAAGGTCATGTATGCAATTTCTTCCTATTTCACTCACTTGTACTATTTTTTATTTTTCACACAACCATGATACTATTAAAGGTAACTATATGAAATAGAATTGGAAAAACTACTATGACTCCTTGCAAGTGAACAAAAATCTTCATCCAATCACCACTTCATGAAGGATATAGATTTCCCTTTGTGCAAAAAGAATAATTTTAAAACACTTAGGTTGTTAGGCAAGCATAAAATGATTGCTTTAGGAAGTAATTAAATAATGGTTAATTAAAAATATCTTTATTCAAATCAAAAAGAATAGTTTTTGAAGTTTCTTTTCATATGATCTCAAGTACAATTCTTGAGGTTACATTATTTTCTTGATTGGAAATTTGAGAATCCTATTTGAAAACCTTGGAGCTATATTTACCTTTAACCACATGGTACAATTAAATTAGATATGAATTATTATTTATCTAACATTCTACTATCTATTTTAACTTCTAAATTACCCACAACTCAAATTTTGGGTGAAGAATAAAGTACTTTAGGGCAATGCTTTGTCCAAAGAATTTATTGTCTATCTAATGCAATGTTGGAGTCCTTCTCATTTGATGACTAATTTGATGAAATTGAAGCAATTAGCATAATTTTACAAAGATATTAGCAAAATCATTGAAGACTTCAAAAAATGATTTGAGTGGAAAAGGATTAATAGTTGTCCCAATTTCCTTCTAACTTAGAACTTTTTAAAATTTTCATATCACAATCCCTATTTTTTATTAATTTTTTGGACTATATATAAAAAATAATAATTTTCAAGAATGTGGGCCCTAACACATGTCCTATTGCTTGTGAGGTATGTCCTATTTTTAATCACCTATGTAACTTTTGGATTTCAAACCATTGCACAATATAACATATCATCTCACCATTGATAGACATTAAACTTTTAATGCAATGTAGTGAATTTACCTTTTTAACTTCATTTTCTCAATTTGGGCAATACAATAAGGCATCAAGATTGAATGGGAACTTTTAAAGGAAGGTGTGATGCAATGGGAGAAACTCATTGGTGTGGTTTGGTTTGTGTTTATGGTCTATGTTGCAAAATTACATTCCTTTTAAAAATGATTTTTTACTGAAAATTATTGCCTAAATTCTAAAAAAATTTATATATTTAAAAATTCATAGAATTCATAAAAAAGAAAGCAAAGGTTCAAATTCAAAATTCTATTTTTTTGTTAAGATATTTACATTTAAGGTTTAGAAATTGTTTAGTCTTAAAAAAATTCCAAATTTAATGGAGGATGAAAGAATTTGAAGTATGGTTATCACTATAAATTTTACTCAACTTGTATTTTTCAATCTTTTGCATCATTCTTGGTCTAATAAAATAAAATTTTATATTCATATAAATAATACATTGATGATGAATTAATTATAAATTTTATGGAAATCAATACAAAAAAGTGATTCAATTTTGATTTTATTTATTGTGTTGAATTGTTTTATTTGATATTTTATTAATTCAATATTCTTCTAAATCAATGAAGTCTTTCAAATATTGATATTCTTTCAATTTAAAAAATAATAATTTAGGTGGTCACATGATTATTATTTCATCATTTGTTCTTCAAGAATCTATGAAATGAGTAGAACATCATATAGACTTTAGTGAGGTTTGACAAGGTGATAAATTGAGCTAAAAATGCTTTGTTGCAATCTAAAGTACATTTTTTCATGTCATTATTCCAGAAAAAAACTATACATTATGAAAATGTTACATCCAATCTTGATTCTATAATTTCACATCCTTTGTATATTCCAAGAATATACTATGGTCCAATATATACCCATTTCATTGGACAACTTCACAATTGTCAAGTTGGGAACACATATCGAAGTATATTGTAAAGCCTATGTGAAGTCTTATTTTAACGCAATGCAATTAGAGAGGGTTGAGAGTATAGTTGAGACAAATTCAAGTAACTTCAACATAAATTAAAACTTGCTAATAGTCTTGCACTAGATTTTCATCCAGTCTTGCACTAAATTAACCCTTGAACACCAAGCTGGTGACCGTGGAAATCAAGCATTTTGGAACTGTGTGACATCATCTACTTTAAAAAAAATCAAAAATACTCATTGGGAGTCAAACTATTGTTGAAGATCTTCCCTTTTCACCCCTAATTCTGAGGATGAATAGTTTTACTTCTGTCCTATGCCCGAGAATTCCTTGTCATTCATCGGATGAAAAACGTCCGCCTCGGCGTTTAAGGGTTAAAATAGTGTGACTTTGGTGAATTAATGTCTAAGTGTCAAACTGACGTAGGATTACAGTCAACCAGCACACATGCTAGAACTGTAACCTGCCAGCCGCCAGCTGCGTGGACACGTGGCCGGTCATGATTGGTCGGGATGAAACTCTCGCAGGCTAGCGATCCTCCCCCACGCACATGAACCAGACCCCCCCGCCATGCTACGCCCTGCCACAGGTGAAATTAAGAAGCCCCATTTGTTCGAAGGCCAACATGACCTCAATGAAATTGTTTTTAACCCCTAAACGTCCAAATTCATCTCCAGAATTAACGATTTGAGAAAAAACATTATAAAGTGCTATTTGGAAAACTATTTTGGAATTTCTATACAAATAAAAGTTGTAGATTGTGAGTCGTAGATTCCATTTGTACAATTAGATTCACCAATGCTATGACCAATATTGTTTTTATACATTTTGAAAGAAAATTTTCTAAATTCCTTCTACATGCAATTTCAAGAAAAATATTATCATTTTTTGGGTAAAATTTGTTGGAATGGATTTGGAATGAGATTATCTTCACATGGTGATTTCTTGAAGTTTGTGTGTTCTTAAGCTCTATGACAATTTTGGCAATTTTAGTTTAGAACTAGAGTCAATGCAAATTTGGATTGGTCAACCACTTGACATACTCCCACATTTTTAATTTTAGAAAAAACTATACTCTAGTAACACCAAATCCAACCCTTAGATAGGACAACAACTTGATAATGTATTTCTACAAAATTACCGTAACTTTCATCCAAACAATAAAGAAGATGAAACTTGAATTTTCATTTGTCTATTGTTCAGAAAATGGTCATCGGAGCACTTGGGGGTTAAACTTTTTAATGCAACATCCTAGCTCCTCCTCTTTGTCTTAAGGAATTCTCAATAATTTCATGTTCTTCCCCCAAAAAATAAACATTTTATAGCTTCTAGTACATGTATGCCTTCACCTCTGGAAAAAAAACATTCATTCACTTTTAGTTGCGAAATGGAAGCAAACCAAGAGAGGTGTGTGTGAGAAAGGTGGTCAAAAAAAATTGTAGGTATCGAAGCAAATGGGACTCGGGTTTAAAACCAATGCTAATGTAAATAGGTCCAAATATTTAATGAAACGACTTAGGTTAGATGCCAATTCCATTATACTTCCTACAAAAATTTATTGGAATTGTTTCAAGGAGTTTAACTTCTTTGGAAAGGCAATCAAATCTTGAGTGGTCACTTCAAAAACAAATTACAACAGTCTTTCATTTGTTTTCTAACCCTTCTAAGAAACAACATTGAAAAGAAATAAGGTTTCCTATCATAATAGTATGTCTTTTGCTTTCTCATTCTTCCACTTAAAAAACAATGTCACCTACAAAAGAAATCTTAGCATGAATTATAGTTCTCTCTCATTCATGGAGCCTTTTCAACAAGATTTTGCACCATGATTTGGAATCAATTTGAAATAAAGGAGGCAACCCAATTCTAACCACTTAAACAATTGAGATACTTGCTTGAAATCAGAATGTTCTACAATTATATTTGGAAACATTGTAGTTAATCACTACTCATCTTTATTGCATGGAAAAGACCACTCTATAATGCAAGAATGAGTAATTATTAATGGGTTGCTTCCCACATGTCAAACACAAACATTATAAGTGAGCAATTTTCATTTTAAAATTAATTATTATAGTAATCTCTAAATGAAATTTCTTACCCTAAATTTAGGAAGATTCAACATGAAGAGATATTAAACCCTAAACACTAGCTTGTAAGTTGCATACAAGAAAAAACTATGGACTTTGTTGGATCTATATGAGGGCTTTTTTATTTGGTTTTTTGGTGCTAGATTGCACCAAAAAATAATTATTTGGCTTCAAATTGGTAACACATTGTGATTTTTTTGCTAAAAAACTTTGAATTACAAAAATTCTTAGATGAAATTGCCAAATTGTGGGTAAAACAAAATTATGGACATGTGATCCCGGGTATGCAACTCCAGTATTATATAGCTATGATTATAATCACTTCTTATGCATTTTAATCCAATCTTAAGGGATATAATTTGTTTTAATGTAGAATAATCTTGTAATCCTTTTAACAAGGATTCCAAAAATGTACTTATGTACATGAAATGAATATTTTTTAAGAAAATAATAGCAATAAAAATCTAATTATAGGAGTTTTTACTAAACATGTATCAAAGGCCAAGCTAGGCAACTTTTTGGACTTTCTAATAAAAATTTAATTTTAATTGGAGGGAACTTTCACATATGCATTTTTAGAAACTATGTGTAGGTGTTTCAATTCTTCACATACATTGTGAGTTTGTTTTTTTCTAAAATGTACGCAATTCAACATTTTCTACATTTAATTTTCTTTTAATTTGGTCTTCACCTAGATTTTTGGTCTTTTTAATTTGATATACTTTTAACAAAAGCCATCCTCTAAGCTATTTTAATGCCAATGACCCTTGTGTATAATATAAGAGTTGCCTACCCGGGCATGTGATATGCATGAATGTAATATTTTCTATCCCATTCGTGGATGAATGTTGCAATTTAGAACACCACTATAACATTTTACATAGCTTCTTCGGCACTTCATAAAAAATGAAATAAAAGCCCTGAACCTTACGGACTTGCTATGGAGCCTCTACAGGAAGCGTGCAAGAGTTGCGAGGAAGGGGATTGCAGGGATGTGAATAAAACCCAAGTTCAATTTACCAACCCAGCTCCAACTGGCTCTGTTTTTCATCCAAAGTAAAAAAATTCAGCATCCGACACGCCTGGCGGTGCTCAACTCCGCCGGGGCCAGTTCCGCCAGTCCGCCAGGCGGAGCATGGCGTAAACCGCCGGCACCCGCCATACAGACGGGCATGTGCGCGGGCTGAGTGCCATTTTCCTTACCGCAACACCACCTGTACAAAGTCTAGCCTGTACAATACTCCATATTATCACGTCCATTGGGTCTGTTGTGACATTAAAGAGGTTCCGAGAGTCCAGTGAAAATAGGGTTGAGTACTTGAGTCAGTGTAGCCGGATGAAGAGCACGCCGACTTGTGAGCGTAGCGCGTCGTACTGGCTGACCTGCTGTTTACACCAGCTTTGCTGCTCCACGATCTTTGCTTCATTCTCCTCTGAGCGTGCCTCCAGCATTTCGATTCGCTGCATCAACATTTCCTGCAGCGCTTTAATCTTTGCGTCCATATCATCGCGGAGCTCTGTCTCTGTTGTTGCCAAAGTTCTCTGCAACAATAAATTTCACCGGTCAGTGCAATTTCACCGACGTGTACTGCTCAACTTCTCACAAATGTAATAATTTCTCGAGATATTCTGGAGTCTCAATTTTCTCATAATTAGTGGGAAAGATTTTAGTATGGAATCGCTCATTTGTGCAGCTTGTAGCGCTTCTTGAAAATTGTTACTGTAATTTGTCAGAGCGGTAAGCTCCAGTCTTGAAACACTTGATTGAATAGTGTCATAAGGATCTGAGGTTGTTTGAGATATGCAGCATTAGCTTCGAGACGATTTAGAAGTGATTTTTCTACGTACCTAACCTACTTAGTAAGATGTACTCGTAGGAAGCATTATATCAATTCTTATTTTCTCGAAGACATTGCGATACATGCGATTAACCCTTCATTCCTATGTGCGTAGACACGAAATGCCTATTCTTACTCAAAGAGAGATTTTCATTGTGTCATTGTAAATTGTCATAGATGAGTTCTAAACGCCTGATTATTGCGTCGCAGAGGACCAAAGGGAGAGAGTAGAGTTTATATCAGATTTGCAATGTTACCTTCGAGAGGAACGTCAAGCTTCTTTATCTATGCACCCCAGCCTATTCGGTATAATGTCTTCTTAGGACAAATTAAATCATCAAATCTTCTCTCAAAGATATTGCGGCTGTGCTAGTGGAAAACGGAATAGTATCGTTCTCTCAATTTCTCGATCGCCTTACAAAGTGTTTTTTCTTCGAATTTGCTTCTGTGGATTTTATTCTCAAGGTGGAAAGTACACAAATACAAAGTAGAAAAAGTAAAAAACGTTCAAAATATTACTGAAGAAATAGAAAGATTAATTTCTCAATCAAACTGATAGTGCATGCAGCAAGAGCTGCTGAGGTGCACACTATTTCAATAATTAAACGCCATTGACGAGATTTTGAAAACTACAAACTAATTTGACAAATGCTTGTTGCAGTTTTACACCTTCAACAGTTCAACTTCTTCATATAAAATGTCAAAATTGTCTGCAATGTATTTGGAATGCTCGCCAATGGTAGCTTGGATCTCTGAGATCTCCTCTCGTGGAGTCTCTGGCTCCGGTGAACTTCCGCCCGAGTCTGCGCCCGAGTCCACTTCTGAATCATCTGACATCTTCTACTGGTGAAGTGGTGATGTAGCATAGTCGCAACTCTACTATTTGGTGTAACGCTCAACCAGCTTGTTGTTCCATAGCCGTTGGATAGCTTTTGTGAAAGTATGTCCTTCCAGACCCGAAGAGGTGTGACATTTGCGAGGCGTTGCTTAGAAGATGGAGTGTGACTTTTCACATTCTTGGGACGCACTGGTTCTCTTATTATTTAAAGACTGAAAGAAGGGCTTTTCAAAATTGTTTATTGTTTCAAGTCTCTCATGAAAGTGCAGGTTCAACAGGGATTGAAATTGGACGAAGCACTTTCTATTGGTAAGCTTGATATCTTTCCTTCATTTTGGTTTCTCAATTATGTATTGTTATTCATGTTGTTAAAGTTATTGCTCTTTGAATGGTGTCAATCTCATAGTGTGTCAAGTAGGTCCATAAAGCACTCATCTAAGAGCTGAAACCAGAATTTGGGGAGGTAAAACTTCTTGAAATATTTTTCAGTAAATTTTCCTTGAAAGACAAGTGGAATTGGCATTTAACCTAAGTCGTTTCATATTTTTTGGAGTTTTGTAGAATTAGTTCTGAATTTTTGAAGTTGAAATGGCATAGGGCTCTGAAATCGCCCACCTCCTCGAATGTACACTATTTGTACATCACTGGTTTAATGAAAAAGTAGCATGTTCAAATACTGTACATATACAGAGGTGGGCGATTTTAGAGCCTGTGTGCTTATAGAACCTCCTACCTTATTTGTAGATAGCTATTAATCTTTAAGCATGAAAGTTTTCTTGATTTAGATTCTTAAAGTGTAAGGTAACTAATCTTATTTGTGCCACAATTTGTGGTCTAATGCTCAAGGACTCTTGAGATGGTGAAAAAAATCATTTTATTTCACACATGTGCAATTATGAGAGTGTTATATAAAATTAATTAGTTTTTGATAGAGTGAAAATTTATTATGAGTTTTTTAAAGATCTATCCTAAATTCCATAAGTGTCACATAGTCACTTCCAAACCAATAGGAAGTGCATCCAAAATGGTTGTCTCAAATCACCTAAGATGGCAAAAATGTTTTTTAATGGTCATCTTAAATCACTTACAATGAAAACAATATTCTTTTTAAATGGTTAGACTATCAAAGCCCTAATATGGGCATTTTCTATGATGGTTTACATCTAAAAGATTTATGATCTAATTGCAATCACTAAATCATTCATACATGTATCCCATAATGTTCATTTTTAGTAACTCAAAAGTGAAATACTTGGATTCTTACATCACCATAATGGAGTCTTCTATAGAATGCCCTAAACATTCTAAATGTCCATAATAGGGTGATTTACCTTAATTTGTGCTAAAATGGATGGTACGTAGAAAACTTGAGACCAACTGTAATGTTTTGACAATGAAAATTTATAATGCATCAATTTTGTAATCATCAATGAAATCTCTAGCAATACATGTTGCTTTGTAGCATCTCACTAGTACATCTCTCTAGCAATCTCTTCAACATCTCACAGTTCTTCAACAATGGTTTTTGTATTGCCATGTTTTTAATACTAACAATTAAAATTTTATATGCAGTTCCTTATACATGATATGCCAAAAATTCTTGAAATTTGTCCCACCTTCAAAGATATATACAATCTTACGGATGGTTTATGTTGCAACATTAATCTTTCGAATCACAAACTCTTCATTGGATTCTAAACTTTTATATTGTTTAGTTTATCTTCACAACCTCTTTATAAGACATAAAGTTCAAATGCTCTTATATTTGCAATCATCTTTGAAGAGATTGTGCTTAGCATACTAAGGTTATGTCCCCCACTTAGTGATACATTATATGTAAAACTAATGTCATAAAAGTTTGGAATCTAAATGGAGAGTGTACGAGTCGAAAGTTTATGATGCAACATGAACCTCTTGATCACTTCATTAAAGTAGCAGGATGAAGGTGAACCTTCTTGCTCTTATACAAGCAATTGAAGTAGCACATTGTACATGGTTCCATCTTCCTTTAAGGTCTTGCCCTTCCTCGATTTTAGCATCAAATTTCAATAGACATGGTTTCATAAGGGACATTCAACTAAAAGTTTCTCCACAACCAACAATATGGACTTGTACACAAGTTGAATATATTACTATTTCAATAGTGCATATTTATAGTAAAGATTCAATTTACTTTGCATAATAGTAAAGTGAAGATATAGGTGACATTCAATTCATGTAACTATTATTGGTAATAAGATTGTTGGGTTTTATACGATATTGTGAACAATAACTAAGCTCTTTTGTTCTTTTAACTAGACAAAGAGGCCTTTGGCTCACTTTAGCGATAGCTTCATAAATCATGGGAAAGATTTTTGTTATCAGGTTGTCTAAAAGTTCTTACCCCTTAAACAACAAGCCAAGCCCCTTAGGCTCATACTAGGTTTTGAGAGAATCATTGGCGAAAAGTGTTTTTAGTGGTTTGGGGTACATTTCAAACTAATAGAGTTACTTCTTTAGAGAATATGGCTTGCCAAACATGCAATCTAGGTTGCACACTTTTAAAGAGAGTTGTGTGATGTCTCCCTTGGGCTGTCCAACAGGCAAGGGAATGTTGTTTAGGGGTTAATACTGAAAACTGTAATTGTGAGGTAATATAACATGTTATAAAAGGTAATAACATGGATGTTGCATTGAAACACAACTTATGCCTGTATAGTTTCCAAACACATTACTGGGTTTCACACCTCCAAATGAGTTAAACGGAATCTCTTAAGTCCGTCGAACTGAAAACTCTACGTTACTCCAGGGGTAGAGTTCTGTCTTCAACAAACTTCCTCATTCCCTGTGAAACCCACTAACTTAATACTAACTGTCGGGTGTGGATTGATTTGTCGACAGATGTGTAGTGTAGTGACGTCAACTCCATAGACTTTGAAAAAATCTGTCATATATGTACCATTCAGAATGCTTGTTTCCCATGCACTACGTCTTCAGCATCAAGCACGGTTCCTACTCAGAATGTGCACGAAATGGGCATTGACTTTCATTTGGACAGCCCAAGAGAGAAACGCAAACACTACAGTAGTTCGTATAACGTCAACAGCAAATCTCTTTCTGCATCATGGATATGTTCCATTATCACCTGAGTAAATTACAGGAACAAGATTGGAAGCATGAGTAGATATCCATATTATTCATGCATGAACGGTTTGAATGAGAAAAATGGGGTTATACCCTCTTTGTAAGAGCAAGCTCTTGCTTGCATGTCATAAGCCACATTGGTAAATGATAACAAATGATTTCATGTACATCTTTACTTATACAAGGTTATTCCTACACTAAATGGGTAAAATAAGATTCGCAATCTACCTGCTCAATTCAAGCTATCCTCAAAATAATGTTTGATAGTGAGCAAGTCACTTTTATCAAAGTCCACGCCGTCCTGTGAATACCAACCACGGGAAACGAAATGCGGTAGCTTAGCTATGCAATAAATTGGATCCATACTTTCTCCAAGACGCGGGATTATGAGGCTAATTAGTTTACCTGAACAGCAGCGGTGTTCAGAGAGCTGGTGAAGTAGTTCTAGTTCTCCAAACCAATGAGGGAGCAGGTTCGGATTTCTCTATGATGGCTACCCAAAGCTTGGACGAATGTAGTCCATAATTGCTTGCTTGCTCGCTGTAAACAACACCATCTCTAATTGGCTACAGAGAACTCACAATTTCCAAAAATGCAGCTTCGAATTTGTTCTCTTTTTCTGCAAAACATCAGTGGAATTGCTATTAGCGGGCAGATGGCAACACCCTACTAGCCGTACTGAAAAATACAAGCAAAGGCACACTATTGAAGTGTCCGAGCTAAAAGTAGAAAGTCCACTTTCGAAGTTAATAGTCACTTGTAGTCACTTTCAAAATATACTCCAGTTCAAAAATGGAAGATATGAAATGTTATTTCAATCGTTCCATTTGTTACTGCCCTTGAAACTTCATAAATGATTTAATTCAACCATTACAGATTAGAAAGAGGGCACTTTGGGCCATATCGGCAATTAGGGGATAACAGATACAAGAAAGTCAGAAGATATATCAAGCCTTCAGGGATTGAATCACCCTATGCATGTGCAACAGACAAACATCTTCCTTCACAACATCTTACCATCTTGCCATAATCTTTCAACTCATTCTTAAGCTGCTCCAGCTCATTCGTAAATTGCTCCTGCTTCGCCAAGACTTCCTTGTATTTCTGAGTCAGCATTCATCCAGAGTATTATCAGAGCTTTTGAAAGAGAAAACCCCCCAACCACATAATAAAAACAAAACTCTCAGACCGAAATGACAATGGTCATCGAAATATAATAATAGGAGAAGAAATAGGTGATGTGTAAGGTATGAACCTTCTTTGTTTCTGCGAGATCTGCTTCCAGAGCTTTGATCCTCTCAGCAGAAGGATCCTGTAAAGGTGTTCTAGCAGCTGCAGTACATGTAGAAGATAATATGCCAAATTCCTCCTCAAGCCTTGTCACACGGCTAGAAATAATACATGTTGATCTTGCAAATTCATCTGTTCTAAGCCAGACCCTTGAATCCTTCTCTTGCGCCTTCCAGGACGCTGGCCGGTAAGGCCGGGAAAAATAATCCAGAAAGGCCAAGAACAAAGACCACAACACGGACAACGATTGTGTGATTGTCATCCACACTGGTCCAACATTCCCTGCAGTTCGATCAAGGTCGACATCAATCTGGGTCGCACACTCAAATTCTCATCACAAGCTTTCAACCGAACTTTGCGGGCCGCAATCCAGATCCAGGATAGATAGGAGCAAAAAGGTTACTAAAGGTTAAACATAGGCGGGAATAGAATGATAGAATTACCAGAAGATGTTGGAACCTCGGCTGCCATCTTCATCTCAGATCCACAAGCAATACCTCTACTGACTAACCTCTGCGACCAGCAAACCAATAAACACTTCAATTAGCAATAAATATAGTGCAATATATATAAACGAATAAATCGAAATCTTATCACAGGAACCATAATGAATTATTCAAAATCTAGATGTAATCGATTTCTGGCAAGCTTGCATACTTTTTCTCTAACAGGAGACGCCATGTTCTCAGGGTGAATCACACTCTTCTCAGCTCCTGAATCTGCAGTAGACTCTTCCTGTCCTCCAACATCATACCCAATTTCCTGCAAAAATAAAAGCGACTGGACTATAGTTTTTGAAAGGCAGCGCAGCATAAACAACTTATTAACATGGCGTCTTGAGTGTAAAGCCAGAAGAAATAGCAGGATAGTGGGCGAGGTTTCTCATTTAGATTAAAAAAAAACTACCCGCTTTATGTCCTCATATCGATAGGAATCGTCGAAATCCGTTGCAGAGGACACACTATCTCTTGAACCTTTCCCCTGTGCAGCTACTAGTACCTGCACATACATCATACAGTATGATCTATGTAGTCCGTGAACAAATGACGAAGAGCCAGATACGCATGTATTATAAACTCCTGCTTTGGAAACTGGCTAGATTTTCTCACTTAATCATTCTCGCTCCATAGAAAACAGGATATCGTCCTTTCATTCCTTATGAACATTATCAAGTATAACTGAAAAAAGATGATATCAATTTACCTTCAGAACATCAGGATCCCGCCAAGGGCCCATGTCAGATTGCATACACCCACCTTCTACTGGGCATTTGCAAACCCCACCAAGAAATTCTGGCAAATTACTGTTACAACCAAGAACTTCGACAGTGAATTGAGCGATCTCTATACATACGTCAACGAGGTACATACTAAGAAGAAAACATGGAATATTGGAGACAAAACACACAGGGACTTCATGATGAATCATGGAAGGCATTGAACTAAAAGCACAAAAGCCACTTATTTAAGCAAAATGCCTCATAAGAGAATGCCTCATTGAAACTGTTGGGGTCTAGTACCTTGCGTCTATAATCTCAAGTAGTTTCTTCTGATAGTTGTTACCAATGACCTGCCATAACACAATTTCAGAATGATGTACTTCGAGGTTTAATTTAAAGTCAGTCTCACCTCCAGCAAAAACAAAATTAGCCCGCAGATATCACGTCCAGATTGATAAGGACAAGATGAAAGCATTATCTATTCATAATAAAGACCTAGAATACTGGATGCTAGAGTATACATGTATTTTTGCTGCTGTGTTAGGATCCAAGAAGCCCTTGATAGTGCCCCAAAGCATTTTGAAGCCTGGTCCTGCATTGACGATGAACAATCGTGCCAACGTCTGCATTGCAACCAAATCAGCAAAAATCACTCAGTAAAATTCTTGTAGAACATGATTGCTCACTCAAAGCTCTTACTTCACTCCAAAATGCAAAAAATACCTCGGGGTAGTTGTCGTTGTCAACTCTCTGAAGAGCAACAATCAGGTCTCGCGCAGGCTTAGAGAAATTCTTCAAGCCCTGTATTTCAGAAACAAAAAATTAACTAGTTAAAATATGTACGAATTTGCATCCGCAACAGTGATAACATAATTGAAGAAAGTAAGGTAAAAGTATTACCACTCCAGCTACATCAAGAATGGTGGTGGTGGTGTCAATATGCTGGTTTGCTGCAACAGAGCAAGCTGGGAACTTCAAGTTCAGCAGCTTCTCAAATTCCTGTACATGATATTTCAGATACCTATCAAGCGTAGTAACTTCCATCAAGCCGTGGGCATGGATTTTGCCAATTCTCTCAATATACACAGGTCTGCCCTCTTTGTCCACCCCATGATACCCTTGAGGATAATAATTCCTCACTTTGTCAATTTCTGTGAAGTTGAAGTCCTGAATAAACAAAACACAGGCGGTCATTGAAGGCTATGGAATGCAGTATAGACAGTTGAAGCTTCCCAATACATCACGCAAAAGATGTGTATCACACTAGTTCTAAGTACACAGCATCAACATTGAAAATCATCTACTTCTTAAGAAAACACCGAGTACGGTAGTCTGCTAACACTCGCAGTATCACAAATTCTTTGTGCAGTTGACCATGCGATGGCCACCCTCAAGGACTAGATGAGAGGGATAAATCAGTCTATTTTATATTTACACTCGCCAGCTAATACACTCTATGTCATTCCGGACGTCAACCTGCTACCTAAATTAGATTAAGTTTAGTCTCATCACCGGCAATTCCAACCAATTGATCCAACTAATCAAAACTGCATCTGAATGAATGTACCCGATATATATGTACCAAAATTTCTCAAACCCACTGTGAAGCTCCTTCAGTTCATTCAGTACAGAAGAAAGAAAGACGTCATTGAATCAACACGCCCAACCTAATTAGACACAGATGAATACAAACCTCTTCGATCGAATCCGTCTCAAATTCCTTTCGCCAAGCTAACATATTTTTCCACATTTCAGCTGTTCTCTTGACGTCATATTTCCTTGCCTTTGAAAATCTGTACACAACGGGAACATTTCACATAAACATAAAGCATCATACTAAGATGCCGACAATGGCAAGTACTCAAAAAGGCGAGGAACGCTAGATGGAACCCAACCAGAAAACTCAATACAGGAGGACCTTAACATAAGCTAAAAAATCAATTAGGCGAGAGCTAAGATTGAGTGTCCGCATGGCTTCTGTATCCTTCAACTAATACTACCTATGGCACCAGAATATGTGCAAGAGGGTATGCATTTCAGGATATGTCCAAGATGATGTGCCAATATGTGACTCATGAGGTGCGAACCTCAATAGAACGCGGTAATCATCATGCTGCTCAGGCAGAAGATTTTTGGAAATAAGCTCTCGGCGTAGTTCTTCGACAGCCTGTTGCTCCTTTGCATCTCGAACATCCATAATCGGGAGAGACAACTTTTTCGATCGGTTCAAGCCAGCACACCGCCGTCTCTTCAGAGAATCACGAAATTTCGAGGTTGCAATAATGGCACGAATAGCTCCAAATTTTGCTTTACCGCAGCCGCCTTGCGACTCGTCATCATCATTGGACTCAGCATTATCGTTGGAGGAAAATTTGTAGTCTGCATGTATACCCCGATTTCCATTCGATTCTAAAAGCCCACGGAAAAGTTCATTAGCCACAACAGCAGTCCCCTATCGATATTTCATAATTGAAACATCCATGGTTCACAGAGCTGACTAAGTCCCTTCCGTATGAGTACCAGCGAGGATTGGTTAACAACCAATATGCTTAAGAGGCCGTGACATCTGCTGCTCATCCGTGCCAATAAAAGTATGGGCAGAAAAGATACCAACCTTGGCTTTGGGCCCCCATGGCGACCGTATCACAACTACCTCCGGTCCAGGCTCCAAATAAAGTTCGCAGAAATACTTTTCGAGGAAATAGCGCTCCTACAAAGCTTCACGTCCGTAACCTTCGCAGAGGTCCTGATCACAGAAGATATGGTTATCCTCCTCATCCAGAAATTATTCACAAAATCCTGCTAAGATCGGGCACATCGTTGAATGAATAAGTTCCAGAGATGTAAGACATCCAGGTATGTTTTATATGGTATTCAAAACGTTAAGCGTCTCACGTCACATGCTTTGAACTTGTACAACTTCTTTTGGGATCGAGATACTTTGCAAGACGATGGGAAATGCATATTTCCAGAAATCAAGGGAGGAGTCGCAAAAGAGAGAATATACAGAAAAGATCAGCGCTAGTTATCGGTAGAATTAGATAGGAAACGCAGAGTAACACAAGCGCACAAATCACGTATATCACGATACACGCTCCCTTACAAAATCTACCAAATAAGAAACTCAATGCTCAAGAAAATTCAGATATCTCCGCAGACAATCGCGAAAAGAAATTTACAAAACAATCCTGTTTCCAACCTCCAGTCACTCCTCACCGAATTTCCACACCCCAACCAAGACTACAGTAACAGCAGCAAATGCTTCATCCAATAATTAAAAGTATGAGTCACAAGAACGGAGATCTACAAAAAGAAAAACATCTGCGCTAGTATTCAGGAGCATTAGGACCGACACGTGAAATAGCACAAGCGCGCAAATCACGTACATCACGATAAGCTATTTCCTGCCAATTGGAATTTTCCTACCGATTAAGAAAACTCCAAGTCCAACAAAATTCACCGTATCCGGAGACAAACATGGAATGGGAAACAAAAAACAAAGTCCTCCTGTCTCGAACCTCGCCGCATTTCCATATCAACACCAAAACTACAATAACAGCAACACATCAACCTCCCTCCCTTACCGACGATGTAAAACCACGCCAATCGATCCCCGCCCCCTCGCTACATTCTCAAAACCTCGAACAATACAAATAGCACCAACTCTAACACCAAAACGCAAGCCTCGTCCTCGACGCGAACACCCGAAACCAAACCGCGTTCTCACACAATGCTAATCCTAAGCGACTCCGTCGAAATCAACAAAAGACTTGCACAATCACAACGGCGGGATCCAAATGCACAAAACCAAATCTCACCGTCTCCAACTTCGCAGCGGGCAAGATCGTGCGGCGACATGGCTAAGTTAAGAGAAGTTGCTCTCTTTCTCTCTCTCTCTCTCCCTGTGTCTCTGTCTCTTTCCAGCAATCATGCAAAGACAACTAGCGAGTAAAGCGCAAGGCAATAATCGTGGTCTTTCTCACCTCGATCAAGGACGGATGGAGAAGCCCGTTAAAGGCACCGACGGATGGTGAACTGCGCAGCCTACGTGTGCCGCATCGCCATGGTCCGCAGGCGGGAGTGAGCTTTAGCTTAGTGCAGATGGGTCTCCTGACGAAGAGAGCTGGAGGTAATGTGATTGTGTTCGAATGCCCTTTACTAGTGCAGTAGAACAGTAAGTTATTAGTACTGGCAAATAATGTAAGGCGCCGTTATGAAAGAACAAAAAAAGCCTGCGTGCCGGTCAGAAGCTTGGTTGCGGTTTCTTGATGCGACGACTGCACTGCCGCGCGCTTGCGGCCGGCGCGGCATCTGGTTGGTGGACAAAGGGGGGGCAGGTTGACGATGAGAACGGCGTTGAAGACCGACATAACTTAGGCGAGGGTTGGGGAACTGACCCCTGACCACACCACGAGAGTGACGAGACAAGTGGATACTGATTTTCAGAGGTTCTATAATTAGGTTGCCTTACCCCCAAGAAAATTACTCCGGAGTACTTAACAAGCCATCAAAGTCAACAAATACTTCTACAAATATTTCTATTTGTACACATGAAAGTTTACAAGTCCCAATTACAACAATTCCTAACTCAAAAGTAGTGCATTCTTGTACAATAATATTAAATTTTGTCAAATGTCAAAAAATTAGTGTAGGGGGTAACCTAATTTCACTCTTTAGTGTAGTTTGGGGGTCTTCATTTTTCTTTGTTGGTCATTTTGATTGGCATTGAAATCCTTGGCCCAAATCAGAACTTTAGAAAACAATTGAGGTGCCCTTTGGATTCACATAACACACGGGAAAAGGAGGTAGATTAACCTCTAAACGACCAAGTGAAAATTCAATGTACACTAGTGATTTCAGATTGGTGCATATGAAGTCATTTTTGAATGGATGTTCTTCAAATTTTGACACAAGTTGTGAACATGTATTCCTTAGTGGGGGTATAATTTTTTCCGATCGGTTGATCGGATCAAAAGCTATAATGCTACAAAATTTTAGGGCAACTTCTAATAGCATGTGCAAAACTCCTTCTATAATTTTGAAATTGGGCATGTATGTAATTTATATGATAGAAGATGCAAATGTCAAAAGAAAAATAACCATGCATAGTGTAAAAATCTCACTATAGGATGAGTTAAAGTCTTTTGGTCCTATTGGGCGAGAAAACCCTTTTTCTTCTTAACTTCAAACATTGTAATCTTTCAATCTATAGGGTCCAAGTTCTTGAAAAATTTTCCACACATTCTCATAGTAGTCTAATACAAATTTGTGCAGTTGAATTTTTTTTAAAAACCTTGTTTTTTCCTTTTTTTTCTCATTGCCTTAAAAAAGTGGTAGTTTTCACAATTTGTGCCCAAAATGTGCCTCAGTCCTTTAGAGGTTAAGTAAGGACTCCACCAATTTAAAAAAGGGGTAGGTTTCCACATGGACCGAAAGCAACAACCCGGTTCATTTCTCTTGGCCCATGGATGAATGAGTGAGAAATATGAAATGCAAAAGATGGGTCTAATCCAAAATTGCACTACTATACTGAGTCTAGTGCATTACTTTTACTTTTGTAACAAATCATTTACTTATTTGGATGAAAGCTCTAAGGGTGATTGCAAGAAATACTTGTCCTATTTTCCATCACACATTCAATGTTGAAGTTGCTTTGCACTATAAGTATTGCAAAAAGGATTGAATGAATATGAAATTCAGAAATAAGCTTCCTATAGCTATAGAAAATGTACTTGAATTATTTTAATTTTTCCTAAATTAATTCCATTGGTGAGATTGAGTTTCAAGTATATGTCACAGATATGATTTTGGTGTTTTTTAGTACTATCAAGTACCTTTTTTGAAGAGTTACATTGTCAAATTTGGTAGGCTAGTTCTTCTAATAGAATTATACCTTCTTAGGAGAGGGATTTTCCAAAAAATGTTGCAATTGTGTTTTGTATTGGCCTAAAGTGTGTTATATTCAAGTTGAATTTATGTTGAATGAAAAACGTTTTTTTAGTTCTAGCTTTGATCTTCCCTCTTTTTTCTTAGTTGGCAACAATGGTCACTTTTAAAATATATTTTTAATTGCATTTAAAAATTTTTAAAAACAAAAATGTAGAAATCTCATTTTCTAGCTTAAATTGTAGCTTTTGGCTCAAAATAGTATTTCAAGGTACATAGAAGGACTCAACAATACTGGTAGGGGCCTATAGTGCTTCTAATCTACCAATGTGAACTATTTTTTATGGCAAATCAAGCATTGCCATCCATCCTTGCCATCCAATGATGAACATCAGGTGTTGTTGGAATCGCAAATCTGAAATCTAATCAAATTGTCCAAATTTAATGTTTTATGCCTCTAATAGTATAGAAGGTGACTTGTAGTACAAAAAGTACTGAAAGGCTAAAAATAAAAAATGCAGCAAATAGTACAAATGTTTCTTGGAATCACCCCTAATCATAATTTTTTGGTAATTTATCATATTTTTATAATACTTCAATTACTTTTTGGCAAGTGAGGGTCACTAAGAAGACATCCTATTAGTATATTTGATGCTAATTTATCAAAGTCACATCATTTGTATGTTATATTAGGATGGACTATTTAAGTCTTTGTATATTGTGCTAATTTCTATAAAAAGTTTTTTAATAGTTATACTAACTTTGTACCCTCAAGAAATAGGATAAATTAGTGTAACACACTAACACTTTTCTTTTTTGTTGTATAGCCCATAAAATATTGGGATGGGATCTCATTCATAATTTAAGACTATAAACTCTTAAATGGAATTCAAAATTTTCTAAACTAGTCCATACGATGTCTAAAATCAAAAGCTTAGAAAATAAAGTTACTTTAAAAATAGAGTAAAGACACTAAAGGGTCCACTAATTTGTTGGATTAAGAACTAGATTCAATTGTAATCTATAATTTAGTTTGGAATCCTATTTTATCTTTTCCACTAGTCAATGACCATTGCAATTGTCTATAAGTTTGTCTAGGTTAAGGTAAACAAAAATCCCCTATTATTTTTCAATTGTAGATTATAAATTTTTGGTCACTATTCTAATTCTACACTTTTGAAACCAATTCTTCAAGGTTAAAATTTTGAAAATAAAATAAAATTCTTGTTCCATGTTATTTTTTTACATTTCATTTTGTCCTTGACACAAGCCTAATCAACAAGGTTATGAGTACCATTTGAAAGAGGAAAATTGTATAGTTGTTTGACAATGAATTTTTTCATTTGAGGAAAAATGATGAGGGAAAGAAATAAAATATTTTGGGTGGCACTACTTGTTTTAGTGAATTGGGCTCTAAATTGGCTAAGGTTGGAATTCTATGTATAGAATTGTGCAAGTGAATAGTACCAAACAATCTTATACAAAATTGCCCTCAAGATTACAAGCCAAACCTAGTTTCTAAGATTCCTATAAATAAAACCTATTAGTTTCACAAAAATTCTCTTATGTAGTCACAATCAATTTTAGTACCAAGATTATTGTGAATAGGATCCAGAGGTTAAGAGTGAGGCATCCTTCATAATTTCAACCAACTTTATTACCAAAGTATCATAAAATGGACTTAGCAATCTTGCACATAATTATAATAGTGATGAAAAGAAAGAACCAAAAATGGACCTAATCCACATATAATTTACGTGATATTAGCACATTACAATATCTTTGAATAAGATATTTACTACATGTGTATATAGGAGCTTTAGCCCCTAAAGGGAGTTGAATATATTTGCCTCCTAGCATAGAATTTGCATTTTGTAATATGATGTTGTATTTGAAGTCCAAAAAGCTTTGATTGATTTGAATTTTTGTGAATTCTTAAGATTTTGATGGAAGTACCAGTATTATAGAAGATTTTTCATTTATTAGATGTTGTAGTGCTATTTTCATAAAATGTTTACAAAATTCTTACAAAACAAGTAGAAAATGGCGCAATTCTACATATACAATGACTTTATTATGCATGAACAATTCAAGAAAGGTTCAAATCACTCATTGATTTTTGAACTTGATAGATATACTTGATAGATACGCTAGTTGTCGTGGTGACCACAAATTTTTTTTTTGTAATAAACATTGTGTGACAATGTAGAAAATTTGTGTATTTGACATTGGATTTAAAACACTGCACAATTGGTTCATACAAGAAGAATGGTATATACATAATATCCATATATATCTCCTCAAAAACACAATACACATCATTGTAGAGAGATTGACCAAGGGCTAAAATAATAAAATTGAAAATGCAAATCATGCCCCGTATGGATATGGATACACGGATACAAATACACATATTTATAGATATGAGTACATGGACATGTGGATATGGATATACAAATACATAGAGGCATGTCATTATCCCATGTCACTTAGAACTTCCAAACTTTGAATCATGGTATACATGAATACTTGAGGCATGGTCAAAAAATTTAATCATTTAAAAAACATTGGTGGAAATCGTGCCAAACTAGCTCTCTTTTTCTAGCATGGTTTCCTCACTTGTCACTTTCTATTCACTATCCACTCAGAAACGTGTGTTGACTATATGTGAGAATCAATAATGACCTCATAGCATTAGGAGGAGACTTTCATTCCTTGAGTGTGGCACCCATTCCATTTGATTTGTACTTTACTTTTCAAGGATATGATACCAATGATTGGTTTTAGGGATGGAAATGGTTTGTAGATAATAAAATATGCAATGCTTACATGATGTGTAGGTCACCATTTAAAAGTACTACAACTTCAACTTGTATATGTGATTTATTCTTGGTACTTGAATATTCTTTTGAGAAACCTCACATACTCCATTTAATTATGGTGTATTTGACCCATAATACCAACGTGGTGCCACATAATGAGCTACAAGATACATCTTCTAATCTTATTTTTGTTTTATCCTTTAATTGGACAATTTGCATCTTGACATGACACAACTATTTTTGGTTTGACCCAATATCCAATATGGTGAATCCAATCTGAGAGTTTATCTTGTTAGTTTGGCTTTTGAATATTTCATCGTCTTAATTGGTTCTCAATTCCTTTTATGAGATAAATCAAAATATAATTTCATGAGCATTTTGGCAAATGAAAATAGAAATGATGAAAACTAAACTTCCAATCTTGAAGCTTACATAAATATTTTAAAATCTATAAAGTCATCTTAAATAGTTGATTGCCATACATTCACAATTAGGTACATTTCTCTAGTAGAAGAATGGCAATCAATGATTGCATTTATGGATTGGTTTTCAAGTTATTTAGGACTCAAATGACTCATGATAATTTGGAAAAATTGAAGTCATAGGTGACTAGTCATAGAAGACACCTTAGTCTTTGAGGTACATTGACTATTGTAGTATCTTTTTGTTGATAAGGGTTTTCATTGTAAGTTTTTGCCTATGTGGCTGCCAATGTAGTATCCTTTGTTGACTAGGATGATACAATCAAATTTGGAGCCTCCCCAATTGCGACATGGCATTAAGGGCGGTGTCGTTGTTTCTAGACTCAATTGATAAAGTTAGAGCTTTTGTAGGTATTGTTGATGCTTACATGGTATCCAATTATTGACTATACATTTATACATTTTCAATTGTAACTTGTTTATAACATAGAAATGATTTGAGTCTTATTTGCCACCTTACATGCCACTCTCATAATGGCTAGCCTCTATGTGTTTTTAACTTAGCTGATGCAAATTAGTTTAATGAAGTTTACAATTTTTTTACCATTGTGTAATTGTATATTGTTTTAGGGTTTAGTTATAAACAAGTTGTTTGTAAGAAATTTTCAAGTCATTTTTGGGATAATTTCGTTTGTTCAATCATTGATTGTACTTCATGTAGTTCCATTGTAGTGATAATGAAATGTGCAAAGACAACCCCTAGTCATTGTGCATAGTAGACAATGATACAAATTTGCAAAATATCAATGAATGCAAAATGACTAAAAGATTGGTGCATGTAGTATATTCACATATTCAAGAGCACTTTCTGTGTCAACAATAATAAATTTTTTAGTAGTAGACAATAGATTGTCATATAATCATAAGAGGCAATATCAAGACAACTTTGGTTACAAACATGTGACTTATAGAGTCATATTTTTTATTACTCTACAATCATAAACAAGGTAAAATACAATCATGCTTGCATTTGACAATACCTAAAATGACACAAAATAGCATTACTATTTGTTAGTTGAAGTTGAATATCTACTTGCAAACATATCTAGAGATGCAAAAATTTGAATTTCCACCCTATATGTACATATGGAAAGTAGAATTGTGCTATCATAAGCCACTTATTGTCTCCACGCCATATCTTTCTTCTGCCTAAAATTAGAAACTACACTCAAATAGTGGTTGAAAATGAATGCCTTTTTAATGAAAAATACATTTATTTAGCAGCATTGGAAATACAAAAACAATCACTTTGAGTTGCAAAACTCACTTCTTCCAAAGTCGGATCCTTGTACTTGTTGTCCTTTGTTAAACATGTATTCTCTATAATTTTTGCTTTCAAGATTTGTCTACAAGTACAAAATCCTTATTAGTCAAGTATTCCAAAGCAAGAAGAAAATACAATTTTCAATGTAATTGAAGTAATTTACAAATTTCCATCTATACAATTGTAGGATTCCAAACAAGAGTGGTGACACTACTACAATAGAAGAAATTATATACAAGTTATACCAAAAGAAGAGAATGAGTATAATCTTGTTGTAGCAAACAATAGCAAAGAAGCAAGTACACATACAACTATAGCATTCACAATATGAAAGGAGCCTAAGAGTGGCAAAGGTTTGTGAAGAGCCAAAAACAAGAAATGGCAAGGTGTTACTTTTAGAAAGTAGCAAACTAACAATTGTAATGAAGAGTCAACTCAAGGTAATCCTAACTTGCATCTTGAAGTAGAAAAAGATGCCAAAACAAATGAGAGAGAACAACAAGAAGCAAGAATAAGTGTACAAAGTGTTGCACTTGATAGGCGGCTTATCCTAAACTCTAACTTTGAATAAGGGAGAAAATTTACGTCGTCCATCTTTAATAATTGTAGATGCAATTTGTGATTGTTACACTATGGAGTCTTCAATTACTGGTTTATAATAAATCAACGACTATTTAGCGACTTCTATATGAGTATTCTACAAATGAGTTATGACTACACTACAATTATTTTGTGACTACTCAGTAACTACTCTATGACTTTATTATAACTATTCTACATTCTACAAGATTCTTACTACTCTATGATTATACTACAATTATTCTATGACAACTTCTTGCATTTAGACAATTTTGCAAAGAAATATCACATGTTAGAAATAGATTTCTAGTCATTATTCAAATGGAGTTGTTTGTATTTTTTCTATTCTATGGAACTTTTGAGTCTACATTAATTTTTTCTGTCTACATTAGTACATTAGTCAATGTAATTTTTAGACTAAATTGGTACAATTCAAGCTACAAAGGATGTTTAAGCTCTTCATATGTTCAAATTAGGATTTGCAAATTTTTTTTCAAAGAAGTCAAAAGATTTGCTTTGAAGGTAATGTCTTAACCTTTTAAGACTAGTGGGTTTAGAAAGACTTACCATCTACATCAATGTATTTTTAGTGAAAGGAGAATATGGCAAAAAAATTCTTGCCCATACATATTGTATTTAAGTACATTTTTGAAATGTCAAAACACCAAGTGGAAAAAAGTACCGAACATGATAAATTGGGAAGTGTTGGGTGGTTCTAAAATAAGATGTTTGTATACCATGAAGTAAATCCATATTATTAGGTATTGAGCTATAGCTCTAAAGAATAAGTCAAGTGTACCCGAAGAAGGGCCACTTTGATAGAATTGATGGCCTCTGGCCATTACTCAACAGACCGAGTGGTGTGCACAATTCAAGTAGCAATTGTAGGGTTTAGGTGTCTATTGTGAGATTTCAAATGATTTTGTTCCAAGACCCACATTTCTCACATTGCAATCAAGGTTATTTTTTCATTTTCTATAAAGTGCCATAGTTGCAATATTAAATGTTATAGTGGTGCTTTAAAAGTCCAAATTTCAACACTCATCTACATATTGGATAAAAAATATCACATTAGTGCACATCACGTAATTATCCATGATCTTGTTCTCATCCACAATCTAGCGTTTTCATCCAATTTCTTTAATTGAAGTTTTTTGTCAATTTTTTGTCCTTTAAGTTCTATACTTCTATTTTGTTCTAAGGGTTTGGTACAAGGCCATTACTATAGTGCAAATGGACAATAAATCCCCCCCCAAATCCCCCTAATTGGAGTCCAAAGTACTAAGTGGAAGATTTTTTCCAATGGTTGAATGTTGTAGCTATGCAATCCTTCTTGAAGATCATATTGCTTTTTATCACCTTTTTCTTCTTTAGCACCACCACAATTATATAATTCCAACTCTCCTATAGCATTTTGTAATTATCTTTTCTTAAATTTTGTTTTTCTCTTCCACTTGCATTTGAGACCACCATATTCTTCTAAATGTCTACCTTCAACCTTATGACCATTCCTTTCTTTGCCAGTGAGTCCAAAATACAATGTCTAAGAAAATAATACACAAAGCCAATGTGCGTGGTGTCTCCTAAATTCTAAACTCTAGAATATTCAAGCTTACTGTAATCCTAAACCCCAAATTGAAGAATGTGGAGACAAACTCCAACCCTTTTATTGGGTTGGAGTTCATTCACTACTAGAAAATGACGTTCAAATCAACAAAAAAAAACCCAATTTTATGTTAAAGTGGGTACTATATTGTCCATTTTCACAATTTGTTGTTGATTTTGCACATCTCAACAAAATGGTTACATTATTTTTGTTAATTTGCAAAGTAAAATAATCAAATCAACAAAAATTTGTAAACTCTTCTAGAATCTTTTTGGAATCTTCTAGAATCTTCTAGAATTTCTGTGGAAAATAGGAATACAAAATTCAGATTTTAACCCCTAAAGGACTAAATTGCATTTTTTGGCAACATAATGGTTTTGGGCAACTCACTGTGAATGGAATTTTTATTTTTTTTGAAATTTTCACACAATATATACCAAAGAAGTAGCTTTAAGGTGCAAAAATTTTCGTAACCTTTGACTAAATGGTTAAAAAGTTATTGTATGATATGTAATTTTCATTGATCTTTGAGCAGTTCAAAAAATTCTTAATAGAAAACTTTTTCAAGAAATAGAAATTTGAAATTGTTTTTTTAGATTTATATATGCATAGGACGCTTCGAATCATTCCATTTTGATTAATGAGATGAAAGTTATGAGGAATTTTAGTTAGCTGGCAGTTATAGAATCTCCACTCTAAAATAAACTTGGAAGTTCTTTATTTAACTCTATTTTTAGTATTTTTTGAAAAAATAAATTATAGGATGCAAATTGTTTATTACAACATTACAACCATTGAGATTGGCATTTTTCAATTTCATAATTAAATTTTGTATTTTATTTATATTCAAGTTTTCAATTTTGTAGTAATGAAATTTGAGCAATTCCAAATTCAAATTGAATTGTTGAATAGAATTATTCAAATTTGAAGTATTTCACTCCTATAATTCTTCCATATATTGAAACCTATCCATAATTGCTTCTAAATATTAGAATTCAAAAGTAGGGTAAAATCTTCATATATTTTTATTTTTTCAATAAATTCAATCATAGGATTTAGCTCGTAATTAGCTTTGTATAATATACCCCTTCCAAAATTCTAAGATAAGAAACCTCATCATTTGTAAGATCATGATGCATGCTTGGATTTCAAAAAATAGTTTTAACTCTTGCCAAATGGTTAAATTTCATCGTTCAATTTTTTTTAAACAAAGAAACTTTTTTTCTTTTAACTTATAAGAATTTCAAATAAATTTCCATCTGCCCAAACATTCCAATTGCCCAAATGTTGATTTGAATCATCATGGTTGGAATCTAGAATGTCTTTTTAACTTAATCATCCACAATTTGATGTTTATTATAATCAACTAACTTCGGTTGCCATTTTGGCATAGTAAAATAACTTTTAAAAAAAAAATTAGAACTAAGAAAAGTTGAAAATGAAGTTAACTTCAATGTCCCAAAATGCATTTGCAATTTTTATTCTTCAATCAAAAGTTATGGACAAAGTTCAAAGAGGGGTTGGAATGAATAATTTTTTTGACATTTCAAACATCCTCTTTAAATTTTGTCCATAACTTTTTATTAGAGATTCAAAATTGCAAAGGGATTTTTGGATGTGGAAGCTAACTTCATTTTCAACTTTTTTTAGTTCTAAATTTTTTGAAAAAAATTATTTTACTATGCCAAAACGGTCACCGAAGATTGCTGAGTTTACAATTTAAAAAAAACAATTGAGAAATGAAGTAAATAATTTTTTTTTCACATTACAGTCACTTGGATCCATACTCGGTGAATTGGATGAACCCTTGGATCTCAACCAAGAGGTCCAAGGTTTGAACCTTGGAGCCATCCACCCGCCTATATTGGTGGGTTGCTTAGGTGGACCTTCCCATATGGCAGGATGCCCAATCAACAATTTTGTCATTGGTTACGTGGTAGCCCACCATGTGTTGGCTTGTCCTTGGTTGGTAATTAAAGGATTTTTTATCTTTATTTTTTTGTAGTTGTCCAAATCAATAAAAAATTTAACAACTTTTTGTTTAATAGTGTCCAAATTAAGAAAAAAATCAACACTTTTTTGTTGGTTTGGACAATTATTTTTTCTACTAGTGATTGGCTTCATGACATCTACAATATCAAAGGTGAAGAAAATTCCATTGACAAAAGGTCAACCTACACAAGGTGTAACATCACTATAAGGAAGAACTATCACAACTTATAAGATATCAATATGGGAGGGAAAAAACACAATAGGACAATAGTTAAGAGCATGGATTAGAAAATATAGACATTCATAATTGTAGGCATGCATGTAAGAATAACAACCCATGTACAACATTTACAAAACACTAATAAATGATGAAGTACATAGGTTCATATGGGCGTCAAAAGGCAATTGGCAGTTATTTAAAAAGGTTCTATTTTCTTGAACAATCCAATATTTTATAAGGTAGATTGCTTCAAGTGCTACATAATCCACAATCACTTTTTGTATCACTATGATGACTTCTGGAGGGGATGTCACGAGCATGGTGGTATATAGATCTTGGTAACTATAAAAGTCCACTCAAAATGAGTGGCATTAAGATAGTGCTGCATGGGTGTCATTTTCTTTCACTTGCACATTGCGAATTGCAATATTCACTACTAGAAAATTCATCATCCAAATCAATAGAGAAGCATTGATATCTTCTATTGTTTCGGACGTGTTGTTTTGGACAATAATCAACAAAAATTTGATTTTTTTTTTGGTGATTTGGTCAAATAAAAAATGAAAAAATAAAAATAAAAATAATTTTTTTTTCACTACCCAAAATTTTCGGGCAACAAAACTTTTTTTCTTTTTTTGGCTGCCCTAAGCCTCCAAGTAGCCGAGCCACTCACCCACAGTTGCCTCTTGAGTTTGAACTTGGAACCTCACATTTGAAAATACATCACTCTAATCAACTTACCACCATTAGAATATAATGTACAAGGTGTAATTTTTCTCTTAAATATACACTTACAATTTGGTGTTTTGGAACTCAGTAGACTTTGAAGATCATTTTGGCATAGTAAAAGAACTTCTTTCAATAAACTTTGAACTAAGAAAAGTTGGGAAATCAAGATAAATTTCATCTCCAAAAATCTGTTTGAGATTTTGACCTTCCATTCAAAATTTATAGACAAAATTCAAAGAGGATGTTCAAAAATATCAAAGAAAATATTCCTTGTTACTGCACACTAAATTTTGTCTATAACTTTTGAATGGAAGGTCAAAATCTCAAATAGATTTTTAGAGATGAAATTTAGCTTGGTTTTCGAACTTTTTTTAGTTCAAAGTTTATTGAAAGAAGTTCTTTTACTATGTCAAAATGGCCGCCAAAGTCTGCTGAGTTATTAAAAAAAATTGTGAATGATTAAGTTAAAATAAATTCATAATACATAGAACTTGAACCATGGTGTTCTAAATATTGCTCAAATGAGGGTGTTTTTAATGTTTTAAGTGTTTTGAAAATCACAATTGTGTGTTTTGATGCCTTTCAACTTTAGAGATTATGTTCACAATCTTTTTGAAAGTTTGTATAACGAATTTTAAATCAATTGGATCAATTTGTCATGGGTGTCGGGTGCTTGAAGTTGACCAAAACTAAAAATAATCACTTTTGGAGAAATAACTTTTTAATTGCAACTTGGCTTGATCAAAAAAATTCTAGGCATTATTCTCATAGTGAAACACAAGTTTATTAAAAATTCCACATCTTATACAAGAATTGTATTTAACAAATATTGTAATAGGAAGGGCCTATTCAAAAGTAGAAAATGGCTTGAAATCAAGACTCATGATTTTGAGAGTTAATTAATTATTTGGCATCAATGTGGCAATCTTGCCCTTTTACTACAGTATAAGAAAATTCCAAAATCTTATAAATGTACAAAGTGGAGTCTATAAATTGTAAAAGATTTGAAAGGTTCTAATAGATTTTAACAATTTCCAACAATTTTCAATAAGATTTCAAAAGATTCCAAAAAGATTTTAGATTCCCTAAAATTTTGTTGATTCGGTCATTATACTATTCAAATCAACAGAAAGTAGGTAGCAATTTGTTGGCTTTATAGAAAGTTCAAAAATCAGTTTTGCCTCAAACAACAAAAATCCATTGATTTTTTGTTGATTTGGTTACAGTTTTCTAGTAGCGATAGTATTTCAAGTTCCATCAAGTTCGAACTTGTGATTTTTCATGCACATGTAGAATTAAAGCTTAGAATGGACTCAATTACAACATGCGTGTGTTGCTTGTGGTGACCAAATAACACTTATCATGATACATCTATTTATTTTCCTATGCATCACAACACTACTTCTATAGATGACCACAAACTACACATGGATGTTTAAGCTTGGAGTGAAAAGGGGCAAAAGTTTGATTGGCCTTTGTTCTGCATGCTTGAATTTCACCTTCTTCCTATGCTTACTTTTCGTAAACTCCTCAATGAGGTGTTTTCCCACTACAATTTTGAATTTAAGGTAAGACATCACCTTAAAACTTTATTCCTTCATCCTGTAAATCCACATTATATAAGAATTCACTATGGTGTGGTCAACAATAAAATAGAAGATCTTAAACCACCACTTATGACACTTCAATTAAGCCAAATCATTCATACACAATTAGTCAATTATATCAATTCCACGCATATATTCCACATACTGTTGGTGCATTGATGATGAAGGTACTACTAATTACCCATGGAGTCCTACTATACAATGCAAAACCTTGGTACTTAATTCCCATATTACTATACTTGTACTTAGTAGGAATACAATTTTTTTGTTTTGTCAAGACACAATGCCCATCTAACAATGTAAATATACATGTATTAATATCTGACATATTATCTCCTTATTTCATTATCACCATCCATATATAGTTCCCCTAGAGAAGATTTTTGCTCATTCGTCTCACAAGTTCATTGCCCATTTACCTTGTACAAATAGATGACCGTAGAAAAGGTTTATACTTGCAAATAAATTGTTTACTACTAAATAATAACCATATTGCTCAAGCCCTAGACCATCTTATTGATCATAAGGTATTTCAACCCCATGCTCTCCTCTATCAAAGCTTTCACCAATGTAAACCTCAATTCACCACATGAATTGACTTTTTGAATTAATAAAAAGTCACACCACAATATCAAAACATATTGATTCATTAAGTATAAACTATTTAATAATGTAGTAACAACCTTTATAAGATATCACACATTCATCCACAATAATCTCTTGTTCCAAGTTGCAAATTGCCTAAGAAACTTCAATAAACATTTCAACCAATCAACATGTCTTAGTAATCCTATCAAATGTGAAATCTTTTGAATCTCTCATCATTTTACTATTGTTCATTAAATGGGGACAATTCAAAATCTGCTCCCAACGATTACATAACAAGACTTTAGAAAGTAGTTGACAATAGAGCAACGACTCTAATCACATCCAATACTAACAAAGGCTTGGTAATATTTTGCACCTCATAAACATGCAAATCCTAAGTCAACCTTAAATGCCAATTATTTTCATCTTTTGAATATATGAACATTTATTTATCCATCCTCGAAAAATACTTAAGCATAAGTAGATTCAGTTGTTTTATTTATGATTTTGATATTAAATGTGTGCTTAGGCATTTTCTATTGTAACTTTCAAATAATAGATCTTTTTAAGTTCTAAAATACACAAATTTGAAAAAACAAAACCTAATCAAATTGCAAGAAATGATGTGAATAGTTAAACTAACTTCGCCAATGAGGTTTTCTAGAAGAGGTGATGATAATATAAATTTAGCAATCTTAAATCTTAGAAAATTTCATGCCAATTCCCAAAACATAAAAGTCAAAATGGTCCAACCTTTATAGCAAAAGATACGTTCGGATGAAGTTTAATCTTAGGAAAGGCTACATAAATATCCTCCTCCTTTTTCTCGTAGATCCTAATTTCAATTTCACTTGAAATTTGGCCTAATTACTAAAATCAAAAGCTAATTATTGATCCTTAAGTTTTGCGTTGGATGAAAAAAATTTCACCACTTTCATCCAATTTTCTTTCAAAACTTCATCCTACTATAATTTGTTGACTTTTTAAGTTTTTTCTATAATTTGGACTATGGTTGAATTCTCTTAGACTTCTTCTAAGAGTTTTTTATTCTACATTCTTCTTTTGATTGACCTCTGAAGTCTTTAGTCTAATTCCCTTTGATTCTATGACTTAGAGTTACTTCTAGCTTTTTACAATTTTTTAGAATTTCTACTAATAGGTGCTCACTCTAGCTTTCCAAAATGATAAGGCATTTTCAATTTGGACTTTCCTAGTGAAAGTTATACATGGATGAAGTTTAACTGTTGATTAGTATTTCAAAGTTCATCCGCTATTTTTTAGGACTCTACAATTTGAAACTAACTTTTGAATTCATTTTTGGCTTTTGAAGGTTGTTTCATTTCTAAGTTTTCCTTCTTATTCCTTTTAGATGATTTTTTATAAAGTTTCAATCATCATAATACTTAAATTTTATCTATCTATATCTTTCTTATTTTATCTCCAATTTCTACTTATTTTTTGTTTTCGGAAATCTCTAAACTTGTACTGTAAGATTCTTGACTCAGCAATATATTAAATCTTACCAATGAAATGGGCCCTTAGCTAAGTTGGCTTTAACAAACTCATTGAGACTTGATTGAGATCATTGGTGGCAAGGCACAACTGTAAGACCTTACTTTCGATAAAACTACAGGATCACCCTCGTAATAGAATTGCAAGACCACAATACAATTTCATTATTCTACATGTCTTGCACAAAATAGACACAACAATGACTTTAGGATTTTAGACAACAAATTTAAGATTTAAAGTGAATTTTTTTTAACTATGAGTGGTTAAGCTCCTACTATATATTCCATATGAATTATTTAACCTCCTATTATCCCTCATGTATATAAAATTAAGATGTCTTCTCAATTCTAAATGAAAGTAATGAATGACTTTTAAAGAAAAATGAGATAGATGTCGCATCATGCCACATCATTGTGGACACATTTCAAATGAATGATCTACCATTATATAGAGAAGGACAATATTTGAAAACTTTTTCAAGTTCTATTAAAAGAACATTCGGCAGTACAATTCAAACAACATATTTTAAAATTCCTAAAGGACATATAAAGTTCTACCTCTACTTGTCTCCTAACTATGTACTTTATAGCAATTTTACTATATATTGTCATATAGGTCAAATTAAACAACAAAAAATTATAAAGAGGTAGTTGAAGTTGAATAAAAAACCTCAAAATTGTTTTGAAGAGGTGTCCAGTACTCCATTGAATCTCAAATTCGTCTCAAAGCTTTAAATGAAGAATTTAATAACTTTTTAGAAAGCTAACACAAAAAATTTCAACTCCTCCACATTTCAAGTCAAAATCTTATATTATCGGTCTTTCATAGTTGGTCAAAATTTCTACTCTCTAAATCAAAGGCAGTTCCTCTCTATTCTACTTCCAAGTCCATTACTTTCACTCCCTAACTTCAAATAGAGAGTATAAAGACTTTTTAGAAAAAATTTTAAAAAAATTCTATAAATACTTAAAATCTCAACTAAAAAAACATACAATCAAAATTTAATAGCTGATCAAAGTTATCTCTTTTCAATTCAAAGGCAATTTAGTGGTATTTCACTACTTCACTTTCTAATTCATAAATTTTGCATCTTAACTCTAAACTAAGAGAGTGATAGCTCTTCAAAAAAACTAAAAACTAAAAACTAAAAATTCAACACATATTCATATCCAATTTTTTTTTAAATTTCTCACCAAAAAAATACAAGCCTTCAAAGATTTTGCCCTCAAATTCAAAGACATCCTCTCATATTCCATCAAACAAAACTTTCTCATAAAAACTCCAAATGAAGTGAGTAATAGGTTTTGGGATCATAAAAAAGAGAAGAAGAGACTCTCAAAGTTTCATTATTGAATTTTTAAATCAGTAAATACTAATGGTTTTCAAACTCACGGCTCCCTCTAACAAATATGACAAGGAAGAAGAAGAGTCTTCACTTCATCCTTTATACCATCCGCCTAAGCAAGTGGATTTCAACAACTTATGTGTCAAATGGATTACATTTCATCTATTGGTCATCTCTATTTCCTTATAACACTATCTATATTCCTTACATGTAATTTAATTTCTTTAAAAATAAAAAAATAGGTAAAACAAACTTCACCTTTCATTTCAGCAACTTCAAATACACGTTCAAAAGTTTTAAAATATCTTTGAATATAAAATAAAAGAATTATGATTAAACAATTATTTTATTAGAAATAAAAAAATTGAAGTTTTAAATAAGTATTACTCATTTTGCTTCTTGAGACTCCATTAAAAAAACCCTTTAAAACAATTTGCCAATATATTTTATATAATGTAGACATTTTCAACATAACAACATCTTGCTTTAACTCACACTTGAATTGACTCTTGGTCTTGATAGTTTAACATAACCGTAGACCTCAACCATAATTAAAACTTATTTTTTAAGACAAATTGAAAAGAGTGGAGAGTTGAATAACATACTCTATATCTGGTTCATTAATTAGGTAGTCAAATACTACATCAAACTTCTCATTTTCAACCATAGTTTTTAAACGATTTTGATTGTGAAATGTCATTAGGAAAATTTTGAGGTCTTAATAACCTTACAAGCTCTACACCCTGTAGTGCAATTATGAAAAAAATATTTTTTGTTTTTTTAAATTTGGAATTTGGCGTCACACTAGTAGTACCATGTTAGTGCCACATCAAATTGATTGTTTTTTTAATATATATATTTTTTACATATTTAAAAAAAAAATGATTTTTTATTTTTTTTTGTATTTTCAATACGGAGGTGCTAAAAATCTAAAACTCGCAACCTTCTCTTCACCTCAAAATTTTTCTAATGGTTGATGGAGAGCACAAGATACTTTGAAATCTTAGGGTTTCTATGTGTTTGTAATTTGACCTTCGATGTTCAAAGTTTGAAGTTTTAGCACAAGAATTTTGTTTGATATCCAACATCTTTTATTTTCACCATTTTGGAATTCATACATACATTGATGAGCAAACATTAGCTATAAGATGGAGAAATTAGGGATTGATTTTTTTAACTCTTGTCTAATAGACATTTGGATATTTTTTGTATTGGAGTGTGATTGTTGATGTTGTTATGTTATACCTTGGATTTGATCATTCTACTTAATTTAGAATACCATCACAACTTTTATGTTGAGGATTGCACAAGGATCCACTTTTTGACATACTTTATATTAGTTGGCAACAAATGAATATGATGTAAGCATCCACTACCTTCATTAATTATTATATTATCTAAAATCAGGACAAAATAATCTTTAGAATTGATATTTTTGAGCTCAAAGAATCTTTCTATTTACAAATGATACATCGACAAAGTAATGCTCTTCCTTCAACTTTATCTTGTTCCATCTTTTTGTCTAAAATAAGAGAATGGGTACTCCTATCTACTTGCCCTTGAAGAATTTTTGTAATAAAATTGTCTATTTCTATATGATTTTTAGCAAGATAGACATAAAAGACGGGAATGGCTAAAGAATGAACTACCGGACAAATGGATATCATTAAGTTTTACAATTCAACTATCACTAGACTCCTAAATTCTTGAATTCATTTATAACTACGTAGCGTAGGTTGGAAAGCACAAAAATTTTAGTAATTTTGAATAGAATAAGACTATGGTGATTTTTTCAAACTTGTATTGTAAATAATTACAAGTGAAATAAAATAGCAACTGTATAGGTTAGTTCAATTATTTATCATTATATAAAAATCAAAGCTCTAGAGTTGTAATTTATTTTTTCGATAAAAATTTTGAATGTTAAGATTTTTTTATGTGTCATATGATTATTGTGAAATGAAAATTTTGCTTCAAGAAAAAATTCTATAAAATTTCTATACACAGTTTAAAGAAAAGTTCATTTAAAAACAATGCTATTAAAGTTGACAGGGACCTCAACTAAGATATGCTAGGGCATTATCTTTGAAGTCTCTTGAAATTGAAGTCATGTTTTTAAGTACAAAAGTAGATGATTCCTTGACTTAGTATTGATATAACAACACTTTTAGAGTCACAAAATGCTTTAAAATGCATCCTATTTTTATAGTTCTTTATATTAATATATTTTTAAGATGTTCATATCAAAATTTTTATTTTCTTATATATATGCTTTTATAAAATATTGATATAATCGACTTATAGAAGATTTGAGAATATCATGAAGCATCCATCATTTGAAGAATTATTGTAATAAACATTTGTTAAGTATTTGAATTTATATTTCTAATTTGTATGTTCAAGATGAAAAATAAGTCTTAATTTTAGGCAAAGAAAAACGGAATAGAGAAACAAAGGGATGTTGGGTTTGAAGATTCTAATAAACTTGAATGTATGTTCTATGAATGTTTTATAACAAATTAGGGGGCTTTTAAATAATCATTATATTGATAAAATACATAGGTGGTTGAAGAAATTGCAAATGTATCCGTCATTTTTTTAGGAAAAAAACTTATTTAAGTTGTTGTTTTTGAAGACATACAAGTGTATGAATTTTGGAGAGGTCATTAATCCAATAAATGTGAAAAAACTAAAAGCACATCTATTGGATGTGTACTCTGTGAGTCCTCATAAAAAATATACAAAAATCCTTTTAGATTTGTAATTGTGGTATGCAAGAGTAAAGAATTTGATGTTAAACAAAAGGTGCTAAAAATTAGGCTCAAAACATATTGGGCAAAAGGATACAACCTTGAAGACGAGTGTCAAACTTATGAGAGAATTACATCACCTACTTTATGTATAAATTCATTGAGGTTTATTTCCATTTCTTTCTTATAAATGGTTGTTTCAGTTGTAGTCTATTGAACACCATAGTTGAACACGCTAGATTCTTAGAAGCAAGAAGAAATCCAACCAAAAAAAAAAAAAAAATCGGATTATAATTTGAAGATTGTGACTTTTGGATTTCGGTATGCATATGGATATATGGTGAAATTGGAAGGTGAATATGTATACTTCAAATATAAAGTACAAAATTAATTTGAGTGTCTTCTTTAAATTGATATATATTTGAGTTTTTATTGAATTTGTAAGTTTTGACACGATACATAGACGTACTACTCCCAGGCCAACTAATTGTGTAATATGGTTGATGATCATTTGAAACAATAGTTTCATGTTGTTCTTTATCACTTAAAGGCTATTCTGTAACAAAAAGCATAACAATTGAAGACAACATGAGACTTGAAAATAGTACTTTTACAACCATGTTTATTACATATGATTATAATTGCAATATTCATATGAATTTGGATGATGTCTTATATGGGTTCTTGGTTTGATTTAGTACAGTTCAAATAGTAAATTTTATTTTTCATTTTTTCAATTTTTACTTTAGTTACTTAGTTATATCATTGTAAATCTTGTAGTAGTTGCATTTGTACTTATTTCATTCCATTATATTGTTAGGCACAAGAGACAAAGATGATAATGAAGTTTGTTTTTATTTGTTAGAGGTTAAACTCTTCACAACATTTGACATTGAGGATGTTTTCTTTTGCAAAGCTAATTAAAGAATTGACCCATTGTACGACAATGGATAATTAAGGACAATTTCATATAGCATTTTATCAATCTAAGACTTTGTTCTTTAAGTGATATTTTATTGTAAAGAACAAAATGTTTATAGGAAGTGTTTTTATTATAAACTTTTGACTAATTGACTTGAAAGTTCCTAAATTGAATATTAAAATCATTTAGTGAATTAACTATATAGTGGTATAAGTTATTTGTCTTTGATGTATCTTTTAATTTGTGTTATAAAATCCATTAAAATATACTATAATAAGTTTTCTTGGTATTCATTTTGTACATCCATATTTTGTGTCCTTGTTTTCAGAAGACTTCACTTGTATCTTGCATCATATATGTTGGTAATCCAAAAGTGGAATAGGATGAAAATTGGAAATTAACTAGAAAAAAATAATTCATCCTAAATTTTCAATACCTTGAAAAGGAACAGGTTATTGGAATTTGAATAACAAAATAGTTGTTGAAGATAATGTAGTAGCAATATGAAGAAAATTATGAAATAAAGGAAATTGGATTCTTGTCTTATTGTATTTAATGAGAATATTTGTGCCTTGAGCATTTAGGGATCAAAAAAAGTTGAAGATAATGTAATAGTAATATGAAATGAAGAGAACAACTTCATGTCCTATTGTGTTTGATGTGAATATTTATTTGGCATTAGAAAATCTATACCTAAATAGTAATTGGTATTTCAAAATATCCTTCTAATATGTTTTCTGTGAAATGATTTTTTTTCTTACAAAATTGAAAGTGACAATGAAAGAAAAGCATTTAACCGATGAGATATAGTTTCCTTCATTTGTATATAGTGCTGTAATTTATGGTGCATTGATGGCAATATATCATTGAGCTTCTATCAGTGTCAAAGTATATAAGCTATAATGAAATTTTTCGCGTCTAAATTATTTTTGTAGCAATTGGCAAAGGAAATTTCCATGAAATTAACAATTTTCTACTACAATAGCAATTGTATTCCAATTGAATTTTGGTGACTGAAGAATTGTCAATTTAATGGTTATTGTGTTTGATGTTAGAGCCCTTGGCAATGACACAAATAATGGCTAAATTTTACAAATTGCAAAAGTAGATCATATACATGTTTAGTGAATTCATTAAATGCTACAAGGGGAGCTAAACCAGATGATTTTTGTGATGTGGTTTGCAATTTTTGTTTTCAAATTGGATGCAGTGCAATTATACCTTCTTCAAGTTACTAGCATCAAATAGAATGTTCAAATGTGAACTTGAAATTCATATGACTATTGATTTCAAGCCATCACTCAATTTGCTACCATTTTGCAATTAGATATGAATGAAAAATTATGGTTTTTTTCTAGGGATGAAGTCTTGTGTCTACCACAAGACATTAAATTTTCATTTTTTTTTCATTTTTTAAAAATTACTATGAATTTTTAAGAAAAAAATGAAGAAATTTCACATCAAATATAAAATAGACATTAGAAGGGATTTTAGTCCTATAGTAGACTGCTAGTTTCTGGAGTTCTCAATAGTAGGGAATGCCATCACAACAGCAAACTGATGTGGCAGAGGCACTACCACATCAAATAATAACATTTAATTGTGATTTTCATTTTTTTCCATGATAAAATAATTATTTTTCTTTAATATTTTCATCAATATTTTTAAAAAATCATATTTAATGAATTTTTTATTCTAGCCTATAGTGTCTAGTTCTCAATATAGAAAACATGCCTAAAATAGTCTTTCAATGCTCTCATATCTCCCCCAATGCTTAGTAAATCCGAAATTTTTACTATAGATGTACCCATATATTATAGTGCATAACATCATGGTATGAATGAAAGTTATTTTGCCACTTTAAAATTAGAAAATTAGCTAACTATGATTTTGTAGGCCCAAAATTCATATTGCCTAGTAGATATAAGAATTATTTGGACTAATTTCATGTGTATCATAAAAAAAATTAAAAAATGTTGGAACTTGAGGACTAGACCTACACTTGAGTAGGACCTAAGGTCTTGACTTGCAGTGGAGTTGAACTTTGGACTACGTCTGTGTTGAAGCTGTTATAACTACTGCATATAAGCTACATATATCACCCTCTGTACAACCTCTAAAGACCCTAACAAGCATTCTCCTTCACCCGAACACATCTAAACCCTTGCATTGTATTCTTAGTAGATAGGCTTATAATCTTTGACTTTGCTTAGTTCTTTTTCAAACTTCTACACTATCACATCACAACTTTAGACCACCTTACAATTGATGAAAATTAGAATCTATTTACTTCCATAAATTCTTGCTCAAATATTCCACCCCTACTTATTAGTAAAAAAACTCTACAAATAGCTTCAAACTCTATAACACAAATTCAAGTACTGTAAACTACTTACACCTATGCATACATATATTACAAATCTAACTTCACTTTAAAACTTCAATTCATCAATCTGCCCCCTTAAAATCCTAATCCTACCAATAATATCATGCCTCCAATAATTCCCTCCTTTCCAATTTCACAAACATAGAACCACCTTAACAAATTTACAATGACCAGACTACCTGCTTGGTTGAATACATCAACAAAAGTTACAAAACCACTACAAATCATTAAAAAATTGGTCAAATACAAATGTTAACGTTGATAACCCAATAACTCTACCCATTCCAAATAGCTCAATTTGATGTTGCAATGCAAATTGGTCTATTTTGTAGATAGATATAGTTATTTTGTTAATTTGATTAGATTTTGAATAGCTTAGGGAAAAGACATGAATAGGAAAATTGAAAATGGTCGTAGTGAGAACCATGATTTTGATAGGCTTGACATCCTATCTTAGGTGTATTGCACCTTGTCACAATTCAAGGAGATAGAAAACAAATAGCTTGTATAACTGTCCTACATATTCTTGTTAATAGTGCCAAGTAACAAGTCGCATGTATTGCTAAAGGAGTCTAGTAGAATTCAAACTCAGACTAACCAAGATGATAGAAACTTATCCAATCAACCACAAAATCTACAATTTGGTTACTAGTTTTGTTTCTTCAAAGAATTTATAGAATTTTTTTTATTAGTGTTGGATCTTATTTTCTTGAAATCTCTTTCATAGAGTAGTTTTCATATTTATTTGAATTTATTTGAATTGTTAAAAGAAAGGTAAAACTTATTTTATCTTCTTTATTGTTTATTGAGGTTTTGTAGTCAAAGAAAGAATATGGATAGGTTAGAGGGGGGGATAAAGTGACTAGACAATAAAATTTGAGGTGCATATGTGGCCAAGGTGTAGGCTAATGTATCTCCTTTGAGGTAGGATAAGAGGAGGCTCTTCTTCTTTTTTATCCTCATAGTGTATTTTCGGAGCTATATGTTTGAGGAATGAGAGTGATTTGTTTGTATCTTGAATTATAATGAAATTTTGTGGCTAGATTTTTTTTTCTATTTTAATTTTAAAAATGTATAACTTGCTTCATATGGAATTGGTGTGGAAGGTTATGCTTGATAGAGTGAAGAAGAATCAACTACCAACAAAATTTAAGGGCACAAACCTTGAGAGTTTGTAGAATTAGATTAGAATAATTTTAGATTTAAGATTCACGTTAGTTGTGTATAAAGTTATTAGCTTTATATGGAGTTTTAGAAATCTTAGTTTGGAGTTGAGACATGAAAGTTATGGGTTTAGAAGTAAGAGGGTGTACAATTGTTATCAAATCTAGGAATTTCACTTTGATAAAGAATAGAGAATGGGATTCTTAGTTTTCAAAGCTAAAATTTTGGAAGGGCATAAATGATGCAATTAGAAATCTAAGAAGATATGGCCCAATGTATTTAGATCTTTTACAAGATGCCAAAATACGCTAAAAAATGAAGGAATGTATAGTTGCCATCAAATTTGTGAGTGCCAACTTTAGCACGCTATAGAATATGGACAGTAACATCTTTGGCTTTGAAATTAAAGAGGTTGTATAATGTGGTATTGTATTTGCTTTTGAAAAGTTAAAGCAAACTTGGTTTGGAGTTTTTGTATGGTTGTGACATTCATTTGAGTGTTGATTGTATTCTCAAGAAATCTATACAAAGTTTGAGCATTGCATATAACATATACCATACTTATATATGGTATATAAAAGTATAAATATTCTTCATTTATATATATTATTCAAGTATTAATATGTAACACTTACACATATTATATACAAGATTGTATACACTTTATATGGTATACCATTTCACATACTAAACAATGAAATTATCCTATTTGAAATGGTCAATTTTATTGCCTATGCTATTTTATCCCCTCATATCCTAGGATGATTCTAGTTGTAGCCAAAAATCCAAAGTTTTTGTAAAACAATATTTTCTCTATGTAACATCAGAACTACTACACAAATCAACGTGTTCAAATTATAATCTACACTTCTTCCATACATATTATAAGAATGACAAAATCAACATATATGTGCTTAGTTGAACACTTATCACCACAAACCACAACTCAAAAACACTCACTACATCAAACTAAGTTGGTAAAAATTTCGTCTTTTACAACTATTCTTAATCAGAATACCTTGCCCACAACAACTCATTTTTTATAAATATGAGTTGTTTTTTAAGGGCATTCAGAATAACTTGTCCAAAACAATTTGTTTTACAAAAACAAGTCACTTCTAAATGATGAGAGTTGTTGTAACCAATTGCTAAAGACCAAATTTCTAGTCTTGATATATTTACTTGCCCCTTATACAAATACCACCAAATGAATGCAACGTGAATAGAAACATCCTCATGGAACACCCAAAAATTCAAATAAAAAAACAAACAACCTACATATATCATAGAATTGGACAATTTTAAACCTCTATCACAAAAATTAGGCTTGAATGGTCATAGTAGTAATACAACTAACATATTCAATACTAAATAGCACTCAAAACATTTGATCTATATAAACATTTGAAATAGAACTCATTTGGCTTTGCTTAAGATAAAAATACAAAAAACTAAGAATAAAACTCCATCACCTAACCACCAATACTTCTTCCTTATCAAATCCTACAACTACAATTCTCATTACTTTCAACTAACACATTTCTATTGTTCATTGCCATTAACATGTTCAATCAAATTCTACTTTTGAATTTACACACACTTGGGATAAAAAAATTCACTTCACTTACAATGGGCCATCTTACTCCTATCAATGTAAAGGAAAAAAAGTAGCTTAGCTACATGATATGGAAAATATTAATCAAATTATACATTGGCTAGATTGGCAACCAAAAATAACCCATAATCAACCATCATAAAATTTATAATCCCAAATTCAAATTGGCACAATAACCTCCTTCTCATGAATGGACTTTTTTAATACACACATACTCACCTACTTCAATGCCAACTCCATCACATATATGAAACCTACACGACCATCACATCAAAATAAAATACCTTTCAATTAATTAAAAGTACAACAAATACTTTGCATACATCACTAACACCTATTAATAAGAAAATTTTACTAGCTAACATTCGAAAATTTCACACATGAACTACAATTATCCAAACCATTCTTAAATATTATTCCAAAAATACCACCCAATGTAGTTGTCAACAAAAACAATAAATGGTATTAAACAATTGAATACACCTACTACTACAATCTATGCATACATACTTAAAAAATTTACCACCTCTACCCAACTACAATAATACCCCCATACTAAAATATTCACCTCTATACACTTATTATATAGATAGCTCATGTATATCACCAAAAGAAGTTTCTCCTTGTTCTAATACCTAGCTTCTTGAAACTTTAGACTATAGCATTTGCAACTCAACTAGCAAGATAGAACTCTTAACCAAGCTCCTACAATTGCAAAACATCTCACATACAAAAGTACAGTGATCTACACCATCATGCTCCATCTACATGCAACTATCCCTAATGAATCATCTTTCCCTTTTTTAGATAACCTTAAATCCATTTACTTTATCAATATACACATCAATCATCCATTTCCTCAAATAAACCACCTAGACAAAACCACATTCCCATATTTCCTCTAACTATGTGAAAAGTCTGTGCTAGCCCATACTGACATATAACAAAATGAAAAAGCAAATAAGCTTGACAAATCAAGAAATTTAAAGGAGCACCACTCACCAAAGCATGACTCTTAACATGCCTATACTTCTCCCTCTTCCTTCACAAAGATGATTGACCATCCTCACAATAAACATTAAATAAAAGTCCAATTCACTTTCTTAAAACCTACATTCTAAAATAGAATTCCCCCTCATGCAATACTTACATTGTAACAATTCCCAAGCATTGAAAAATGGACAAATAATCTCAACATCAATAATTCATCACCTAATAAATTTTGGACCAATCCTCTATTTTGAATGCCCACATCGTACGTCTTTGATCTCAAATTCTAGTATAGACAATACAACGGACAAACTTGCAAACACCTATTTTGCCTGACATAATACCTATCACCCTGTGCATACTTTGTAATTTACAATAAATAGTCATATAGATATACATTCTCCTATATTGCACCCATCCAAATATCAAAGCCCTCTACATGCAACGACATAACAAAGTAGCACATGAACTCCAAAAAATGATACTATCACATGCAAAATCCAAATGCTTTGTACTCATGCATGCAAAAAATTTCAAAGATAAACCCATGGAGCATCCCATCCCATCCCATCCTGGATATACTCTTATCACTACTATAATCCCATGAATTGTACATGCGACACCTGTTTATGCCATGATATACTTTGCCTTTGAACAACACCTTTTAAAAAGAATCCTCTAACTATCCCTTCACAATAATACAAAATTCAAATTCTCATATTGCAATGACAAATTCTCCCTAGACTCTATTGCACAAAAGCTCAATGAATGCCACTCACTCATTACCAATACTTGGAACCTAGGTTGGAATGCACAACCATTGATGGTAATTACTATAGGTCCTCATGGAAAATTTCATATTGGCCATCCATAAAATTACTTCACTAACATCTAAAAATCTCCATTTTAGGTAATAAAAACACACATTCTAACATTAAACCCTAAAGGACCATCATGTGTTTTTTGGCTACATAGCAATTTGGGGGAGGTATGTGTGACTAGAGATTTTCATATTTTTGGCCCAAGTTTTAATAGAATGTGGGGATGAGGAATATCTTTTATATGCACTAAATTTCAAGACATTTGGAAATATGAGTCAAAAGTTATGGCCTAACATGTTACCTTTTTTTATAAATAGGCAGTTCGAGAAAATTAGAAAAATCACTTGTTTCATAAACAAAAATCTGAAATTGGTTTTCTAGAGTTATATATAGGTCAAAAGCTTTGAATCATTCCATTTTGATCAATGAGTCAAAACTTATGAGGATTTTTTGTTTGCAGACAATTATGGATTCTCTACTCTAAAATAAACTTCAAAGTCTTTCATCTTACTCAATTTTCGATATTTTTGGAAAAAAATAAAATCATAAGATGTAGATTGTTTAATACAGAATTGCAACCATTGGGATTGGCATTTTTCAATTCTATAATTAAATTCGTGACAATTTAGTATTTTGAATCATTCTCTACTACTATCTACTTACTATTTGTTTCCAATATGTTGTACAATTCCAAATGATTTGAAAATTTTCAAGCATGTGGCCAACTTGTCTAGAAAAAATAATCCAAGGAAGCACCACCATTTTGGACATTTTTTCATAGAAAAGTGAGCTTGCGAAGTGTAGTTGCTTTATTTTTCGCAAGGCCAAAAAAATGATTTTAGTAAATTTGAATGCTTATATCTTGCAATCTATGCTGTGAAATTTTCTAAAATTTATACCACATGTTTTCAAGTCAGCATACTACAAGATTCTTTAGTTATATGTGTCAAAAAAGTTTCTTTTCAAAAATTTGGTACTTGTACTAAAAATGGTAGTTTTGGAGCATTCCTAGTGAAAACATAGTCATGGAACTTTAGGGGTTAACATTGTCCTTAAATATGCCACTCACATGTGTACTACTATACTTATAAAAGTTTGAAAACAATCAAATACTCCCTTATATAAAATTATTCTCAAACAAATAATGTTCTTCACACCAAATCTACCCTAATCCTATGCTCATCACAAATTACTCAACTTTCAACCTTCTCTTGCTCTTTTCTTAAATTAAAATTATTTAGTATAGTCTCCCTTCTTATGAAAGTACATATTCTAGGCATCACTTGGATTGGCTTTTTGGAGCCCATTGTAGGACCCTCAATGAACAAACTCTTCAATTTTGAATACCATTTTGACCATTCTCAAAAGAATAAAAATTCATAGGGGTCAATTTGCTTGCTAGGATAATCTCACTAATGGGATTAGTGTGTTTCAATTCCAATTTAGAGTTATTAACAATCAATTTTCCTTCAATCTTGTACTATTCTACTTCATGATTTTCCAAAGTCTTTTTTGAGAAAAAATATTCCAAATTTTTTAGCACAATTGTCCACCATAAAGATTTTTTACCTCAAAAATTTGTAGTGCAATATTCAAAGTTAAGAGGATTCAAAGTCTAATAATCTAGTCAAGCAAGGAGCAAAAAAACTATTTTCTTCACTTTAAATGCAAATATCTTGCAATCCATGTATTCAAAGTTTCTACAAATATCTTCCCCAAATTTTTATACTAGTCTATTGCAAGATCCTACGATTAGATATGCAAAGTAAACAATTTTCAAAGCTTTTTGTTCTTTGCTATAAAAATGGCAAAGTTTGAATGATTTTTGATCAAAAAATGCCCTTGAGACTTTAGTTGAGAAGGTCAATAGTATGTATCTATTATAGTTTGTTACTCGGTGTATATTTCATAATAAAAAATTTCAATAATTTTTTTGACATTTTTCTAAAAATCAATTATTTCTAAAATTATATGCAATCCAAAATCTTCAAATTTTGTTGTTTCTTATTTGTAGTTGAAATAATTAGTTGTATATAGTGATTCTCGTAAGTATTCATCTATTTCAAAATTGCCATAACTAATTAAGAAATTAGATTTTCTCCAACAAATTTTGGATATGTTGAAGTATAAGGAAGATTTTTTTTTTTTAATTTTTAATTATTTCTGAATTTTTCATAATGTAATAAAATTTATTAGTGAAAAACTTTCAATAGAAGTGAATTTTTCTCAAGATTATTTAGTAAGGAATAACAATCGCATAAAATAAAATTTCAAACTTATTAATACAAATTTTGAATTTTTCACAATTTATTGAAATTTCTTTGTGAATTTTTTTTTCAAGAGAAGTAAATTTAAAAAAATTATCCTTCAATAAAAAGGATGAGATTTCTTTCGGGAATTTTACAAAGAATTTCATGAGTTTTTTAATTTTATTGAAGGACATATTATTGACTTAAATGTGATTTAATAAGTGGAATATCGTCTTAAATCATATAATTCCTCAATTAGCTATGTCAATTTTTGTAAGTATATAATACCAATTTTGAGAGCTACTATATCTTTCACTTCAATTCTCCCTAACTCTAGATTTTTAGATATAAGAAAATAATTTTTCAAAAATTTGTAACAAGTTGGAATTAGGCGCCTCTACCTTATACCTTATGCGATGGTCTACTACAACACTTTAGTGCCGAAATTGAATTTCCATGTCAAATTCTCAAGGGTCCATGTCACCTGAGACCATTTACAAGATGATATCTTGCACTTTTATACCCAAATAACATAACTTTTACCAAGTCTAACCTTCACGAAGGGTATAGGAGGCAACCCATTTCTTATCACCCCCTATTTCCACTTGGAGGACTGCTTTCTTCTTGTTCAAGTAGTGATAAGTAGTAATTAATAGTGATGCAATTCTTGGGGTAGTTTTGGTATATTATGATTGGCTCCAACACTTTCAATATTGCAACCCATCCTTGGTTAATTTTGCAATGAGCTCTTGGTCAGAAATAGAAAAACTTGTATGACCAACATAGATCCAACAAAAAACAAAACTTGAACTAAAAAAATTCATAGTAATTATGTTTTGAGAAATAAAATTTTGAAAAATTATGGAATCCTTCCAAACTCTATTTTCAGACACAGGAAAAGTTTCCCCACTCAAGAACCCCACCCTCCATATATGCATAAGTGTTTGGAAATGGATAGTTCTACCTTTGGTTATCCTTGTTGATGGACCACCCATCCCCCCCTCCCAATCAATAGTCCAATGCCACAACAGGGAAGCATCTTTTCTTGCATGAAGGTGACTTGGAGTGTGCCCCAATGGCACCAAGTGTAACTTGGATGAGGGACCTTGTCTCCACAACTGAAGAAATTCCACGCTATTCGAAAAAGATTCATTCCACGAATAATAAGAAACATCAATGGAAAAGAATGCAACAAGTATCTTAAGATAAGTTTACTTTCACTTCATCAAGTCACCTACGGTGGACAAGGACGGACAGAAAACATCCAAGTGGGGCCCATTCCCTCCTCCACGTCACGATTTCATCTCCCTCAGGGACGGCTGACAAGGAAAGGAGCCGTCCAGTTGGACCCCTCCTGCTTGCCACGTCCCGTTTTCATCTTCCAAGTATCATCCATTTTCGCCCACGTACTGACTAGCTTATTCATTCATTCATCCCGCAGTTGGCTCCCTCCCCCCTGTGGCGCTGCTAGTGTACTGAAGTGTGCGCCTCGCCATAGCCATCACCTTCTGTGCAAGCTTTTCCTGTTCGCCACGCCATGGCACCGCCGATCCTCATCACTTTGCGTGTGCTGGGGAATTCAGATCCTCCGTCGCTTTGAGCTTGTCCCATTGAGGTCGATTTTTGTCGTATAGAATGTGAGAATTTCTCTCTCGGCGCTTCTGCTAGGGTTTTCTCTCTCGGTTCCAGAGTTGCGGACTTGCTACAGGTTCGTGTGTCGTGGCATTTCACGTCTTGGTTTTTGTTTTGGGTAGATTCTTTCTTGGTGTGTCTAATGGAAGCGATTTTCCGGGGATCCGATTCCTCAAAATCGATTTTGGAACTTTTTTTTAGTGTATTTTTAATCGCCTGCGTAATCTGCTCGGTTGTGGAGGAGAAATCATTGAGAGTGCAGACGGACGGACGGACGGTAATGCAGATATGACAAGTTATCCAGGTGCTGTGGAGTGTTGGAAATGGTGCCTGCGGAGTGATTCTTGACGCTTGTGTCAGTCGTCGTTCCAGTTCTATGACGTCGTTCATGTCTGTATTGCGGTTCGCGTGGAAATACTTCGCCGAGGAAGTTTGTGGCGGATTGTGTGAATCAACTGCTGGTTGAATTTGTGGGAGAGTGCCTGCTTCGGAGTTCTTTTGATCGACTCTGTGTTCGTAATTTTCACTGTACGTTGCAGTTCGTATGTTCTGGGTGGCGAATTGCTCTCTTCTTGCGGCCTCATGATCTCTGTTTTCGATGTGCTTACCGAAAAGTAGTTTTTCAGCAGCTCTATGCAACTCTTTTTGTCAGACTATTACTGCAAGACGCGCTTCTCTCTATCTACTGTAGTTTCTTGTCAAGAAAATAGTTTACTGAGTGGCTTTGGAAAGTGAGCTGCGAACTTCATCCAGAATCGGCAACTGGCTCCACTTAATGACCTGAGCAATATCCCTTTCGGGATTTTGAATTGTCATTTTGTTTTGGAGCTTCAAACCGTTTCAGGCAATCCGGATTTTCTTCAAGCGCCGACAGCTTGTCGGCAGTTTTCAGCTTTTCATTATTTGCGAAAGTGGATCATCTGCGCGGCTACTCATTTTTTTTTGCTGAGTTAGTTCAGGTTTCTCTGAGCTTTGATTGCCCTGGCTTCGGTCTTTTTTTTATTTTTGACCGTTTAAGTTTTTTCGTTGCGAGCAGTCGGGTTAATAGGTGAACATGACGCCGTTAGGGTTCACACTTGGTTTTATGACTGTCAGGTGCTCAAAGCCTCTTCTTAAGCAATCTGAAAGGCCAAAATTTTTAATTGAACCGGTTTCTGAGAGTATGTTCCCGAACTTGACTGTCTCTCTCTTTTGATTGCAATATACATCTAGTCTCATCTTCCATCGACTTTCATAACAGAGTATGTTTCGACAAAAGACACAAAAAAATCTGGTGAGGGTTCGTAGAGATGAAGTATATTGGAATTGCATTCAATGTTTTTACCGCGGTAGATACGCTGTCTTTCATTGAACGTGATCGTCTCCTGCAGTAATTTTATACGAGATCGAGTCTTCACTTCTAACTGCACCTACCTTCGACGACTAGACATGATTTTAGGAGCGGAAAGATTTGGCAGTTGCAAATATGGTACTTGAGCTTGGTATTCATTAGTGAGACGGGTCTTTGTACATTGGGGATATCCAAGCGGTTTAGATTTGGAACTGGATCTTTTCACCTAATTTGTGAAAATTCGATTGAAGGTCTACAAGCGGAGACATTGTTTTGAACTTTTTGATAGCATTCCGGTAGTTGATTATTCTAAAACCCTAAACCCTGGTTGTTTGAATGGATATTCAGCGTGTTGCTTCTTGTTGTGTTGCTAATGCATAATGCTTCTGCCTTTGATTTCTTTCATGCTGTACATATCCTTGCACAGGAAGGCCCTTTATTGCTCTGCATTAGGAGAAATTTTCTTTTCCTCTATACGTGGATACTACAGCTTGGTGTGTGAGTATTTTATTGATGAGGATGTTTTCTGACACTGTAGGTGAGGTGATGAGTGCTGGATCGCTACAGAAAATTGGGTATCAAAGGAGACGAGGAAACGGTTCGTATTTGCAGGAAGGCTTTGTTCGCGGTTTTTGTTACTCATGAACATTGGGAAGACTCAAACAAAGTTGCAAGATGAACTGTGATCAGCAGAAGAGACAGGCTGCAGGAGCTTTGGGGCACCCACCAGATATACGTCTGAATGAGACTTTTAATCCATTTTGCAATGACAGCCAATTTGGTGGAGTGGTCGAGTTACTTAAAACTGTGCTCTTGTCGCCGGTGATGGTGGTGCGGGTTTTAGTTTTTGTGACTACACTTATTTTAGCATACTTGCTTACCAAATTAGCGCTGTTCAGAGCCAAGAATGTGTTGACAAGTCCGTTTCCCCAATGGCGTCGGTCAATGATGCTACCAGTTCGCCTATGTGCTCGGGTGAACCTTTTTGCTTGTGGATTTCAGTGGGTTCATTTGAAAGGAAGGCCTGCTCCACGTCAGGAGGCTCCCATTCTCGTGAGTAATCATGTGACATTCGCGGATGGATTGTTCCTTTTCTTCAAGCATCTGCCAGTTATAGTCACAGCTTATGAGAACCTGAATTTGCCAATTGCTGGATCTATCATTAAAGCCATGCAGGCAATTGCTGTTGACCGAATATCAAGTACATCCCGGCACCATGCATCCGGCGCAATCAAGCGGAAAGCTATGTGTAATGACTGGAGTCATATTATGATTTTTCCTGAGGCCACGACCACGAATGGAAAACTCCTCACGTCCTTTAAAGCGGGGGCCTTTACGCCCGGTTACCCTGTCCAACCGATTGTTATTCGATATCCACATGTGAACGTGGACCCATGCTGGGTTGCAGAGGGACCTGTTATCTACTGGCTTCTTTTTCGTCTTATGACCCAGTTCCATAACTTCATGTCGGTATGTTCTTCCCTTACGCTATGTAATGATCTTCTTTTTATTCCCTATTCACTTCAATCGTCAGATCCACACTCTTTTTCATCGTTTGTTGACAACAAACTGATCTTATGAAATATCCACTTCACTGAATATTCCCTTAGTCTTCATAGTATTCCAGAGCACAGATTTAGTATAGATCGAGCTTTCATAGGTTAGTTCTTGTGAATTAATGAAATGTTATTTTTTTAAATGTAAATCTTCTCCTGTCAAGGAACGCAGTTGAATGTTGGGGTCGTTTATTTGAAAGGGTTGTTTCTGTGCATTCTGGTCATGTTTGGTGTACAGCGGCACATAAATAATTGTAATTAATCGGTCTTGTCTGCAGGTTGAGTATCTTCCGGTGATGTATCCCACTTTGGCAGAAACAAGAAACCCTTTTCTTTTTGCAGAACGAGTGCGCCTTACCATGGCACGAGCAATGAACACTTCTGTGACGCAGCACACATATGAGGATGCTGCTTTGGCGATGGAAGCAGTAAGATTGAATATTGACAGTGGATCCGCCCTTCTAGAGTTTGGGGAGTTTAAGAAGATCGCTCCATTCACAGTCAAGGAGGCTAAGCGATGTTTGAACAAATTCGTGATTATGGACTGCTCGAAAAGGTTGGTACCGGATGGTGCTACCTTACATATTGGGAGATTGTCGCCAACACGTGCTTCAACTTTCAATTGCAACCTTGACAGCATTGTTGTTGACTCGGTTGAGGACGGGATGTTTGGGTTGTAATGTCTGACAGGGATGGTACTGGAATTGTTGCAGGGGTGCTGTCACTTACAAGGACTATATCAAATCGGTAAATTTGCCTGATTGTCCCCTTTCGCAGCAGGTGTTCCGGTACTTTGATCGCACAAACAGTGGTCACATCAATTTTCGTCAGGTGCTTCATCTGTCTGAATATTGGATTTCTTTTGCACCGTCTTGCTCTGTAACGACAATGCTTGATATGTAGACAGTAGGGTGTTCGGTGTCTGTAGTTTGGTTTTGCGTTCAGTTGGAAACATTTTGATCATATTATCTTTAGGGCACATTAGTTGTTCTTGATTGGTTCACAGAATGACGAGAGGGTTGTCTATTGTTCCGGTACTACTGTATGGTATGTCAGCGCTTTTACACAAGTCAGTTCTGACATGATTTGTATGCTGTTATTACGGGGCAGTACGCTGCAGGAATTGCTTTCATTGGCAGTCATCCAAGATTCAAAGAAGCTGTTGAAGCGACTTACAGCTTTTGTGGTGGTGGAGGAGATGATTTGCCAGATGAAGCCATATTGTTGAGGAGCTTGCGTGCACTCGTTCCATCAGTTTCAAAACAGCAGGTCCGATTTTGTTTTGTGTTATTCTAACATGGCGCAATTGCCTGATTGACCAGTGAACGCGTGAAAGAAAGTATCTACAGTTGTACACATGTATCCGTGCTAAGTTGATCTGTGTCTCAACTGTTGTGTGGCAGGTTCACTTACTTTTCGATAAACTTGACGTAAAGAAGGGTGGAATACTTAGGCGAGCTGACTTTGCTAACTATTGCGACGACAACCCTGATTTCCTACTCATTTTTTTGATTGGGAAGCCCAGTCTACTTTGATCGAAGCTTTTGGACAATGATGCAACATCTGCAATGCGGACAAGCAGGAGAAGAGAATTGGTAGATTGATGTAAGCCTGCACCATATTTTGGGGGGGTTTGATCACATTCTAGATTGATTAATGGATTTCTTTTGTGCTGTAGTTGTACAATCATTATTAATGACCGAAAGGTGGTTACTACTGGTGTATAGACGTGTAGACCCTACTACGGTAGTAAGGATATATAGTCGTCCGTCGGGCATTTTTGAGTGGGATGTGCGCAGGTCTTTATATATAGTGGTATAAAGAGACACGGTAGATACAGTAGCTCTTAGGAAGCACAAAATTGCGGTACCTCTCAGTTCGTCTCAATGCGCTCTCTTCACTTCGCTTGGACTATGACCCTCTGTCTTTGTCCTACTGACTTCATGTTCATTTTCAACTGGCCTGATTGGTATGTATTCCCAAATGTACATTGAAAACTGAAACTTTTGCCCTTTCAGAACAGCGCGGAGCGCTTAAGGACCAAATTTGAATTTTGGATATGTTTTCATAATTCAACCTTCATATAAATTGTTCTGTAAATCCAATGTTTGATTGATTAAAGATTTGACTTTATAAGGGTGCAAAAGGTTTAGGAGGGTAGGGTAGGGTAGGACTAGGAGGATAGGTTAAGGAGAGTAGGATTCACTCCACTGAAACATTGATGGTATTTGTTTCTTAGAATTGAAAAAATAAAATGTAAGATACATGTTGTCGATTAATTTTCGCCTTAGTTTGAAGTTATAAATCTCTTAACCCTTAAATGTTGGGTTGGTGACCATGGAAATCATCTCTTTTGGAATTGTGTGACATCATGTACTTTAAAAAAAACAAAAATATTCATTGGGAGTTAAACTATTGTATATTGAATAGGGGTATCAAAGGACCAAACAATTAAAGGGAATGATTGCAGAAATTTGTAGATGTTTGAAACATGATGTGCATCCTTTGGACACTCCAATAACTATTGATGTACAATAAAGGTAGATATTTATATAGTGTCGAATGTCGATTAATTAGTATGGGTCCCCTTAATACCCCTATTCAGTGTAGAAGATCTACCCTTTCTACCCTTAATTATGAGGATCAATAGTTGTACTTTTGTCCTACTTACAAGAATTTCTTCTCATTCATTGGACAAAAAATGTCCACCACATCATTTTTAGGTTAATGTGTAACTCCAATTATTGAATTTTGTAAACCCCTAAACATCCAGAGTATTCTCCAAAAATCATGATTAGAAAAAACCCATTATGAAGTATTGTTTGGAAGAATATTTTGGAATTTGTATACAAATAAATGTTGTAGATTTTGAGTTGCAAATTCCATTTGTATAGGTAGATTCATCAATGCTATTACCGATATTCTTTTTTAATTTTGAAAGGGAAATTTCAAAATTCCTTCTAAATTCAATTAGAAGGAAAATATGATCATTTTTTGAGTAAATTTTGTTGGAATGGATTTGAAATGAAGTTCTCTTGTTATGGTGATTTTGTGAAATTTATGTGTTCTTCAAATCTATGACTTGATTTTTGCTATTCCAATTTTGAACTAAAGTTAATGCAATTTTGGCTTGGTCAACTACTTGACATACTTCCACATTTGCAATTTTAGAAAAATATGTACTCTAGTAACACCAAATCCAACTATTCGATAAGACAACAACTTCATAAAGTATCTTCACAAATTAGAATGACTTTCATCCAAGCAATAATGAAGAAAAACGTTAGTTTCAATTTGTTCGTTGTTCCAAAATTGGATGTCTAAGTGCTTAGGGGATAAAGACTTGAGTTTGTAAGGGATTCAATTGTTCTACATGGTTCAAAAAAATTCCATTTATATTTCAAATACACTTGTAGGACATCAAAGTAAAAACTCAATTGAAGGTGGAAAAATAAGGAATGACTTTAGGATTAACAATACTATATTAGAATGGAATTTCATTTTTGTAGGACTTTCCACAAGTTTTGAAAGAACTTCGCTATACCAAAAATGAAATATTTAGACATCCTATATGATGAATATGTTTTGAATGTAGTAAATTAAGTTTGAAACATGTCAATACAATCCTAATTTTAAACAAGACTACCCTAGAATCCTAAATATTGCAACACCAAAAAAGTCTCATAGAAGCATCTTTAACTATGATAGAACCTTCAAGTATCTCATTTCTTTCAAGTTACATGAAGTAAAACCATCCTTGACTCCATCACTACCTTCCTTCAAAAAAGAGCCTATTCCCTCCATATTTACAAAGTTAGAGCATATACTAATACACTACCAAAAAAGGGTATTGTTTTTGATAGATTTTTGACATTAGTATTCAAAGAATAAAGATAGAACTCTATATTTTTGACACTCAAGCATCAAAAAAACTATAAAAAAATTATGTTGAAAAGAGTGTTGGGAAACATGAACAAAAAATAAGATATTAAAATTTTAAATTATTTGGAGTTACCTACCTTTAGCCAATTTTGCCCAAGATGCCCATTCCTACTCAAATGACCCAAGGCAATGCCAATACACAAGTGAAGGGATTTGAAATTTTGAATCCCTTGCCTCATGGTTGGTGGTGGAAATTCTTAGTGTCTTACACCATGTGTGAAATATGAGATTTTGGTGTCTAACTTATATAAAAAGATTTCTTGTATAGCTAAACTTTTTTTTCTAAGAGGTACAACCCCTTGAAATAGTTTTTGGTTAAATTTCCTTTAAAGGCAAGAAGAATTGGAATCAAAATCCCATTTTTTGTGTTTTTAGACCTTGGTGGAAATAGTTTTGATTTTTAAAAGGGAATCATATTATTTTGACATATTTTGACACTTTTTTGGCACACTTTCTGAAAAAAATTCAATACTATCTTTACATTATCTTTGACATTGTTTTTGATAATATAAATTTCCAACACTTTCTCAACATTAAAATGTTGGAAAAAAATTCAACATTGATTTTGACACTTTAGTATGGAATAGTGTTGAAATATTCTGAATCTTATGACATCTTGTTTTTTGACACTTTAGTATTGAATAGTGTTGAAATTTTCCAAATCTTATGACATCTCATTTCTTGACACTTTAGTATCAAAAATGATACCAAAAAAAAAATATTGAAAAGTGTAAGAAAAAACCCTTTTTTGGTAGTCATATCAAAAAAAAATAATGCAATTGACAAATTTGCCATTTTTGGAAGCACCAAAAAAAACTTACATCTAGAAGCAAACTATGAATACACTTATCCCACTCCATACTACTTACACAAAGGTGACTTACCTTTTCCCAACCAACTCCTTACAAAGGTCTTATATGATTCCTTTGAACATATATAGAAAACAAAAATCACAATCAATGCAAAACTAACACAAAATCTCTCAAGTATCAACAAATAGACTAACATGCAACCAAAACATTGACAACTCCCTCTCTAATAGTTTTTGGAACAACCCACATATATCAAATGTATAAATCATTCACATCCTCAAATTTTGATGTATCCAATACATGGGACAAGTATGTAAAAACTAATTATGGTCTTTGCAAAATATCCAAATATTACATGTCATTTCTACAATACAAACCAACTACATATGCACCCATCCACAAATAAAAGCATTATGCATACAACACCACAACAAAGTTGTTCAAGAGCAATCTTCAAACTCATTCTATTTTATAAACTTTTAAATGTACCCTATTCTTGATTTCAGGAACTTTGAAAACAAGGCATAAGGAAAAACTATCCCACCATAGTAGTTATACCCATGTACCTATCCACCCAATACACCTTGCACATATATTATAAATCTCTACCTTCACCTCTTATGCATTCAAACTACCTCATACGCCCAACCATTACCAACTACATTGTCTACACAACACAAAATCCATTTATTTGCTTCCGTGACATATTCTCCAAAGATTCTACATATGTGCTTAAACCTCCAAAACACAAAACACCAATTGACAATATACAAAACAATAGATGGGACACCTGTCCATTCATAGTCTTAATAGTAGGAGCCTATGCCAGCACCACACTCACACTCCCAAAACTCCATGAACAATTACAAATTCCAAGTCAAACCATTTCCTCTATCTTAAAAACAATTGATACCATTGCCATTCAATACTCAACCTACATTCTTCTTTACAAAAGAAAACCAAAAAACAACTACCCACTTCTACAACACCTTGACCCACCATAAACAACTATTTTCATCAACCTAGCAAACATCCTATTATTTGGATATTGATGCACAATTTAATACCACAAAACATCAATCTTTTCTTCTCTCCCTCATTGATTTCTATTATATCTTACTACATAAAATAGTAGATAGAGTCTCCCTCATAATGAAGGTATTGTACATAGTAAAATAGAGATACCCAATTATGCCACACTCCATTTTACACCATCTCCTAAGTCTCCTAGGAAGAATAAAGACATGGTGGCAAAAGAGCCACCACGCTTTCTAAAACCACCACAAGCTCTTTAGAACAACCAATGGAAGTTACATAGTTCTTTGAGGCAACCAATGGGAGTTGAAGCACCTTCTGCTTCACAGGTGGCCGTTAAAGAAGAATCAAGTGGCATGAGTAGGTATCCTATGCTTTCAACTTTGAAAATGCATAGAACATTATGTGATCGTCAAAAAAAATTTTAACAACTTAGGTTGGATTTCTTTCAAGGAGACTAACAATTTCACATCAAAATTTCATCATTTTGACTACCAAGCTATCTATGATAGAAAAAGTGGCATTTTTAGGTGTGTATACCTTATAAGAGTCACTTGTCTTGACTCCTCCCAATCAATTGTAGGACATTAGATTCATGCCAAACTCTAACTAAGGGGTTGAAGTTCCTTCTTTCTCTCATATGAAGTATCAATGGTTCATTTCTTACAAGTTACTCATGTTTGTCATAACTTCAACTTTGGATGACAATTGCATTGTAAATTAAGGAACATGAAAGGGACTCCTACCATATCTCAAACATTATTCATTGAACTATACAATAGGGTACACTAATCTTACGAATTTTTCTTCCCATGCAAATTCAACAAAAAATCTATGGATTTCAAGATGCTCCTACATGTTCAAAAATGCATAGATTTTTAAACCACAAATTGTGTTGGAATCATAGTAAAGTGTACTTGAATCTACATAGTATATACATATACAAATACAAAATATATACATATCCCGTTCAAAATCATACAATAATTTAGATTTCATCTATACACGATCTACAATCTAGCACCTCCAGTTCTTTGAAAATTATTGCATGATAGTCAAGTGCACTTTGCAAGAATTCCAACACAATTTGCAGACTGAAAAACTAGGCATTTTTGAGCATGTAAGAGCATTTTGAAGTTCATGAACTTTTTCTTGAATCTCCTTGCCCGGGATGAAAATTTCATAAGATTATAGAACACTGCTGTACAGTTCTGGCAGTAACCATACAGAGCACAGTTGTCTAATAAAAATATAAAACAACATTGAAAAAATACAAGGTAACCCAACCTATAACCGCTGACTATCTCAATTCCGTTCTCATTTACATCTGGTGTACACTTTCGTTCTGGAATGTACACCGGGGAAACATAAGGGCGAGAGTCAGAGGGGAGTGGTAATAATTGATTCTATTGGAGCACGACTAATCCACAGCAGAATAAGTTAATCTTTCAAGAAGGAAAGAGCAACAAAAATAATTACAATACACAAACAACGATGAGTCCAGATGTACAGCCGAAGTGTTTAGGCAGAAACTTTTTTGCAATAATAAGGCATTTTCTAAGATAATGCATTAGAGCATAACATAGGAAGAAGGCTCAGACTATTGATAATTGTCGTTGGTAAGTTTTCCTATGACGAAGACTGACCAAAATAACTAGAAAGGTCCTAATGCAAGGCAAAATTGTCAAAGAGCAACTCGTTTTTTGCTGGAGTTCATATATGGTCGGATGACCCATTCATTTTGAGCTTCAGATTGGTCCATTGTCCCCAGTTTAATCTGTTACAGAAAAAAAAAATTGCATCAAGAGTCGCAGCAATTTTCTTGCATAATCAATGCAAAACCTCTCATGCACTACAAAAGCGTGAAGCATTACGCAACCATAGATTTGGTGTTTACAAAAATATCTGATAGGAACCATTCCACTACTTCCAGATCAACAATGCTAAAACATGCGTAATATATAAGCATAGAGCGCTTTGGATGATACTAGGAAATTCTGCACCGGGACGAAAATCAAACTAGAGTAAAATTGATGAAGTACCTGATATAGCCGAAGTTCAAAACGTGGACCAACTTCTTTGATTGCTATTGACTTCACACCGGTCGGTTTCTCATACATATGATGCCTGATATTTCACCACCCCATCCATCTTAGACATTTATTCAAAAGGTTACTCAATGCCCCCAAATAGCGAACACAATGAGTGAAGTCATTACCTGAATGATATGTAATCTGATTGGTTGGCAAACGTGATGATTCGTTTTGCGTCTGGCTTGGGCACAGGAAATAAGTGCTTCATGACATTAACTGTCCTCTGCCCAAGCTTAGTGTTGAAATTGTCGAAAATGAGATGAGGGTACTGCTCAGACATAGTCCCTACAGCGGCCTTGTCCTTTATGTCATGCCTCGTAGTCTAAAAATGATGACAAATGAAAAATCATTAGTTTGACACAAGAATGCATTCACCTCTCCAACATAAGAATAAGGCGGAGGATAATAATTACACAGGGGACTTAATCCCGTCTCCTCTACTGATCCCTGTTACCAAAAGCAACTCAGATATTCACAAACTTGGTTGGCTTCCATTAACAAGTGGTGTAAGCATGACTTGGATAAATGTCTAAGGCCACTGATCTTGGAATGGAAATGGAGTTGTCTACTATCCCTTCAACAGCGATCACTTGCGCAAGAAATCATCATAATTTGACTGGAAATTTAGATCTTCAGTGAATTTGGATTTTGAGCCCAATAAGACCTCCCCAGTTAGCTCTATATTGATCTTACAGTGAAAGCAGACTAAGATTGTTCAGTCAAGATGCTTAAGGTGACGCAAATAAGACCCTTTACGAGACAAAGCATAAGATTGCTTACCACGTTAGAAAGACCAAAGTAGGCTGTTGGTCCGTATGGCAAATGACAAACGATCAGTCCATCGGGTTGACCTCGATGCTCATGAACCATAATTAAGTCGGAGAACTCCTGGGCTCGACATGACTCTACTATCTCCGAAAGTACCTATGCAAAAAAGGTCCAGTTAATACCAAGGTAAGGCGCCATCTAGAACTCTTGGACCCCAGACATCAACTAGCAGTAGAATGAATTGGGACGTAGGAGTAGGCACAGTGAAGGGTAGGCCGTGGTCATACCTGACCTCCTCGATTTATCCTTTGAGCATTAGGGAAAACAATTTTTAGTTCCTGCACATTGAATTCTGTTATCAGGATTCTCATCCAAATAAAAATAGATGACCCAAATTTCAGCAGGCTTCTTAAACCACACATCTATAATTTCACACATTCAAGTAACAACCAATGAATACTACCAAATGGTAAGATTTCATTCCTGAAAAATACCTTGGTTTCAACTTCCTCAAGAAAGATTTTCAGGAGTTAGGAAGGTTAGAATGAACATAGTCTAGTGCATGGTGTTGAAAAATTCAGAACTAATTCAACAAAAATTCAAAAATCACAAAAAGATTTGTGTTGGGCTCCGTTTACTCTTGACGATAGCCCCCCAAAGAATCAAAATTGCTTCTCATAATGTGCATAAGCCAGATCCGCTTCCGCACAGTTTAAGGGAACGTACTTTATAGGTCAATAATGGTTCAAGAAATTCCATGAATTTTACAACCCTAATCAAATTGATTCCAGGAAGTCACAATAACAGCGGTTTAGGGATATCTCACTTTAACAAATTGTGTGAGCCGACTACTAGGGTCACGAGACGTGGTCAGAAGAATTTTAGGGTTTTCGATGCCCGCATTGCTATACTCATCGTCGATACTGCTCTTGAGCTCTGCCAAAAACGACCGCCAATCACCACGCTATCAGAACATCCAGAATGTAGGGTGTAGGGTTCAGAATTTACACCAAATTAGGCACCATGAGCACAAATGAATCCATTAAGAGTGAAGCCACCGCGTTTATGACCATTCAGAATTTAGGGTTCACGGTTCAGAATTCACGCAAAATCAGGCATCATGAGCACCAATGAAGCCACTAAGAGTGACGCCACCGCGTTTTCGACCCTCCAGAATTTAGAATTCAAGGTTAATAATTCACGCCGAATCAGGCACCATGAGCACAAAGGAAGCTACTAAGGGTAAAGTCACCGCGTTTATGACCATCCCAAGTTCAGGGTTCAGAGTTAAGAATTCACGCACCCTGAGCACGAGTGAAGCCACTCAGTATGAAGCCATCGCGTTATCGACCATCCAGAATTTAGATTTCAAGGAATTCACGCCAAATCAAACACCATGAGCACAAAGCAAGCTACCAAGAGTGAAGCAACCACATTTTCGACCATCCTGAATTTAAGATTTAGGGTTACCAATTCATACCAAATCAGGCACCATGGGCACGAATGAAGCCACCTTGTTATCGACCTTCCAAAAATTCAGGGTTTAGGGTTTAAGCCAAATGGGAAGGAATCCCCACCTTGCGTTTGGTCATCTTCGAGGTCGATTTCCTGGCGAAGAGCGGCCTCTTCGTTCCGAAGCTCCGTAGGGATGGGCTTCCCTTCGGCCAGCGCCTGCCGAATCTTCCGTTTCTTCTCGTACAACGTCCGCTCCTTCCCTTCCAAGCTCTTCCGGTACAAGTACTCGCGCCGCAGGCGGGTGTTCCTGCGTAACATGGCGACCGCCCTGCACTAGAGCACACCAAAACCGCTCTTGAAGCCGAAATAGTACCCCTGCGAGTAATGCAATCACTCTATTGGACACGCAAAGGCGATTGAGTTCCTGCAGGAAACGCCCCAAAGATTGGCTGACGAAAATAAGCGTCAAAGATCGCGGACTAATAACTTGGGAGGTTTGGTGAAGGGCCTTAAACCCTAAAAACCCTGGAGATCATATCATTCTTTGAATATAGTGCTAAACGAAAACCGGAAGTGCATCTTCTAGCGAAGCATTAGTGAGAAGGGTGAGTAAATTCATCTCTAGGGGGAGTAGCTCAAATGGTAGAGCGCCCGTTTCGCATACGGGAGGTAACGGGATCGATGCCCGTCTTCTCCAATCACAGTTTTGTCCTCGTTGGCTTCGTGCCACACTTACTTGGTTTTTCATAGTTCCTATGATCTCCTTACTTAGGGTTTCATGATCACAAGGAAACTATGAATTTTAGTTTTATACATAACATTCTTAGCCCTTAACCCTTCCTTAAAGGATGGATTGGTGACTATGGAAATCATCTATTTAAAAAAATCAAAAATCAAAAATACTCATTGGGGGTTAAACTACTATAAAAGATATCCCCTTTCTACCCCTAATTTCAAGAATGAATAGTTGCACTTTTGTCCTATACAAGAGAATTTCTTGTCATTCATTGGAAAAAAAGAAGTTTGTTGGGTCGTTTATGGCTTACATAGACTCGGACCCTTAACCAAGGTAGTCATCAAAGTTGCTCTCATCATTGGACCCAAAGGTGCATTCTTTGTTTCTACAATGAACAATGAAGTCATCCATCGACTATGTTTCAACCTTAGTGTCCTCCAAGGGCTAACTCCTCACTAGGGATCCCTTTGCATACCTTGACATGTAGGGTGGTTTACTAATAAAAAGAAGCATGGCAAATACTAGAAAGTAAAAATCTAAACATTTGTACCCAGATATCCAACAAAAGGTATAACCTTCTTTTTCTATAAACAAGGAGAGGGCTATTAAGATAGTAGTATAGAATATTATGTAAGTTCTAGGTGTTTTTGAAGTTCATCTATTGATTTTTTTGAAAGAGGGAGAAAAGAGGATTTTACTTTTAATCAATTCAAACATTAGAGGTATAGAATAAAAGATTCAAGGGTTAGAAGTTGAAAAAGAGTTCATCCAACTTTGAAAATTCAATGAGAATTCTTCTTTCGATGGAAATGGTCCATGTGTTTCAAGAAAAATAAAATAAACAAGAACTTAATAAACTAAACCAATATATCCCAATGAAGCAAAGAACCTTATAAAAATTCAAAAATAAGGTAAGTCCACCTATAATCACCATTGGTAGCAATTGATTATATAGTTACAATTATTAAATGTACAATATTTTATTGAATCTTATCGGCAAGTGAAAGAGGATTCCAATACACTTAACATGTTCTAATTAGACTCCATATGAATAAATTATGAAATTTTAAAGGATTGTTTATGAGTGTACTAAAAATCAACGCAAGGCTCTCATACTTTGATTGTCATTGTGAACATCATGTATAATCAATTTCTAATTTTATTTTCTCTTTTTGGTTGAAGAGAATGATGATTGTAGGTGCAAATACCATACATTCAATTTCAAACACTTCTTGTAGGAATTAGGGATTACATTCCTTCAAACTCACAAAAAAAAGATTTTTAAACCTTCTGTTTGCATCCAATTTTGGATTCAAACATCATTTCTCCTTTAGGAAAATTTGGTTGGACACAAATCATCCTATCTTAGGGACTAGAAGAACTATGAACTCTCTCAAATGACACACATTGTAAACCCTTTGTAACATAAGTGCTCATTATTTTTCTAAAAAATGGACGTGGAAAAATGGTGGAGTACATGTGTCATTTAGCCGTCGGTGGTTAAACTTTTCCATTGGTTGTAAAACCTATGCACATTTGTCATAAAACATTTGTGAAAGGAATTTATAATTACCCACCCCAAAATTATATTTGTATTTTTTTTAGAACTTTTGTATATTGCAATCAATATGGGACATATCTATATGAATGTATATAAATGTGTATGTATTTCATATATTATTGTATGTGTTCTATAAGTATATTTTGTATTTCAAACTACATATCTATATTTGTGTTTGTATTTTATATCCATATTTGGATGGCCAAGATTGTTTGTTTGATGGACCTAAATGACTAGCATTCCTTAAGAAGATTGATGGCATTTGGGGAGGTCCCAATCATTAGAGGAGATTTCAGGCTTGCGGAGGGATGTTTCAGGCTTGTTCCCGATGCTCTAAGGGAACGGCTAGTCATTGTCAGAAAAATTCAAATTAAAAAAAAATTGTTCTGAAATTGAAAAAAAATATTATAGAAAAATGAATGAATTATTTATTTTTTAAATGACGTGGACGAAGCTCAGCCACGTCAAATTGTTGCTGTAGTACTGCTATAGTGTAGTTCCCACATTCTTTGCAGTCCAAGAACTCGCAGCCCTCTGCGGGCTTGAAATCTCTTTTGATGTTCCTTCTCAAATTCAATTACACTTGCTGAATAACATCAGATTTCAGAAAAAAAAAAGATGGATGACATGGGGGTAGTTTCATTTATTTATTTTCTCATCCAATGGCAGGGGATTTTTTAAGCTCGGGGGGGGGGGGGCAAGGCAAGACATTTGCATCTTTTTGGTACATAGTAACTTGCATGATCCTTGAATCTCTTAAGAACGTGTCATGTACATGTTACATCTATTATATTAAATATGCAATGTTGCAACCCTTGTCACAACTCCTATCACAAAATCCATCACATTTTCATCTTGGATAAATACCATCTAATTATTTCATCCATTTTCTATAATGAAAACCTAGAGCACGACAAGTGAACACAACTCATTAGGAAAAGCCCCCCTTTGCATTAATATTGTTGCAATACTGTTGCGATGGGGTAACAGTCCAATACTGAAATAATATTGTTAGCAATACTACAAATAGTATTGCAACAATACATTTTTTAGTAGGTATATTGAAAATGTATTGTTGCAATACTATTTGTAGTATTTCTAACAATATTATTTCAATATTGGACTATTACCCCATCGCAACAATACTAATGCAATGGAGGGTTTACTTTTCTAATGAACAATTCATTGTATTTTAAAATTGATAGTACATATTTACATACATATTTGGCTGATCAAACTTTCACATATTAGAATGCCTTTAGAAGCCCATTTGTCTCCAAGATAATGTCTTTAAGAGTTTCAGAGAGATGATTGGTAACTAAGTTGGTCATATTGAAACAAGAATTCATTTATTCTCTACATTTTCAATTCATTTGATATGAAATTTACTAAGGTAGGAGGTTCTAAAAGCACTTAGGCTCTAAAATCGCCCACCTTCTTTAAATGTACACTATTTGTACATGTTATTTCATTGTTGTACGAACAATGTACAAAAGATACACATTTGAGGAAATGGCCAATCTTAGAGCCCTATGCCATTTCAACTTCAAAAATTCACAACTAATTCCACAAGCTTCAAAAAAAAATATGAAAGGACTTGGATTACATGCCAATTTCACTTGAATTTCAAGGAAAATTTACTGAAAAATATTTCAAGAAGTTTCAACTCCCAAAACTTCAGTTTCAACTCTTAAATGGTCACTTTACAGACCCTCCTACATTATGACTTGTTTGCATATTTCAATGCCATTTTTTTTTGTTGCAACAATTGAACAACAATAGGTTTTTGCCTTCTTGGGGTTGTAGGGGAGGCAAACCATTCCTAATCACTCTTCCATTATAGCAGTGTAAGGTGTAGTAATTTCAATTAGGAGGTGATTAACATGATTAATGTTGGCACAGTTCCTGGCGCAACTGTTGCACATTATGACTGGCTACAACACTCTCAATATTAAAACCAACCCTTGTTGAATTTTACAACCAGCCCTTGGTCGGAAATAGGAAGGTATGTATGACCAATATGGGGTAGAATAGAATCTTCCACTAAAAATTCATAGTACTTTTGTTTTGAGAAACAAAAATCTGAAAAATTATAGAAATCTTATGAACTCTACTTCTGCAATGTTAAAAACTCCCTTGCAGATACATGTATTTGCTTAACCCCTCACCGCTGAAGGGGATGAAAAGTGTCCTCAGGTCAAATTCAAAGTCCTGTAACTTTTGCATTAGAAGTCTAAATCCAATAAAACTTGGTGGAAAAGTTGCACTCACTCTTCTAGTTTGTGTGTTAAATTTTTCAGATCAATCCAAAATGTACAGAATTTTTGGAGGCCAATCGAAGTTCGCAAGTTCAATTCAAGTTCACCAAATTGCATTTGATGGCGGCAACTTTGGGGGCTTATATCTCCTTCATCCAATATTTTTTTTCAATAAAATTTGTTGGGTTGTGTTCCCTTTTAAGTCTAGTTATTGTGGTAGAATTTTCATGCCAATCCAAGTTGTTTTGAATTTTTGGGAGCAAATTGAAGTTCAAAATCCCGACATTTTTGAATTAGAGTAAACTTCGGCAACTTGTTTCTTCTTCATGCAATGTTTTTTTCCAATAATTTTTTTTGGAAAAGTTGCGCATACTTGTCTAGTTTGTGTGTACAAAATTTCATATCCATCTAAGAAGTGATGAGTGACTGAGAAGCATTTTAGTAGGAGGAAGTTCAGTTTTTGATGTGTTTTTTGCAACTTTTCTTGTTGTTTTTTGACATTTCAAAGCCATTTTGTAGACACAATGTGTCAATGAAATGATTTTTTTTTCATCACTACATTTGTATGCTGATTTTGAATCACTTACTAGTTTAAAGTTTCTTCATTTGAGTAGATTTAGAAACCGAATTTCGCCTCCAAATGTATTTTTGAGAAAATTTCAGCATCCTTTTTCAACACTAAAACATTATAATCTTTCAATCTTTGTAGTCAAATGATACCAAATTTGTTGCAAGCCATCTACAACAAGTGTACTACAAGATCGTATGGTTGAGATCTCTATAACTTATTAAAATTTATATTTGTAACACTTCAAAAGGAATGCTGTTTTGGGAGCCGTTTGGGCCTTCGGCGGTGAGGGGTTAAGTGGTCAGAAATGGGTTGCCCCCCCTAGTGTTGTTGTACCCAAGTGCATATTTATTCTACCAGGTACAGTCATAAGCTTCAGTACATGGCAAATTGGCAATCCCCATAATTTTCTTCAATCTTCATGCTGGTTTTCACATGCACCCCTCTGCCAAGTTATAAATGTTTCAGGACCTCTTCTGCATTCATCCACACCTGTGTCGAATCCATGGGGATTACTGACGGAGTACTGACTGTAAGGTAAGTTAACTTATCCCGTACCTACACATACTTGCATACCATTTCAGTCCAAATATCTTTGCCAGGGAATTAATCAAGGTCCGGCTTCTGGCATGCGAAGTCAGTGCCTATCAATGGTGGAACAGGGACTCAAAAAAAAAACCGGACTCGACTCCACATGGAAGCCGGCCCTAAATTAACATATCTAGAAAAACGCACACACTCATGCAATGGAAAAATGGGGACATAACTTAAGTTAAGTTAGATCATTGTGGATGGGTACACGTACCTTACCTTATTTTTGTTCCTTAACTTATATAGAAAGTAACTCAACCTATGATAGTCCAAATGGAAGCCAGCCCATCACAGACAAAATTAAAGTAGTGGTGTACATTCTAGATCTGAAATGTACACCTCTAGAATAACTTATAGGTCATACTGACAACTTAAGCTTAGTTTTGTGTAGCCTACTCTCACTGAGTCCTTGTGAAGATTGGTGCGCACCGGCCAGGTCTGACTGACTGATTCACAGTGACTGTTGCGGCTCTGATTGAACTTCCTGAGTAAGATAAGTTAAGTTAACTAAAATTCCTGAAAATTCTCTCTTGCAGAAGTGAGAGGCTGGGTCTTGACGGAACTGTCAGCCAAAGTAGGGCAGAGCTAGGTTAGCTGAAGCCAAGTCGGCAGGGTCAAGTCAGAACTCAGAGCAGAACTGAAGTTAGGGCGTGGGGCATTATGAAGCGTGGCTTGTTCTAACTTGGCTTTGGTCAGCATTGTGGTCAGAATTAGGAGTTTGCCCTCATGCAATTGCTGATATTTTTCTGAATTTTTTCCAGTCAAAAAAACAAGTGTGAGAAATAGTGAGAGTAATTGAAATTTTTATTTTTTTGACAAAGCATGAATTTGAAGTGACTTTTTGAAGGGTTTCAGTTCAATATGGCCCCAAAGAGTCTCTAGACTACCCTAGAACCAACAAACTTTGTATCTATGATGCTCATATTACATACCTAAAGTAGTCACAATACTTTTTAACATGGAAGGTCTAAAAAATTTAGTTAATATGATGAAATTACACTAAAGAGTTACGAAAGTTTTGAATGAGGTCACTAATCACTCCAATATTGTCAAATAAGACATTGATTGAGGCTCAAATCTCATATTTATTGAAAAAAATTATAATGGGGTCATTTCATAGGTGTCCACTATGGGGTCTTCTAACCTCAATGAGTTGTTCTACCTTGACTTGCCTTTGTTAGAGGTAAGTCATGTCACTTGTGTCCCTAACCTTATGCACCATTTGAAATGAACAATAGTACATACAGTGCAAGGAACTTGATATTGCAACCATATGTTAGGATGCCAAATTTTTTTAATAAGAAATCATAATGTTCATATAGCATTCTAGAGAAGTCTTATTGAGCACCTTGTAAATTAGCACAAAGAGAGTGCCTTAGCACCTTGTTTTTCTAAACTTGAGGTTAGTTTGGACAAGTGAGAGCTTTTCAAGTCATTGTGCTATTGTATTCACATATAAATATATTAATTAGAGCTTTAGTTCCAATTGATATGCTTTGATCATTTCACATGACTTTGCTCTCTCTCTCTATATATAACTTTTGGTTAGCATTATTCTCAAAGAGGGGCCATGTTCTTGGTACCCAAAAATGAATGTAATTTTGACATTCAAAAAATTTCATACTACATCATATAACATTTTGGAGAATCCTTATTGAGCATCCTATCAATTGGCATCAAGAGGATTCCATAATTCCTTGATTTGTTAAGTTTTCTTGAAAACAAGTAAGAGCTTCTCAAGTAAAAGAAGTATTGTCTTCATATGTGAGTAATTGAGTATGTTAGAGCTTTAATCTCATTGATATGACATGACTTTGCTTTAAATAAATATTAGTTACCATAGTTCTCAAAAAATGTGAAGTCACTAGTACCCAAGAACATTAGGGGTTGTCACAACTTCTTCTCCCCTCAATCTTCAAAGAATGAGAATGTAACACTCTCTTGTTGGCTTGTTGAGGGTCTATTTTTTGAAGATTGAGAATGGGGATTATTCCTCTTTGGAGGTGAAGAATTGGCATGAAGAACATTTCTTGTATAAAGTATTCATCTGGCTTTCACCGCTACATGCCACTTTTACCCAATCGTACTACCAACATCAACGCTCAAAGTTGCATCATACAAAACAATTCTGCAAATCTTTCTCATTCAAATCTCCAATGCAAACTCATTCTCTTTATCTCAAATCACCTCAAATCCTTCTCATTTGGATCATGATTTAGTTACTACTGATGGGTGATTGCAAGAAACACCTGTCCTATTTTGCGTCACACTTTCAATGCGGTGGTTGTTTTGTGCCATAACTATTGGAGAAATGATTGAATGAACATGAAATTCAAAATGTAGGTTCCTCTAGCACTGATGAATGAACACAAATTAATCTGAATTTTTCAAAATTAATTTAGGGTGTGAAATTGAATTTCATTTACATGTCACATTTGCGGTTTTGATAGTTTTTAGTACTATCGAGTACCTTTTTTGAAGGATTACATCGTCAAAACTGGACAGTGAGCTGTTGTAGTGGAATTACAACTTTTGTGGAGAGGGATTTGCAAAATCATGTTTCAATTGTCTTTGGCATTGCTCCAATGTGTGCGACATTTACACAACATTTTCTAAGTAATATACAAAATGTTTTCCAATTTCTTCTTGCTCCATTCAGTAGTTCTCTCAGTTGGCAATAATGGCCACTTTTAAATTTATTTTTCCAAAATCATTAACTATTTTTCAAAAATGGGAAAGTTCCAGCTTCATTTTCTGGGGTAAATCGAAGACACTGTCAGAAAATAGTAGTCCAGGGTATAGTGTAGGATTCCTTAGTACTAGGCGGGGCCCACTATGCCTGCAAATTTGCCAACGTGGATGACAGGGATTGTCCCAAAACATCAGCCTTCCCTGACATCTCCTACTGTCATCCACTACCATATGTCCACGTATCTTCCCAATGTTTCATCTCGATTCCAATCAACGGTCTATGTTTCATCTCCCGTACCCTTCATAGGACTCGCAGGACTCGTAGTACTAATAGGACTGACGCAGCGAAAACCGAAAACGCAACAAATAGGACAACTGTTTCTTGCAATCACCCTGATCAACACTTAGACTCATCATCCGAAACCCATGAAAAAACATAGCATCGATCTTTTTTGCATTTGAATACTTCTTTCTAGTCTCTCTTCTCATTCTCCATACATCACAAAAGGGGTGTCAAACCTTCTTCATAGAAAAGGACTCCCCACTAACTCCTCAATTTTCACTCTACAACTTCGCATTCTTCATAGAAGTTTCATTCTTGGAAAAGGTGTGATATCCCCTATTAGATTGTAGACAAAATTGAACTTATACAAACACTACAACAAAACATGGTAAAAACACCTTTCCAACTATATATTACGCACCCCAAAATTCCAAAAATTTCAACCCAAATTTGCAAAAAATGTTGATTGGGATTGTAGTGAGCTTGCACGAAATTGTGGTTAAAAGAATTGCACTAGATTCACTTAGAGTGTGATTTTCTTACCATGTTCTTGACCATGTTTTGTTATAGTGAAGTAGTAAAATATATTACCTCTATTTTTGAAAGAGACCTCTCTTTCCTTTACAAAACACAAGTTAAACACATGTCTTTTTCAAAAATAGAGGGAGTATGTAATATTTACTTAGTAACACTTCTTAAGTCTATTTTCTACAAACTCTACTACATTTGCAACTCTGCCAATCAATCTAAAATAAAGTGGCAATTATGGTAGGAAGTTGGAGTGTTGCCCAAGGGAGTGAGAGGGATGCAAGTGGTGAAGTGTTTTCTTAGGCAATAGGTGAGGGTTCTTTCAAAGTAAGTCTAACTTGTTCATACGACATTCTTACTTCCTGTTTGTACTCATGCTTCAAGCAAACTATCAAACTCTATTTCCAAAATAATTCTATCTCAAATTAAAATGCAAATAATATGCAAAACATATGGCAATGAAAATTAATTAATGATAGAGACAATGTGTTGGTTTGGCTTAAATGTTTTTTCGCGGGCATTAAGACAGTAATAGATGTTTTAAGGAATATGTCACTCATTCCTAGATAGTGAACACATTTGGAACCCATTCATTTTATGGATCTCCTAGCTTAGTATATATATATATATATATTATATTTGATATATATTAGATTGTAGATCAATTTGTCAGTATCAATGTATCTTGAGCAAAATTGTTTCAATGATAGTGCAATGCGTGTTGCGAAAGGTGCAATTGTGTGTCTTCAAGCACATTCGGAAACAAAGAAGTGTGTCCTTGCTACACCAACATGATGAGTTCTAAGGGTACATATAAACATCCATAAAAGTAGGATTTCAATTTTCCAAAGTAGAATAACTTATAATTTAACCCCCAAGTGCTCAACTATGTAGTTGGTGGATGATGAATGTTGTTAGTACACTTCATTTGATTACTATTAATTAGGAAAGCTTGATAAAAAAATCATGTAAGATATTAATGGAAAAAAGAAAGTATACTCCTATGAATTAATGATATAGATATATTGGAAGAGTTTTCATTATTTATTATAAATTTTGAAAAATAATTTGATCATTTTTAATTCAAGCACTTTGGAGTTAATTGAAGTAATGAAGCTAGTTACATTTATGCATACTTAGATTATGGATGGAACTTCAATTATTCATCTAAATATGTATATACCTTCATCAAAAAGTGACGAATGATATTATTCTCCTTTAAATGCTTAACCCTTCAATGTGGACATGAACATTTTGTATTCAATGGATGACAAAGAATCTTGTTACATAAGACAAAAGTGCAATTGTTCATCCTTGGAATTTTGTGTAGAAAGGAGAAATCTTGCACAATAGTTTAACCTCCAATGAATATTTTTGGTTTTATTAGAGTAAATGATGTCACATGTTCTAAAAGTGATGATTTCCACAATCACCAATCCATCTTTTAAGGGTTAACCCCTAAGTGCTCTGATGTTCATTTTTTGGACAATGAACAAATTAAAATTAAAATTTCATCCTCCTCACTACTTGGATGAAAGCTATTATAATTTGTGAAGATATGTTATCAAATTGTTGTCTTATCTAAGGGCTGGATTTGGTATTACTAGAGTACATATTTTTCTAAAATTGCCAATGTGCAAGTATGTCAAGTGGTCAAATTGCATTGACTTTAGTTCAAAACTGAATTTGTCAAAATGAGGTCAGAGATTTGAAGAACACAAGAATTTCAAAATATTACCATGTGAAGGAACCTCATTTCAAATCCATTCCAACAAATTTTACTCAAAAAATGATAATATTTTGCTTTGTAATCTAATTTTGAAGGAATTTTAGAATTTCTCTTTTAAAATATATAGAAAAAGATTGGTGATTGCATTGATGAATCTAACAGTACGGATGGAATCTACAAATCAAAATGTACAACTTTTATTTGTATATCAATTCCAAAATATGCTTCCAAATAGCACTTGATGATGACTTTTCTGAAATCGTCAATTCTGGAGATGAATCTGGACGTTTAGGGGTTAATGGATGCACTTTGCAAATCTCATTTATTCAAAAACATTTCATAATCACAACTCGGCCAAAAAATCATCACGAACACAATCAGGGAATCAAGAACTTCATAGGAGCAATAAAAGCAGCATCTGAAGAAATTGCATAGTCAATCGGACCCCCGACTCTAGTTTTCATATTCATGATGACAAAATCCAAGCAGAACTTCGATGTTATGCTCAAAGTGTTGAAAATAGACCCAAAATTGGCCCTTTATGTAGAGGCCAGTTTTGCAAAGAGGTCGCAATTCGGCAGAGCTTAGTAGTTTACCTCACGCCTTGCGGTTTCTGCTCCTGCTCAGAAGTGCCCTGATGTTCAATATTTTCCGCGGCACTAGACCAGAATCTCCACTCGTTAGTTTTCGCAGAGAAGGGATAGAAAACAACTAAACAATACGGTAAATAATGGCTACATAATACAGTATTCGTGTCGATGTTGAATAATACGAGGCACTTGGATGCATGTACAAGTAACATGTTTGATGTCAGCCTACCTCGAGATAGTAGAGGATAATACTCAACCACTCATCTTACACTATTTTACATACTGAACTCTCAGTCTCTACGTTATTCTGGTTTGAAGCAAAATTGGGAATCCATACGTGCACGAGGCCCTCGGATGCGAATGACGACAGCGAAAGAAGAGAAAGATAAAAGTAGTAATCGATCCGCAGAAGAGAAACTAAACAGGAGATGGGCCATGGGGGTTATTCAACCGGAAAGCTGTTACAAGTACCCACCCCACCAGTATTTCGCCTGCCTCACTGTTCCAACATGCGAACTGATAGGCTGAAATTTATACCCGTGTACTGAAACATATCAGAGATAGTATGTGCAGCCTTTATCCTGCTGCTTCACCATCGCAGCCCATTACGGAGAGCAACAGCTTCACAGCATTGCAATTGCCAAGGTGGAGAATGGTAAGGATCAAAAAGATCTTGCTCCGAAGTGACCATGCCTGTGTTGGGCCTGCCGCTGCAGATCCAGAAGCTTGCGAGCTTTACGACGAGCTTTCACTGTGCCAGTGCTGCACAGCTCGCCCAAAGGCCCACAAACACCCAGCTTCGCAGACATGTAGATGTTGTTGGAGTCGCTGGAGCAGAGCTCCAGTAAAATCCCTGCAGCATTCTCTTTGTTCTGAGAGCTGCTGTCGGAGATAATGTCAATCAAAAGTGGCAAGGCGCCCACGTGACTAATTTCAGACTGCCCCTCGGGATGGGTCGCTAACATGGCCAGAGTAGCAAGAGCCTCATCGACAATCCCATGCTTCTCGTCGATCAAGAGGTCCACGAGGGGCGGGATGACTCCCGCACGCACGGCATTCGCCTTATTATCGTAGCAGATTGCGAGGTCGAAAATCGCACTCGCAGCATCTTTCTTGCCTTGTACGGTGCCGTCTATCAACAGCTTGACGAGAGCGGGAATCGCATCTGTGGAGTTCCCAATGACAGCCTTGTGAGTCGTCGATTTAGTAGACAAGCTGAACAACGCCGCAGCAGCATTCTCTCGCGCTTCGCAATCGCCGAACTTGAGCACTTGGACAATCGGTTCCAGGGCACCGGCTGCCATGATCTCATCCTTCACGTTGGGATGAATCGAGAGGTTGAGCAGGAGAGTGACCGCATGTTTCTTAGTTTCAGGGTCGGTAGTGTCACGTAAAACTGAAACTATGGCCGGAATGGCGCCTTTCGTTGCAATGTACTCCCGGTTTAGGGAGCTTTTCCTCGTGAGTGAACGCAGCCCGAGCGCAGCATTCCTCTTGGTGATTGCCGCAGCTTTGGATTCTTCCTCCAAATTTGCTATCCAGTTATCGATCTGTTCGCGAACGTCGGCTACCACATCGCTCAATTCCCCCCCTGCCATGGAATCCTCCTCCTAACTCCACCTCTTCTTCTTGAGACCTAAACCCTGACCATCAGCGTCGATGCCTGTGCTTCACTCTCCCTCATACATATTGTCCAATAGCGGAAGCTTCGCATCACGTCAATCTCTGACAAACTGATTTGTTTCTGGATCACCTCTGAAATCATGAGCCAGATTTTCAGTTCTTTTTTCACGTTAATTCAAACATCAACTCTAAAAATGCTTCACGAAACACTTCGATCTACGGTAGGTTCCTTTACAACGAACAATACGACACTAAAGGCTACAAAGCCTTCCACAATTAACTCAGCCAAATCAACCGATCCTGAATTCGCCTGGACTTCTTGCAAGTCACCCTCGGTGTCCGCGACTCAGCTAGTTCACTTAGCCATAAATTCTATTCATTTCCAATCTAAGCCGCCCGCAATCACAATTGATAACAGGAAAAGATTTATCGGCAATTTAAATTAAGGTCATAGTAAACCTTAATGCTAATCATGTAGCTATCCTAGCACTAGAGAGAGGGAGAAAGACAGAGAGAGAGAGAGACAGGGTGGAAGTTCAACCGTCCCTACAAGATTCCTCTCGTCTCAGAACATTCAAGTGCAGCTACGCTGGACACTTAGCAACAATTATCAGTAGCGAAAGGGCTTTCACTTCCGTGAGCTGGCAAAGCTGTCCAAGAAACGATCTCCTCATCACTATCCAGCAATCAAAGCAAAATTTCTCCGCAATTTCTGCAAATTGGAGAGATTCTATCAACCTTGTGCTAATATGATTGCAAATTCTAGCACTAAGTAGAGGGAAGAGAGGGAGGGACGGAGAGAGAGTGGAAGCTGAACAGTCACAACATTCCTTTCGCCTCAGAAATCTGAAGTGTGGCGTACTCCACCCTGAATTTTTTCTTACGATGACAGAATGCTAACACTATGCTGGAAACCCAGCACCAATTATCAGTAACGACAAGGCTTTCACTTCCGTGACCTCACAAACTTAAGCAGGAAACAAGATCTCCATTCCTAAACCAGCAATCACACCGGTAGAAATAAATCTTTCTGTGCAAGTTGGAAAATCCTAACCTCAACGCTAATCAGATTGCAAATTTTGGCACTTAGAGAAGAGAGAGAGGGAGAGGGAGAGTAGAAGTTCAACCGTCCAAGTCTACATTCAACATTCTTTTCACCTCAGTACACGGACTCAAGTGAAGCTATGCTGGAAACTCCAGGAACTCAGCAGCAAAGCTGCTCAAGAAACGATCTCCGGTACGAATCAAGAAATCACACCAGAAAGAAGATATTTCTCAACAAGATGGAGATCTATCAAATCTCCATGCTAATCGGATTGCAAATTCTACACCTAAGAAGAGAGGGAAAAAGAGAGAAGAAGCTCAACCGTAACACAACATTCTTTCCGCCTCAGCAAATGTGGTAGCGCACTCCACGATCTGGTACTCGATCTCTCGCAAGCTCTAAGCAACATGCAAGCTAGGTTGTAGAAAGAAGAAGGTAATCCCCCGAACACGTTACACAATTGGATCTTCGTGCACAGGTCACCAAAACTGGCAAAACAAAAAGAAGCGTCGAGATGGCGCAGCCGCTCTCCCTCGGCCACGATGACCGGGATGTACAATTGCCAGAAAGGCAGCTGAAACAACAGCGAAGCTAGTCGTGAGGCCATGGCTCCCGAGCCCCATCCGACATCAAATGCCGGCAAGGCTCGCCATCCGAAAAAGCTGCAACGCTTGGAGTAAAGCCCCGCTGCCAAGTCAATAGAGGTGCAGAGTTGCTGCTGTGGGCGTGGATTCCGTGGTGGAACCGTCGTCGCGTGGATGGACGAATGTGGATGGATGAATAGGGCGGAAGGATTTGGATGGATGAATAAGTTGGATGAGTAAGGTGAATAAGACTTATCTCTATAGTGCTTGAAGAAAAAGATAGTAGAATGGCTTTAATATAGGAGAATCATATTAAGAAAATTATAGTAAGTAATTATAGTAAATAAATTATTAATATCATTGATTCATTCAAAACATTTATTCTTTTTTCCACTCATATAGTACACTATTTTTTTATTCATGGAAGCTTCTTCTATAAATAATAATTGGATGAAGTGCACCTATCAAAATGTTCATCATTTACACAATAGATGGTTGGGCATTCATGGACATTTTAACTTTTCATTTAGCATAATAGGAAGGGGAATGTAAATCATGAGGCAAAACAAAGTACGGCCTAAACAAAACCTAGCTATAAAATCTTCATTATTTCAAATCTTCATGTGTTTCTTCCTCTCCATGAATTGATTCAAAACATTGGACTAAAATCATCAAATATTGAGTAACCAATCTAATTACTTCAACAAAGAATAGATCCAAAAGAAATTCATTATATTTTGAAGTCAACTTCATTCATTTTATGAAGAAAATTCTTTAAAATATTCATCATCCATACATTAGATGATGGCACTCTTTGAGCTTCATGCCCAAAATAATTTTTTAGAATTTTTGCATGCTTTTACTTATATCAACATCATGCATTCAATTGAAGTGTGAAGGGGGAAAAATAGAAGGCAACAATTTTGAAAAACTTGTAGTAAGGTGTAATTGTTTTCTTTTCCTTCCAATTATAAAAACATTGCATCCTAAAAATGAATTTTACATACTCTTTATGTGAACGGACACTAATTAAAGGAATTGGGTGAAACATTTATTAGCTTTAGACCCAAACGAAGGAAAAGACTTTGTATTGAAAGAAGCTACTTTGATTGAAAAATAAGACCATGTTCCACAAACAAAGTCTCTTGTAGATGAATGTTTTCATAATTAACAGTTAATCCTTATTGTTTGAAAAGGCTTAGTCTCATCATTTACTAAGAAGGTTCATCTTTCAAAACCAATTTGAATTAACTCTAAAAGGACAAATCTACATAGAGGGCATTGTTTTGAGGGTCAAACATGAATTTCATATAGTCCTTGATTTTAAATATCTTAGATTTTAGTTTAAAAAAATGCAGTACCAACATTCTAGTTTTTATCCCTTTTCAATTTTTTTTCAAAATTGTTCAATTTTTTATTTTTGTAATAATTTGAAGGTAGCATATCAAAAGCTTAAAAGAGGTTACTTATGAACTTTTTTTTAATAAAAATTCTCTTAAGGTAAGTTCAAACATTACACCAATTGCAATTTATTCTTGATCACTATCATCTACAATTTCACTAAAACTTAAATACTATTCTAAGAATTCTAAGAATTTATAATATGAACTTTATAAAGAAATTAATTCCCTAAATCATGTAAATTTCATTTTAATGTGTTATATATATATATATATATATATATATATCAAATTTTTAGAAAGGTGTGTTTGAAAGTACAAAACTAATAATGAAGCTTGATAAACAAACAAGTGGGGATATAGAAGGGTTTTTAACCCTTAACTCATACACAACATTGAAGATGTTTTTTGTGCAAAAAGGAGAGCTCTTGTAGAGTAGTTTGACCTCCACTAATTTTTATTCTTTTAAGTAGATGATGCCACACAATTCCAAAAAGGATGATTTCTATGGACACCAATCCGCCCTTTAATCCATATACATCAACACAGACATTTAGTATCCAATGGATGGCAGAGTATTTTTTTGTGTAGGATAGAAGTGCAACTATTCATCTTCAAATTTTTGTGTGGAAGGGAGAGATCTTCTGCAGTAGTTTGACTTCTATGAGTGCTTTACGATTTTTGAAAATTGATGATTCCCACGGTATCAAAATGAATGATATCCACATGTACCAATCCATCCTTTAAGGGTTACGGGCCCTTGAAACCTATAAAGACACTACGGACTTCATTGTTAAGGTCCAATGGATGGTTTCACTATTGACTGTGGAAAAAAAGAATGCACCTACTGGTTCAATAATCGGAGAATTTTCGACACTACCTTGTTCATGGGGGGCCGCATCCTTACATGGTTAATCCCTAAACAATGTGGCGGACATTTTTTGTCTGATGAATGACAAGGAATTCTCCTTTGTAGGACATAAGTGCAACTATTCATCCTAAGAATTAGAAGTGGAAAGAGGAGATCCTCTACATTAGTTTGACTCCCAATGAGTATTTTTTATTTCTTTTAACCCTTAAAGGACGGATTGGTGACCATGGAAATCATGGCTTTTAGAACTATGTGACATCATCTACTTTAAAAAAAATTTAAATACACATTAGAGGTCAAAGTACTATAGAAGATCTTCCCTTTCCGTACAAAATTCGAAGGATGAATAGTTGCAGTTCTATCCTAAATAGAGAGATTCCTTGTCATCCATTGGCCACAAAATGGCCATGTCGAAGTTTATGGGTTAAAAGTAGATGATGTCACACGGTTCCAAAATGGCTGATTTCCATGGTCACGAGCCTAGCATTCAAGAGTTGAAGAGCACAGCCCCCTCTCCCCCCCCCCCCCCCCCCCGACACACAAAGGTAGTCACCAAAACTGCTCTGATTCTTGGACCAATAAGTGCATTCTTTGTTCTTACAATGGACAGTCAAATCATCCATGGACCATTCAATTTTTGGCCTCAACGTCCTTGAAGGATTTAGCTGGTGTGAATGCATCTTTAAAAGTCAAATTGAAGAAAGCGTGGAGTAAAATACTGCCAAACAAAGGAAAGAGCACAGTCAGGCAGTGGAGAACGCACGCAGATGCAGTGCATTCATGCAACAATAATACAATCACCGAAGTTTGAGATTCATTGCGTGGAGTGGCCAGGCAGGCCTGAATTTCTGGATGAAATCAGACTTGAGTAGAGTAAGTTAACTTACAGTGAGGCATGCACTTCAGACAAATTTTGCCATGGCGAATTTATTTTACACGTTGGACTGGACCATAAATTGCGGCATGCAAGGGGTGGGCAGGGTGAATTGACATTTCATTGTCCCACGGTTTACCCTTGGGGAAAACACTGGAATTTTTTTATTTGCCACCCATGATAAAATTTGTAAATTCAGAATTCATATTTGCAATCAAAGGCTCTGAATGAGATGGTTGAAGGGATGAAATACAAAAATATACTGCTCAAAATAGGGGGAAATTTTCTTAACCCCTAAATGTATTTGACTATGTTTTCACCTGAAATGCTCCAAAACTGCCATTTCTAGTACAAGTGCCAAATTTTAGAAAAAATACATTTTTGGACAAATGTAACAGTAGGATCTTGTAGTATGCTGGTTTGGGAAGGTGTGGAAAAAATTTCAAAATTTTCCACCTTGTGGAATGCAAGATATCATCATTTGAAGTGACAAAAAGCCTTTTTTGGGCCCTGTAAAAACCCGGTCAGATGCACTTCAAAAGGCCATATCATTATGAAAAATTGTTCAAAATGGTTGTAACTCTTTAGATTCATTCATCAAGTCATATTGTCTACATGCTTGAAAAATTTTAGATCATTTGGAATTGTACAACATATAGGAAAAAATTAGTAAGTAGAAAGAAGTAGAGAATGATTCAAAATACTAAATTGTTAATTATTTATTTATGGAATTGAAAAATGACAATCCCAATGGTTATAATGTTTTAATAAAAAATCTACATCTCATGATTTCATTTTTTTCCAAAAATATTGAAAATTGAGTTAAATAAAGGTCTTCAAAGTTTATTTTAGAGTAGAGATTCTATTACTACCCACAAACTACCCACAACTAAAAACCTTCATAACTTTCAGCTCATAAATCAAAATTTAAGGATTCAAAGCTTTCCACATGTATATAAATCTAGAAAACCAATTTCAAATTTTTATTTTTTTAAAAAGTGATTTTTAAAGAAGTTTTTTTTGTTGCCCAAGTTGCCCATTGAGCAATGAAAACTACATATCATACAATAACTTTTTAACCATGTAATCAATAGTTATAAAATTGTTGGCCCTTAAAGCTACTCCTCGGGCACATGTTGTGTGAAAATTTCAAAGGAAAAAATAAAAATTCCATTCGTAGTGAGCTACCCTAAATCACTATGTTGCCAAAAAAACACCATTTGGTCCTTTAGGGGTTAATTTGCCCTAGGCTTGGGCAATGAGGGATAATCTTCTTTGGCCATGAATTGACCCCCTTATTGCTTTGCAATTTATCCTTGGGGAGAACATTGGAATTCTTTATTTGCAATTTATAATATAATTTGGAAATTTGGAATTCATGTTTACAACCAAATGCCCCCAAATAAAGTAGGAGACATGAAGAAATATAAACAAAAATATGGTACAAAATAGGGGGCAATATATTACAATTATCCTTGGCTAGGGCAATAAAGGGGTCAATCCTCCTTGATCGATCTCTTTAGGCTTCAAAAGCACCATCTCCCCTTATTACCATTCCTCTTTTTAAAGTCTAATTCACACCAAAAAAATGAGGAGATTAGAAAATTGAGAAGTCTTCTTCTCCAAGTACCCTTGAGAAGTCAAGACCTTTGGATTGGTGTAAACCTTCAAGAAGACATGAAGTGGCAAAAACAGAAACTTTGTCAAGCTTTTGAGCCACCCTATAACTCAAACTCTATTTTTCAAAAAGAACTAAGACTTTAGATTTGAATAAAGCCCCGAGTTAGGAAGAAATATTCAAATTTTCTAAGGAAAATAACTTTGTTCTACCTACCTGAATTGGAGGTAAAAAGCACCAACATCAATTTTTAACCAATTGTTGGAATTTTGTAAGAATTAGATTCCCTAGAAGGTGGTTTGATTTTCAATCTCCAAAAAGAAATGGAGGATTGCATAATTTACTTTATATATTCAAAACACCCAAAGCAACTTTTAAGATTTAAAGAGCTTTAATTACTCATTTCACTTCTTTTTGGATGGCATGGATTTCCAATGACATCCTAGCTCTATAATTGTTGAAGGTAAATATGTCGGCAAATTGTGCACAAATCTACACTCAATTGTGAAATTAGGTTGCCTTACCCCAAGAAAGTTACTTTACAAGCCATTAAAGTCAACAAAAAATTCTACATATAAGGTAGCCAACCCATTTCCAACCACTTAAGCAATTATACATATTTGGAGCAAAGGTTTTTTGAATGCAGAATTTTTCCAATGTGCAAAAATAGAGTTTAGAAGGATTGCATAGTTTTCTAGAATTTCATTACACAAAATGTAATTACTATGAATTTTTTAGTAGAAGATTTTCTTTAACATGGAATGTTGGTATAGAGCTTTCTATTTGTGACCACAGGCTAATTGCAAAATTGACCAAGGGCTGGTTGCAATATTGAGAGCCTTGGAACCAATCATAATGCGCCACAACTATTTGAGGAATTGCACCACAACTTCGTGGAAAGAAAGCAACCTACATATTGAAAATGGGGGGGTGATCAGAAATGGGTCGGCAACCCTATTCCAAAATATATACATGAATGATCATGAGTTCCAATTACAACAATACCTGATTCAAAAGTAGTGCATTCTTGTAGAATAAAGTAAATATTTATGTAGTGTCAAATGTCAAAAAATTAGTGTGGGGCAACCTAATTTCATTATTTAGTGTACTATTCTGATCACTTGATTGGAATGAATGCTATATTTGTACCATTGTGTTGACTTAGGGTAGGTCATTTTGATTTTGGATGATAATTACATCACAGTCATATTAGAAATAAGGTAGATACAAAATAACTTGCACTATTAACTAAAGTTGATAGAGTAGGTAATCTTACCAACTAAACTGAAAATACATGTAATCTCACGCCACACCATAACTTAGGTTCAACTCTTATGCAATCCCAAGCATACCAAATTTTAGTTTCAAAAAACTAAACCTCTATTTTTGGTGAATTCTTTTATTTCGTATTCATCATTTTACATGATAATTGAATGAAAAATATAAGTGATGAATTTTTTAATTCAATTGCATGTATATGTAGGAGATATCCACATCCACATCTTTCCTTTAACAAGCATCATTCTCCAAACAAGTTTCAAAATTTTTTCTAGAGAGGTTTTATTGTTGAGGTGACAATACCAAAATTTTATAAAATAGATATCTTTGCATTTTAACTAGATTTTGGCAAAGTAATTGTATCTTTATGCTCAAATGTAAAAATTAGTTATCATGTGAGGGTCAACTAAAATAGAAAAATTCAATTACAATAAAGTGATATCTATTTTACAAAATTTGGACATTGTCACTTCAACATTGAAATCTCTGTAGAGGGAATTCTGAAACATTTATGAAATGATTGCTTGTTGAAGGAAAGATGTGTCTACAGATATCCCCTACATTTCTATGCAATTGAATTAACAAATTCACCACCAATATTTTCATTTGTTTATCATGTAAAACGATGAATATTAAATGAAATAATTCACCAAAAATAGAGGGTTTTTTAAAACTAGAATTTGATATGCATGATTGGATTTGTATAAGAATTGAATGTTAATAATGCAATAAAAAAATGCCAATTGTATTCTATATTATGCAATTGTTTTTGAATGGTACAACATGTAGTTTCGAAGATTATTGGATCCAACTAAATAGTAGTGGTGGAATATTACACACTCAATAAGTGAATGAATTTTCATGACCCCCAAATTTGTAATTTCATTAGAGCATCCCAATCATACTCCAAGCAAGTGGCTTTAATGACTCTTTGTGGGCCCACATATAAAAAGATATTCTACCCAAGTCCTTGCAACATATAGAATTTTAGTGGGCTCTATAAAGACAAACTACAATTCACCCTCAATATTTGTTACCTAGATAAGTGTTAAAATTGCATATATGTTAAGGAAAATTATGCTACCCCCAAAACTCTAAAAATACACTAATAAGTCTTAATTGTTAATTGTTAAAAGAATTTATAAAAATTATGCTCCCCTCTTCAATGAATTCACCTCGATAAGTGTTCATTTGGATGACAGTGGGGCTATGAAAATTTATAACTTGGATGAAACTAAATTATGTCCATCAGGTAATGTATAGATCATGTTGTGGTTGGCATTAATACAATAGAAGAAACTAGCGTTGTTTTCAACAGAATTCTATGTCAACAAAATTATGTTGAAACCAACGCTAGTTTCTCCTAATGATAGTACCATATGTAGCTTGCAATATCTTTATACATCATCCATTCCACATCATCCATTCTACATTCTACATCATGCAAACAATATTGGCCAAAAAATTCCATCAACATCTTTGGAATTTTAATTTCAAGCTCCCTTGCATCAACTTCTTTATATTCTAGTAGTGTGCCATTTGAGGTTATAGCAATGTTATGATATTGTGACAAATTTCTGATTTGATGATTTAACCCCTAAGTGCCTAAGCTTTTCCAAGTGTGTTTTGACTATGAAAAAAGAGCATTGGCTTGTAGTTATCCTCAATGAAGCAGATTGTATTTTTTTCCAAATCTAACCATATAGATGTTAATAGAGCTTGTTTATTAGTATGCACACCAATTTTGAGTGCAAAATTTCCTAAGAGTTGTGATATTATACCAAAGGAAATGTACATTTTCTATTTTTTGTATGTTGTCTTTGTCCACAATGTTTCAAAAATTTGCATATAAATGTTTATTGGGATTGGAGGTAACATGAAAAACTTCAAAGGGTGTTAGCACACTAAAATGCACTTCCAAAAAACTTACTTTCACATGAAAAAACATCAAACTCATTTCACAATCTACCTTGCAATTGTTGAAATGCAATTTTTGTTTATAAGTAGAAATTGCAAATAACTTCAAATAAAAATTTTCATGTTGAAATTTTCAATGGTGAAAATCATGAAAAGACTTTAAACTTTTCATTGGGACCATTCTCAAAGCAAATGGATAAGTACAATTTCTTAGATCTCAAATCAAATGAAATTGCCAAGCTTTACATAAAGCCGGGAAAGGAAGAAAAATTAGCAAGCTTTACACTCCACTTTTAGTACACATAAGCCTTTGAAGACCTCTCAATAATTGAATATGTACTTTTTTCCATGAAAAATGAAAATTTTCCATAGTTAACCCTCAAAACTGCCCCCCCCCCAATTTTAAACCAGTCACAGGAATTTAACTGCCTGCATAGAAATGGGCCTGAAATTTCAGATCGACCATATATGGTCGTTAAGGCAGTTAGGGGTTAAAGAGGCTAGAAGTTTAGGCCTACAATGGAGAAGGGCTTTGAATTTTCTTTGTTACAAAAGAAAAAGATCCTTCAATATCATTAGAGGCCTGCACAAGAATCTCATCATCAAACTACTTTAGATTCATTCTTCCATTATGCTTCAATGTATGATGACATTCATATTTTATCTATTTTCATCCTTTATTTTTATAAGTGTTATTGTTTTTAATTCTAAAGTCACATAAGTGTTATTTATGTAAGTATTACAAATAGTCTATGCCACCCCTAATAAGTGTTAAAATGTTAACACCATATAAGTGTCACAAGTTTCCGTGCTCCCAAGTCTTAATAGATATCAAGGGTAGATTGTAGGGCCCATAAAAATCAAGGACTTGTATAGTACAACCACTTCAAAGCATAGATTTGGCATATCTTTGACATTGTTTGGTCTTGTGAGAGGTTGATTCCACCTCATTAGAGTATTGTTAGCTATTAGAAGAGGCACCACATGGATATTTGGAGTTGAGAGGTTGGATGACTTACTATAGACTTCAAAAACAAATCTAACACTAGCCCTCTATGTCATAATTTGGATACCACTTTTCTTGAATATAGATGTATGTATTCTTATCTCCTATATTTATATATTTTCTATCACATTTCTCTTAGTGTGAGCCTAAGGGCAACATTAATTACACCATGATGTTTTTCACAATTATTTCCATCTTTCTCAAATATTTCATATTTTTTTAAAGTATTTTTGTAATTACTATAATTTTTACAAGTAAATTTATTTAAAAAATAATATAAAATTCCATTTGATGTTTTTAATTACGAAAAAATAAAATTATGTTTAAGACATAAATTTTTTCATGTGGAAAACATTAGATTTTTTGAAATATGTGTTTTTAATGTAGAAATCTAATGAAGTTTGACCAAGTCTGGATATGAAATGTCCTTTAAGGGTTAAGGTGGGTACCCCCTAAACCCACCACTTTTTGCTACTCTAACTAGTTACTACTATTAGATTGGTCAAATTTTATTGATTTTCTTGTTGGGAAATGAAACGAGGTTCTCACATACCAAAGAATGCAACATTTGGATTCTCTTTGCAAAAGTTAGGGAGGGTCAAAGTTTTTTATTGGTAGATGTTCTAAAATCATTTCTTCAATATATGTACATATTGGTTTTAGAGATTATGGTGGTCTTAGGGAGGGTGTGGTTTTGGGTGTACCTACCTTCAAATGGACCCCCTAGGTGCTCCAAATCATGCCATGTCTACCCTGTAATGTTGTCATGGATACTAAGTGTCCGATGGATGATAGAAAATTCTCCCATGTGAGACAAAAGTGGGATTGCTCATCCTTGGAATTTTGTGCAAAAAGGAGGAGGTTTGCACAATAGTATGACCTACTATGAATATATATATATATATATATATATATATATATATATATATATATATATATATATATATATATATATATATATATATATATTTAACCCCTAAATGCCCAAGGCACCAGATTCTGGTGTTTCGAAAACTTTGAAGTTAAATAAAACTCAACCAAATTACTATTATTAGTAGCTTATATTTTTGGAGAATTCCTTTTGGAGTCTAGTTTTAGGATCAAAAAGTTGACTTGAAAAATAAAGGATTTTGATTTTTCTACTGACGATTTAGTGCAAGGATGCCCATTGCAATCTTGACTTCCTGTAGTGTTGAGGGCTCTTGGAAATGAGCCTCAAATACACTAGATCTTGGAGGCAAAATCACATTCAAAATTCATTTAAAAAAATTGTAGAATAGATTTTGAAAAGTCGTAAATTGATTGGGGTTGTGCATGCTAGGCCCTATAACCTCATACTTTTTTAGTGGCCAACTTTTTAGAGTTGACATGCAAAAAGTGAATTGAAAAATTTTCACAATTTTTACACCCTCATGATCAAACATTATAATCTTTCAATCCATAAGTAATATTGTTATGTTTTCTTGTCCTATGTGATCTCTAACATGTTTAGTTTGAATTTGTACGGTTACAATTAAAAAAAAATTGGTACAACTTTTGAAAATGTTGACTTTTTGTTCAATTTAGAGCAAATTTCAAGGAGCTCCAAACAGGCCTTGGGCATTTAGGAGTTAAAGTAGATAATTTACACTGTTTCAAAAAGGAAGATTTACACGGTGACCAGTCCGTTCTTACAGGGTTAACAAAGAGATGCTAACTGGATTAGGATTTGCCTCGCTGGAATTGCAATGGACAACTCTGTCTGATCAACCATGATCTCGGATTGTACAAGCATGGCCACTAGCACGACAATTAAGCACACAGTTGCAAAATTTTGGGAAGAAAAATGCGCAAATGATAGTATTTGGAAGCTCCAAAAAAATACTTAGCATTACAAAAATTATTTATTTGTTGAAGTTGACAACTCCTCCAAATGCTTAACTTTTTTTTACCAATCCATACCTTAAGTTAAACTTTTTGTTTTGTTTTGTTTAGTATGCTGAGATTTAAGAAATCATGAAGCATCCGGAGGTGCTCCTGGTACCGTTGAAAAGCTCTTTTCTTTGCAAAGAAGGGGTTATGAACTTTGTTTCATGGCATTTCCTCCTTAGGTGTGAAAGTTATAGAATTTCAAAGTTTTTATGAATGAAAAATGAAAAATTTAAATTATCTCCTTTATTTTGGAAAACCCATAACTTTCACATCGCATGTCCAAACATCATAGAACAAAGCCCTTGCACTCCTTCATGCATAAAAGATAATGAATTTTGGAGTTATCAGAAAATTAGAAAATTATCGTTACTTTTATTTTGGATGTGGCAATGGCATAGGATACACTAGTAAGACATTGACATTGCACATGAAGAAGAATCTTTTTGCTTTTATTCATTAGGAGACATGTATGTGGAATTGATATAGGGATCTCTATAAAAGGAATCAACCCCTAAAGGACCAAGGTGTGTTTTTTGGCAACATAACTTTTTTGGGAAGTACGTGTGACTAGAGATTTCCATGTTTTTGGCCCAAACTTTAATAGAAGGTGTGGACGAGGAATATCTTTCATGTGCATTAAATTTCAGGGCATTTGGAAATATGAGTCAAAAGTTATAGCCTAATATGTAGTTTGTTTCTCAACTCGGGCACTCAGGGCAGATCTGAAAAAATCATTTTTTTCAAAAACAAAAATTTAAAATTGGTTTTTTAGATTTTAATGAACATAGAAAGCTTTGAATCATTCCATTTTGATCAATGAGTCAAAAGTTATGAGATCTTGTAGTTTGCGGGCAAGTATGGATTCTCTACTCTAAAATAAACTTTGAAGACCGTTATTTAACTCAATTTTCAATATTTTTTGAAGAAAATAAAATCATTAGATGTAGATTGTTTATTACAACATTCCCACCATTGGGATTGGGATTTTTCAATTCCATTAATAAATTGTTAACAATTTAGTATTTTGAATCATTCTCTACATCTTTCTACTTACTATTTTTTTCCTATATGTTGCACAATTCCAAATGATCTGAAAATTTTCAAGCATGTAGCCAACTTGCCTTGAAGAATGGATCCAAAGAAGAACCACCATTTTGGACATTTTTTCATACAAATGTGACCTTGTGAAGTGCAGCTGCCCGTTTTTTCACAAGGCTCAAAAAATGATTTTTGTCACTTCAAATGCTAATATCTTGCAATCTACATGATGGAATTTTATGAAATTTTTTCCACACCTTCTCAATCTAGTTTACTACAAGATCCTATGGTTACATGTGCCCCAAAACTATATTTTTCAAAAATTTGGTACTTGTATTAGAAATGGCAGTTTTTGAGGGGTTTCAGTGATAACATAGTCAAGGAACTTTAGGGGTTAAACATGTAATCCTTCCTAGTAAAATCTATTGTTTTGATGTCATAAGCTATTGTATCACAATTGAAGATGGTTCAACCCTATAAAAATGTTGGGTCAAAAAATAGCTATTGACTTTCAAGATAATTATAGAAATGAAGAATGCACCTACTGGTTCAAAAAATAGAATCATTTTAGGCAAGTTACTTTGCCATACTTGATCTCATTCTTTCAAGATTAAGTACCTTTAACCCTAAAATCCAAGCCAATTACATTGGAATTCTAATTCAATTTCCTTCACTCTAGATGCTCCAATTTTGTGACTAAATGTGAATTAATTTTTAATTTTAATTTTTTAGAGATGAAATCACATGTCTTCTTTAGATCAGATTTCTTCTAGACTTTTTGGAAAAAAATTGAAAACTTGGGCAATTTCTGAAGTAAAAATGAAGAAAAATCATATCAAATAGTTAGTTCTCTTCAAATCTAAATATTCACTACACATGTATATTATAGTGAAGAACATTTCAGTATGAACAAAACTTCTTGCATCATTCCATAAATAGAGTCAATAACCCTTAGAAATATGCCCAAAGTTCAAATTGCAATAGAAACTGTAGTAGAAGAACTTCATTTCCTTAGTAGGGCTCAAATTCAAAAAATATCATTTCTATGGAGAAGTTTTAGATCTAGAGCAAGGAGTGACAAATTTCTAAAACACATGAAAATAGCATATTTTGCAAGGTATTTTGTGATTCATTTTTACTGCAAATTCTTGTGTAGAAAATTCAAAAATACTTCAATGAGGCACTTTTCAACTCCATTCGAACAACTTCCATTCAAGGAACTCCCAAAACAAGAATTGGATGAATAATGTTTTTTAGTCCATACTAAACATTGTTCTAATGTCATTGAAACACTACAAAGTGGTGCCTAGAGGGCTAACCTTCAAGGCTAAGTATGGTTCAACTATTGAACATGGTCGGGTTTTTTTCTAATTGCTAAATAGGTCCGTAGTATTATTCCAATAAAAGTTAATGAGTTTCCTTGATTAAAAACCTAGAAGAAAAATACTATGTATTTGTTAGACTCTAAAAATTCAAGACAATAGGAAAAGATACATTGGCATTATGCGGTCAAGGAGTATGTTAGACACGTATCTAAAATAAAGAAGCTTTAGACCAATTGCAAATTGGTGTCTATTTTTAAGTTACTAAATAAATTTTATTTAAAAATAAATCCCGAAAGGTAACTTGCTTGCACTACCTAAAATGGGTGTTGTTTTCAACACTTTTTTTGACACTAAATTTTTAAAAAAGTGTCACAAAAATCTCAATTTTCCACACTTTTGTGTCAAATAAAGTATCAAAAAAGCATAAAAAAAGTGTAAAAAAGAGTGACAAAAATAGTATAGACAAATGTTGCCTATAACAAACTATATATTTTCTTGATTTTTTGGGGTTTGCTCAATTGCCCACCTTTGTCCGAGTTGCTTGGGTAGCCCTAGGCAATTGACACGTAAGTGATGGGATTTCAACTTATCACTTTGTAGTTAGTGGTGGAAATTCTTAGTGTCTTACAACATGTGTGAATTTGTAGCTTATATAGCAAGTTGTGTCCATTTGTATTAGCATTTCTTATGTTGCTAATCTCCTTTTTCAAGGTGTATGACTCTTCAAAAAAAATTCTCTTACATTTTTTTGAAAGGCAAGAGGAAGCTAAATCAAATCCACCTTGTCTTATATATTTTGGAACTTTATGAAATCCCTTTTCTTTTGACATTTTCATAGACACACTTTTTGACTCCCCTTTTTTAACACTTTTCTTGATACTCTCTACAAAAAAATTTGACAATTTAGTATTGAAAAAAGTGTCTAAAAAAGTGTCTAAATGTTTTGAATCTTATACCATTTTGTTCTTTTGACAATTTAGTTTTGAAAATGGTCTCAAAAAGAAAGTGATGAAAAAAGTGTCAAAATGTTTTGAATTTTATGAAATCTTGTTCTCTCACACTTAAATGTTGAAAATGGTGTCAAAAGAAAGTGTTGAAAAAAATGTCCAAAAAAGTGTCAAAAACTACACCCATTTTTGATAGTGATAATGCATACTCCATGTTTGAGCCTCTTGGATTATTCTCATGCATATCCTTGATAAGTATATTTTATGAGCAGATAACAACAAAACCTTCTTTTATAAGTGGTGCTGTGTTTTTCTTCGAGTACATTGATTGACATAAAACATTAAGAAAGCTCAAAACAATATGCGTCTAGTGAACAAAGGCCTTGAACAAACCTAATACATTACTTCAAATAACTATTAAGCTCTTTCCAATAGTTGGTATAGTTAAGGTAGTGGTACTTATTATAATTGATAATATAAGCATTTCATTGTCTTGTGTGTGGTCACATAGTGAAAATTTTATTCAAACATGTATTGTAGTAAAAGATGTTGCAAATAAAATTTGAATTTTCTATTACTTGGAGAATATGTTATAAATTTCTAAAAGCAACATGCTATGTACTAGGCCCCTACAATAGATCATAAGGTAGGAGCACCCATAACCATTAGTGTATCCATACTTTGAGAGTAGAGTTCCCTTAAAGTGTTCTCCAAAGTACCTTGAAACCATCTTCAAAGTACCTCAAAACCATCTCTATACTTAATTGTTGTTTGTGGGCTTTGATGTTTTTACTTTTAAGATTGTGTTGCTAGAATCAAGGTAGATTTAGTAGAGTGTGGTTATGGGTGCCCTTGGGAGTTCTACTTTGAAAATTCATAGAAATTAAATGCCTTATCCAATTTTTTTATTTTTTTATTTTTAAATTCATGATTTTCAATTGTCAATATTGGAAAAATATCTTTTCTAGAAAGAGTTGCCCCCAACTATGATGAATTGCTTAAATTGACAGATATGGGTGTTCCTACTTTAGAATTAGCAGGAAACAACACATTTAGGACCTTGAAACAACTAAGCGATGCTTGATGATAGAAGCACCTCTGAACAACTGCTAAACTGCTTCAATAATCTACTCAAGTTTTGAATAGGAGACTTGGTTTGCTTTGAGAAAAGAACTAAGCTTTTGTTTTTAAGTACTAGTTAGTTTAAGGTACCACTACCTTACTCTCATTCTTTGACTCTCCAGTCGAGAAATTCACTCTATGCTAGAATGGCTCAATCATAAAGAACTATAATTGCCATCTACAAAAACATAAATTCAAAGTCTTTAGTCAACATGCAACTGAATAATCCATAGATATGAAATGGGAATTATGTACAGAGAAATTGTTCAAATAGCGCATTACTTTTTACAAAACTTGCAAAGTTCGACTCTTGCTGTGAACTCAACACAAGAACTTATTAGGTAAGGTTGCTTAAACTGTCATCACGTACAACTGAAAGAACACCACATGTGCAGAAGACAATGAAATGCTCCACCACCTAACTTACACAAATAGGACATCACTAATAATGCTATCAACATGTCAGTAACAAAACAAACAACACACGTACCACCAATGTTCCAAGACTCAAACTAAAACTTACTGGTTTAAGTTTATGTCTTACAGAAGCTCAAATTTGATAATCTCTCTGTTGAATATCAATCATGATTCTTCAGATATGGCCACTTAATTGTTGCAACCTGCTTTTCAAACGCTCATGCTCCTGGAGCAACCCCTCTCTTTCTAGTTGCTTCTCCTGTTTCAAACGCGCATTCTCTTGTTGCAGCGCTGAAATTTGTATCTGAGATACTGTTGGTCGATGATCCATGTCTACAAACTGGACTGCAGAATCCTCTAGCTACTTCTGAGCACTATAATTGTTGAAGAGCTGAGTCACGCTGTTGAAGGGAGAATCTTTCGTATTCTGTGGGACACCATCAATGTAATCCCTTAGATCCTTGCTGATAATCAGGCCCGGCGCTGAATTCGGTTTCTGAAACATTCTCAATATTCCGTGTCATTACTTAATACAGCATGCGGCCAGAGTAAAATAAGCTTATCCCGAGGTCATATTTACATCTGCGTGGTCACACCACTTGGATCGAATTGGGAGAATCTAAGTATCCATTTAATTTCATGTAATGGAAGTCAAGTTGCAAGCATGATCTTACTGTGCATTGCATCTAGGGGAAGGTACAGTAGTACTAAACGGGGCATCGGTCGTCAAGGTCACACACCTCACTGCAATCTTAGGTTTGATTGTCGCTTTGGGGTCCTGAATGGCGATTGCTGGCGCAACCGTAACTTAGCTTGAGGAGGTGCGGGCACTGCGTAGGAAGATTTGTCAAGCAGTTTGGGTTAAGCTTACTTAGCGGACTGCGTGCATAGCATTTCACTATTGTTCCACGTGGAGCACACCCCTGAGTGACCGATCATCGAGGCCCGCAGCTTGCCATCTCCCTGCGAAACTCTGGGCGAAATTTTGTTAGAAACAGGTGATCATTAGGACGTCGTTAGTTCTACGGACTCGATCTGTACGTGCAAAGTTGTTTGCTTGACTTATATGTGTAATTATAGGCTTACCAGTTGTACCCTCCTTGTATTTCCAGTTAGGCCTACTTGCAGAGGTGCCTATTTCTTTGCAATCTATTCTTCAGGTGCGATAGATCTTGAACCATAGTTAAGTTATTACGCACGTATGCATGAATGATGTAGATATGGACTGTGAAGGGTAGAACTAGGTTCAGGTGTTCCACCCCTTGTAGGCATTCCGCTTTCGACTTTGTGAGAAAACGAGCGTGAATATCTTGTAGATCTATTGGGCTCTATCTATCTAGAAGAATTATGTACTACGATCAAAATACAGGCAGATCACACGTCGACATGTATCCGGATTCTCTACTTTTCGCCGGCGATAAGATTAGTCCAGTACAGTCTAGGGTTCCCTTTTCTTCATTCGTACCGTAGGCTCATCTGAATTTAGTTTAGGCTTGCTAATTGAAGGTAAGAGGACCACTTGCGCTAGCCAGTGCAATTGAAGTGGCGCCCTTGCTTGTGGAAGAGCTGTCGGTGCAAGAAGAAGAAGTATCTGTTGTTAAAATAAGTTTCAGTTCTGCATGCCATCTTGTGCTCTTGTTTTTTTTCTCAATCGCTTGAATGTGCAAATGTGCAGGTTAGCTAAGCTTGTTTACCCTTGACATATATCCTGAAGACCCTGTAATTGAAGGAGCTCGTGCACTTCCGCTTCATGGATCGTTTCCGTACCTTGTCTAGGCGATTCGCCGTAAAAGATGCACCCAAGGCGGATGAGCTACTCAACCTCTGCATGGAAACAATACAAAGGTTGTCTGCTCAATACTCGAGTTCGATTAGTGAAGACGACAGGACTGAAGATTATCTGATGAACAGGCACCAATGTTATTTTCTCGTTGGAAGGCTTACAGAGACTCGAGATACTTTAGAAAAGATTCAACTCTGACCCCTTCTTGATGAGACAACGATTCCAGTACTTGAAGAGCTTCAGCAGGTGCTCCTCGACGTAGAGACGGTCATTAACGCCAGCCGCATCACTTCTTCCCACTGGCCAAGAGCAGCCATTGAGCAAAGCGACATGAAGGAGACCTTTGCGAGGCTACTTTACGGAGTTCAATGGCATGCGTCTGTTCTTCTGAGCATTCTTGTGGACAACTGTAAAGAGTCTTCCATCACATTTGAACCAACGTTGTGCGAGGGTGAGCTGAGTATGGGGGACGAGTTTTCTTTGCTGACAGCGATGAAGGAAGATGAGGAGAGCCTCAAGGACCGCCTCGAATCTGTGAAGCTGGACGATCCAGCAGAGAAATGGATAGCAAATGAGTTGCTTAAGCTAAAAATGCGATCCGAGGAGGAAGATCATCTAAACGCGTCATCAGTCGTCGACAATTCAACTGGCTTCAGCTCATCCCCTGATATGTTATTTCTGAATCCTGAAGATCTTGATCTCAACGGCACCTCATTAGGTAGTGGTGCGTCTGCGGAGGTGAAAAAATTGAATCTTATGGGCGGAAAGTATGCAATTAAGATTTTCGACACGGTCTACATGAAAATATTTGATCAAGAAATGACTGCTTTACAGAGATTGGGGCGCCATCCTCATATAGTTCGCCTCCTGGGCTACTCTAAGGACGCTAGAGAATGCTACCTCATCATGGAAGAAATGGACATGGACCTGTACACTGTTTTCAAGAACAGAAATAGAAACAAGCGCACACTCCCTACACGTCCTCTTTCAGATGTACGAGCGGTTGCCTTGATGCTCCAAATTGGGGAAGGTGTGAAGTATATCCACAGTAAGGGTATGGCACATCGCGATCTCAAGTCTGGGAATGTGCTTGTCAAACTTGATTCTTTGAGCAGAATTAGTTCAGTGAAGATTGCTGATTTTGGTCTCACTAAAATCAAAAATGCCACTAGGACATTTCCAAATCAGACTGTTAACCAAGGTACAACCAAGTGGATGGCGCCGGAGGTCATCAAATGGGTCCAAGGAGGTGACCGCAAGAAGCACGTCTCCAAGTTCAATCTCAGAAAAACGAATGTCTATTCTTTTGCCATTATCTGCTCTGAGATTCTCACTGGGGAAGTTCCTTACTATGATGCTGATCTATCCATCCTACAAATGAAGGAGCAAAGAGAAGGCGGGCACGTTGAGACCAGACCTTCCAGAGGACAGTCCTCCGAAGCTAGTTGGCTGCTCTGATTAGAAGATGTTGGCATATAAATCCTCAAGAGCGGCCACTATTTCCTCAGATTTGCAAAGAACTGAGGTACATCAAAGGGCTACTTCTGAGAGGTGAGATTCTGTCGATGAATGACACTTAGTAATTACAAGTTTGGCATGTTAATAGTATAGCAAAATGTAGCAGCAACTTCAAAAGTATTAGCATAATTTCTCATTGTAGGATTACTTTTGTTTGCCCGTGTATATGTTTCGTAGGTGATCGGGGAAAGTTGGAAGTACCAGATATTCGTCCGCTTCGAGCATTGGAAGCACTGGAAAGGGCACATGTAAGCCTTGTTGTGTACTAATCTGAACATGTGTTGTGGAGTATGAACTTGGTAATTTGAATGACTGCTAATTTGAACAAAAACCAAAGAGTTGCTTTATCTCATGGAATTTTTAGTATTCATTATTGTGAATGAAAGCAAGCTGACTGAATATTGCATTGCATAAGACCAAATTTAAGTATCTGGGATATGATGTGCTAGCTTGTGAAAGAATGCATAAATTTGTGGGTACATATCAGTTCGGAGGAATTTGAGGGGGATATTTAACAATAGGCTGGGAATGTGGTTCATTTATCATACGAACAGATTCAAGGACCTTGGGGAGGTGGTGGTGGTGGTAAATTTCGTGATGTGGGCACCTCTATCAGTCGGATGAAGTTGAGATACTTCCAGTCTCCAGGAAAATTTGGTTTAATGGAGGTGGATTATAACCTTGGTGGTAGTAACTTTGTGAGGAAATACGGTACAAATCTTTATGGCGACCGATACAAAGAGGTAAGTTATGTAGTGTTTCTCATGATTTCCATGTTTTGTATTATCGATTAGAATCATTTTTTTGGATAAAGTCCTTTTTTCCACATGATGCGTCTTTACTAAACATTAGTCTTGCAGTTGCTCCTTAAATATGAATCTCAAATTAGGATCTAAGATATCAATGTTGTGACTCCAGATAAAGTTTGTGCACTTAGAATTCATCACGCAAATCACCGGATACGTGCGTCAGACAAGCATTATTCCCACAGGCATTGGAGAGCACCGTCATCCCATTGTCGTTGTAGCATCATTGACCATCCATAGCAATATCAGAAGTTATGGACCTTTAGGTGATGAAGAGGGTGAACCATTCACTAGTGATATTGGTAGAGTAATTGGGTTTCATGGAAGATGTGCTACTCTTCTTGACAGCCTTGGTGTAGTGATAATTCTTGGTGATACAAGTTGACTCATATGAGTGGATTATCAAGTGATCACCACATACGTAGATAGCTGCTAAATTTGATCATATTGTGAACACGTGAGTTGATTATTGCAACAACTATCTACTCTTCAAAATTCCATATTTTTGGCTTTGTTGAAAGTTACTACAGTATAGTTGGCTTGAAAAGATCCATTTCCAAAGAATTTACACATATTTTACTCATTTTACTCCAATTCCTACAAAATTCTAATATGTTTGTAGAGCTTAGGAAATTTAGATGAGGGTCATTGCAAGAAACACTAGTCCTATTCTCCGTCACAATTGGAGTGATGTTATCACCGGCTCTAACTTTTGAAGCACAAGCCCAATGAACAAAAAAAATTCAATAGGAGATGTCTAACTTGATGGTAATAAGATCCTTTATTTTTTTTAGAAATTTTCAAAAATCATATTATATTTCAAATTTAATTTTGTTAATTTGTCACACTTTGAGATTTAGAGGTTTTCACTAAGTTTGGAGTACCCAAATTGAATGATCTAGAGTTGAAATTTTGGTGGTCTATTCCCACACTAAGTAGGCATATGCCTACTAAGGGGCATCTAAAAGTATATTATTTTATGTCCTCGAGGTCCATACAAATAGAGCTCCCTTGCACAAGCATTTATGAACTGAAGATGGTTTTAACTTCATTTTTTTGGAGAAATTTGATCACCATCAAGTCCTCACAAATGGCCAATTTTTAGGATTTTTTTGTTCATGATTTTATATTTTTTATTAATTTATACCTCATTGGATCTATTTTTTTGTGACAATCTCTCTTTATTTTCTCATAGTACTATTTTAGAATTTACAAGTAGTCCATAGTACTTGCACTAGTACTTTTAGCCATTTATTTCTCCAATCTATGGTTGTGATAGTTCTACTATTTAGTACTCATAGTACTCTGGGTCTGAAATCCAGAATTTGCCAAAACACTACAAAAAACGCATAGTGTTTTTTGCAATGACCTATGAAGTTATTTTTTATTGGAAGGCAAAATAAGCTTTTGTTGAGAAGAACTTCCTATAGTACAAGTGCCCATTACCAACCAGAACCCATAGTCAATACATAGGTAAAGGGAAATTCAAGAGAGAGATGACTGACAGGTAACCATTAAGTTTTGAGTTTCCGACCATCTTGTAGCCATCACTATAATGACACATTTGCTTCGTTTTGAGAGCCCAATTAGTCTTTAGATGATCAGTGATGGAAGAACCTATGTAAGTTATTGGACATGGAAGTAGGCCAACTTTTGGCTTCTAAAATTCATAACAATTTTAATTTAAGGAATAAAATTACGAAACTTTGGCAATGCCCATGATTTCTATCTATCCCTAGGGCTATAAATTAAAATTGCCTTCTACATCTCTGGACCATGCACAAATTCCTTAAGTGGTTGGTCATGGGCAGTTCTACTATACTTGAAGCTTGTTTCTTTAGGCTCTCCAAACGGCCTTTTGGAGGACCCATTTTTTTCTAATGTCCCCACCTACTATATTGCACATATTGCACTAAGTAGGTGGTATTTGGACTTTCAGTCCAAAACACGCTCTAGCCAAATTGATAACTAATTCCAATTTTATCAAATAAAAAGCAATGATTTCACGTGATTGGATTAATCTTCAAACTTTATTTTCTATATGTGGAGCATGCCTTAACCTTACTCTTTAAAGATGCATCTTAAGTAAGGTTAGCATCCTAATCTGCATCAATCTAAACAGGTTAGCATTTTAAATTGACAAGGTTTAGAGTGCAATTTTTTTTTTTTTTGAAGAATCCCAGTGTTCCATTTGTTGCCAAACCAACAATGCAATTTGTGCATCAGGAATCACAAGGCCTCAAACCCCGAATGGAGTATACCTCCATTGAAGACTTTCTCCAGCTAACCTTACTCTAATCTGCATCGATCTATTTCGTCTCAAATTTGCCAGCAAGAAGTGAACATGCTTTGCAGATAGAAAATACAAATTCCATTAATTATCTGATTGCGAAAACTTCAATTCCCTCAAATTGGCAGAATTCCACGACTTTGGCACATGTCAATTCAAGGCAGGCGGCTCTGAAAGGGAAATCCTTACCAATCCTTTTGTTTAGAGCTCGGTGTAAGGGAGCCGACCCCTTTCTGACCACTTAAGCAGATACACATACTGCAAGGGAGGTTTCAACAGTGGGGAAATTTTTCCCATGAGCAGAAATAGAGTTCATAAGGTTTCCATAATTTTTCAGATTTTTTTTCCTCACAAAATAATTACTACGAATTTTTAAGCTAAAGATTTTGTTCTACCCATATTGGCCATACAGACCTTCTTCTTTGAGACCAAGGGCTGGTTGCAAAATCCAAGAAGGGCTGGGTCCAAATTTGAGAGTCTTGTAGTCAGTTATAATGCACCACGAACTGCCTGGGAACTATGCCAGCATTAATTGTTGCTAATCACCTGCTGATTGAAATTACTCCACCCTACGTTGCCAGATTGGGTCTGTGATTAGTAAGGGGTCGGCTCCCTTAGATGAATGTCAAATTTTTTGGTGCTCATAAATCAAAACTAAATTGACGATCACATGGTAGGGGAGATCCACAAGGTGGTGGATACTAAAAACCTCAATTGACATGTATTGTACAATGTCCTCAATAAGTCTTGCAAGCCCATGTCTAATTCTCTACCAAGTAGTTTGATTATAGAACATACTCTTGGTAGTTAAATTTAGATATTTGATTGAGGTTTTTTGCCTTGGACATGGTGAGTGATGTACCTTATTGTAACTCATTTTACTTTTTAAAAATATCTCTTTTTGTGAGAGGTGGTTGATTTTAAAAACACTCTAAGTTGAGTTCAAAGGTACAATGCTATACTTGAAAATTTCATTGTAGGAGATCAGAGGTAGTAGATGTCAACTGGCCTTGGAGTTGAGAGGATCAGCATTACTACATGCATGCATGCTTCTAGTGCTTGTTGCTTGTAGACATTGCCTAGAAGTTTTGTGAGAAAAGATTGATGTTTGGCTCGAATATTGTGTATGTGGTGTTGTTAAGAGTTCTATAAGCAAACTTTGTGAAGTTCTAAGTAGTGTTAGTTAACTTTGCACCATGACATAATATGAAAGTCATTGACTGCCAACCAAATTCTTTTGACTTCAATCCTATAGAAAACTTATGGAAGAAAGTCAAAGATCAAGTGCAAAGTAGGTGTAGACCCCATAATGAAGACCAAATGTGGACATTAGTGAATTTGACTTGGGAGGATATACCTCAAGAAAGTATCAAAAGTTAATTTCTACAATGCCAAATTGAATGGAAGTTGTGATCACTAGAAGAAAACAAACTCCATTTCAACAAACTCAACCCAACGCAAAATGCAATTTTCTTCCCAAAAATGCAAAAACTACATTGGCTACAACGCAGTTTCTACTTTTTTGGGCAGAAAATTGCATTTTGTGTTGGGTTGATTTTGTTGAAATGGAGGCTGTTTTCTTCTAGAGGATGGTAGCTCAAGGTGGTAGTATTCAATGGTGGTATATGTACCACTTTGATGCAAAGTAGTTGCTAATGAACAAGACATAATGTAAAATTCATATTATAGTAGGCTTCTATAGTACAAGAGCTTTCGAATGATACCCTATTTGACAACATTTTATTTATTTACTTTTCTATAAATGGGCTTGTTTCCCTTTGCCTTAAATGTTTATGAAAGAAAATTGCAAAATCACATAGAGGAAAATTTTACCTAAATAATGTGAGTCTTTGTAACATGAAAGACACATGTGAACAATGATATTTCCTAAATACATGTGCAATCAAATCTTAAAATATGATCACATAAAAATTTTAATTAATTATTATTTATGTAGTCATGTTTTTTTAATACCAATTTCATTGATCATAATATAGTATGCATAACTAAAAATTCCATCAATGATATAGTCTAGGTTTAATTATGGATAAGAACATGCCAAAAAATGATGCCAAAAACATTTGAGACAAATATTATGCAATATATTCGCCTTTTTTAGTATAGGAATCTACTAAATTACCTCAAATTCTTGGATTTTATTGCTTTGGGGGGATGAATGTATACATTTTGGATTAATAAAACACTTCATCTATTTTCCTACATCAATCAAATCCATGGATGTATATAGCTTCATCATTCTAGTGAACATAACATTCTTCACCAACTATTGAAATGTCCCTTCAACTAAAGCCATCTAGAAATCTGAAGAGTGTCTTTTCAAAAATGAAGTAGCTTGCCTAGCTTGGAGTGTGCAAAAATTGACCATGTTTTAAAAGTTTCCGTTAACACACAGAAACATATTGGAAGTTTCAATGCACCTACAATGAATGTTTAAAGAATGAGGACATTATTAAACCACCTTCCAATTCCCAATTCAAAAATCCATAACTAACTCTATGAGAATCTAATAATAATAATTGAAGTGGATTAGATGCAACTTCTTTTAATCTTTCAGGGAATAAATGACTAAAAAATGATTTGAGGTGTACAACCCTTTTGAATTTTATGAACACACCACCTCAAGTATGCATTGAGTGACTAGAGAAGCCTCTCTTTTTCAACAATGGATTATTAATCTTTTGACCACCTACTTGTGAAATATTTCTCAATAATGGAGAACATTTTGCAAGCATAAGAAGAAACATAGGAGTTATTTACCTTACAATGTCAATACCTCTAGTTTCCAAGAAACAACCAAAATTTAACCCTACTAATGTTAATCAATACTCCAATGATGGAATCTTCAAATAATGGATTTAGAAGTTAAACAATTATGCACTTAGGTCACTCCCAAAATAGACTTCACCATTAGTGAAGTGGATTTCTAATAGGTATGTTACAATCCACATTTTACATCCTTGAGTAAAGATTATAATAATGTTTTGAAGCTACTTTGACTAGCCAATTAAAATTGAACTAAGAGATGAACTAAGAACTCTTGATGATGAAGAGTAAACAACATACCATTATTAATCAATGCAAATGGATTAGAATGCTTTTATTGAACAATACAATTGAGGTAGGTGTAGCTTGTTGGTCTCTATTAGATTAAGGTTAACTCCTAGAGGATTGTGTTGCAAAAGTCACTTGGTAGCCTTGTGGTCCTTTACGAGTTAAGAGTTTGATGACAACAAAATATAATGCCATTAGCCATTCATAGTAGGGATCATCTTTCCTAGGATAATAATATCATGAAACTATCCAAAGCATTCTTGAATGGGAAGGCAAATCCTTCTATATGAGTGCTATAATAAGAATATATTCATATTACAATGGCTCATAATACATGGGCAAGCTTGCATTCAAGATGCTCTACAATGAAAGGAGATTTAATTCATGGAAAACAAAGAGGCCTCTACCTTGATGTTCAAGAATATTATATCCTTCAATGAAAAGGAATGATTTCACCTTCAAATTCAGCTAGCTTAGAATAAGCAACTTGAATTTGCTTTGTTATAGGGCCCACATTGCCATCACCAATTTGTCGACCATCAATCTCCTTGACCTAATAAAGCACCAACAAGCTTTAGCAATGGGGAGGATATACCTTTGCTAACCTAGAATAGAATCTAAAGCATCAAGCCTACAAGAGAAAAATGTAAAAGGAATGGATCCAAGACTAAAGGAAAATAACAATTAAGTTGTCAAAAGCTAATTTTTCATTGACTATTAACAATTCGATATTTTCTTCACACATGAGGCCTTGTCATTCATTACCAATGGTGGTTTTTGTTCTCAAATGTTGAATTTTAATTCCAAGGTGCTAGGACCCTAGTCTAGAGAATGTAATGCACTTCAACCCTTGGTCATAAATCATATAAAAAAAATACAAGCTCATGAGGTAACATGCTTAGAAAAGCCTCAACACAATTGATTTAGAATTTGTGCCCCACTCACAGGAGTCAGTTCTCCCATTGTGCCGGTTGTCCACACCTGAAAACATTATTTTCATAAAAGCAAACATCATGTCAAAAATTGGAGGATGTCATAAATAGTGAGGTAGGATTGTCTAAAGCACTTGATTATGTACAAGATAACTAGTTAGGACAATTGTAACCCACTCTTGCAAATTTGTGGAACACCTTGTGTGAAACTCTAGGTCAAGAAAATAACAAGAAAGTCAATTTTGTTGTATTGGTATGATTCCAAGTGCCAAAACTGAAACATTCAACTACAAAAACCTACGAGTAGTATAGATTTAGGTTTCACAAAAGTAGGTCCAATATACACATTTACGTTTCAAGATGTCCCTCCTCATAGTTCCAAAGTTGTGAATATCTACTAATATACCAATATTGATGTTCAAGAAGAATGATTGTCGTCCCCAAAAGGCTACTTCAGAAAGTAGGCACCCAAGGTAGTCCTTGCAACCCAAGCCCACATGGCATGGCTAGTCAAACTACCCCCACCCCAGATTCTTCATTCTTAATTATTAGACTTATGAGCCACTTCAGCTTCATGATACTCAAAATTTACTAATTTCAAACCCATGAAACAAAACAATGAACTTTAATGATGTAAGTAGGTACTGTAATGATGTAGCCACATTGTAATACCTCATCGGCTGTGTGAAACTCTGTCAAACTAATTCTTCGTTCCTCCATGGGAAATCCCTCGGTGCGCACAAGATCAATCACCTATCAATCAAAAAAAGTGCTTGAGTATTCTTGCAAAAATCGTGTGCAACAGAGACATGCATCTGACAACAGAAACTTGATTCTCTCCATGCCAAAAATTTGAATCGATCGAGGCCATGAGGCCCAATATGGTTATTGGATATAATCAAATATAATCTTTCCTCTAAACTAAATCAATATTGTCAGAATTTTTGATATCTACAAGTCTCTAGGAGAGAGGGAAGAATGAGGATTATGACTCTACACCCTCTTCCTCCCAATCACAAAGCGCCATGAGGTATCACTTATAACAGTTGATGGAAGAGGAAAAAATAATACTCACTGTAGCCCGTGTGATCCCAGGTAAACAATAGTCAGCGTGAGGAGTCAGAACTCGTCCTTTCTTCACCATAAACTGCAACTCAAACATTCCAGATTACCTGTTACTAAACGGGACAAAACGTGATCTCAAGAATGTATTGAGTGGCTAAATTTCTTAAGAAAAATTCATCATCAGTAAAGGACTCTTCAGGCCAACGTCCAGATTAAAACACTCAAAATTGGAATTTAATCAGATTGTCATTCTACTAAACATCATGACATCCTTCAAAGGAATGCTAAACCCTAAACCTTGGACTCATTTCCAAATTCAAAGAATAATTGAGGTTAACACAATGCCTGCATGCTCCGAACATCTTTCTCAGATCCTCTTACATCTTGAATATAAGAATGAAAGGATTGGTACTCAGCCAATAGGTGTAGCCACTACCAACCATAATGTTGTTAACGTAGAATCACTCAAAATTGAGAGAGTTCTCAAAGTGTGACCTAATAAATTTAGAAAGTAAATATATTTTCATTGCAAAATGTTTAGCTCAACGTCATTAACCTCTAAAGTCCCAAGCCTTTTTTTCATCCAAAATCGCTCAAAACTATCATTTTCTACTGCATAGAAGCAGCAAAGAAAAATTAAAAATTGTTGTTTTTGCATATTTAACCACAGAATCTTGCACTAGACTAGGATGAAAATGTATGGAAGAAACTTCGGAAACTTTGGAAGAAAGCACCCCGTAGATTGCAAGATATTTCTGTTTGCAGCAAAGAAAACGTATTTTTTTTTAAAACCTTGTGTGACTAGGTTAAGAGACTTTGAATCTTCTTAGCATAATTTTTGCACTACAAATTTTGAATTACAACTTTTTTATGTTGAAGAATTGAGTTGAAAGTTTAGGGACTTTTTATTCTAAAAACAACTTGCTTTTCATTCTTTAAAAAAATTGTTAAGTAAAGTAAGGTGCGAGATTGAAGGGTAAGCTTAAAAGCAGTGTTGACCACCCACCTATTTTGAGAGATTGAAGAGTAAGCTGTTTTTAAGCTTATTTGGGCGGTCAACACTGCTGTTATGATCAGATAGAGAGGCCTGTCAAGTTAAAAATCGCCAAAGAGTTGAGATAAAGCACTCACGATATTAGTCGCATTCGTTTCAGAAACAAACCCCTCACAATCAAGCATTAAAGCGTCTCCTGCACCAGCCAAATTGCCTTCAACCTGGATCACAAACCTCAAAAAAATGTCCATATGAACAACAATGACAAACTTTCAACCAAGCATTGCACAAAGTGAGGCATTTTCCAAACCACAATTTGTATTCTTTAATCACGGTGAACTGACCTTAGCCAATATGTTGTTGATGAGATTGTTGTGATGGATTTTAGAATCCAAGCTCTGCAAGCAGACAAGCCCTTTGCATTAATTCAATCCATTAAAGAAGAGGATATTAAAGCTGTTAGGAACCTGATTTAGGTGCGCGTAACACTTGGGGTCAAGCCAAGAAAAACAGAAAATTCTGAGCTCTTTCGCTGGTCAAGCTCGGACCATTTCTAAACTTTTGTCTCATGAGAGAGTTCAGAGTTTTATCTTTTCTTGGCTTGGTCCCCAGTGTAAAAGCCCCTTAATACTATACTTTGATTAGCCTTCAATTAGCAAGTGATGTACTCATGATTTGGCTGAACGTCTATGGCCACTGATTTTTTTAGGAAAATGAGGTTGTCTACTGTCCTCCGGTCTACAACCTCCAAGTGTTGTAATGAAAGAAATTATCATACATTTCACGATAAATCTTTGATCTACAGAGAGTTTGTCTCTTGGTAGTACCGAAAGTGATCTCTCAATGAAAGGGCACTCCTACATTGATTAAAAAGCCTAAATGACGCAAATAGTATCCTCCGACTTAAAAATAAGAGCGTGGAGGTAGCAGATTGTTGCGGTAACATTACAAATCATTTTTTAACATAAAGAAATCAGAATTGTAAGTAAAGATTTACATTGGGGGAGTTTCGACGAGTTGATGCCGTGATGAGACGTATGCCATCTGTGTTACTGTAGACAGGAGGCTTCCACTCTGCTAGTACTGCAACATCATAAAAATAGTGGTAAGACTCCAATTACAGAACTCAAATGTGATCTCCAGCTCCCAAATTGAAATGTAGAACTTTCATGTCTCTTTCTATATAATCTTCAGTAAAATTTTCACAAATTGACAGTTTTAAAATTCCATTTACAAATCTTAGAATGTGACTATTTCTATAGACACGAGACCTCAGAACATTCTTTAATTTTGAATAATTGCTTAGTCTATCAGACAATAAAGACGAGGCAATTCCAAAGCGAGCACCGAGTTTACTATGAGGAGAGAATCAAACCAATTAAAGTGCACCCATATACGTTAAAAGCCGGACTCATTCCTGAGGTTGTCTGCAGGGCCGTCACTAACACTGACTTCAGGGACAGGGATTTTGAAGAGAAATAATACAAACTTTACTTGAAGAAGAACGGAGTCAAAAAAGGTAACTTGCACATACAGCACCTATAGTCACATAAGACCGAAGCAAAAGAAACAAGCTTGCAGGAGACATATGGACTTGCACCTTTTCACCGCGAGTAAGTGTTAGTCGGATATGTGCGTTGTCATGCATATCATTTGCTATGAGAGTGGCAAAAACAGCTCGCTTCACCTGAAAATAGAATACAAAACGTAAATATATTGGTGCGTTTTAGAGTCCACCAAACAGGCACAAACACAATATTATTATGCTACTAATTAATTCAAATGCCACTGTAACGAAATTAGCAACGTCAACAAAAACCTTAGGCTATTCCTTAAGGTATTGGCATACCTCACTACGACTGGGAACATTATCAAAAGCCATTGCTTTCGCGGAATCAAAAAGTCTGCACATTCCACACAGACCAATTAGATTGTGATGTCAAATGCAAGTAACTAATAGAGATTATCAAACCTCAATAATGTCTTCACTAGGGTAGGAATCTTATGGTTTCCTATATTTTAAGCATAAGAAAAAGTGAGGACTCAAATTGGTCGTTGCAATAATTTCGATTATTTTCACTAGCCTGCTCCAGGAGCAAGTCACATAATCATCATGCCTTCATCGTGGTTGTGGGCGATTCAAATTGGCTACTGCACTGAAATTCCAGAATCATTACATTCGGAAGGAGTAAATGTTAACTAAAACATACCCCTCAGCAGAAATTGGTTGTATTTCGAAAAAATTATTTTATCACAAAAAAAGAAGATTAAGAGCCCAAGGTTTTTTGATAACCCTGAATGAAATTGATTGATGGGTTGAGAATATGTACCTGTCCAGGTGATCTTCTAGCTTGAAGACCTTTCCCTTATAAATCCGAAGTCCCTCCCACACACCATCTCCCCCTTGTGTGATGGAGTCAAACACTGAGACCTGGTGCATGAAAAACAGTGTCTCATAATTGAAGCTGGAATTCTCTAGTCAAAACACTAATCAGCAGTGAGCCCAGTTACGATGTCTTTGGCTCAGTCCTTTGGAAATTAGAACTATCAAATTTGCAGTTATTTTCACTCTTGTGACATGCACCAAATCATCATGGACAACCATATGACATTCTCTTACTCTCTTTTCAATTAAATCTTCAGTTTCAAAACTTCTAAGAGCTAGCTTTGCTTACCAAACAATCCTCTTACTGGAGTTTCCAGTCCTTGAAACAGACATAATTATTCTGCCTCTGTCCTTCCACTCTTGGCAACAATTAGCCCAGCTCAATAATGGTAAGGTCTGCAGACTAACCAAAGTTTAGCCAGTTTCTGACATTTTGGTTACATTGGATCACTGACCTTGGCAGAATCCCGGGGAAGAAGTTGTCCGTTCACCCAAACAAGCAATTCTCCATTCTCTAAGCAAGGCAGTGGTGGAGGTGCAGCAATTTCTGGAATAGGAAGTAAAGCCTCCCGCTTCAAGAAGTCATAGAATGGTTGATTTTGCTCCAGTAGCTTGTACAGCTTTTTAGGGAAGGGCTGCTCCAATGCAGGTATTGTAACAATTTAATTATCATTTTGTAGTAATCAGGTTCAAGTTCACTACGTCTGTATATAACACTAATAGTACAACCTTTGCAACATTTTCAGCCACAGCTCCTTGCATTAGAAACATAGCATTCTCTTTAGCTTGTTAGATCTAGATATTAAACTCAAGAGCACTTCCGAATTCTGAATGAAAATATGTAAGGGCGAATACATGACCATCTAAATGGATGAAATCAAGGCAATGGTTCGTAACACAGTGCACAAAACATAATAGATATTCTTAACCAGTTCTAGTAATTCCCTTTACCTCTCACAATATAAGATCCTATTAGCGAGGTGGCAGCGTAAATCCCACTCAAAGAATTCCGGGAAAAATATTCCATCCTTCATAAGAGAAGGGTGAAAATCTACGGTAATAGAATGGTAAGCAGGGATGAATGTCTATAAGACACATGTGAACCCAATTTATTTTTCTCCTTAACAAAAAGGTCATCCAAATTCTGTGATTTGACCCATTTGGAGTTGAGAGAAAGCATGTCAGACCTTGTTTGCAAATGGTGGGGGAGGAGTGAATTCACTTGATTTGTGAACGCTGCTGTACCACCAGGGTGCCCATACACCATCTTCTGGTCTCGGACCTGCTTTCCACCTTCCAAGCAATATCACAAGCCCTATCCAATGTTAGATTGCTGGCAGACATAAATGTATATCTATACATTAAGACTTGCGGATTCGATTTTGTTTTGTTGGGTTATTAATCTCTGTAACTGTGGGACTATGGGGCATTTTCGGTACTGTTGGCAGGCCCTCAAGGAGGGTGTGTGCACACTTAAGATTTCACACGATTTGAACCTGCAGGACAAAAGATTTGAATTTTGGAGATTTGAAGTTTATTGTGTTAAAAAATTACAAGAAGTAAGGAAAATAGCCTTAGGAAAATAGAATTTGAGCAAGAGTTGGAGAGTCATAATTGTAACAACAAAATAGGCCATACTAAATCTCATAACTGCATAACAAAGTGCAGATATGTTCATGATAAACAGTTAAAAATGCATCTGGAACTTTAGCAATTGCGAGTTTACTCAAAATTTCAGAGGTGCATACCGCAGCATTTGTGGTTGAAATGGGATATCAAGCACAGAACACAGACTCCGAAGCATTCCCTGCTTATCAATAGATTAATCAACAATGAGTTGTAGCTTTTGAAAATGAGAAACTAGATCACAATCTTACAAAAATCATTGCTCTAAAGAGACAACGACAAAGATAAAAGTAAACTTCCCTAGAACCAAAAATTCAACTAATTAAAGAAGTGCACTACTGTTTACAAAGCCCAAATATCTACCAAAAGCAGATATACTATAAAAGAGATGGATAGTAGAATACCTCAGGGTTGCGTCTTAAGTCTGTAGCATCAATTATAGGCGGCGTTTGACCCAGGGAACGAAGTTCCATGTAGAGCGCTGCTAGATGCACCATCTCTAACTCTGGGACCTCCTCTTGAAGCACCTTGTCAAAAGAGGGCTGTAGAACAGAACTCCAAAAAAATGCAATAAATTTGCAGGAAGTCTCATATTGTCCTGTAATCTCAAACATTCTTTAGAATTTGTGAGACCTCACCCTTTATTTATTAAATTTCTACAATCAAACCCTCCTATCCGTCTCAAACTGAAAATTCTTAGACTCTACAAAACACTGTCTCCAAATAGCGTTCACTGAAGTGGGAGAGGTTATGTTTAATCGAACATCATATGTAACCTGGAGCACAGATTCAGGTCTCCCATTCTACAGAAATACATTCTACATCCGCTCTAAACCAGCTGCTCTGCGGCCCTGGCATGAGCCAATCCTCAAGAATTTTATGCAACCACTCTCACTGCATATGGGAACACCTTGTAAACCTTAAAGAAAGAGCCTACTCACCAGAAACTCCAGAGGATTACGTATAAGAAGAACGTGGCGTCCACTAAGCACATCATTTGTAAGGCCAGGAGTTCGTTGTTTCGCCATGTGCTGCCATTTAATTCAAGGTAAGTTCTCAACCATGGAAATAAAACGAATTCTTATGGTGTTTAGAAATGAACTAATCATAAACATTCTAGAGTCTAGAAAATGGTCATTTCAGTGTCATAAATGGAGCATGTATTGTCAGGATTACCTTGGCATAACGATACTTCTTCTTGCAAGGCCCGTGGATTATATCTCGCACTACCTTGTCGCCATCATTCTCCTACACCCCGTTGAAACATTTGGTGCAATGAGAAGTACTTGACTCAAAATCTTAATAAGTGTATGACTATTTGACTCATGGATCATCTACTTCCTAATTGAAAGGGATTTAGCACCCAATCTGCAAATTTATCTTCTAATAAATTTAAACATGGCCTAATTAAACAATTAGATTCCTATGTTCAATATAACACAACCCCAAAAAACTTTGATGAATTTAGGTTCTATATGACAATAGATGATAGTATGCTTTGTCAATACTAAAGTTATGTAAATCTTTAGAAGTGTATGATTTTTTTACAATTAAATGGTTCACTGATTAGGAATTGAATGGAAACTCATAAACCAATCTACAAAGTTTTTTTCTAATGTACTCTGTAATAATTATGTTCCCACAAATAGCACTAGACTATTAAGGCAACAAGAAACAATCGAAAATAGATAAGTCTCCTTGACATTCAAAGACATTCAAACTACTTCACAAATTGCGGAACAAGGTTGAAACATTTAACTATAATTGGTTAGAAAAAAAAGGAGAAAAACTATAGTCCTGAGACCGATGTGAATGAAGAATCTGTTGGAGGTAGTTCTACTAACCAAGCCACATGAAGGTAGATTGCAATTGCTACTATTGGCTTTAGTGAGGCTTACCATTTGGTCAAGCACCTCTTGTTGCGAAGGATGACACACATTTGGTTTAAGGCACAAATAGTGTGCATAAAGTGGTTCATCCAAGACCTCAGTATCATCTCGCTGCACTTATAAAAAAAACAGCACAACATGAGTCATCCAATAATTGTCACTTCATGCTATCTATGTAACATGCCATAGAGATTCTTGCATAGCATTTTAGAATAAAGTCTTATTCATCCTTAGAGTAATGGAATCTTTTTAGGCATAGGAATTTTTATAATTTCCATAAAGATGCGTTCTAATTTCAATCAGTTCTCCTCCATTTTCTCTCAGCTATGGATTCTTCCACTCTAGTTTTCTCTCCATCGTTCTAATAGCTCCGCGTAAGCATACCCCAAATTTCCTCCAACTAGTTCAAGAAGACTACATATGTGTGGGAAAATGGGAGTATAGAGAACCCTAATCTATGTTTAAAAACTGAGGCTACCCAATTCAGACTCCAAGATCGGAGGGTGATCTAATGCAAGATGAATCAGGAGCTGTTAGTGATCCAAATGGTGCAAGTTCTGATGGAGGAGGGAATTACTGGAGTCCCTGATCCAATTCAAGGACTGCCAACTTTGACCAGCAAGATGCACTCTCATCTGCGCTACAGACTGCACTCTCAGGCCGATACATATGTACCAAGCCTGATGTATCATCATTTAACTCAACTGGGGCACACCTAGGGTTTGATCATCCGCATCGTTTGTCCCACGATCATTCCTACTCCTCTGTCCTTTTACACAGAATAGATTTGGAATCGATTGATTTCTCGAAAGAAAGAATCTGAAAACAAACGGATACTTATCCGACATGATGGAAGATAAAGGTATGAATCTCCATCCACCCAACAACATTGAATTGCGTCCGAAGCTTCTCAAGGGCAGCACGTACCTGCGCAAAGGAGTACATGAGGCTGGTGCTACACGATCGAGGGCCAGACCAAACATTGATGACCTCCACGGAAGAAGCCTCGCCCGTTCCATCGCCATCAACCTTCATCTCCGACTCTACGATACAAATCACACTACACTCCAACTCCAAAATCACGCTTCCAAAAGCCTAAACGAAATCAATTCCACAGCAAATCCCAGCAAGCACTAGGCACAAATCACTTCCCCCTTTCCAGAGCCAAAGCCAGAGCCGGAGCCCAGCTCTAACTTCAATAGTGCAAATCACTTCTTCTCTTCCCCAAGCCCAATCAAATCCCGTGCTGCAAATTTTGAACTTCCAGTACTACCTTCGTTCCAACCAAGTCTCTCCTTCCGAAGCCCAAACCAATACCACTGCATATCCCAGTACCAACGTGCCGTGGTTCAAAGCACTGCCCCAGTGCTTAAAGCCCAATCGAAACTGCCAATACAAATCCCAGCACTAAGTTACCTTCGTTCCAAGTTCAAAACTTAACTGTAGTACTCCCTCCCCCAAAGCCCAATCAAATCCCGCGCTGCCAAATCCAGCACATAGGCATCTGTTCCAATCAATCCCTTGCCTCCTTCCCAGCAGGCACGCCCCAGACAGGAGCCAAGAATGCAATCGGAACACACCCCAATTCCCCAAGGGCCAAGGGTCAACATCAGCAAACTTAAGTTAAGGTAGCGGCTGTCCTACCGCATCAAGTCGCTATTAATAACCACTACTCCGTACTATAATGGTTCCGAGAAGTCTTCCAGCAGCTTTGCCCCACATTCGGGGGCACAGTGAGCTTCACTGATTTACTGCGCAAGTGTGCATCCCTGTGCTTCTCGACGTCGTGGCCATGTGCAATGAGAAGGAAAGAGCTGGAACTCTGCCAGTTAATTATCTTCCCACTTTCACCCTGGCCCCACATCTGAGGATCTCAGAGCTGGCAAGTATTTTACTTCCGCGCGGCACGCGACCGACCGATTTAATATAAATGAACTTATCATACTTGGCATTGCTGGTAATTGACAGTCTACAAAACACTGTCCGTGGAATCTTTTCTATGGGTTCTCTGGGAAAGAAGAACTGACGAACAATCCATCGGAACACACGAGACCCACGGCGTGGCGAACGTGATCGCCAGCGCCAGCGATGCTACAGGGATGCTCGTGTCTTCTGCTGCACAGGACTTTGACGTCAGGACTTGGGAGTGACGGAGCTTCTTTGGAAAAATGAGGGTTTAGGGGGTACCTTCTTAAGGGAGGAGGCTCTTTAAGCGACCATTTAAGAGCTGATTGCCTTTTCGGGGAAGCTAACCTCTTTAAAACAATTTTCAGTAAATTTTCGTAGGAAGAAAAATGGAATTGGCATCTTTTTCAAGTCATTTCATATTTTTTGGAGCTTTGTGAAATTAATTATGAATTTTTGAAGTTGAAACACTATGGTCATAAAAAGCAACCACCTTCTCAAATGTGCAAATTTGGTACATTGAAGAAAGCAAAATGTACCTCTATGTCATGTTCACTTTTAATGCCCAGTCAGAGTTTGAGCCTCCTACCTTAAGGACAAAATCCATTGTCAACCAGTCAAACATCATGTGTAAGTTGAAGTAAGCCTATTAGATTTTGTTCAAATATTAATTCTATATTTTTATTACTTAAAACTATGAATTGTGTATCATTATAAGAAAATTCAATTTGTTTCATGAAAAATTATAATTGTTATCATTTTTGTTGAAAACATTGAAAATAAATAAGTAAATATAGAAAAAACAATCCGAATTATTTGAAATTTTCTCAAGAGATATAAGTAGCAATGGAGATTAGTTTGAAAAATTTTCAATTGGTTATTTTATTTTCTTACACCTAAAAAAGCCATAGCAAAGACTCTGAAGAAAATTTTGACTATCAAACCAAATTTATCCTTTTCTTTAATTATTGTACAAATTTTTTATATTTTTTACTAGTGTAAAAATTTATTCTCTATTCTTTTTTTTTTCGTCAAAAAAATTGATGAAAAATCAAATTATTGTAATTTTTTTATAGTTAAAGATAAAAATAAAATTATAACAAGGATAATATATCTTAGAATAATCTGGAATTTTTACTATAACTAAAGGTTAGAATGAAAAAACTAATTTTTTCATTTAACTAGAAAATCCCTTTTAAAAGGAAAAAATTATAATGAAAAACACAACATACTATATTATTTAGATCCTAACATGTGGAGCTTGCAATTGCAATATTTCTTTCAATTTTTGGATTTTTTCAAAATTTCAAGATGAAATAGGAAGAGATCTTATGAAACTTCATTTTCTTAGCTTAAATAAAAAATAAAAAATGGTTGTATTGAAAGTTACAATTAAGGTTGACTTTTGGGATGCACGGACCTTTAGAAGTTAATCCCTAATTTACTTCAATGTTTGGAGCCCCACAAAATACTTCAACCCAAAGCAAGGCTAAAATCTTCATCTATATTTATTCCTTAAAAAATCCAATTGTACAATCCTTGTTCATATACATCCTCCTAAAGTTCTTAGTGAAAATCTCCAATGATTGCAAATTCAATGTTCCTAAACTTCCTAAAGTATTTTTTTCTAGCCCTTTCCAAAGGTGAATTTTGGTCTTTCAACATTCTTAGAAAATAGAACATATGACCTATAACTTGTGCATCTTAGTCAATGAGTTAGAAAATGGGTTAAGAATACATGGAAAATAATTTACACAGAAATACTTTTGTATTCTTTTTTTAAAATTCCCAAGAGAAAGTTAGGAAGGTGATATTGGATGAAAGAAAAACCTAAATCACTAATAACTTTTACAAAAGATTGATAATTATCAATTTGAATGGTGAGAATGTTCTAGTAAAAAATAAATATTCTTTCTTTTGTTTTTATTTGGAAATTATGAGTGCAGAAAACAACTTCATCTTTTTTTACTTTCATTATGCACAAAATCAAACTCCTCATAATTTTCATCTCATTATTTGGAATTGAATGTTAAAATGTTTTTGGGTGGGTGTCAATCTATGAAAATAAAATTCATTAATTAATGTTTTTGGAGTATATTTTTAGTTGTCCAATACTTTGATTTGACATCAAAATCAGAAAAAAAAAAAAAAAAAAATATATATATATATATATATATATATATATATATAACTTTTGCAATATTTATTGGAATGACATGAACAAAACTTCACTTGTAAATTAAAATGATTAGCATCTATCTTAGAAATTTCATACCAAAGTTTCAAAGTATGAAGTCAGTAGAGGCTACTTGAGTTTTCAAAAATCCCAAAGTGGTTTCCTTAGTCAATTAGGAGTTAACCCACAAAGACAAAGTCTATAATCATATAGTCAAACTTCAAGGTTTGTCCTTTTCTCTTTATCTTCATTTTTCTACTATTGATTAGTGATTTTTTTGCATAGATGAAATATCATGTCTAATATATGCATAAAATTTCAAATTTTTTTGTCAATAATTTAAATTACCAAGAATTTTGAAGATAAGTGAAAAAAATTATATCAAATATCAAATATGGTTAAAAGAATGAAAAACTTCATCATTGAACTAAAGTATTGTATTTGATATTATTGTATAAAGGAAGTTTTTGTATCATTCTATATTTAGAAATGTGGTTATAGATCCTCAATTTCAAACCTCCATAATTAAACACTTATTTATAGAAATTTTTTAAAATTTCCAAATGGAATTAATAGAAACTCCACTTTAGAAGCTTCATCTTGATAGATTTGCTCAAAAGTACTGAAAAGAAATCATTTTGAATGTCAAATCCAAGATTTAAGGGAAAAAAGCTCAAAGTATTCAAATACACTTGTATACCAATTTTTTGATAAACTACCTTGCATAAAATTAAATGAAAAACTAATATAACTTGAACTTAAATCAATGAGGATTTGCAAAGGGGGTTATAATCCTCTATTTGGGAAGAAGACAACCCTACTTGATTACATTACATACAATCATTCCTTGTCGTCATTCCCCAAAAAAGACAAGTTGATTTAATCCCTAAAAACTATAAGGCCACCAAGTAGCTTTTGCAATACAATTTTTTTGCACCCCTTATCCTTTAGAGGTTAAAGTTCAAATGCAAATCACAAATTAAAAACAAACTAAGGACCAAAGAAAAGATGACTTTCAAGACTTTTAGAATAATTCTATTGCTTTTTGGTTTCTAAGAGCATTTTTCTTTTCTATCTTCTTTAAGGAAGTCCAATGTGGGAATTCTAGGGGACCTTGATGCATAAAACCTCATAGTCATAAATTTTATCTATTTAATTGATCTTGAAGTCTACATTGTTAGATTTAGAAAAGAAATAAAGTTGTCTTTCATTGTACTCTCTCTTGAATTTTCTCCAAGACCATCCATTGTTGTTTTACTCTGTATTCATTACACTAGGTTCAAATTCCTTCTAATTTGCATTGTATCTTATTATTTAATGAAACAATGTCATAGTTGTTGTTTTTAGCTTGTCATCATCTTTAATTGATTATCTAAGGTAAAAATAGGTCATGTCCCTTTTGTATCATACTCAATATTTCAAATGCTCTTCTAATTATAAATAACTATTGACTCCCGAAGAGAAGATTCTTTTTTTAGTTTAGGTGCTTGGCAAAAAATCCAATGTTTTATAGAAATGCCTAGGGTCTCACCAACATGTACAGTGGGGTACCAATCAAAATGTCGTTTTCGAATTCGTAGTGAGAAAAATTTAGGTATTGCCAACTTTGAAAGCCTCCCGAGAGCTCAAAAATTGGTATTTTACCACGAAATTTTTACCAAAGCATTATCTTTAAGTTAATTATATGCACGAAAAATTTTAAGGCCAAAAGATTCACCGAAAAAAGTTATTTAAAATCTACCAACATTGGTAGTTGTGGAAATTTTTTCACTGCTGCCAACTTAGATAGCCTCCCAAAGATTGAATTATTTTTTTTTTGCCATAAAATTCACGGAAAAAAACCCTCTTTATGTTAATAACATATGATAAAAATTTCAAGGCCAAAAGATTAATACAAAAAAAGATATTAACAATCTACCAACATGTGTTGTTTTGAGAAACAATTGTGAAAACTGTTTCACTACTTCAACTTTGACACCCTCCCAAGGGCTCAAAAATTGCTTATTTACTATGAAATTTTTTCCTCAAAGTGATTTCTATGTTAATAACATTTTTGACAAGTTTCAAAGCGAAAAAAGTTATACAAAAAAAAAATTCAAAATCTACCAACATGTGTAGTTATGAAAAACCATTTCACTACTTCCAACTTTGACACCCTCCTAAGGGCTGCAATTTTACTTATTTACCATGAATTTTTTTGCACAAGATCCCCTCTATGCTAATAACATGTGTGCCAAATTTGAAGGTCAAAATATTTATACAAAAAAAGAAATCCACAATCTACCAACATGTGTAGTTGTGGTAAACAATGGGGGAAACCATTTCATTGCTACCAACTTTGGCACCCTCCCAATGGTTGAGAAATTGTGTATTTACCATGAAATTTTTGGCACAACATGCTCTTTATGATAACAACATTCATGCCAAATTTCAAGGTCAAAAAATTTATACAAAAAAATATATTTACAATCCATCAACGTGTATGTCCTCCATTTGCCTCAATCATTGCTTGTAACCTAGAGGGCATAGAATGACATAGTTGAAGGAGCTTTGTACTGTACAACTTAGGATTGTCATGAGTGAACATCAATTGGATATCTCAAATGAGCCACAACCTTCAAAAAATCCTTGTAGGAATATCCCGTACTCATGCAACAATGATTACAACCATACAAAAGTAAATCCATATTAAAAGTAAAAATACACAAAAATAAAAATAAAAGGATTATTTCTGAAATTGATCACTATTGGTCACTAGACCTTTAGAACCTTCTTTGGAGTTTATACCCCTCCCTACTAATAAATAGAATTCTAACTCAACCCCAAGACCCAAAATTTAAACCCCCCACCCACAAGATTTATAAAGCTTTACAGAGGAGTAAAGAACGGAAAGCATATGGAGACAATATTCATTCATCCAAATGTTTGGCTCATCCATTTCCTTCTTGAGCTGAGGGATGCTCTCATACAAGCTCTTCATTGTCTTCATTCTTTCGACAACTTCATTTCATGTCGCCAAGTGCACTAGGACCTTCAGAGATATTAGGGTTATCATGTGCAAGAAGTAGCCCATAAAAGGACCAGTGATTTCTTGCTTTATTGACCAATGGAAATACTGTAAAAATAAATAAAATAAAATGGGATTAAATTCTACACCACCAACATCAGAGAAGAATATTGCATGTGCTGTCCAAAAATACATAAAAATCGGACAAAAGAAAGTCTCCATATGATCTATTCAAAACTGCTGAAAACAACACGAGGCCCAACGTGGATGTGAGTACCCGTAATCACAAACAGAATTTCAAGACGTGATTTGAATTACCCTCATTGATCCATGTAAAGCAAGAGTATTGATGTTTGTTCAACATCATCGTACAGCACTTCCTGCCGAAGTGAAAGAATTTCTTTCCTGCACCTGCAGTCAGAGACTAGTCCAATGTCTAAACATGCAAATTCCTCGACGCTTCTCCCCAAAGCAGTTCCGCACAGAGCGCAGCATGGCCACCACCGCTGGAACCTCGGCCAACTCCTCGTTTGCCTCCTGCACAGCAAGGTAGCCATGACAACATGGAAGAGATTATCAATGAAGCTTTGCGATATCGGTAGTGCTGCATGTAAAAGTGACAGTGAAGAAGTATTCTAAGTCGCAGGGATCACGTCTAGAACCCCTGTCGACACTTACTATCAAACTCCTTACAATCACATTTCTATGCAACTTCTTCACTGAGACATGACAGTGATAGTGAAAGTATAAAGTGAGTTTTGAACTGGGTACATCTATTTCTAGGAGTTTTAGTGAGGGGATAGAGGATGCGATACTAGAGAAGGTGATATTAAAGAGCTCTGGATGTAATCAGTACACTCGTCAGCCTCTATAGGTTACTCCACGCTGTCTTCGCTAAATTCTCACCATCTAATAGAATCATTCACACTAAGAGATCAAAGCATTTTTGAGTTTCAAACATGTACTGCTGTTGTCGAGATTGAAAACCAATTTTATTTTATCACGTGACCGTAATGTTCGATATAAGGTAATCTAATATTTGAAGGAAACCTAGAGAGACTAAAGAATGTAGAGGTAAATATGATTCACAAACCTATCTTGAACATGCACAACAGATACGTACCAAGTCAACAAGTCGATCTTCAAGACCCCCTGCGTCTGGGTCGCTGTTCATGAACAACTTCTGGTAAGTTCGTCGGATACTTTTGACCTGAGAATAACATCAGAGGTTAAGCAAAGCAAACAGAAGATTGAAGATAATCGTGAATTGAAACAACGTTCAATAGATTGCAGAAGATGCTGGTAGCTCTATAATAATAGATTGAATTTACCTCTATTTCAGAAAATCCAAGGCGCCGCATGCCTTCTAAATTCAAACCCCTTAATTCTGCACGATCTCCAGACACCATCATGTACATGGGGACATCCCTCGTGACCTGTCAGACAAGTAATCCCCACCCAAAGTCATGTATTTCAATTCTGAACAGCCTTGCAAACTTCAGTTCTCCAATTTTAATCATATAAGCAAAATTGACTTCCAAAATCTCCAGAGAATTATTTGGAATGTCGACCTAGAGGTATAAAAAAAACCTTCCATGATGTGGGCAAGCGATCAGAGGGCCCACATCTGTATTAAAAAAATGCAAGATGAGATTAAGCAACCTCCTAAGAGCATAAGCATACAAATTAACCATCTGCTGCTAAACAGACTCATATATTACAGGAACCACAAGCATTAAATCGTGAAAGAACAAGCCAAACAAGAAGAAAATTCGGAAAAACGTGAACATGATAAAGACGAGTATTTTCAAAATTGAAGGGTGGAGTACCATGGAGCCACCGGCGAGGAAAGAATATGAATCAATATGACAATGTTGATGTATTGCAACTGCCCCACCCGTATGAATATAGTCCTGATATAGAGAACATTGACTTGGTAAGGATGCCGAGTATCACTTGTGGATTCCCAGAGTGGCTATTGCCATATGCCTAGTTCTCTAAAATTGTGTCTACAAGTATGCAAGGCAAGAAGTGAAACTAGAACAAAACCACGAAGAATTGGTAGAGCATTACCCTTCATTAGAAGCTGTGTAACATATCACAAAACATAATTGAACAACTACCTGCTTTGACGAAACTATAAAAACGTAGGAAGCCCAATAAACCTAGATATCATACCGAAGAGATATATCTAATGCATTACTTCAAGTAAGGAGGTAGATATACCTCAAGTATGACATGGCCTCCAATGAGAGTACCATTAGCTAGGATATTGTGATTGCCCAGTTTACAATCATGAGCTATGTGACATGAGCCCATTATCAGATTATTATCACCTATAACCTGCCAAAAACAACAATAAAGCATTCATCTGTGAGTGGACATTAAAAACACCTTAACGGACAAAATCCAAGACTATGTTGGGTAACACAATGAGCAGAAAGATCACATACCGTACAATCATTTGGCTTTGAGGATCTGTGTATGCTAGCATACTCCCGGATATCATTATTATTACCAATGTGGAGATAACACTCGTCTCCCTCCTGCACAATATTATATACAGAAAATGATTAGGGAATTTCACAACCCTGAGTGGTACCCTCGTAGTCTTGAAATGAAGGTTCAAACTTTAAACCCTCTGGTTATCAGCATATTCAGTGTTTCAATGTTTCAGTGTTCTTCAGTAAATTGATAGGTACATACAAAACAGTCATTGTGTTACTGCCCGAATAACACTCAAATTACTTTTGAAAATACCGGTACATAATTTTTACACGCACTACATTCATACACTTTTAGCACTAAAATGACATTCATTTCATTGCTAAAATTCTTCAAGTATTAGTGTATACGAAAATGATGTAACTACAAATGTTGATTCAATGACACTGATACAATGACCGATATGATAGAAAAGAAACCACACCTTGTATTTCATGTCCTGGCACTTAACCCCAACAACGGCATGATAGCCAATAGTGTTGTGATTGCCAATAACTGTGCGTCCTGAGATGTCTGCACCAACCACTGCACCACTGATGCACAATGTCCCTCAGACACTGATCTGCCAAATGCTTGATACATGCTGCATAAAGAGTAGCCAGCTCATACACAACTTTATCATCCATTTGTCCAATTGCAATGACGAAATTAAGAAAATTGTGTGCAAGAAATCACATAACGAGATAGAGACTTACTTCATGACTTCACAACCTTCTCCAAGTTCTGTGTTTCCACATACGTGACTGCCAGCATGTAACTTGCAGCCATATCCTACTGATACACCAGGCCCCACTGTACAAAAGGCACCAATAACAACACCCTGCAAGATGAAATTGTCGGGTTTTTTGGTTACCACCATTTGGAAAGCAACTGCATCAGTTGACAACAAATGCATTGATAATTCAAGGAAACCTATTATGAAACCTTATGCTGCACTCAAGGGAACAGGAGCCAAATCCACCTAAGAAAGGTAGCTTGAAATCTTTTCTCTCAATATTTTTATAGGTATTCATGTAAGCTCTACCTCTTCATGCTCCTTGTTACTTGGACTCGTGAGCTTTTAACAAAACAAGGTAGAACAAATAAAAGTAATTTTTGCAACAATCAACGTGTAGGATTTCTTGACATCTCAAACTTGTTGCTTCAACCTATGCAATATAGCTGGCACTCAAAAGCAACAGGCCTCAAATATAATATTTGGCTTACATGCTTTATAAACGGTCAGTCGTCTTCAAAACCTAAAGCTTCAAGAGTAGGTAACATGAATCATCAGGGTTACTAAACAGTGCATAAACTTTGAAGACTAAAAACTCACCTCACCTATGAAGGCATCCGGATGAACTATCGCTGTGTCATGGATACTCCTGCTCTCCGGAAGTACACTCGTCAATGCCGCGTTCACCATGGTTGTGGATACGGTATCACCCTTCCCCCTTCTCCCAAGTGGCACAATATTTTCGGTTTGTATCTCATCCCTCTTCTCTGAAAAGTCAGGCTCTGCAGTACACAGTAAAATTCGGTAAAAATCGACCCATTTGCCAGGCCAAAACACTTTACTAGAAAATTCTGAAGAAATTCAAACAGTAAAACATACCTGCCACTGCGCTAGACTTCATTCCCCTGTTGCAAGAACGCTGTCCCTCAAGCAAACTCCTCCGGATTGCCGTCATTGTGTTCTGGGAAACAAAAACCACACCCACTGAGATTTCAAACCTTGAATTCAAAATGACAAAAGACTGTCAATAACTGCACATATCAATTCATGCATAACTCAATACAGAACTTCAAACTACCAATATGAACATATTGTAGAAAACCACCCCCAAGAACTATGACGAGGTGTTAGTTATAGGTTCCGTAACAGGATGGAATACTGGTAAGGGAATTCAAATCTCTATATGAAGGCAAGTTGTTCTGATACAAATTCGGGGATTAGAATCTCGCAAAGCCCAAAATGGAAAGAAGGAAGAGAATCCCGCAGTGGAAGTTGTGCACTAAAAAAAAGAACATATTCTAGAAAAACCCAAGCAATGTTACAATTGGCATTGATAAATGCGGCTAAATATTCTAAAATATCTCTTGGCGTTTTTCTACTGGTGAAGTATGCCTCCCTGGTTGTGTTGTGATTGTTCTGGTTTTTAATAGAGTGATCATCCCTTTTGCTTCCAAAGAAGGAAAGAGAGAAGTATGTCCAGTAGGGTAAACGGGTGAAGCGGTGGAAAGAAAAACATACAGAGAGGAGGCTCCATCTGGTGGAATTCGGCACGAACAGTGAAGATCGCTGTACCGAGGACGAAGCAGGCATGGAAGTGCACGGGACACTACCTCCCAAAAGACTTGAAAAGACTTGGGAGGCCATGGCACTGCCACTTTCAACCAGAAGCCTCTCTACAAGAAGCCAACAACACTGTGTCCCTCGTGGAGTCGGCGAATCTTCGCTAGTTGGAGTGCAATCTTGAGGCCTAATGGAGTTCTCACGGGCATCACCACCCCAGCTCTCTGTTAGCCTATTTTGCAGCTGCCGAAATTGGGAGGCCTGCAAAGGAATTGATCACGCTGCTTAAGTCCATTGTTTGACCCCGTAGAGAGTACTGCTTCGCATCGGGTCTCAGAAGCTAGTATTGTCAGAATCTGAGTCTTTTGAGAACTCTTACCAATTTCCTTGAAATACCCTACTAGGTCTTCAAAAATTTGTCTCTTCATTGAAGTGAGAAATCTCTAGCACAGCTTCCTGGATTTCTTGCATTATAGCATCCTTGAAGGTATTGAAATTGGACATGATCTCGTTACTTTCTATTCTCTGAAATACTTGTAAGATTCAAAGACCAACCAGCCTCTAACAAGCATTAAGACAGTAAGCACAACGACAAGCACAACAAAACAAGCAGCTACTCTACGAGGGGTTCTGTCCTTGAAGCACTGGCACAATTTTCGTGTAAGGTCCTACTCAAACTTCCTCACATTCACTGTACTGTAACTTTTGCCAATGCAAAGCCTTCTCCTCTAGAGCCCGACAAACGTCTATCCTGCATAACGCTCTGTACTGGTACATGTGGTTCACTTTCCATCCCTTGAGAAACCAGGGTGCGCTCTGTCAAATGCAATGCAAGCGACCAAGGAGATCAGATTTCAAGTGACCCAACTTGGTAACGCAAGAAGGCAAGCAATTCGCCTTACCGAGTGCGGCACTGGCCATCTTCTGCGGGATTCGGACAGTGTGACAAGACGAACTTCTGAGGCGCCAACCTCCTCTGCTACTAATTGTGCTGTTCTCAAAGTACAAGAGAACTGGGCTGGCCACTCTGCCCACTCCCCCACCAAAACCTAAGCCGCCATCAACAAAAATGGAACAAAACTCTGTATAAAAATCACCATACGCCACCTGCTCACATCCCTCCGCTTTCAAATTCCGATCGACCATTTTTGCAGAGGAGCACTATCAAAAATGAGAAGTCACCAAAATGAGAATTTTCCTCACAAATGCGACAAGATTGTGAAATCTGAGACGGAGTGACTGACCTTGGGCTTAAGGCGTCTCCGACTGAGGCTGTCTCCAACCACCTTCTTCGCAACCTGCATAGCTTGGCCAACATTTGCAGGTCAGACGAAGGCTACTCCAGTGGAATCGAACCTTGACACTCCACCCTGACACTTCACTTTCCTAGAGTGGCAGCGCCCCTTTCGCCACCAGATTCGCCATCTCAGACACCTGCGACACTGAGAAACTATTTCTTAAACCGCTCGAAAAAAATTACTGTCAAGACCTCTCTAAAACTCGCAGTCTTCGAGTGACGACAAACCAGTGATGAGTGGAGCTTGAAGCCCCTGTAAGTTACAGTAGTGCCGCACCACCTGGAAAGCTATCCAAAAAGGTTTTAGCGAGCCAGTAATGGACGCGAAACAGGAACGATCGAAGGTCAGACTTGGTTAGGGTCCATTTTCCGGACCCCGATTGTGTATACTCTGGGTGGGGATGGACCCCCTGCAAATCTCCAAACCCCTAAACGAGGTTTAGTGATGGGATTGTAAAACTCTTGGGGTTTTGGGAATTCGTATGGATTGTGGTTGCGAGTTTGCTGAGGTGCGCGGTATTGGTGTGAGGTTCGGGATCATGATGAACATCCGAGCATTCATGGCTCCGATTGCGCTTCCACTGGGGTCGTCGTCTTGGAGTCCTGGATTCGCAGGACTGCGAGTGAGGTCGAGATTGCAAAATGCTCGAGGATTTGGAAAAGGAACAATCACATGTGCTGCAGCTGAGAGGTTGAATTCTTCCTCGCCGGAGGCAACTGAGCCGGTGCAAATATTGTCGCTGCAGCAGTGCACGTATGGGGAGCGCAATGTGCTTTGGGTTGCGTCGGAGCTGCAGCGCCTGCTTTCCATGCAGGTGAGCTCTCGTCTTCTTGTCGGAAATTATTAGGCTATTTGTCTGAAATCACCTGCTTCCCAAATTCCCTTCCTTCTCAATGCAAGGAGGTGATCGTAGCCAAATGCAAATGGAGATTGCTGCATTATCTTTCCAAAAAATTCTCGAACCCTAACCTCACGGCCCAGAAACTCTAAATTGTATAAGAGCGTGATTTTGTTGAGCTCGCTCCACCAATTCTCGAACCCTAAACCCTAATTTGTTGAATAGCGTGATTACGTTGAGATTGTTCCACCAATTCACGGGTCAGAAACCCTAAATTGTTAGAAGAGCGTGATTCTTTCGGTCGCGGCGATGATACTCTCGCAGGTTTGGGGTTTGAAGTGGAACCGTAATCTGTACGTTGGTACGAAATCAATATCAGGTTCAACAGAGTTGTCCTGAAAGTCATTGAAAGTGAGGTGCTGCCCTTGCTTCCGTGCAGAAGTCGAGGTGAATTAATGAATGTTAACTCGAATAGGTGTTTGTCAGCCTTTTCTTGTGTTTCAATCATGAATCTGAAACAGTGTCGAATTTAAGGTTATAGCTATGAGATTTTATGGTTTTGCTGTTGGATTCATTGCTCGTCTCGATTCCTAAGCAATGCTTACGATGTCAAAAGCTTTTGCTCCTAAGTTTAGGGTCCGGGGTGCGAAGGTCGGACTGAAACCTAGATTGGGGAAGAAATGCTAATAGAGTACGTGCAGTTCTGAGTTGCTATCATCCCCAAGTACACACAGTTGGACGAGAATTTCAATACAGTTGAGAAAATGAATTGGCAATACAATTGACATTGTTTAATGTAGGTGCAAAACGAGGGTTGACACAACATCATTCATCGGAGATATTTAATACTTCGTTTAGGGTTACTGAAGTTTGAGAGATCCTTTGTTTTGCAGAGGAATCCAGGTGATGGATTAGTGCTGACAAGAGGTCAGTGGAGCTGGGACATTCAAGAACCAAGCTATTATCAGTTTAAAGGATTGATGCAGTACGATAATCTTATTGTGCCAAATTGTTCTCTTGTTGTGTTTTGGTGCAAGATCTGTGAATTCATGGCTTTTAGTTCTTTTACTCAAATGTCTCAGATCATATTCGGAAACCGATCTTTCATTGCTTAAGATGTGTGTGCATGACGTTGTGCCCGCGCAGGTTCTGCAACACTTCAAGTAAATTCGAACTTTTTGTGCCAGAAGTTTCAGCCAAACTACAACTTCTGTCGAACGCCCCCCTTGATTCCATTACCGCCTCTTTGAAGGTGCGTTTTCCTGTGATGACAATTCTTTGTACTCCCCTGCAACATTTTGAATTTTGCATGTACATAACTCCGTTACACCCAAACACCTTTATGGTCACCCAAATTGCATGTGGTCATTAAGTGGAGTTCTATAACATTGTGACAAGTCCCATTTTGACATTTGACAAAGTTCTTATTATCACATTTGCTTGGTACTTCTAGTGACATTAGGAGTGATGATGAGAGTACAAATGAGTTCTGAACTATGTGAGTCTGTTCTCTTTGGTTTAGTGAGGGAACATAAGTAATGATATTAGAGAAGGTTACATTAAAGAGCTTGGTGTAACTGCGTGTGCTATTATGTTTCAGATTTCTCCTAGACACCCCAATGAGAATCCTCCTCAACGAGAAGATGGATACTGGCGAGCATACATTACACGTGCTGGAGAGTCCACGGCTATGCAGGTTCAATCATCAATTTTTCGCCACATTATCTGCTCTAAGTTATAGAATATATTGGACTGTATCTGTTAACAGTGTTTCGAATCACACTGTTTGAGGGACTGTTAGACAGCGTCATATAGAGAAGCCTCCCCTTGGTTCTTAAGAATGGTCACAGAGATCATATGGAGGTCACATTGCAACCATAAGGAGACCTCCCATGAATCATGTGGAAGATTCTCTTTATGATGCTGTCTAAAAGTCCCTGAAAGAGTCCAATTTACTGAAAACCCTGTTTTGGGACTAAAAGTTTTTTGGCCGTAGTTTAGACGCCACATGTTTGTAGCAACTGTATGGTAGAAAAGGACTAAGAATATTACCACTGAAGACAAGTCTTGATGCTTACTTTACAGGTGGTAGTGGATTTGCAAGCCAAGGACGAAAAGGCACTTGCTGAACTTCAGGCATGACTTTCAATTGCTTTATTCTTTGGGTGAGAGAATTTGTTATCTTATCAATTTTTATTATTTTGAAGACTGAACACTTATGTTAAACTTTAAACCTCTAAGTGTTCATATGGTCAAAAGTGGTTGCCTCCATATCTGTAGGAGTTGAAACAAATCGTTGAAAAATCTCTCAGGAAGGTAATAAGTGGTTTCAATTGACACAAGAAATCATAGCCTATATTGATGAACAATAAGAATATGTTTTGTAACTATGATCGACTATCATCTTCCGAGTGAACTTTTTGTTTTCAGCTTGGGCACTCCAGGGCTGAATGCAGATTTTTGGGTATTGGTTTAAATGTGGTGGTCTTAGAACTGCTTGGGAATTGGTATTTGTAGGCAGTGCGTGTTGACGTAGACTATATATCATATGGCCCGCATGGACGGACAGCCCATAGTCAGCACATAATATTGCCGGTTCGATATTCAGTGACGCCATCAAAGAACGTCCAATGGCGGAAGTAAGTATCGTCCATTTTCATGGCATTAATGAAATTGGAAGCTCTGCAACGTGAAATGCATAATATTGGGACCAATGCTGCAGGCACCTCTTGTCTCTACCAACCTCTGTATTGGTTCTTATAACTAGTTCTTAGCTGTCTGAGCTAGTCTGAGCTATATTCCTTATAATTGAAATATTCACAGTTGTAATAACCTTGATTGAACAGGGTGAAGAACGTCGGGAGTGTTCTTCCAATCCCCACCCACATTCTCTCTCATCTCGATGATCCTTTGCAAGTTTTAAAGACGTAAGGCCTGTATCTGTTCCCTTGACATGCTTTGCTATTAATAGTTTTGAGAAATTATTCCAAATTGTGCCTTACTCTTTCCTAATTATTCCCTTCCTGCACCAAACAAGTATCGCCAAGTAGGCTAGTTGGTGCCTTCTGAACTGTTAGCTAGCTGGATTTTAACTAACCTCCTATGTATTTGCAAGGTAACTAATAGGGAATTAGAGTTTTGAATTAGCTATTTTCCCTTTTGGGGTGTGTGTGTGTGTTGGCGATGGTAGGAATTCAAACCATTGGCACCCGCACAATTTATTTTCTTGTTCAAATTCAGAGAGTTAACTAATGGAAATAAATGTAAATCCAGCGCCAGTTTGTGATCGGTAACGACCTTACTAATGTGCTAACAGACGCTACTTTGGCAGTGCGGGCTTTCAGTAACGAATTCTAGACAGCTAAAGCTAATTCCATTTGGTGCGGGCAGGGCCTTATATGGTTTACTTCTATTATGAACTATGTTGTGGCCTTTTTTTATTGATTGTAATTGCAACTGCAGTTTATTCAGACTTGAGACCCTGGTTGAGCTTGTTGATGATTTATACTCGACTGGATGTTTGCAGGTATGTGCTTCCTCATTCTAAGGATGGAGACATTATTGCGATTGGTGAAACACCCCTTGCAATCATGCAAGGTCCTGCTCAGACCTTGATACTTATGTTCTGAATATGTCACGTACTGGTGGACTAGACGAGAAATACATAGCTTTCTCCTTACTCCTTTTTTAGAGTGCCCAAACTAAAAATAAAATTCTCACTTTGGAAGCTATTATTTGATTATAGTAACTTTGAAATCCTATTTCTATTGCTTAGAAAGTGAGGGCATGATTCATCTTTCTATTGGTACCTTTTGTCACTTTTGGTCATTGGTTAACATAAATCCAAAATTATGACATTCTAGTGTTAATCTTTGGTGGTTTCAATGTTCATATCCTTTCAGGACGTTTTCGGCATCCAAAAGGAGTCCACCCAGGACTGCTAGCGAAGTTGGTGTGCCGGCTTTTCCATCCCACCTCATCTCTTGCTACAGCGTGTGGCATGCAGGTCAATTTAATCCCACAGTTTTCACAGTTATTCGTTTGGGGTCTCTTGGCTGTTTCATTCTCAAGGTACTTTTGCAGAGGACCTCAGAGTCAGCAAGGAGATTGACTTAGATTTGACAGTTTAAGAACCACGGTTTCTCTAATCCTGTGATTGTTTTGATGCTTGCAGTCGCTTATCGACATCACGGGACGGATGCGGGTTGTTTTCGCTGTCATGTTTGCTGTCGTTGCGAGGTAGGTAGGTGAAGCATTCCTACTTATGTTGGAGGATCTAGTCCTATGGAGATTGAGATAGGTGCCAACATTCTGAATGTGTCATTTGCTTTCTGTGAGGATATAAATCAGCGAGTGTAACGCTTTCTTAAAACGCTGCTGCAGATTGTTAGGTGTTCGGGGTATGTTCTACAGGCTTGCTGGACCACAGGTTAGCCTCAACACTGTTTTGTGTGTGTAACGGGATGCTGGTGCGAGTTTCACATTGTGTGAAATTCTAGCTCAAGAATATAATTAGAACGAATAATAGAAACTGGCACCACGCCACGAAGCTAGTATGTAAGGATCACCTTTTAAAGATTTACAAAGTAGAATTTTAGAACTTCGAATTTAGATTGAACGTACATCATACCCAAACCTGTATTCACACCACACCTCTTAGGTTCAGATTACATTTTCCAAGACAAATTTCGAGAACTAGACATTTCATCTATTAATCTAAGAAATCTGGCAATGCGATTGGTCAAAAGCTTGAGAGTATTTAACGTTACAGGAGAAAGGATCTGACCATCTAGCCCTGTTGGCTCCAATGAGCTATGCCTTGGCCTCAATTTTTTATTCGTCTTCCAGATTTGTCCGGAGAAGTGTGTAAACCGGCCCTTGAGTGGAGACTGAATCAGTGAACTTGAAGGTTCTAGCGATTTATCATATTTATATAGTATCGGCCACAAAAACGTTGATCGAGGCCAATACAATGTAATCTATGAGCTCTTATCTATTGTCTGGCTTGCTGTGTTTCGGATGACAAATACTGAACCATTGCCATGGGGCGGTGGACTGCAGGCTAGATTGATTGACGATGTAACTGGAACTCTACCTCCTTACGACCAGTTCATCACACTTGGACCTGTGAGTGGCCATGTTATACTGTATTTCCCCTAACCATCCCTTCCTCTTATGTTTACCACAAAGTACAAATACTTACTGGAACTTACGATGTTTCCCAGCTTCGAGTACAGGAGACCGTAGATTCCCTAAAAGCCAAAACAGGTACCTCATCTGTACTTTCCCTTTCAGAATTCTATTTCGTAGACTGGTTTAAATTGCATCTTACATATGGAAAAAAACATTATGCCTTTCTTTTCATAGAAGTAGCATACTCGAGCACTTTTGGATTGGAGTGTTGACATTAATTTCTTCTCAGCTTTAATTAGGCAACTTGGATATACATACATAGCGCATCTCTATCCATTCCAGTTGTGATACTCTGCCTAGTGTCTACTGTGCATAATTTATCAGATATCATATGCCTATCATTCAAATCTAGTAGCTGGTATCGCCGTGTTCAGGATGTGAGGTTGCTGTAGTCGACGTGAACGACTTGAAGAAAGTCCAAATACTTGCTGTGAGTTTTCCTAAGCGTTCGTCAGTTCTCGTGATCTTGAATTCGTAGTCTTCTTTATTGTATGTCTCCTAGAGTGTGAAATTGCAGATGGTCTTCAATGCAGTATAATGAAGTACCCAATCTGATAGTTTATTTCAATGTTGTCTGTCGGCACCCAGGCTTCTGATGGTGTTGATCACAAAGCTCTAGAATCAGCGCTTCTAGACAATCCTGCAGGTACGCGTAACATACTATCCGTCTCCATCGTATGATCAGAGTTGATGGTTCCTTTACTGAATTGGCTGAGTTCAAAGTTATCACACTGCTTAAGAATTTGGATGTGCCTCCAGAAAACATCAATATCAGTCTATCTTGGACTCTACATTATTCAGGCTGATGACTTTTGGATAGAGTTGGCTCGGGGTAGCACCTTCTTGCGTATGCTGCCAAGAGCAGCTTGCATCTCTAATACTTGATTTCTGTTGGATAGAACAGGGTTTTTTCTGTATATTTCAGGAACTTTTGGCTAATATCGTAAAATAATTTTCTCTATGATTCACAGGGAGGTCTCCTATGAATTACAATGATCTTACTGAAGCGTCTCTATGCATCATGTAGTCATTGTGTAGAGTCGCCTTCCTATGAGTTGTGGAGAAGATTCTCTTATAATGTCTAAACATTCCTGAAGAAGTCTAATTCTACTAAGAAAACCTGTCCATTCTATGAGTTTGTGTCGAGATTGCACTCATTTTGCGTGTCTGCGATTAGTACTCTGACCCTCGACTGTTTGCAGGCAATGCTGATGAGCAAACACCTCTTGTGCTTGTGCGAAAGTCGGTCCATTCCAACAGTACTTAATTTGCATTCAGCGGGCTCGCTAGTATGTTCTCTCCCATGACAAGATATGCACAGCAGCAATTTCCGGTCGTCACTTGTCATTGCTGGAATTGGGGGATTCTTTCATGAAAGAGGGTTGTAGAATATCTGCGCTGTTTAGAATTGAAGTAGGTGACTGAGAAGCTTACCACACTAGAGGAAAGGCAATGAAGTGGAAGCCATCAGATCAAGTGGCTACCAACTAGAGGAATGGCAAGGAAGTTCAGCAATGCTCTTGGCATTTTTTTCATTTGAGCATGCTTCTGACATCTTATGTGGCACAAAAAAGACGACATAACAATGAAAGAAATTGTTCTTCCAAGCACTATTGCTTGAGGTTTGTGAAATGTGCAGACTTTTATGAAATGGGGAGAATGGAGTACTTCTATTTATTTTTCACGGCATTTGGATTGAGCGTGGCGGGAGTGTGGTCATGGCCGCCCTAAATTTATTAAGAACAGAATTAGGTTCCTGAGGTGCGACATCATGGCTTCCGAAGAGAACCGATCCCTAGAGTTATTGTATTGAGTCCAAAATGCAAATGCGTTCCTGAACTCCTGATCCATCATTGATAATTTAATGAAATATCAGCAGTTGTGTCCAAGGCCAGCTCTTGTTATTCAAATGATTGATAATCTCTGTAGAGTTAAGTTTCTTCGAGAGATGTGTATCTTTCCAAGTGTTCCAACGTTCTACAGTTTAAATAAGGACCCTGTTTTGAGGTTGTGCGATTGTGCCCTCCTCGCATGGCTTAATGGCAAAGCTAGCAAGCCTAGATGCACGTAGAAAGTACACATGTAGAAAAGGTCATCTCCTAGAGGGTGTTGCTTCAGGATGATGGTGAGCACAGCTGATCTTGGGTTCACGGTTATCATGCATTTTAAAACTGATCCCTCATTTGCAATCAGAATACTCTTTTGGAAACTCAAATTTGGAAATACTGAGCATTATGGGGGAAAAAAACTCCTGGAAATGAAAAAAACAAAGGTCTAGCATAGGAATTTCAGTCAGGAAGCACAAATGTCAGTCCCCTAATGCATGAGTGGATTGAGGACACTTCGTTCTGCCTCTTCCACTTTGCCGTCATCTTCTTCCACTTTGCCAGCATGTTCTTCCACTTTGCCATCATCGTCTTCAGGCACGCCCAAATGTCTGAAACGCACATTGATACTGTCGGTCGCTACAATGCCCTTCCTTCCCACATCAGTGTCTTGCCCTGCCACACTATCTGTAATAGATGGCCGGCTCACATGCTCCATGGCTTCATATGTGTGTCCGCGCGCAATGCCTATCGTCGCACCCACGAACACCAGTGTCTCTAATGATCTTTCGCTATTTGCCAGCAGGTCTTCATCCAGTGCAATAGCTTTCTGCACATAAAAAGGGAACAAGTAACTTTGTTTCAGAACATGGAAATAATAACTGATGATTCTACAAAGCACCCGGCCCTTTCCCACAAAGGAGATTAAAATTGTCATTCACACGCTTGATGATATCACACAATATAATCTCATTACTTTCTGTTGCTCTGAAATTTTACCTGCTACGCCCAGACTCTTTAACCCTTACAGATCTCAGAGGGCCTTCTTAAACCACATATTTTCGCTTATACATCTCTATCTTGTATTTTGATACTACCGTATTACCGTATATCATGTACAAAATTTCATACCAGGGAATACAGTGCGCATGAATGCAAAGTTATATTTGAATACATAATGGGGAGTTGCACGACTATGGAAGGTGTATATACAAATGGGTGTTAATAAGGGTTAACCTCTTCCACGGTGTCTAAATCCTGAGATGTTCGGTTATGAAGATGAGACATAAATTGGTTTCAAAACATGCAGTTCAGTAGACACAAAGGCATTATGACTGGGACAAACCTTCTGAAAAACAGCAATGACTGAGCTTCCTCCAAAAGAGAAGTAGCCCACCTGCAAAAAAAGGTGAATAGGTTCAGCAGAGAAGCAATATCTTCATGAATATCTGGTAAGGACGAGTCAACTGCCAAAAAAGCTATGGAAATCTATTCTAGAAGGGAGCATTAAGCCATCAAAAACTTGCAATTCTTCTCTGGATATGCTTAGAATGGAAATAAATGGCTTGCTTGCAGTACCTCTTCACCCTTCTTGACATGATCCCCTTCATTCTTAGTAAACGTTATAGTGCCCACCATTGTAGCACCAATAGACACAAATGCCACCTATATTCATTCTCCACACTATGAGCATGACGTAGATTCAAGATAAAAGACCTTGAAAGTCAGATGGTTGAGGTCTAGATTCCCGGCAACACTGACATGAAACAGGCAATTGAAAATCACACAATGTAAGTAGATCTGGGTATATTGTACCTTGCCAAAATCCTTCGTCTCAATGATGCAAATCCTCCGTTTGTTTTCAGTAAACACGTTGCAATATTTACTATTAACAGCTATGGGATTAACCTGCAATTTACAACAACAAATCAGAACCACCTGGCTTCATTTTCTTAAGCATGAGAACGATGATCAATCTGCCAAGTCTACAAGATCAATACTAACAAAATGAGTTCTCTTAGTGAATAGTTTCTGGAAGCAAAAGTAGACACTTGCACTCAAGGGATATAAGCAGGGTTTTCAGTGAATTATACTGTTCTAGACAACATCAGTAAGAGAACTCTATTCAGAACTCTATTCTAGTGAAAACTCTATTCATAGCATTCCACAGTGGCTCTGTCAGCACATGCATGATGATGATAGACGATAAATGAAGCATAGCCAGATATATGCAATTTGAAGCGCATGCAACAGTGCAACAAATTACCGTGTACAGATGTCCGGCTATGTCCTCCACTTTCGAAATCTTCCCAGTGACTGGGGAATGAAAACGGTGATAGTCCTGGAAGGCGTCGTTTTTGTGTAAGATAGCAATCTCTGAAAGCTAACTCATATTCTAGAGGTCAGTAATTCACCAACAGCACAGGGAAATCTGCTTCCATATTATTACAACAATGCAAGGAGATGTAAGCTTCTACTTAAAACTTAGGCCAGAATGGTTCATTCTAAAGGAGAAAAGATTCAAACCTGCGGTGCTAGGCGAAAAATAACAAGACTACCATCCTTGAAGCCATCGTAGAACTTTTCAGTAAGAAGACCGGCTAAAGAAAACTTGCGGCCCTGCAATAACATTTAATTAGGTTCAACTTCTTACAATAATGCAACTCAAAGAGAGGTTAAAAAATATCAAATCCATATCAGAAATCAAAGCACAGTACCACTGATTCCTCCATACCTACACACATCACTGTTTCACGTGTTTCACCATTATACAGTATTTCTGTCAAGTGAAAAAGAAACACGATTCAATATCTTGACACTCTGAATAATTAGCAATTTACAATACTAGACTGTGTCAAGTGTACCTTGATCCAGAATCGGGTGGAATCATCAGCACTGTTAAAGGCCATCAGTCGACAATCAGCAGCAGACACCGCCACTGCACCGTTATCCTCGTAGGCAATAGGGCGCACTCCAGGCTTCAACTCCCGAATGAAGAACTGATTGAACGTCTGCATTAAATGCAACTGGCTGAAATAAGTCTCCAAGACTACCAGTTTCAAGTTAGACCCAGCGACATTACAATGCCATGTCTTTGCAAATATTACAATTAGAGAAACAATGCTCACATTCGATCATACCCTCTGAAGCAACTGCAAGGCCAAGACCAAGACAATCAAAGATATACCTAAAATTTCATGAACGGCACAGAATTCTATTATCCTATTGGGGGGTGGGGTGGGGGAGTGGGGGGGTGATATTTAACCTGATAATGCTCGATAGGCTCCTTGAACTCGTCAATGTTTATTCGATCCTGCTCAGCAGAATAATGCCAGATGAAAAAACTAAGGAAGAGCAGAGCATTCCTAAACTACTGTCAAAGAACACTCAATCCTTAATAGAATACAGGATAAAACTTGGTAACGGCCTTGGCTCGTTGCTTGCCTTGAAAAATTCAATAAACTTTGGAATATCCTCCTTCGATTCAGCAGTTGACATTCGTATACCTTGCTTCACTGATATGCTTTGGAGCAAATTCTTGGTGCCTAAAGCCAAAAACATAAAATTCAACAAGAAGTACATTGCCAATATCAAGTTTCTACAGGATCAAACTCTCAATGTAGAGTGTTACAAATAATCAGTTCTATTTTAAGTTTTAGATTGCATGAAGATTTCTCAAACCAATATTTGTAAGATAACTCAAACCTCACAATCTTACAAATAAGCATAAAAAATCTTAAATTTACAAATGTTCTTAAAATATCTCAACTCTTTATCTTGAAAATTTGGGTAGGTGTGAAGATCTAACCAATATCAAGTAGGGACAGGCCCATCTTGGACTGATATATAGCCCGCAAAGAAAGGACGATCCTGTTATCAATCAGTTCTTCTACTAGTCGTTTCGACTTGCGATCAAATACCTGACATATCCAAACACAGCTCTTCCTTCATACATTTGGGAATTACAAACCATGACCAACAGTCAACGGGCACAAAATGGAAGAAGAGTGACAGGTGCAGATCTAATGCTCAAGATATCACAAATCTTAAATGTCAAGCTTGCCACGGACAACTAAGTAGTCGAAAGCGTCCCATGTACAAAAACAAGAGCCTTCACAGGAGTAATTAAAAATGGAAAAAAAGTTGATGGATTTATTAGCTTTAAAAGTAAGATTAACTTAACAGGGAACTAGAAATTCTGCACAAAACTGTCCTCATGATCACAATCAGGCAAAAAGACTGTCATCCAGTATATACTGATGATACCACGCGATAGTACCCGAGAACAACCCAAATTATTTACTGCATGGACTCTGAAGAAGGTGCAAGTGAAAGTGGAAAAAAATTTGAGAGTATTGATCACGTAAAAAGGAAACAGCAATTCACAAAGTCTAAACCTCACAAAGAGAGTCAATTGGAACCCGGCCTACCAGAATGTGTCCAGCGTTTGCACGGCCTACGTCATAGCTTTGGAAGCTGGCCCACTCACTCATTTTGAACATCCACCTGCAACAATAGCAAAGCAACTGGATTTGAAGAAATCGGTTGAATTTACAAGAAATAGCTCAAGCTCAAGCTCGTGGGAAATACAAAAAACTAAAATGTGTAGCCTTCTTTCGCCAACCAAAACATGAAACATAGAACTCAGTTCAATAGTTGGGCTCTGGATTCCTGGTTGTTAGTGTCACGGCACAAAAGAATTGGATGTTGTACCCATGAGAAGCTTGTTTTTCTGTCAAGAAGCCACCAGTCATAATTTGATTGCCGGTGCCTTCATCAAAACACAGGCTCATGTGGATAATATCATTTAGCAGATCGACATTTCTCAGTTTCTCCCCACAAACAGGACAAACCTTCACTCGGAACGTTCTGCAGGATATATAAAAATAGAAGTTCCTCATCAGGGAATAGTCGGCTCAGTCGCAGAACAGTCAGATTAGCCCTAAGCTTGCATTGACTTGCTGTTGATGAGCAAACTAAACAATCATCGGCAGCATAGTGAAAATGGCTCTCAGATATGATACACATGTGATTCTAGTTCTGTAAAAAGTAAAAATGAGGACAGGATTGTCAATAAATTAGACTGTTTCGAGAACTGTTAGACAACATTGTAAAGAGTCTTCCCCATATGGAGACCTACTTACGTATCATGGGGAGCTCTTTATGTGATCACTGTGATCATAAGGAAACCTCTCCATCAATCGTGGAGAAGATCTTTTCTGTAATGTTGTCAAAAGTTTTTGAAACAGGCTAAGTTACTAAAAATCTTCACACTACAACGTGTCAAAGACTATCATGTAACACGACCACGTAGAAATGAAAAGTATCTTAGCATCACCTCACAGCATTCTGGGTTACAAGCGTAGCCAGCTCGTCAGCATTCACTTTTCCATCTTTGTTTAAGTCAGCATGCTTGTAAAGCTCGTCCAGCTGCATACATTTAGGGGCAGAATAGAAAGCAAGCTCCATATTCTTCCAACACATGAGCACATGCTAGCGACATCTATGGACATGCAAAAGATGAGCAAAGATCACAGTAGACCTTGTAAAAAGATCAAGAGAATTATACAGCTGCCACCTTCATAAACTGAGGACGTTGGTTGAGCTTAAATTGTTTCATACCCTTCCCCTACGCGCATAGAGGAAAGTGCCATGGTCCAAAAATCTCGGAATCAAATTTCATACCATCTAAATTTTGCTTTGGTGCTCGGGAGTTTAATGGAGTGTTCAGCAAGATGAAGATATCATACCTGAGAATCTGACAAAGCATTTCCAAAAGCCTTGATGAGAGTTCGAAATTCTTTGTAGGATAACTCTCCATTTGCATCATAATCCTATTGAGAACAATATAACAACACGTGTGAATGTCAGCACAAGATATAGGACTTGATGAACAACATAAGAGCCATTAAAACGGTACAGTGGACATGTACCAGGGAACATACAATGAAAATGATCATGAAATCACTACTATTGAGGGAGGCCAACACCGACGTATAGTGCTCATGATACCGGAACTACTTGTTAACAGAACACAGAAGGCTCTCTAAAACCATGAGCGATAAGGAAGTGAACAGAAGCAATACCACTATGGATAGAAGCCGTCGAGCAAAGCGCATTTCTGTTTCAGCTCTTGTCTGAAATATCAGGAAGAAATGTTGTCCAAGTCAGAAAGCACTCAAAAACTTGCCAAAAAGTAAAACTAACAGCAAGCATTCCAGAATTGAATTTGATATCTCCTCTGGCAGGTGCAAAATGACTGTCCAGAAAGTCCTGATAACATGATAGTATGAGAAGAACAAGACAAGTTTTAATTGAAATAAATTACCTCTGCAGTGTAACCCAATGTGATATTTCCAACGACTTTGGAAGGCGATATTGGATCGAATAAGTCATGAACCTCATCCTTATGCTCTATATCCTGTAAAGATTCAATTAATTGAATCATAAGCATCGCTGCTCCCAAGAAATCACCCAACGTGCAACCTCGGACAGCTATCCCTAACTATGGCTGTGCTAAGAAACTCAAGTCAAATGCTGATATTGTCAAGTTAATGTTGAATTAATGTTAACTTAATAGATGCCAATGCAATATCAAGTTAACGCCAATGATACTAACATCAAACTAACATTTAACCAACACTATTTGCGTTTCACAAGCATTGACTCAACATTAACTCAATATCAGGACTACATGAATTTAATGCCTATGAACTTGACATAATTTAGAACTTTTTCAATCTAATAAGGGCGGTGTTCTGTGATGACACACGAGTTCTGAGACCTAAATGTAAATGCGACATTTAGACTTGCATCATTCCTCTAAAGTCACAAACATTGAACCATCAACCACATGCCGAAATCTTCAAGCACTCAAGGCGTGCAGCACAAATAGAAACTTTTACTACGCAAAGTTCAGATATTATTGACTGCAAACAGGTCACAAAACAATACAAATATTCAAAGATTTCTCAACTTACAGATGAAAAAATGTCTGAAAGATCGATCTCACAATATCCAATAAGGTTACTCTTGCTGGTTCGATTAGTCTGCACATCAAAATAACAAGTTATATATCTTGGTATTCTAGATGCAAATTGTGTCACAATTTCCCCCATCACAATCTTTGTAACGTTTTCATCCCCATAGTTTATCATTCACCCGTTCTGTAGTCTGCTATGTTAACCCTTGAAGGACGCAAGTTTTCAAAATACACTGCAAAAATCAGCCCGAGGGGCACGGTGTGACCTTCAAGGGTTAAATGCGATCTGCATCATGATTTCATCCATCACGGTTTTTGTCAAGATTTCATTCGCATAACTTTTCATTCATCAGTTCTTGCTAAACCCTAATGACATCTAGACAACTTCTCAATGAAACGCTGCAGCTTGATGAAACCATGTCGGTGGCGTTGCATTGCAACGGACTCCGATCCGTTCTAGTACATAGTAATTGCAGGACAATATGTAGGACATGCATTTTCAAAGATTCTCGTTTTCCTCATGAAAACGAGACTCAAAGAAACTCAAATTTGTTACCTCAAAAACGGAGACTCGAACAACCCGAGGACCCTTGTCCTCCAACACCATGCTCCTCGCCTGCAGAGAATGAGGAATAAGCTCGTGCAGCAACTAACTTGTGTGCACACGAGCTAAGCAGGACAAGAAAAATCACACTTGAGTAAAATCGACAAAGTAGCACTCACCGACTTCCATTCAGGCTTGTCCGTGCTGAGGATAAAAAGGAGGTACATGCCAAGACCATCACAAAGGGGACAATGTCATGAAAGTTCAGATGAAGTCTCATATCTAAACGCGCCCCAACGTAAACCACGTTGAGTATAAAAAACAACAAAGGCAAGAAATTACAAATACAGTGCAGCCGTTACTGAACTTAACAGAGGTCACTGTTCGGAAAGTCTGTTCTCCGAGAGATACACACGCAAACCACTTATCCTTGAACTCCATCCGTGCCTGTATCATTTCTCAACACCTCACCCCATCAGTTTGAAATAAAAATCACTGCATTCCACAACAGATCCAGCAGTTCACGTAACTATCAGCTGCTCAGTGCAAAGCTCTAAGCAAGATTAAACGAAACTCTCATGTAGAGGCATAAAAGTCTCCACGGTCTTCTTGAACATCAACCCATTGATTCAAATCCACAAAAGCTACAATCTAAGACTGCTCTTTTATCCTGAAGCATAAAAGTTCTCAATCTTCTTGAGCATCAAACCATCGCTGCAAATCCACAAAAAACTACAACCCTAGAGAACTCTCTCATATGGGGGAATAAATGTTTCCATATCACCTTGACCATCATCCATTCGACCAAATCCACAAGAACTACAACTCCATATAACTCGTTCAAATGAGGGAATAAAAGTCTCCATGGTATTCTTGATCATCAACCCATTACTTCAAATTCACAAAAACTGCACCTCAAGAAAACTCTCTAATATTGGAGCATAAAAGTAACATCATTCTTCTTGAGCATTAGCGATTGTGGGAAATCGACTAAACTACAACCCTAGACAGCTCTCATACCGGGACACAAATGTATCCATATCTTCTTGAGCATCATCCATTGCGTCAACCCCAATGATCTCAAACTCCAAAAACTCTTTCATACGAGGGAACCAACCCTCTAAGTTCTTCTTGTGCACTACCCCATTGCTTCAACTACACAAAAACTACAACCTCAGAGAACCAACCAAGGAAGCAACAAACAAAGCAAGACCTTGCAAATTCACATCAAGAATTCAATCCCAAAATTCGGAGAAAACAGGGGCGAGTACCGAAGTGAGCTGGATTGTGGCAATTCCACTGAATTGCTCCTCCTTGAGAGAACCGTGGTAAATGCCTCCACCACGAGACCCGCCCCCGCGTTTTCGCAGTCTCGTACTGCCACCGCTCTTCTCCGGAATGGTCCCACTAGGCACCGTCTCGCTCCCGGTCTTCCCCCCGCCATGGCGACCATGATCCAAGTATGCCGAGGACTTGTTTCCCATGGCGACTGCACGAACGCGAACTCTGCAAATGCTGCAAACTTAGGGTTTGGCTCCAATCAATACTTTCGACAACGGATTCAACCAAAATCAATCCCAGTATGATACTCAGACCCAAAATTCTTTCTTGGTACCCTTCCGAATGCTGCAAACGAGGAGAGTCCACAAGAATCTCCACCTTCACTAGAAAATCGCAAATATTCAAAAGCACTTTGCACTAAAACCACGGCTTCCTTCGGATTCAGACGAAATCCCAGGACTCCATTCAAGCCTTTAATTCTTTCTTATTAACCTCCCAAATGCTGCAAACGTAGAGCGTCCACAGGAATCTCCACCTTCACTAGAACATCACAAATATTCTAAAGCGCTTTGCTCTGAAACAGAAAGACTTCTTCGTATTGAAACAAAACCGTACTACAACACTCAAACCTCAAATTTTTTCTTATTAACCAAGAAACTGCACACGGTGCAAATGCAGAGCGTCTACAAGAATCTCCACCTTCAATAGAATTTCAGTCATAATCTAAAGCACATTGCCTGAAACAAAAAGACTTCTTCGTATTCAACCGAAATCCTAGTACTCCATTCAAATCTCAAATTCTTTCTTGTCAACCCCAAACCTGCAAATGGTGCAAATGCAGAAAATCCACAAGAGCCTCCGCCTTCACTAGAAATTCAGTGATATTCTGAAGCAGTTTGCAATGTACAGGACCACGACTTCTTGGGATTCAACGCAAATTGCAGGACCACTCAGTTCAGATTCTAGAAGAAGAACTTTCCTGTGGAAAAAAAATACGAGAAACTGACGGAGGCTTTGGAAAGATCTAACAGAGAATTCAACAACCATCCACGCACGAGCGTTACTTACAAGAGATCGTGAGCACTGAATTACCGACAGATGTCAGTTCCGGATTTTCCGTTACCGGCGTAGCGGGTTACTGTCATTGAAATGTCGAGGATACAGTACCGGTACTTACTCACGGTTACAGGTTGCCGGGTGAATGAAGATACGGCACATTGATGACTGTACTATTGTACACTTGTCAAGAATTGAGAATGGATGAAGAATGGCACCATGTTCATCCAACTGTAAGGAAAGAAGACCTCATTCATTACGAGAGATTTGAGGGCATAGAGAGATTGCTTCAGGCCCATTCCTTGTGTTGGGAATGAGTCACTGTTGTCCAGAAAAAAAATTATTAAAAAATTAAAAGAATATTAAAATATGATTATGTGAAATAAAAAATAATATTTTTTCTTTAAACGATAATTTAAAAACAAGAAATAAATATTATTGTCTGATGTAGCAATGTCACTGCCACGTCACATCGTTGTTGTGGCGACATTCCCTAGTGTTCGGGAACTTTGAAAACTCGTAGGATTCTTAGAGGGCTAAATCCCCTCTAATGGCCTATGAAGTTCAAATGATTTTGAATGTATATGAAATTTTAAATTACATTGTTTTCAAGTTTCATATGAGCTTCACAAAAAATTTATTTGAATTTTTGGTTTGGGAAAAAAATTCACATTGTGGGCTTAACTCGGAAATGTCTAGGAGGATGTTTTGTGTCCTTTGGATGATTTCATGGATCTCTCAAGGATTGAAGGAAAAAATCATCCAATTTGAGGGAAGTGGTGTAATACAGAGTACCAATCTTCTATACCTTGAATGAGGTTGTTTGTTACTTAGTTTGTTTTGTTTGTTTCTTCGTTTCTTTGTTACAGTAAGGTTTCTCAAACAATGCATCCCTTGGGCACTTTCTTGGTACCATTGGAAAGTCCTATGTGAAGAAAGGTGCATGGACTTTGTTTTGTGGTGTTCCATTTCAAGGAAGAATAGATATTAAATTTTTTTAAATTATGATTTCAAAAATTTAGGATTTCAAAAATAAGAGAATTTTTTTTAAAATTTTTTTATTATACTATATATATCAACTATACAAGGCACACTAGTTTCAATGAAAGGGGATGGATATTCATTCCTTGTGATATTCTTTAACTTTCCTACACAAGAAAATGATGGCAAATCCACACATCACTATACAGTGCATTTTGGCAACTTTTATTACTTTTCTTATCTGAATTGTAGTCATTAAAATGAAATTTTTTGAGTTAGGGACCATCTAACAAAATGAAATTTATCAAATACAATTTTGGTATCCATTTAAAATCTTGAAAATTCCTAAAAAATTCACAATAATTTCAAATTTTTGAAAAAAATCAGTTAAAATTGTACAAATTTATATATATATACAAAATGAGAGCATATAGATAAAGTGAATTTGAAGACTAAAAACATGGTTATAGGCTTGTCCTCTTAGGTGTAACCTTGAAACAAGGTCATGTGCAAGTACTTTATTGCAATTTAGTCCCATCACCATAGAGTGTTGTCGTGTTAGCTATAGACTTGAACCACAATGTTCTCAACTATAGTAAACACTTATAGAAAAAAATTTAGATTTTTGAAGCATATTTTACATTTGAATATGAATTTTTTCACATTTAATCCAAAATTCATATTAATTTCAAATTTTCACAATAAAATCTAAAATCTCTATGACTTGTAAAAGACATTCCATTACATTTTAGAGAAAGAAATGAGAAAATTTTCATTCTTACTCATTAGATGAAATTTGAGGCCTCCAAGAGCCTGCGAGTTATCTTCAATTCCCAAGCTATGGAAACTCGACAGAGCAGCAGTATGATGTGGCACAGTCATTGCCACGTCAGAAAATAATATATTTTTAAAATTTTAAAATTATTTTTTTTGAAAAAGAATGTTTTTTTAATTCAGTTTTAAGTTTATCAATACTTTTTTTAAAATTTTAGGGAATTTCTTTTTAATTTCTTTTTTCAAAAAATTCGGAAATTAAGCCCATTTTGGGCTAGTTCCCAATTTCTGATAGCACAGGGAACAATGCAGGGAACAGTCCTGAAATGGGCTCTTGGAGGCCTCAAATCCCCTCTAATGTCTAGTTACAAATTGGGAACATAGAAGAAGATGACTATCACTAGAAGAAAAACGTGTCCACTACAACCAACTAAAATGCAACTAAGTGTCCTATACAACTATCCTGTGATTGCGGCCTTCTCTATTTGCACCAAATTCTTACATCATTGTTTGACGTCATTGTTATACACCAATAGTACAATGCTTTAGTTGCAAAGTAGTTGTAGAATGAAGTGAATACATTGTTTTAGTTGCATAGCAATCATAGAATGAAGTGTAGGATTACAAGAGTTGTAACAAAGTTCAAATTCAAAATGAATCTGAATTATTCACCATCATTCTAATATTCATAATAATTGTTGATGTAGATAAGTCTATGCTCTATGGAATCCACTGTGTCAATCTGCAGTAGCAAAAAAAGACTAGAAATTGACTAGAAAGCAACTACAATTGTAAAACGAGGCTTGTTGTTACCTAGTCAATTTATAGTCATTTTCTAGGTAATTCCCAATTGTTTCCTAGTTGTATTAAAGTCATTTTTTAGTCATTTTTTAGTCATTTTTGAAGTCATTTTCCGATTGTCTTATATCATTGATACCATATCAATTGTGAAGATTACCATTAGGTTGGACATATAAGACACATAAGTTGTTGTATTCTAATGTAATGGATTTTATTAATAGAATTTATAGATTTTTACAATTTGTAGATATCTAGTGTGTAGATTTCTACATTCTATAGAAATCTAAAATTATTTAAAATCCAAAATATTTAAAAACCTATGAAATTGTAAAATTTCCAAAACCAATGAAATCTATAAAATAACAATATTATAATTTTTGAAATTGAAAAAAAGCTAGATTTGAAATCTATGAATCATTGAGATGAAAATTTCAAAATCTACAAATCTACAAGTCCTGGACAAGTTGCAAATAAGTCACAAACAAGTTGCAATGAGTTGCAATGAAGTTATAGATAAGTTTCAATGAAGTCACATAAGAGTCACGAACAAGTCATACATTAATTGCAAATGAGTTGCCAACAAGTTGCACAACTCTTCAATTGAGTGACCGACCTCACGTGGCAACAAATACCATATAAGCAACCATGTCACAAAAGTTCATCAATGAAGTCCCAAATAGGATGTAGCAACTTGCAACTACAATCCTACATGCAACTTGTCCACTACAATTGGGGGCTCTAAATTAGGAGCAGTCGTAAAATGTCCTATGCAACTCAAAACTAGTAGCTTTTTGTAGTCACAAAAAACCTCATTTTCTTTCAATGATTCATGGTGTTTTGAGATGCGATGTGAAAGTTATGTTTTTTCTAAATTAAAATAATGATGATTTTATTCAATTTTCTAATTCATAAAAACTTTGAAATTCAATAACTTTCACATTTTAGGTTCAAACATCACAAAATAAAGTCCGTGCACCCTTGCTTGCAGAGAGATTTCCGACAATACCAAGAACATGACCATGACATTAGATGAAATCCACCTACTATAAGAGCCATGAGTTCCCATGAGTTCCCACAAATTCTCGTGAGTTCCCCCAAGTTCTCGGACTATAGAAACTCAACCACAGCAATTGGTTGACGTGGCCAAACTTTGGCCATGTCAAATAATAATAATAAATTTTTTTTGAATACTATTATTTTTTATTATTTTTTATTTATTGTTGTTGTTATTGTTTGTTTGTTTGTTTAATTTTTATTTAAAAAATAAATAAAATTAGACAGAACTAGTTGTTCCTAGCAAAAACCAACCTTAAACAACCCTTTAGTGCTGCTAAAAAACATCTATTGGCTTTCTAAAAATATCATGTAACTCAAAAATCTATAACTTTCACACCTTAGGTTGAAATGCCATGAAACAAAGCCCATACATCCCTCCTCATCAAAGGCTTTCCAACGATACCAAGGATGCGATTGAGGTATACACGACTGAAGAGATCTCAATGTAACAAACTAAACTAACTAACTTAAAGATATGCAGATTAAAAAATTCTTTGTATTGGTTGACATCTTACCAAGCCTACCTTTCAAAATTCATTTCAAAGTGTATGGTAGAACTGCCCATTACCAGCAATAACCCATGGTCAATACATAGGTAATGGGAAATTCAATAAGAGATGACTGACAGGTTACCATTAAGTTTTCAATTTCCAACCATCTTGTAGTCATTATTGTAATGACAGATATGCTTCGTTTTGAGAGCCCAATTAGTCTCTAGATGAGCAGTGATGGAAGAATCTATGTATTGGGGATGGGAGCAGGCCAACTTTTGGCTTCTAAAATTCATAACAATTTGAATTGAAGAAATGAAATTACGAAACTTTGGCAATGCCCATGATTTCTATTTGTCCACAGGGTTGTAAATTAGAATTGCCTTCTACAGCTCCAGACCATGCACAAATTCCTTAAGTGGTTGGTCATGGGCGGTTCTACTATAGTGCCTCTAATATCTATTGTCAAATGATTGATTTCAAGGGTCATTGATTTGATGTTCAGCTCCAATGCCATTTGAAGATTCAGGCAAGGTTTTTTTGTTTTGTTTTGTTTTCTTAAATTTCCAAACCCCTACATATTCAAGTGAAATTTTCATACCATCAATGTATCAAATTGTTGATCTGATTTTTTTGGTAAATGAGTTTTAGAATTCTTCCCATCACTTTGTTTCTATGATCTGGGTTGCTTACTTGAATTCCACCCATCACTTGTTTTCCAAAATGTAAGCTTAGAAAAGCATTTCAAAAAGCCCATAAAAAGTTTGGGCATGTAGGGGTTAAAAAGTGATTACATTTGTTTTTGTGTGCAATTCTTTATTGCATAGATTATTTGTTTGTTTTTCAACAATAAAAAAATGCTTGAATTGTAGGAAGTTTCATCCCATTTATTGAAATACAACAAATTTCAATCACTCCAAGGTAAGATGCATTTCAAAAATGCAAAAAATGCTTTGAAAATGCAAAAAAAACATATTTTACCAATAATGGCAACGGCCCCTTCCTTAGGGAGACTTTAGTGAAAGTTTGGTATTGTGATTACAAGTGAGAGGGAGTTATCCTCAATTCATCCAATGAAACAATGATAAGCAATGAGATTATCATTTTAAGGCTCAAATAGTTGGTAGTCTTTGCCTTCCAAGTCTTCCAACTCTTACCGAATTGCGTATTTATAATCTCTTCTAACCTTGTTGATTTGCAAGGACTTGTCTTGATAGAAACATTCAAATTTGAACTAATTATTCTATACTCTACCTGGTACAAATCCTATTTTCAAATTTATCATTTTTTTAGTCTAAGATTTTAAAATTACAAATAAACAAACATGAATTTCTTGATCTCACAAAAAAATTTGTATGTCCCAAGAACTTTACTTCAAAAACTATAAATTTTATCAATTTACTTAGATTATTTTTTCTAAACAAAGTTCCATATCCTACAACCACATATACAAAATCCACTAAAGAATTTGAAACATTGACTATTTCCAAATAACATATTCTTAAGTACTACATATAAGCCCTCATCTCAAGCAATGACCTTCCCCCCTTTTGTATGCATTCATTAGGGGTTAAGTTTCACTAATATGGTCTTGCTTTAAAATGATGAAAATAATGTATAAAATATGTAAGTTTTAAACCCAATTTTTCTTTTAGGGGAATAACATTGTACAAATAATCCTCAAAATGGCAAACTAGATCTTTGTGTAGTTTCAATTTTAAAATAATAATTTGTTATGACTACATATGAATTTTTTATCAAAGTTTTAACATGGTGATGCATACCTTGTTTATGGATTTTGGACCAATCCTATAATGCAAAATTTATGACAACAAAAACAAAATCTCTCTTTGAGCTTGTGACTCAAAATAGTACACATCTTTCTTGCAATCATTTTAAAATGAGCTGGTGAAGGCAAACTCAAACATCTTTGACATGCCCCTTTCTTCAATTATATTCTAGAATACTAATCTTCCCCACTTGCCACACATTTGTCTTACATTCAAACATTTAATATGATTATCATATAACACTCAAACTTAACCTTGAAGACAAAGATGCCCGTATAGTTTTACTGCATGCTTGTTTTAGAATTTTTAAAGGGATTAAATAAAGATTAGATTTGTCCTAAAAAATGGTTTCTTGAATCAAAAAATGTAATGTTCTTTACTCAATCTAATGATATAATTATTTTTTTTCATTTACATTATACTTTCCACAAATGGATCAATTGTAAAAGGTCATTTAAAAGTCATAGATGATCCTTTGTCTTAGAAGGGTACTTGGGGATAGAATAAAAGGTAGGAGCACTCTTTAGCAGCACCTATTGTTTGAAGACATTTAAACAAAAGGTCTTTAAACCTATCCAATGACTTGTTTCCATCAAAATATTTTCTCAAACTCAATACTAGTTTCCAAAAGTGATCAACAAGAGTTGGGACCTCTTTAAGGCAATCAATGAGAGTTAGAGCATTTAATATTTCAAGGATGGCCTAATAAATAGTCTGCTATGAATATTAGATGTTCCTATGACATCACCTTTGAAAATTTATAATTGATCATTTACAGGGCCTTTGAAGAGTCTCAAAGAATTACATGTAGTTTTGCTTTCATTTGCAAACATCTTGATGAGATATTCTTCCATATTGTCTTTAGAGATGTTAGGTCTCAAACAAGTGTCCAATATAGATGAAGATACCTTAACCTCCAAAAGTCCTGACATCCATTGTATAGATTACAAATGTCTTCAAGAACTTCCTATATGAGCTACAAAAAATATACAAAGAACATCCAAGCACACTGAATAAAAAAAAATGGCTTATTCTTCAACATTGTGACTAGCATGACCATTGAATGCTTCATGATTTTTGTACAAGGTTCTAAATTAATTCACACAAGGATAGGAAGAAAAGAAAAATTTGGCAAAAAAGAATATTTATGTCTAGATTCCTCTCAAGCCATACTTTATTTTGCATATTAAACTCCAAATCTACATTCCCATCTTTGGAATTAAAAATTAAAAATTTTAATACAAGAGATGTGATCTAAAAGTGGGATAGTATAGCATAGAGTAACTTTAGGGGCACGATCCAAAGAAAGGAATTTATTCCCACACAAAACCTCAATACACCAATCCTTGATGATTCCAAAATGGCAAAACAATAAGAAGCAAATGTATCAATTCTCATTCGTAGCAAGTTTGATAACTTTGGATTATATGGTTTTTCACCAACAAGAAGTGTAGGACATTTTGGACTATATAACCAAACTCATTGCAATAGGACAAACCCACTACTTTAGTCAAATTGTCAATACATTGTATCGTAAGAAATGACCCCATTCTCTTGGTAGTAAACTCTTCAAAAGTGGAACCTCTTTGCTTGTTCAAATCAATTTTTTTCCTCCGTAGTTGAAGTTGTACCTCTAATTCTAGTATTTTGGACCACAAATCCATCTCAAATTGAGAGAGATTTAGGTCATACTCATCATTATGAATAAGGGAAGATGGAATGCAGTTCATCTAGTAGATTTGGATGTATTGGGTTCAAAAAATACGAGCTTAAGTAAATGTGGAGGTCCCCCTCAAAAGACAAGGATAGATATGAAAGATTGAATTGTATTTTCCATGATTTGGGGAGTTCAGGAGATGTGATTCTAAATGACGATGAACTCAAACATGTCAAGATAAAGGTTATTATATGACAACGCAAATTTTAGGGTTCTTGCAACAATCAAGACAAGGCAAGCACCATCAAATTGGGGAGATAGGGATGGTGTCTATAAACATTGCTAGAATGTTTTTCCTTCTTTCAGTCTTTTATGCCATGATGTTTCTGATTTGGTTCTTTTGCATGCTCAATCCTGGGGGTTCTAATTGGAAATGTCAAGCTCCCTCCCTTCGAACCATAAATCTATTGCAATTCATGCCGTGACTAGAAGTAGAGGGTGCTAATTTAGAAGGATGTTGGAGCTAGAGGTACAACTCCCAAGAGAGCGAAAGATTATAGAGTGGGATAAAGCATCACCCACGTTTTGTGAGGTGAAGGAGAGGCTAGGGAATTGTGGCATTGCCAAAAACTGGTGTGTGGAGATTTTGCGGGGTGGAGAATATGTCTCCTTAGATGATGACACGCAACTTCAAGATTGCACAAAACTAACAGTACGCGCTGCCCCTATCTTGGAGAAGACCTTGTTTGGGCCCAAGGCTTCCGTTGCTGCAATCAATCTAGGTTTGCTAGCAAATCATGAATGTTCAACCTTTAATTATTCTACTTTTTGCAAAGTTGGTACAAGGTACAAGTAGATAGTACTTGCATCACTCTAAACATTTGAACCAATGTGTACAAGAGTGCTTTCATTGGGAGATCAATCACTATAGAACTTACATGAGAGGTTTTCTTCATATATAAGAATCAAGATTTCTAAAATTAAATTTATCATTCTCAAAGTATGATCATTTTATATGCAACCATTTTCTTAGAACTATTAAATATTGTCTAAAAATTGCTAATATTGATCATGCTAAAAAAGACAATGAAATTAAAGAAAAAATTCCTTGTCATTATACTTGCATAAAATGAAATTTTAATGGAAAATGAAAAACAGTGGTAATTTTGGATTAGAAAAGAAATTCTATCTAATTGAAAATCATCTTCCAATCCTTAAAAAAAATGAAAAATTTGTGCAATATATAAACACACACAAGATATATAGAATGTTTTAAGAAATTTATGTAACAAATATACATTTGAGAAAAAATTAATTCGGAAAAATTACGAAAACATCAAAAACAAGAAAAATGAAAATGAAAAAAATGAGTAGATACAATAATTCTTAATTTCATATCAGTATTTTTTGAATAAAATACATTTTCTAATGAAAAAACCCCAAAACTAAATAGCTTTGAATGAATAATTAATAATAAAGCTGAATTTTTATGTAACAATTATATAAACAAAAATAATTGAATGAAAAATAATTTCATTAAAATTGATCATTAGATAAATGAAATGGAATTTTTGCATAGTTTTTTTTCTCTCTTAAAGCTGATAAAAGGTTATGAGAAATTTCATATAAATTGTGAAAAATGTATTATATATAAATTTGAAAATTCGATAAAATTAGGAAGTAACTATTACTAAATAATGTAATTGATCAAATTTTTGAACTAGAGAAAAAAGAGAAACCTAGAATAAAAAAATATTAAAATATTTTTACATCAACTTCTATCGTAATCAAACACAAAAAGGAAATCACTTTAACAATAAAAATAATAATAATCCAGTAATATGGAAAATATATATATGTAAAAATGCTAATTAAACTTAATTAATTAGTGAGTCTTTTTTTCAAATTGTACACAATACAATGGATGAAAAATCATTCAAATAATTTTTTTTATCATAATTAATCAAATAATTGCCAAAAAAAAAATCAAATCATACTTGAAAAAAAAATGTAAAAGGAAAAAAAATGATTTTTTAAAATTTCAATAATATAAAAGAGATTTTTTTAATCATATATTTAATCAATATTATTTAATTTATTAGAAATAAATAAATAAATATTCAATTTATTTATTGAAAAAAATAATTATAGATTTTTTAATATTAAATTAAATCTTCTGAATTGTGCAAATCTAAATACTAGATAGTCTAATAAATTATTTTTAAAATTTTATATATTGAAAAAAAATTATATCTATTTTTCATAAAAGTTTAACAAAATTTTGGATTATTCACTTATTATTCAAAATCTATAAATACTATAAAATATTCATATGATTAAAGAAGAAGATTTTATAGAAAAATTCTATTTAAATTTTATTTGAAATAAAAAATTCTTTTATTTAGAAAATATATAAAAGTAACTAAACTTTTAGTTATCATTTGAATGAAGATAATAATAAAATTAGTGCAAAATACTTTAATTGCAATATTTCCAATATAGAAAAATGAAAGATTTAATTTTATTTGTAAAAATCTTTACCATAATATTTTTTATTTTATATTTTCAACACTTAGTACAAATTCAACATTAAAATTGCAATAACTCTCCTAGTGTTACCGATACTAAATGTTAGTGTGATTGTTTATTGTTAAGTAAATTTCCATAGCAAACAAATGAAATTAGAATTGAAATAAGTTAGAGTGGTCCCATGTGCACCACAATTCAAATGCCACCTTATTCACATTGTGTCTTAGTAGTGTACATTCTTAACTTTCAAACATCCTCCCCTGATATATAGTAGCCATAAAGTAGGGCAAGTAGTCAAATGGCTCAAATAGGATCTCTTACCTTAATTCTTCCTACTCTAAATTAACAGAGTATCCAATATAAATACTACAGTCGTCACTCTATTTAGTTTGGTTCATACTAAATCAATGCCACATTAATATTTGTATTCATTTCATTCAATGTTGCTCCCATGATTTAAAGAATCTACACAATTGAGTGATTGATATTTTTTAAAATAGTATTACAATTACTCCTTATATAGTGTGATCTTTGCCATTTATGATGTTTGCAATGTATGAGTTGACAAAAACTAGGGAGAAGTACTCACATTCTACATTAATTGATGATAAAAAGCTCTATTTTGTGTGTCCCCATGTTTGTAGAAGTAACACTATTTGGGAAGCCACAATAAATAGAATGAAGAGTGTAGAGCAACGATCCCAGAACTGCTTCAGGGAAATTAGCCAAATGTTCATTTTTGGAAGATTTATTGAATTTAACACTAAGGGCATGAAGAAATTATGTAGCAACTAAGCAAAATTTAGCCAGTTTTGAGATCATTGGTGTAGAGTGAGTTCTAGGATAGGGTAAATAACACTAAGGTAACTCATCCTATGACAAGCCAAATGGGAGGCAACCCATCACAAGCAAAATTATTCTAGTGGTGTACATTCCAGTTCTAAAATGTACACTACTAGAATAATTTTGCTTGTGATGGGTTGCCTCCCATTTGGCTTGTCATAGGCTGAGTTACCTTATAGGTCCCATATAACACTAAATTTCATTATTAGTGTAGTGATAATGGTTTTAGTAGTTCCCTTTGTTTGCAGGTCAACCGGAGATTTTACTCCATCAACAAGAGAAACCCGACTTGGCTGAGATGATCGAGAATGTGATCAGCTTCATCGGCCGAATCTACATCTGCGACGAGAACTGCTCCAAGTCTAGCGCCATCACCCTGAAGAACTGCCGCGGGACAGTCGGACTGGTGGGTTCTTCCGGGGAGACCATCGGTTGCTGGCACACCATTGAAGACGCAGCCAACAAGCGCACCTTGCAACGCATGTTCATTGAGTACCCGAACTATCCCAAACCTCTTCTCTTCGAAGCCCAGATCAAGGACCATCTCGTGAGTTCCGAGCTCGACCTGTTTGTAGCTGAGCCTTGTGAGCCTCTGGGAGAAGAAACCGCACACCTCTCCTCTGCTCTCGATGTCTCCCTCGCCGACAACGTGCATTGCTTTGGCTTTCCTCAGCTTGTCGACCAAGAGCTCGTGGAAGGCTACAACCGGCAGAAGCGGGAGCAAGGGCAGCGGTGCAGTAAGAATGAGCTCCAGCGGAAACGGAAGCTGCCGACGGTTTTTAGTGGGCGGGTGTGTTTTACTGGATGGAAGCAAGTTGTCGCTGATTACCTTTGTTTTTCCAATGGCTTGGGGGGGATTGTAGTGGATGACTACGGGTGCCTCAAGGGCGTCCATGTAGCGGCCCTCCGAGTTGGCAAGACACTAGATTATCCGAATCTCCGAGGCTCCAGCTTGACGAAGCTGCACGAGTTTTGTGTGGAGACTGCGCAGTGTTGGAATGTGTGCAAGGGCGAAGTGGCGACGTTCGTGCCAGTACATATCATTGAGGAGCCGTTGCAGTTGTCACGGTTGAACCTGATCAAGTGGAAACGGCCTCATCAAGGGAAGAAGCGGGAGTGGGAGCCATTGGGAAGGCCGTGCTTGATCAGACCTGCCGGACGCAATCAGGAGGAGGAGGGTACAAAATTATGGAACTGGGAAGAAGCTCCTCCTCGAAAGAAGCTCAGGTCCCAACAACCTTCCAACACCAAAAACAATCCTTGGATCTGGTTCTAATGCACTGCTCATCATGTCTACCTATGACTTTAGTAGTGACTGTACACTAAAGTCTTAGTGTACAGTGGGACCCTAGTCTACCTCTACCTCCTAATGGACGCATCAAAGATGGAATTCACCATCTGTCCATGAGGCCTTCATTGATAGTTGAGCCATTCCCAACAAACATTCCACTCACACCAGTCTTTCAAACCAAATTGGTACCCTTTAATTCTTCTTTGGGGCCAGCCCTAAGTTAGATGAGGAATCCTTACCATTTTACAATAATGGGAAATTTCATTAAAATGGGTAGTATTCCATACACCATTATTCCATTCATTTCTAGGACATATATTTGGATTTTAGACTGCATTGTCTAAACATGAACGTGCCAAATTCGTGAAATACCACGATTATAATAAAATATCAGTTAACATTAGTCGTTTGTCACCAATTAGAATTGAGAGCTCTTTTAGAGCCTCTCTCATAGACCCCAATGTGATCCTCAAAGCCAGTCAATGTTTGCTCAAATTCAACAACACATTAACAATGATATTTTCTGTTATGTTACATTTAATGTTGCTTAGTACTTGATTACCTTACTCACTTTAATTCTCTTCAAGTTGAAAAATAGTGTTTAAGTTGATGGACAGAGTTGGTAATGGTATTCTTGACATTTAATTCCTCATTTAACTTGAGCAATTTGTTTTCTCATTTTTTCTTGAGATCGGAGAGAATGTAACCATATGATCTTAAAGTTCACATTGAGAGTGAGCACCTCAAGAAAATTCAGATTATTTGACAGCATGGTTTAGGAGATATTTAAGTTTGAAGTTTATTTGGGTCAATAGAAATATTGGGCAGTGCACTTTGAAGGAGTATATTTTTGTCAAAATATTTTGAAATGATACCCTTTTTGTGCTTAGTGAAATAGAAGAGAGTTGAGAATGTAAATGTAAAATTTCACAACATTCCAAGTATTTTTCAATTCATGGTGGAGCTTGCAATGCACGGTGGTCATTGAAATGAGAGTAGTGTTTGTAAGAAAAACAAGAATGGGACACTTGTCTTCTCCTTGAACTCCATGGATCTGCCCTTTTCGAGGTGGATCTGCCCTTTTTGAGGTGGGCAAGAATCACATTGGTTGGCTGACATTTCAGTTCATGCCCAAAACAAATCCAAAAGAATGAGATGTAAACTACATTAGATCACTTAACTTTGAAAAATTCCACAAGGCTGAGTTTAACTCGGAATTTAATGAAACTCTGCCATTGGATTCAAAACGTAGTCTAGATTTTGAAGATAATTTTTATCTCTTCAAAATCTCAAAATTTGGGAACGAGATGCTCTAAAAAGAGGGACAGTGACCAAAAAAATGGTCATATGGGTCACTAGGGGTCAATGCACAAGATGTCAATATGAACACTACTAAAAGTTACAATATCATTCATGTTGACAATTAGTGTCCATGTCACTAATAACTAATGTTGTCAATAATTCAATGATAAAATTTTGTAATTATTTTTGGAAACACAAAATAACATTTTTAGTATAGTTCTAAAGAATTATTTGAAGCCACTAAGGGTGACTGCAAGAAAGCCCAACTGCTTTTGGTATTGTTTTGCAAAACTAGTTTCGTCTTCCGCTATAACTTTTGAATTTTAAGCCCAATGCCCAAAACAAAAAATATGTTTCTACATGTTTTGATTGTAATTGTATCCATTATTTTTCAAAAAATGAAAAAAAATCATTTTATATTTAAAAGTCAATTTCTCTAATTTGGCACACTTTTGGAGTTTTTTGTTTTTAGTATTGGAGAGTACCCAAATTTAATAAACTAAAGCTGAAATTTTGGTGGTCTATTCCCACACTAGTTGGGCATGTTTCATGTGAGGGGCATCAAAAAATGTATTATTTTATGTCCTTCATATTCGTCCAAATAGGCCAAAAAGGGGGCTGTATAGGGCGCACATTTATGAACATTGAAAATGTTTTAAAGTTCATTCTTTTGGTGAAATCTCATCACTATCAAATCTTCACCAATTGCCAATTTTGAGTTTTTTTTTAATTTCACTATGATTAATTTATTAAAAATGAAAACGTTAAAATATCCCTGTTCTACCCACAATTACATATGTCCCCCAAAAGGGATATTTTAACGTTTTCATTTTTGATAAATTAACCATAGTGAAATTTAAAAAAAACTCAAAATTGGCAATTGGTGAAGATTTGATAGTGATGAGATTTCACCAAAAGAATGAACTTTAAAACATTTTCAATGTTCATAAATGTGCGCCCCATACAGCCTCCTTTTTGGCCTATTTGGACGAATATGAAGGACATAAAATAATACATTTTTTGATGCCCCTCACATGAAACATGCCCAACTAGTGTGGGAATAGACCACCAAAATTTCAGCTTTAGTTTATTAAATTTGGGTACTCTCCAATACTAAAAACAAAAAACTCCAAAAGTGTGCCAAATTAGAGAAATTGACTTTTAAATATAAAATGATTTTTTTCATTTTTTGAAAAATAATGGATACAAATACAATCAAAACATCTAGAAACATATTTTTTGTTTTGGGTATTGGGTTTAAAATTCAAAAGTTATAGCAGAAGACAAAACCAGTTTTGCAAAACAATACCAAAAACGGTCAATCTTTCTTGCAATCACCCCTAATGAGAGTCAAGTATTTTATGTGTCAAGAATTTCCAATTAAGGGTGGTCTAGTGTCAATAGTAGATGTTCCTATGACCTTCACTTTGGAAATTTGTAGTATATTTACATAAAGTTCCATAAAAAGTGTCAAACCAATTGCATTCACTATAATTTCTTTCATTTTGCTAATTTTAGGATAGGATATTTTTCTTGAATTGTATTCAAAATTTCTCATTTGAAATGAAATGCTCGTTTTAGGTGCATATGCCTTATTGACACCTTAAAATTGTCAAGTATCTAAAAAGCACTCCTATTTTTTTGCATAGTAGCAAACCAAGTCTACAAATGAAACCACCAATTTCTTATTTTAAACTTTGAGTAGGGTCTCAAGGTGGCTACCTATTATGGAATGTTGTTATTCATTCATCATTCTTTGTTCCTTCAAAGTTGTAAATGTATTGTTTCCTTTTAAGTTTATGATTCATAATAAGAATCTACACTATGTTGCTTTTGAAAATTATATCATATTCTACAATCAACAAAACTTCCAATTCTACTTGCAATATCTTTCACTATAATTTGCTAATGTAGTTGAAGAAAATTTTGACAATGTGTGAACATGGAAAGCATTGAAACACTTCAATAGGCAATTTAAGATACAACTACACTAAGAATGATTACCACACTAACTTGATTTGAAAATGTTATACATATTTATTTATAATGAAGATAAAATGAGCATAGATACATTTCCATGAGCATAGATACCAATACTATTCAAAGAGGGGAATTTTTATAAATATAGTTGATAATTGAATATTCATCAAGAATAAAAACTAAGTATTTCACTTTAAAATCAATTAATGTGGTTTAATACTAAATTTCATTACTCATATACCTTTGATAGGCTCTAGCCTCTTGGGATTCTCACTCTCGATAATCTAGGATAAGGTGAAAATACCTAGAACCGTCTGCATATCCATTCCTGTCACAAGTAGACTTCCATTGAAAGCATCTCCAAATGTCCCATTAAACTTTTCCCATACTTAACTGTGATTTCAGTGGTCCAAGGGTTTCCATTTCAAAAATTCACAACACCAATTACATACATGTCTTATTGAAAAACTCTAAGTTAATTTTTGAAAATTGAAGATTTTCATTTGCTAACACTACTAAAATTTTTCTATTTTTTCTAGATAAAGGTGCTTCCTACAATGCTGAATTGCTTATTTTCATGGTTTTGGGTTGTGTCTGAGTGTTAGTCAGCCTTATAGGCCTATAAAGCATACTGTTATGTCTGAAATGTTGGTCAGCCTTATTAGCGTATAACTGATTTTTTTTGATGTGTCTTCCGGAAGTAACAGTTGATCATTTTAAAATCTTTGATTGCGTTCTTCGAAGCCTGCGTCGCAGGCATGGCAGGAAATGAAAATTCAATCATTTCGTAACACCGCTTGGTGAATCATCTCTGCTGCTGCTGCTGCTGCTGCTGCTGGTGGCAGCTCATGGCACAGATTGAGCGTTGTTGCAGCTGCAAGTACTCTTACGTCGACATGACTCCAGTCTGTCAAGTGCAGGACTCATGATCTATCTACAGTTCCCCATGCAAGTCGCACGGTGTAGCAACAGGACACCGAAACACACACCACCATGCCGCTGGGCCTGGACCGGGGGCAGCCCACAGCTAGCCAACCAGCCAGCCATATAGCATTGATACAGGCTGTTGAAAAGGCAACACACAAAACAGACAGTCTTCCAAAAACACCAGAACATACATCCCAGGGAATCCAATTAGCTCTTCGAATTCAGTTCATCTCTTTACTTACTTACATTACCACATTCCTCATCAACAAAAAAACGAGTTCATCTTCAGGAGCGAGTTAAAATCCCAAGTAGAGTGACATCTACTGGAAAATCTAAGCTTAGCTATCGACAATTAAGTCCTTTCGAAAGTCTTGCCAGCCACGAATTATTTTGTTTTACTCGAAAGTGCTCTGTGCACCTAGCTAGTAGGTGTCACAGTTTGCTACTTTGGATCGATCTTGACATGAGACTGCTTTTATTGGTGCCCAGGAAGAAGGCTCTCCATCCAAGAAAGTCGGAGAAAGGTTGCTGTTGGGGTTATTCCGTGACGGTACATTAATTCCACTATGCTCATATACACATGCTCTACCACTATTCCGAAAGAATCAAGGACTACTACAATGCTTGATCAAATGGCTGGAAATTCCCGCAGACGTGTGGGATCATTCCCAGGTTAAGCCAATTCTCGGGCGTTGGGATCAACTTTGTGGCGAATGTATCTCATGACATCGCCTCGCCGGATGCCATCCATGTGATAAATTTTGACCACATTCCTGTTTCTGTTGCATTCACAGGACTCGTAGCCTGCGCAACAACAACAGTAGGATGCGAATTACGCAATCATCTCTGTCTGAATGCTAGCATTTTCTAATGGACAAATCCAATTGTATATAAAATTGACTTCAGATGTTAATTCAACACTGCCCAAATGCAACATCTACATTTGGACCAACTGAAAAGCCTCACTTAGTCCTAGATATTGATTACCCAAGTAACGTACTCAAAAATCTGTGGAAGCATATTGTTGGTTTTGGGTATTCCTAGAGACAATGCTTTGAAATTTCATAACTTATTCATATAGGGTTCATATAATGAATACTAAAGTGCGTTAGAACCCTCTTTCAGTTGCCAATAAGATTAATCACATCTTCAGTAATTGCAACTATGCTCAGTTGTAATTAGTGACATTATAGGTGTGCATAACTTAACTTAAAGCGATTTCAAACCCAATCTTGAGAACAGATACAGTACCTTGTTCCTGGTTGAAATGTGATTCCAATCTGCGCTGTCGTGCGTCGTCGAGGTTCACGCTCACTTCGATACTCACCTGCACCACTCCAGGTACTCACTGATTTATTATATATTCCCGATTGCAACCATACACGACGTGCAGCTAGCGACCTCAAAGATTGTACGCATAACTTATTAGAAATAGATTTACTCTAGAAATGGTTGACAGAATTGCAAAGAATGACTCTTGCAGGTCTTGAATTGGGCACTTTAAGTTGGATGTCTTGACTCACTCCTAAGGTAGAGGCTCCGATCCCTTAACCGCACAATAAATCAGAGCCTCCATTCAGCACACAGATGCGCTTTGATTTGTGCAAAATACGTAATCTACTGACATTTAGTTTGTTGCAATTGATTTTTCTTTAGCTTAACACAAAATAAACGAGCAAAGTTTTAGATGGAGCGAGTTTGTGAAAGGTTCGAAATTCACCTGTATGGTGAATTAATGGAACCCCAGTCTCTCTTAATGTATGGTCAATGGAGACTTTACATTACCTGGTAAGCAAAGCGAATACCGCCTTCACTCTCAGAATACGTTGGCAAATTGGATGAGTCTCGGTACTTAAACATCTGCCACAGCAATGAAGGACACATCAAACCTGGGGCTGTCAACAACAAATTACACACACACACACACAGACTTGACTGAAAAGTAAAACCAATCCTGCGAAATCTAGCAAAGCCCAAGGCGATTCTCCATGTTTCCCTTAATGGAAGATCAGAAGCTTCCTAGATGATTTTGCACTAGTTTGGGATGCAGGAATCAGAGAAAAGGGACAAACAGAGAGTGACACATACATTCCCTGCTGGCAACACTGAAAACCGGGAATGGCAATCCGAGAAGCAAAGATGTATAATCACTCTAACATTAAAAATACTGGGATTCGATTGCAGTAAATATATCTATGGATGATTTTCTCCCACCTCTGCAAGCGACGTCATGGTCGATGGGTAACGCTGCAACCAACACCTCCACAAGCACTGGGTACAAAACCAAAATTGAGCTAAACTTCACTGTGACCTGTAGACAGAAACACGACCTTCATTACGCATATGACCACACAGTTAGCTTCCCCGTTTGCATTACGCTGCTAAGTCCAGCTCGTAAAGAAAAAAATTTCAATGCTTACAAATCAAGTAGTGCATATGTATCCAATCCATACATGCAACACAACCCCGAGCTTGCAAGTCTAATGGGACTCACACTGGGATTGAACGTACTCTCACTGCTTGGATCCCCAAATCGATCGGCCGGAATTAATTGGGAGTGCCAGCTTACCAGCTAAGTAGCTTTCCTAATGGAGGTGAAGAAGGGCGGCATGATCCACAGCTGCTGCCATAGACAAGACAAGCAGACACATTCGCAAGCTCCCCACGGTAGGAAGTGGATCGAGGTTGGCCTTAAATAAGGTAGAAGACCCGATTTGGGCGTTGTGCTTATTTGGGCCCATTATGTATCAGTCGAGTACATTAGAAAGCTTGGAATGTACACCAACCCTACATATATGGGCTGGCTTCTGAATTGTGGCACAAATAGACAAAATCTCCTGCCTTGCCCTTGCCTTGCCTTCCCTTCCCTCCCTTGAGCAGTGCTGTACAGTACAGTTCAGTTGGCAGAAACTGGGTTGGACTGGATTGACGAAAATAACTTCCAGGGTTTCAAAAATAAAATAAAATAAAAGAACTTCAAGGTGGGCGGAGTGGAAGAGTGACGACGACGGCATTCCTTCCCCGGCTGGCAGTAGAAATTCCGGGGCATGATGGCACAACCTCTAAATATGGTGGGGACCTTTGGCAGTCCTCCAACGCGGATTGTGCCAAAGGAGGAAAGTGGCACTGGTCACCGTTACAACATTGATTATTGCAAGCTGGGAATATTTTTATAACCCGCACGTCCTCATTGATGAACTGTGTGACTGTGTGTGTGTCTCTTGTGTAAGTTAAGTTAAGTTAAGTTGCTCAGCTTTCCTGATTTTCTTTTGAGCACAGGTGGAACCCGAATGTTCAGGAATGGCTGGAAAGAAATTCAGCGAAACTTCTATGTTACCAAAGCCGCATTTTCGTCTTTTCGAGCTGCGAAATATGGGAAGAACACTGTTGAATTCCGAATTTGAGGGAAGTTAACTGGAGCAGATCCGGATTTTAGCTACTTGAGTTTTACAATTATGAAAAACTCATTTGAGACCATAATTGGTTGGAGAGCTCTGTCCTTCGGATTTTTCTGGGACGGCGTTTGGTAACTCAGCAGTGCGTGTGGCGAATTAAGTTAACCCCTAAATGCCCAAGGCTTGTTTGGAGCTTCTGGAAATTTGTTCTAAATTGAACAAAATGTCAGCATTTTCATAAGGTATACCAATTTCTTTTGAATTGTAACCGTATAAATTCAAATGAGACATGTTAGAGATCACATAGGAAAAGAAAACACAACAATATCACTTACGGATTGAAAGATTATAATGTTTGATCATGAGTGTGTTAAAAGTATGAAAATTTTTCAATTCTCTTTTTGCATGTCAACTCAAAAAAGTTGGTCACTGAAAAAAATGAGGTTAAAGGGCTTAGCATGCACAAACCCAATCAATTTATGTTTTTTCAAAATCTATTCTACAATTGTTTAAAATGAATTTATAATGTGATTTTTCCTCGAAGATCTAGTGTATTTGAGGCTCATTTCCAAGAGCCCTCAACACTACCGGAGGTCAAGATTGCAATGGGCATCCTTGCACAAAATATTGAATAGAAAAATCATAAACCTTCATTTTTAAGATCGGCTTTTTGATCCTAAAACTAGACTTCAAAAAGAGTTCTCCAAAAATATAAACTAATAATAATAGCAATTTGGTTGGGTCCTACTTAACTTCAAAGTTTTCGAAACACCAAAATCTAGTGCCTTGGGCATTTAGGGGTTAAGTTATGCCTCTGACCCACATCTTCCTCTTTCCTGTGGATTACATGATCTGAAATTTGTGTAATTTGAGCTGGTGTGGCTTCAAATTAATTCCTCCTTTCCTTAATTCGGCCTTTGGTGTTTGGACTCTGAAGTCGAGACTCTTCTACTATAGGAGGTCCTTAAATTGAGCAGGCATTTGGAAGCGACCCTAGCATGCGATTGTTGAAATGGACACCATTTTTGAGGTCGGAAAATGTGATTGCAAGTGCGTGATTTTAGGGTAGTGAGTAATGCTTTTGGACTACTATTATGTGTGATTCACTAATCATGAATGCATCATTTAATTGTGAACATATAATTCAAGATGACAGTAAGAAAGAAATGATAAATATAAATTTTAGGGTACATATTTCTCTTGCTTGATTTAAAACACTCTATTCATGCATTATGGAACTTTTGTGAACAGAGTGAGCATCCCCTTCATCTATTTGTGGACCGATGTGGTCTTTTCAAAGGCACATGTTAATTCATTACTCCTAAAGTCTATGTCCATCAATAGCGACAAACAGACTCTTCACTTTGGGAAACGAAATCTAATTCATTCTAAGTCAAAAAATTATAATTTAAATTGCAGTTTGTTTCTTTTCTATTTCTTTGTCTACCAAAAAAAATTGGAAATCATTGGAAGGACAATTTCTTCCACACATTTGTTTTTCTCTTTATATGTGCCATTCTTGAGCCTTCTACCTTACAACATCTGAGTTTCAAAAATTAATCCAAGGAAAATGTTCATCATTTTCTTATTTTCTTAACTTGGCTCCAATTGTAAAGCAACCCTTAAATTACATCCTTCTATTTATGGTGTGTGAGCAAAACAAAGAGAATTAGAACACATTAATAAATACCTTATTTGGAAAATGCATGCAAAAGCTTGAAGTTTTGGCCCAAGAAACAAATCAAACTAAAGAAACTTTATTGAAAAACATCCCCTTCTAAAATAGCATTGTCTTTGTAGTAACAAATATGGATCCATTCATTTCCACCAATTTCTTGTTGTTGTCGTCATTTTATGAATTACTCTTGTGGGTACTAAATTGCATCAATTTTTCATCCACTAGTAATGATGATCTACATTTTGTCCAGGTTGATATTAAGTGCATTTAAAAATAGCAATTTAAAAGTAGCATTTAATATCAAACCAAATATTGATGATATACATTTTTTCCCCAATTGATAAATTGTTACTAAATTTATTTTTCTTCAATTTTCTACTTTAATCCGTGAAGGAGGTTGAGGCCAAAAAGTGGCTAATGGATGACTTGATTGTTCCTTGTAGGAACAAAGAATGCACCTATTGGTGCAATAATCCAAGCATTTTAGTAACTACCTTGATCATGGGGGTTTGTATCCTTTAACCCATAAATGACACTGATGGGCCATTTTATGGTCTATGAATGATAGAGAATCCTTTTGTGTAGGACAAAAGTTAGTGCAACTACTCATCCCCAAAATTTTGTGCAAAAAGGAGAGATCTCCCACCATAATGTGACCTCCAATGAGTATTTTCTTTTTTTGTAAAGTAGATGATGTCACATGGTTCCAAAAGGGTTGATTTTTACAATCACCAACCCATCGTTTAACCCCTACAGGTATTTGACTATGTTTACACAAAAAACGCTCCAAAATTGTCGTCTCTAGTACAAGTACCAAATTTTTTTAAAAATACATTTTTGGACAAATGTAACTGTAGGATCTTGTAGTAATCTGGTTTGGGAAGATGTGGAAAACATTTCAGAAATTTCCACCGTTTGGATTGCAAGATATGAGCATTTGATGTGACAAAAAGCCATTTTTTGGCCCTGCAAAAATCTGGGCAGATGCACTCCAAAAGGTCAGATCATTATGAAAAAATGTCCAAAATCGTTGTAATTCTTTGGATTCATTCTTCAAGTCATGTTGGATACATGCTTAAAAATTTTTAGATCATTTGGAATTGTTCAACATATAGGAAAAAAATAGTAAATTGAAAGAAGTAGAGAATGGTTCAAAATACTAAATTGTTAATAATTTATTTATGGAATTGAAAAATGCCAATCCCAATGGTTAGATTGTTGTAATAAACAATCTACACCCCATATTTTTATTTTTTTCCAAAAATATTAAAAATTGAGTGAAATAAAGGTCTTCAAAGTTTATTTTAGAGTAGAGATTCCATTACTACCTACAAACTACCCACAACTAAAACTCTTCATAACTTTCATCTCATAAATCAAAATGGAATGGTTCAAAGCTTTCCAAATATATAAAAATGAGGAAAATAAATTTCAAATTTTTATTTTTAAGAAAAATGATTTTTAAAGAAGTTGTTTTTGCTACCCGGGTTGCCCGCCAAGCAATGAAAACAACATATCATACAATAACTTTTTAACCATGTATTCAAAAGTTCTGAAAATTATTGGGTCTTAAAGCTACTCCTCAGGCACATGTTGTGTGAAAATTTCAAAGAAAAAAAATAAAAATTCCATCTATGGTGAGCTGCCCAAAATTGCTATGTTGCCAAAAAACATCGTTTGTTCCTTTAGGGGTTAAGGTTTTAAAAGCTAAGAATTTGCCAATTCTGTCTGATTTATTAGGGTTGTATATTTTCTAATAAAATCTTTCTCGTTATTGTCGACTACCAAATGTGTTTTTGTAATTGAAAGTTGATCAAATAAGGTAGCCAACCCATTCTCGCTTGCCCCCCATTTTCATAGTATAGGTTGATGTTTGTCTAATTAGTAATGGGTTACGTTTCTGCTCACAACTCACACATACTAGCCAGAGCAACATAAATGTTCAAGAAGTGTACATTGAAAGCCTAGAATGATCGTAGTATGTACATTCAATGCAACAATTATCACTCTCATCAATTTTGTAACAAGCCTACGATTGGAAATAGAATGACCTATGTAGCAAGAATAGTTTTTACAAAATCTTCACAAAATAATTCCTAGCAATTTCATATTTGACAATGAAAATGTAAAAAGATTTCAAATCATTCTAAAATCTTTTTCACTGCATGAGGAAATTTTTTCCCTCACCAAACCCATCGTGTAGCTATGCTAAATTCCTTAAGTGGTTGGAAATGGGTGGTAAGCTTCTAGACAATGACTTCTTCTTGCACTTGATTGTGTTTAAATCCTAAATGCATCGATGTCCATTTTCAAGACAATGAACAAATTGAAACTCTAGTTTCATCCTCCTAACTACTTCGATGAAAGTTATTTTAATTTGTGAAGATACATTATCAACTTTTTGTCCTATCTATGGGTTGGATTTGGTGTTACTAGAGTTCATATTTTCCTAAAATTACAAATGTGCAAGTATCTCAAGTGGTCAAATTGCATTGACTTTAGTTCAAAATTGGATTAGCCAAAATGAGGTTATAGATAGGAAGAACAAAAAAAATTGAAAAAATCACCATGTGAAGAGTACCTCATTTCAAAGCCATTCCAACAAACTTTACTCAAAAAATGATAATATTTTACTCGCAATCAAATTTTGAAGAAATTTTGGAATTTTTCTTTCAAAATTAAAAAAAAGAAAAAGAAAAAAGATTGGTGATAACATAGGTGAATCTAACCGTATAGATGGAATCTACAAATCATAATCTACAACTTTCATTTGTATATCAATTCCAAAATATGCTTCCAAATAGCACTTCATAAAGATTTTTCTGAAATCGTCAATTCTGGAGATGAATCTGGACGTTTAGGGGGTTAACTTACTAGAGCAATCTGTCTAAATCCAAACAAATTACTGTAACTTTACAGCATTAGAAAAGTTGGGCCAGATTGTTTTGATGCCATTTTGACACCAAAGGCAGCATACAGGTCATTTCAGTGTCATTTTATCCATACTAGGTTGGTATGGAGGTTGGCACCAAATTAACATAATTGCACTTCAATGCACCATTGTGGCACCATGTTCACATGCCTTGAAGTTCCAGATGAGTAAGCTGGTTTGTGCTCAAGCCAGAGTATCATTCTGCGATACTATAAATTAACTTAAGCTTAACTTAAATATCGTTTGCTCATAATGGGAGAGCCACCAGCAGCAGAACTGCCAACTGGGCTGACACCGAGGGAGGTCCAATATATGAAGCCTTTCAGTTGCATTCCCTGACATGGGAACTCACAGGCATTTGCAAACGGAGGATTCACAGGGCTGTACAGTACTAAGCTTAACAGTTCCAATTAATGTAATGTAATGATAATGCTTGCTTTCACTGGATTGAGCAGATTTTAACATGTCTAGAAGGACACCACGGACACTAAATGTTGGATAGATGACAGAGGGAGGACGCTAAATCCTGCAAACGAAGTGGGCCCCGCAGGGGCAGATTTACCATGGGGAAAAACGCAGGAATTTTTTATTTTTTGCAAATTCCGAATTCATATTTGCAATCAGAGACCCCAAATTAGATAGGGGATGGGTTGAACATACCCAGGACACAGCTCGAAATAGGGGTCAGGTTTTACTTTTTACCCCTGGGTAAAACACAAAATGTCCTTGCGGGTCCCACTTCGTTTGCAGGATTTAGCGTCCTGTGATGACAGAGAACGAGAGAATCCTCCTGTATAGGACAGAAGTGCAAGTGTTCATCATTGGAATTTTGTGTGAAAATGGGGGAGGTCTTGCATAGTAGTTTGACCTCCGATGAGTGTTCTTGGTTTACTTTGAAGCAAATGATTCACAGGGTATCAAAAAGGTTGATTTCCACTATGACCAATCTCTCCTTTGGGGGGTAAATCCTAGAATGTGGTTTGGTCACTGTGGAAATCCATCTTTTTGATACCATGTGAATAATTTGCTTAAAAAAACCCCTAAGAACACTCATTGGAGGTCAAATTACTCTACAAGACCTCTTGTTTCTACACAAAATTCCAAGGAGGAACAATTGCATTTGTGTCCTACATAGAAGGATTCTATGTCATCCATCAAACATTTAATATCTGCAACGACAAAATCAGTTTAACCTTGAAACTCTACGAGGTTCCAAAAAATTCAATAAATGATGGCTTTCAAGAAAAATCATAAAAACATAGTCTAAAGAGTTAGATAATTTTTGGTTGATTACCTTGATAATAGAATTATATGCAAAATTGTTTAAGCTTAGAAAATGATTTGATTTTCTTCTCTGTGTGGAATTGGAGAACCAAATGTTTAATTAGCAATTGTTGTTGTAGTCGGGGTAATAGTGATTTGCAATGAATGAAATCAAAGAATAGGTGATACATTTTTTAGAATAGATTAATAATATTTTTTGCAATGGTAGGAATCCCTCTAAAATAATGCTCCTAGTAATATTACAAATGTTTTGGGATAGGGAAAACAAATAAACCTATTATTTACCACAAATAATAGACTTTGAAAATTTGGATTCATATTTTGAACTATAGACCTCTAATTAGATAGAAGAAGTTATAAAATTCAAAATTCAAAAGACAAATTTTTATATTTATCCTCATGTGGTGGGGGAGGAAAAATTTCCTCCTTCCAAAATGTTTGTAGGACTATTCATTGTACTGAAAATGAAATGAAATAATATTCCTTGAATCCCCAAGGGTCCCTTCATGGAAATTCTTAAAGGTTTTGGCTCTTTTTTTTTCTTGAACAATTTCATTGTTGGAATTAGCGTAATTCAAATTCCTGGCATTTTAAATGTATCAAACAAATTTTGTTATTCTTTCTATCTTGTGCCTAATTAAATTTAAATTCTTTTTTGAAGAATGAAAGTCATAGAGTATTTTCTTAAATTGTTTTTCCAAACTCTCAACTAAATTCTTCAACATAAGGAAATTTGAATTCATAATCTATAGTAATACAAAAAGTTTTAGTCAAGAGAATCCAAAGGCTTATAAAATTGTCAAGATAGGAGCAAAAAGACTCATTTTCTTGACTTTAAACACTTAAATCTTGTGATCAATATAGTCAAAGTTTATGAAATTACTTCTATACGTTCTTATACTAATCTTGTGCAAGAGCATATAGTTTGATATCCAAAAAATAAAATGAAAAATCTCCAATAGTAAAAACTTTGTTTGTTTTCATTCATAATGGGAATTTTGAGTGTTTTTTGACCCAAAAATTGCCTTGAGACTTTAGGGGTTAACCAACCACCATGATACAAAAGACAATTGCTACTTGTAAGTAGAAGGGTCTTTAGGATCATGGCTTCATGCATGACAAGTATTAATAGTGATTAACCTATATAATTTAGTAATATGAAAATAAAATCATGATTTGATTTTATTACTTCTTGTAATACTAATTTGTCAAAGTAACACAATTTTGAATTTGTGCATGAAGAATATTATTTTATTTTACTATTCTTTTCATATTTTTTTAGTAACACTAATTTTTGGGGTGATTCTAATTTTTTGTAAAGCAAACAGAATATATTCCTATGGAAAAAAAATCATTTGCAAGTTGTATATGTGATGCTCCAATTCACTAAAGATATTTATACGGCATGCTCCCTCATTGCATGCTATTGGAGTGTCTTGTACAACTTACATATTTATCAAATATTCAACATCTAAACAAGAAGATTTTTTTGTCACTACACTAAATAGTGAAATTAGGTTGCTTTAACAATTAGGTTGCCTTACCCCCCAAAAGTTACTTTACAAGTCATCAAAGTCAACAAATTTTTCTAAAAAATATTTCCATTCATACATTTGGAGGTTCATAAGTCCCAATGACAACAATACTTAATTCAAAAGTAGTGCATTCTTGTATATAAAAGGTAAAGATTTATATAGTGCAACCTAATTTCACTATTTAGTGTAGTTAACTTTTATTTATTAAGGGGAGGTTTCTTGTCTTGTTGAATAATGTATTATTTTCTATAACAAGACCATGGATATTACTACACCAACATTCTCACATACCAATTATGCATGACATCAAAACTCTTAATAATACAATTTTACATGTATTCATTTGTTTGGATGACAAAATTTTATACGAAAAGAAATATTACCCCCTCTATGATTAGGGTATAGACAAGATTTACAAAATTATGAAGAGATATTATAAATTGCAACATAAAAGAATAATTTGATGATGATTTTCTAATAGAAGTTGTAAAATGTGATCCATAGATCATATTTACAAGGCTAAATCTACTCCTGTATCAATAATTTCAATAAAATTTGAAAAAAAAAAAATTCTTCTAAAATGAATTAGTTGCTACACATGTGCAATTTTCACAAGTTATAAAAAAAATTGATATGTAAAGTTCTAATTATGCTGATTTTTTCACAATTTTATTTAGCTTATTTATTCAATTTGTTTTTTATGGGTCATTTTTTGAACTAAAAATGTTATTTCATCATGTCAAAGTGTAAAACATACCTTAAGTTAGTATGTTTGTTTGTTTGTTACATTAAAATCTCATGGACCGTGCTTCCCTTGGTCATGTTCTAGGTACCATTAGAAAGCCCCTTGGCAAAGAGGTGTGCATGGGCTTTGTTTCATGGTGTTTCAACCTACAATGTGAATTAACCCCTAAAGTTTTATGACTATGTTTTCACTAAAAATGCTTCAAAACTGCCTTTTTTAAGTACAAGTGCCAAATTTTTGAAAAAAACACTTTTTTTGACACATTTAACCATAAGATCCTATAGTATACTGACTAGAGAGCATGTAGTAAAAATTTCAGAAATTTTCACCGCATGGATTGCAAGATATAAGCATTGAAATCCATTGAAATCATTTTTTGGGCCCTGCAAAAAACAGGGCAGATGGACTTCACAAGCTCACTTTTCTATGAAAAAATGTCCAAAATGGTGGTGCTTCTTTGGATTATTTTTCCTAGACAAGATGGCCACATGCTTGAAAAATTTCAGATCATTTGGAATTGTACAACATATAGGAAAAAAATAGTAAGTAGATAGTAGTAGAGAATGATTCAAAATACCAAAATGTTAAGAATTTAATTGTGGAATTGAAAAATGCCAATCCCAATAGTGGAAATGTTTAATAAAAAATCTACATCGTATGATTTTATTTTTTTCAAATTTTTTTCCAAATTGAGTAAGATAAAGGACTTTGAAGTTTATTTTAGAGTAGAGAATCCATAATTGCTTGCAAACAAGAAATCCTCATAACTTTTGACTCCTTGATCAAAATGGAATGATTCAAAGCTTCCAAGTATATATAACTCTACAAAACCAATTTCAAATTTCAGTTTTTGAAAAAAGTGATAATTTTTATTCTACTCAGACTACCCATTTATGAAAAAAAGCAACAAATTAGGCCATAACTTTTGATTCGTATTTCCAAATGTCACGAGATTTAGTGTATTTGAAAGATATTCCTCATCCCCACCTTCTATTAAAATTTGGGTAAAAAATATGGAAATCTCCAGCCACATGTACTTGCCTAAAATTGCTATACAACCAAAAAACAAAAGTGGGTCCTTTAGGGGTTAAGTTATTGAATTTCAAAGTATGAATTAATAATGAAAAAATCACTTTTACTTGGTTGTGGTTGTGGTTGTGGTTGTGGCATAGGGCACTCTAGTATCTCTTCAATTATAAAATATATGTAAAGAAAATTTATAAGAATCTAGACCATAAAAATGTATGAGAACTAACACAAAAATCTACAAACATTTAGATGGATAAAAAAATAAAGACTTTGTTTTCTTGGGACATATTTGAGTTCATCCATTGTCCAAAATTTAAACATCCTGTGACTACAAGGTTAAACAAACAAATTCACTTATTTCATTTTATTTTGAAGAAACCTAGCTAAGAAAATGATGTCTTTGGAATACAAGTGATCAAAATAGTCCTATCAATCTAGATTTTTATTAATGTGGAGGTACATCTTAGGTAAGAATCTACATAGTTAGTTTTATAAATACGTTGCAATTAGATGTAATTGTCTTATAAGATTTATGATTTTAATTTTTTGACCCTATGAACTAAAGCTGGATTCATATATCTTCTTAAAAATATTTATATATATGTGCTTGATGTGAAATGTACAACAGGGTCCAAAAATAATTCGAATTTTGGCTATGGGATTTTTGCTTTAATGAAAAGGCACCCAATTCAAATTAAATTAGCTTCCTCAATTTCAACCACCATTCTGCCTAATTAATTGCAATTTGTGAAGTTACCAATGGTCATTAATCCCTACTAATCAATCATAGAAAAATGTCACAAATTAGAGAATATGATTAGATTGAGGGCCGGTTTATACTTGGGGCCGGATTGAAGGCCGGCCGGAACTCTCCAAATTTGAACCAATAGGATCACTCAATTTCTCCAAATCCGGCCCAAGCCCTTTACACTTGAGGCCGGATTGAACTACAACTCATCCTATGTGTCGCCTTAGGTGGCATGATTTTGGCGCCAAACCTTCCGGCCCCAAGGGAACAATAGGGACGAGGTTTTGGGTGGCCCGAACTCCCATCTTGGGTCGGATTGGGGCCAAATTGGGCTCCTCCACTAGATCATACAAATCTCTACCATTAATTTTTAGAAATTTATTTTTACATTTATATTTTTCTTACGAACACCTTCATTGCGCTTTTTGCTTGACTGTCTATTCTTCCCTGTGTACCTGTTTGGACATGCTTGTCTAGCCTTGCCTATCTGGCCTTGCCTGTCGAGCCTGAAGGTTATTTCATAACCCAAATTCAATTGAATACCATGCGTTTTGTTGATTCTTGATAAGGATTTTTGTTTAGGCTGGTAACCGGGGCTGGTAACTTATTAAAAAATTTAATTAATTACCAAGCATTTTTTAATTTGGTGCTTTGGTAATTTGTTAGTTATCCCACCAAGCCTTTTTTGATACGGTAATTAATTTAAGAAACTCATGATTAAGAAAGGCTTGGTGGGCTTATCAATTACCTTTCTTGATAATTTATTAAAAAATTAAATTGACTTCAAATAGTTAAATGAAAAAAGGATTTTATATTGTTTAACTATTTGAAATAAATTTAATTGCCTATTTGTAAGAAGTTACCATTATTGAATTGTTCATAATTTCCTATTTTTATTGAATTGTTGGCTTTTGAAAGAAAGTTCCTACACACCAAAGAACATGACATTTAGATACCATATTATATTTGTATGTTCCAAAATCGTTTTTCCAAAATAAGGTTGTCCATAGTCCATTTTTCAAATGATCATTTAAGATCTGATTGCCTTTTCAGGGAAGTTGAACTCTTTCAAAAAAATTAATAGATTGCAGGAGGAATTAAATTGAATTTGGCATCTAATCCAAGTTATTTCATATTTTTTGGACCTTTGTGTAAGAAGTTACTAAATTTTGAAGTTAAAACGCAATGGTCACTAAAAGTGATCACCTCCTTCAATGTACATTCCTAGTACATTGAAGAAAGCAAAATGTACCTTTGTGTCATCATCAACTTTAGAGCAAACTACCTTATGCATTTATTGATTTACATTATGCCTTTGAGTAGTCACCATGTTGCAAAAATAGGAGAATTGAGAATGTGACTCGATGTATATATATTCAATAAACAAATAATCCAAAAATGTATATAAAAATGAAGTTTGTTTTCATTTAGGTATGATTTTAAACACTAAAAAGAATAAGAAAAAATAGAAAGAAAAAGGGGAAAGTTCCAAAAAATAATATAATTTAAAAAGAAAAATACAAAAAGTAGAAAGAGAATGGAAAAGGTTCAAATAAAGTAGAAAAAATATTTTCTTTTAAAAAAAAACAAAGAAAAGTTTCAGAAAAAGGAAAAATTCTCTCTTCCCTTTTTTTCAGCTTAAAATAGGATAAATAGGAATAGGAAGGAAAAGGTTAAAAGAAAATTAAAAAAACTCTCTCTTCTATTTTTGGAATAGAATAAATAGGGGAAAAAAATTAAAAGAAAAAAAAATTAAAAGAAAGAAAGGAAGATAGGGAAAAGATGCATATTTTTACATTTTTTTAATTGAGCATTAAGAAAATCCAAAAAAACATGAACCAGAAATTGGGCCCTAGAATCTGGCCAAAGGGCTTTACATTACCAAGGGCCAGATGGAAAAACTGGGGCCCGATTGAGGGCCGGATTGAAGGCGAATCCGGCTGGCCTTCCATCTGGCCCCAGGCCTAATGTAAACTGGGCCTTGGTAAAATATGTTGTCGTAGGTTTAGAAATGGATCTTTGACTATTGAGTTCCTTGAATGAGCTACTTGTAGTATTTCTATGGCAATTCTGAATAGCACTTCATAGTGCTTAAAGGTCTAAAGAGCATAACATCAAATTTCATTGCATTATAGTGAGTATTATTAAGAGAAATTAGTTTGCATAGAAGAGAATTGTTGTTGTTGGCTTTGTAGGACTTTGGCTATGCTATTTGTTGTCAAATGATCAATTGATGGACTCTTGAGAAATTAGATTGAGCACCATAATGTATAGAATGTTGGATTTTGAAGAGAAGAGTCATATTGTACCAAGATGCATGAAGGTGGGATGAAATGCAAGGACATTAGAGTAGTCCTAGATGTTCTTTGCTTGACCATTTCCATTGTTTTGACAATTTGGAAGGTTTGTAGAAGTATAGAGTCTCTAAAAATCAAGGTGGTAGGCATCAAAAATGTTTGGTTGTGGTACTAGGATGTTGCTGAATTTTGTTGTTGACGATAGAAGACAACCATTGTCAAAAAATATCAGGCATCTTCAATGTATTTTGTAATACAACACAATCAAATCTATGTGAGATGGGCCTAAGAAATTACATTGCACTACAAGAAACCTTATCTCAATGACAAGCACAAAGTAGATAGGCTTGCATTATTTTGCATGAGCTCATGAAAGTTGAAATATTGAGGATTGGTGCAATGTGATTTGGTTAGACTAGTCATCATTTGAAATTGGTGGGATTTAAGGCAAATTAGAGTGTGACAAAAATCATATGAAAGATGTATGGGATTGTACAATGCGATCTCTCAAGTGTGGTCATACTTAAGTGATAAATGCCTTCTTGTTATTATAACTTCAATTCATATAGAAAGACAAGAAGCAATTTTGTGGCTCTTGTTTACGAGGGTTTTCTTTTTTGCACAATCACCCTAGGCAATTGACACTTATGAAAGATGGTGCTCCAAAGTACTGTAGCTTCTTTACATTGCAAAGGAAACAAGCTCATGGTGTGCCAATTTTGGCATGCAAACTCTCTAAACTTGAACCCTACATAGAATGTATGGAAGATTATCAAAGATTCATTGTGGCATTGAGGAGGAATGCTAGCATGTGTGAACTTAAAATCTATGAGCCATGAGCCTAGTAGGGTGATTGCAAGAAAGACCGGTCCTATTTTGTGTCACACTTAGAGTGATGGAGTTGTCATCGGCCATAACTTTTGGAGTATAAAGCCCATGTACTTGAAAATTTTATTGAAAATGACTAACTTGGTGCTAATGAGATTCCTTATTTTTCAGAAATTTTCAAAAAACTCTTTGTAATTAAATTCCAATTTTGCTAATTTGTCACACTTTGGGGTTTAAGGGTTTTTAGTATTGTGGAGCAGGGCTTTTTTTTTGGTCTAGTGTCCCCTATGTTGGCTTCACTACATAGGCCAGATTTTGGAGGGACAGAGTCACATTGGTCACATTCTGACAGATTTGGCGAAATTTCGCCAAAAAAAAAAGCCCTGTTGTGGGGTATCCAAAATTAATGATGTAGACTTAAAAATTTTGTGGGCTATTTCCATACTAGGTGGGCATGTGCCTACCAAAGGGCACTTAAAAAACATTATTTTTTTGTCTTCCACATGCATGCAAATAGGGGTCCCTTGTGTGTGTCATTGTGAACATTGAAGATGGTTTCTCTTTCATTTTTTTGGTGAAATCTGTTCATCATGAAATCCTCCCCAATTGCCAATTTTTAGTCTCTTTGAAAATACTTTTCCCTATTTTTTACAAATTAAAATGTCAAAGTGTCTATTTTCTACCAAAATTGTGTCACTCTATTTTGTGAATAACTTTTGACCTACTTTTTTTTTATGTCTCAAATTTTGGTGATATGATATTTATATTGTTATACTAATTATCCATATTTTATTTTATTTTTAAATATTTTTTTCCAACACATCATAGTACAACAAGCAAAAAGCCAAACATTACAAAAAACAGTTGGTCTTTCTTGCAATGAAACAATAGTTTATATTGTAGACACCTTCTATGGTTATAGGTGTCTATGTTGTAGGTACCTATGTTATTGACCAAGAAATAAGGAGGGAATGTGATATCTTTGGAACAACTCCATACAATCATTGAGAAGTATGCCTACAAAAATTGCAAGCAATTCATAATTTAGTAAAAGATGGCAACATTGGATGGTAGACATTGTGTTATGTATAGTTTTTTTGAATAATAATAACAATAATAATATGATAAGTACTATCATTTTGTCATGTAAATATATTATTTTTTAAATTGGGGGACTCTACCATATTTTTCAATGCTTGTGAAGAGATGCATTTTTATAAACCTTCTGGAGCTTTTCAAAGTTCCTAGTTTTTGTTCGCGGGAGAAAAAATTCGAATTATTTTTGGACCCTACAGTATAGTACCCACCAACAAGTTTACATTCACAGCAATCAATTTAGAGAAACAGAGTCCAAACCTCCAATTTCGAGTTGTCACCACATGATCAAAAATGATCCAAACCACAAACTGCAAAGTGTGTTGGAAAGATAATGAAGTCTACTTTTTTGTTGTCTTAAGAATTTGCAAAAAACTTATAAACTTATATATTAATATAGCATTTTTTGACAACCTATCTACCATCTAGTGCTACCACCATTAGCTTTGATTATGGCCTTCATACGGTAAGGCATGCTAGCAAGGAGAACTTCGATAATCTCTAGAAACATGTCTTCTCATATTCTTTGAATGGTGTTGACTAATTCTTCTTTGTTTTGCACTAGCACCTCATTTTAAACAATGTCTTTGACAATCTTTCATAGGTTTTTGATGGGGTTTAAGTTAGGAAGGTTTGTTGGCTATGAAAGCTTTCTCATGAGATGTGCTTGCCTCCAATCACTTCATTCCTTATTATGGTACATTGGAGCACCATCTTCCATGAGTTTGAATGTCTTAGGGTGATTATGGTGAAAGTAAAAGCCACTCAATCGACTTTCATAGACCACAACAACAAGGTCCCTACCTCTTCATCTATCACATGGCATTATAACAAGGAGGCACTTATTGAAATTGGTGAATGAACCCATATCATCATTGATAAACGACTAGATTTAAAAAATGGTGTTAAACAATCCAAAGAAAGATATTTATATGACTTTTGTCATACCTTCACTTGCATTGATTTTTTCTAGTTTCAAATGAAGATTCGTTTATCCATATTGTATTCTTCTAGTCAAATGCAATTTAGTGTTGGTGTTCATAGCTCTAAAGCACACCTTATACCACCATTAAAGTCGCTTTTTACAATCAAGAACACCTACAATCTCACACAATCTGATATTGTCTTCAAAGATACACCTACTCATCAAAACACACACACAATGTATTTACAAACTACCACATTGCTTGGACCAAGCATGTTTTGCATTTAGAGGTTGTTGGAGCTCCATACCTGAAGCTCAAATTGACAAAAATCTGAATTGTGTTGGCACAAAAAGCATTGATGTTGCCATCACAGTGTAGGAGCTACAAACACAACTTGAAGTGCAGACAATGCAATTCGATTTTCCTCAGACAAGTGGCGTGAATTACCATAGAAATGACATCGAGAATGTAGATAACTCGTTTTTCAACATTTTGGTGGCAGTTTCATGAAGTTTGGAGGTCTAATGTAGAAGATATGATCAATCAAAGTTGCACTTCATTTTCAGTGGCACTCATAGTTCGAAAATTTGAACGTAAACTTGTTGGTAGGTACTGTACATGAAGATTAGAAGTGAACTCTCCCATGGCTCGGCAATGTTCTGTGCAGCCATCAATCTGCAAAGTTAACACGTCATCTCACTTTGATTCTTTCCATGTTAGGCTGCATGAGACACAATCAATCTTCTGTTCAAGTAACGTAGTGAAGTGCCATAGAAACTTATGAATGTGACCTACATAACTCACAAGAATTGGCTACCAAGGCCGGATTTGGGAACTCTGACTTCTGGACTACAAATTGGCGCTTGATTTGTAAGCAGACTGTCTGTCAACAATGATCTGAGTGTAAGTTAAGTTGCAAATTTTGTGGAACCATGGGTGTCAACAATGTCATGCCACAAGCCACAGATCTTGTGCTCCATTCACACACTGATACCAACGATGGAATTGCCGAAGAATAAAATGGCAATTTGTACCAGATTACAGGACCTAACGTTGGTATCCCTTGCAGGATTAACAGCCTTGTAAATCAGAATTGAACAGTTTGAGCAAGATTGATGGCGTACATATAGATTCAAATCTTGCTTTTATGGGAAAGTTGCGGAGAGTTCCATAGCATTGCAATGGATGAAAAACGCCGGTAGGATTCAAGGGTGAGTTAGAAAAGCTACACGTATGTTAAGAGGTGGAGTAAATTCACTTAATTTAGTCAGTTGGGCATCTGGAGGGTAACCCTAATTCTCTTGGGAGGCCAACAAATGGCGTTTGGATGGCAGTTAGCATCCCTACGAGATGAAAGAAGACTGGAATTTTCACCCATTTGGGGATGAGGGAGTATATAAAATGGTATTTGACTCACAGAATATAAATTACGTACAAAAGTATGACAAGACACACCTTCTGATTGACAATTCAACAATTATTATTTTTCGTTTGGATGTCAATTTAACACCTAAACCTTATCATCCTCACATGCAAGATCATACACATAGAATACAAGACCATTTTGTAGCTTTTGAGACATGTAGGAGGTGCAGTAATGATCTAAATTGGGAGTGCCAGGTCTCGTTGAATTAGACTCTCAAGGAATGCCATTTCTAATTGAATTTAACTCTTGAGAATCATGAGAATCTGGTGCAAATAGTAATATTGAAGAGAAACTTCTTCTTGTGGGTACACGTCCTGATGTTTTTATCAATGCATTAGAAAACGACAATCTTGGGCACTTCATCGAGAAACGGCAATCACAGTCCTCGAAGGGATAATGATATATTTCAGTTGGCGCCGGTAAATTTGATTAATTGCAATTGGGCGGTCATGATTTGACACAAATAACTTACAGAGCACGCACCAGCATTGAACTGAAATTCTTTCTTCAATTCCTCAGTTACTTTCACTAAAATGTATGTAAGAAACCCACAATCTGAGCACACCATCACTGTATTTTCATTTATCTTGTGGGAAGGAAGGAAGGAAGGAAGGACTAACCGATTGACTCCACCCCTGAAATCTATGGTAACATTTCCAGTATAATCCCAAGTGCAGATCATATTCAAGCCAAACTGCAGTAGCTATTTTTCTACTTAATTTGTCAAAAACTTTCTGTGTATATAACAGGGCCGAAGCCCCTTGCTGCTTAGTTTGTAAGAGATTCTCTGAAAAACGCAAGTAATTGAAGACCAAAACAAGGCAGGCAGCTGGAAGTTGGAGCTGCCTATTCAAACCAAGCAAGCCAAGAAGGAAACCAGTTGACAGAAAAACCATTCAAGGAGATGATGATGACGATGAAGCTTATTAAGTTAATATCTTCAGAATGATCCTCGTTAGGCTGAGCACTTGAAGGTTGCATGAGAAGAAGCAGCTTCGGCAGTTTTCCCACTGGCATTTCTATTGCCACGCTTTCTCTCTGAAAAGAAACACCGAAACAGAGATCCATTCATTAGCAACAACAAAAAAGAAGAATAAATGATTAGTTTTACGAATGACGTGAATGAAGAATTTGGTGGCAAAAACAAGAGATCCATTTAAGAAAAAGAAAAAGAAGAACAACACTAGTTCTATGACTGACGAGAATGAAAGAATCTGTTGGCATAGTTCTGCGAACTATTGCCACAAGGTGACATAGACAGTGAGTGCTAACTTTGGTGTCTCATTATTTTTGGAGGAAAGGTAAGAGAGCCTATTTGTATTACAACTCAAAAGTCAGCCTTTTAATTCATGCCACTATGTATTAGTAGTGTACATTTCAAAATTTTCAAATGTACTCTAACGGTGCATAGTGGTTGAAAAGTGGCTCAAAATAGTCACACGGCACAAATAGGGTTTGCAACACAAACTCATCATCATAAAGAAAAACCAATGACATCATTTGGTAATATACATGTTGCAAGCTAGGATTTATAAAGTTTTTTTATAGGATGCCTATACTAACACTTCTTTCATATGATCTTTAAAACAACATTCTTGAATATCTTGCAAAAGTTGTTCATTATCATTAAGTACTAATCAAATGTTCAAAACTTGCTTTTTCTTTGCTTGGTGGTAAAGACTACAAAAACATCCAATTTAATTTACTTGTCTATAATAAAATAAATCCTTAACTCAAACTATGTCTTGGTCATTTTTAGGTTAGGGTGTACTTTTGTTCAAAATTGATTGGCGTGTTTGCTCCAAGAAATCTTCCCATTGAAGGAGTTGTAGCTCTTGCTTCTCAACATCAGTCAACTCGAAGTTGGGCTCTCGGCCACACAAATAAGCAGCTCTGCCATCCATGTACAAAAACAAATCAAAACAATTCCAATATACACATACCTCTTTAATATCATCACCTCTAACATCTCATCACATCTTCTATTCTCTTACCAAATCCAAAGGGGAAAAGGTACACAATTCAAAACCCTCTATGCACTTTCACAATCACACCCTATCATTCCATATATCATAAGCAATTGCATGCAAATGTGATATAATGAAAGGATTAGACAAGTGATGTAGGACTCAAAACCAAATGCTTGACTTTTGCAACACCAATTACTTTTCAAATATTACTTCTAAATACACCTTATAGCATTTTAATTAATTATTTTCATTTATTTTTGGTAGATAGATAAGGTGGGGTGGTCAAATCCAATTATATTCCTTTATATGCCATGGGGAGTACCACATAGTGGTTCTTTTGCGGGTTGTTTGCTTCCCTAAACTCGTGTTCTTTAGTTCTTGAACTCCATTGATATTGTAATCACATGCATTTTAGTTGCCTAGGCTATGGTACTAAAGATGTTTGTGCTTATCACCAATGCTAGTGCAAGAAGCATATTTAGCAATCCAAAAATGATGCAAGGTAGATTTAATTAATTAATTACAAACCGGTCATAGAGATGAGCTGCCTCTTCTTGGGAATCCACAGTGCCTAAGTGGACTTGCTTCTTCTCCACTTTAATGGCTGCTTGCCATTTCATATTCTTGAAGTAGACACCACGCATGATACAAGGCTCTTGATTCTCTCGGTGTTTCCTCTTTTGTTGTTTCCTTTTCTTCAATTCTTTTCCTACAACATGGGCAATCAATATCATCATTAGCAAGGAAACATCTTCAATTTTGTTAAATTGGTGAATACTCAAGACATTGACACTTCTTATGGCAAGCACCCCAAATCCTAAATTTATGCCAATCCTATTTTTTCAAGTTTGCATTGAAGAATAGCACCAAGTGAATGAATTTGGCTCACACCTACTTTTGGCTTTGATCTAGTGTTGGTGAGGCCTAAGTAAACAATATCTTGCCCTTATTTTGTACTTGCTATTAGGATTTGTTTGCCCTACACTTATTCTACACTTTTGGAAAGCAAATTCTAGATTACAATTTTTCACAAATAGAAAAAATAAGGCAAATCTTGCATTTAATGATGACCTTGAAGAGTCTTGAATGAAGCTATAGATGACATACCTATGGTTTTCTTTATAAGTGATACAAAATACAAGATGACCACTGATATTCTTCTATATTGGAGTAAGTGCCACACAATAGTCATCTTATAAAGTGAATTGCCAAAAAAAGGAACCCCAAATTCATCCACTAAGATAGGGAGCCTAATATAGACCTCGAACCCAAATTAGTGCAAATCTACACCAATCAAACATTTCAATGCCTAAAATGTTGGACGAATGTAGATTTGCATTGAATTGGATTGGGGTTCCAAATGGGCTCCCTACCTTATCTTATATTGATATCACAATTAGAAGGTCTGGTATATAAAGAATAGAACCTTTTAGTTTGGGTAGAATTTTGTAATAGCATGAATCATCATCATTGCAATCTAAAGCAAACCTAAATTCAACTTTACATGGACACTTTTGAAGGCACAACCTTCTGGAAAGGACACATGATACAACTTTTGTAGCCCTTGAAGGGATGGCATAGGTGGTGGAGTTGCAAATCTAAACCTTGTGCTCACATCCTGCAATTCATCACCTCCAACATGTGGAGCTATAAGAATGATGTAGAGAATACAAGAAAGATTGGTGGTACAATCAAATGGCTAGGATAGAATAACAAAATTTGTGTGAATCCAAACAATATCTTAGCCTACAAAAAAGAAATATCTTTGAAAAAGTACACATTCTCTTCCGTTAGAGGATGGTCTATAGATCATTCAAGGATGTTGTGAACGTTTGGTCTCAATTTCTGTATGAAATAAGCTACTCCAAACTTTCAAAAGTCATGAATAAATTGTTTCACGACACACAAAAAATTCGTAACATGGGGAACGCCACAAGTACAATGTAGGATGGAATGTGAGCAACATGTGCAGTGCACTTGGGGTTTTGCAGAACAACAAAACTAAGCCCCAAGTCCATCTGGAGACAATATTCAAGAGTACCTGTTTGCTGGGTATCTCCTTGTTGGTGTTCAAGGTGGTTTCTGGAACATCAGCTGCTCTAGGATAAGAAGAACGTCTGTACACTTGTGGTGGACTTGTTATATCTGCAAGGGGAGCAACCACATTCATTCCACAATCAAATTCAAAGCCTGAAGGAATTTAAACAGTAATTGTCAAATTTTGCAATAACATAGCATTCTTGAACGTGAAGGTTGCGATGTCTCTTCTACAGCAGTGGCATAGTCGCAAGAATAATTTCACCTACAGTGGCGTGGGATACAGGAAGAAGCGTCAATTCAAGAGTTTCAAGAATTTTCAATGTTTTTCCAACACGAAAAGGAGGTAGAAATGCATGAGAGAGAAAGGGACTGCTCCCCTGAAGTTAAGAATGTTAAAGATAAATCGAGTCGGTAATGAGAATTGAAAACTCTACGGGACCAAAAAATTAGTATTCTTGACAAAAACTTAGGGCTCAGAATGGAAGAAAGTAGAAAATCTTGCAGTTGAACTTCTGCACTCTGGCATGGCATCTCCACACTGATAATCGGTTTTCATTCTAACTACAATTGATCATTCCCTCCTATAACTTTGATTTTCCCAAAACACAGAATTGCGTTTTCATACAATACCTGGAGACAGTCCACTATGTCGCCGTTTCCTGATACTAACCATGCTTGAACTCCTCCACTGCTTTGATGGTTTTCAACTGCAGTAGCTGTGACAAGAAATAGGAACAACACCCCAAAATTGCTCAACTGCTCTCAAATTTTCAAACACGCAATCCTCCTTGTAACCTCGCTCGCCATCATTCGATCTCGCAAAATTCTCAAAAACGAATCTGCCATCACTGTGCATGATCTGCGCACAACCGAAAGACCCAAATCATACACAAATCAAACACAAATTATGATTAACTATAAGGCACATTCCAGAGCCTTCACCGAATCGCAAACTTTCGACGACGAAGGAGCTCTCTTCCCTTTCGAAATGAAGCTTGTTCTCCAACTCGACGACAAAGTTCACGTACCTCGAGAAGAATCTTCACCACTGTGCAGTTTTGACAAGCACACTCCACTCTGGCTAACGAAAATGTGCTGGTGCTTGTGGAACGGTACACGAATTAAGACATGTAGGAGAACAATAGCATGCCCAAGCACAAGCAAAGAATGTTTCACTCTCCAAAATTGCAGCATACCGACAACCCTGAACTTAAAGTCTCCGAAAGAGTCTCCGAGCGATCTCCCAAGCAACCTTGAAAAGCCAATTCCTAACCAATTGCAACTCTGCGATCAAGATCATCGAACCGTCAGAGAGAGTGAGAGACACACACAAAAATCGAACTCACCTGCCCATGTCTGACCGAGGAAACTCCAAGAAGTGAAAGCTCCGCCACCGATTGCCCGCCATTCTTCTGGATCCATCGCAAGGAATTACAAACAGTTGTGTGTGCGTGCGTGCACGCGCTTGTGCAGCTTCTGAAAACCTCCTTCGGCGATCATTCAATGGGGACAGTGAGGCTGTGAGAAAGGAAGCAAGGAAGGAGTCGCCGTGGGAGCTGAAGGTGGTACAACTTCAGATTAGATGATGCCAAGCACATGAGATCTGGGGTAGGGCCTTTGGGGAATTGAGGGCTTTTGGTTGGGGCCCTTCTTCCAGTAAACTGAAGTTATTTATTCTTTACATCAGGCGAGGCATCATCGGCTGGACTTTTCTTCCTCCGCGGCTTGTTGGCAGTTCTATCCAAAGCTCCCCATTGTGCGCTTGCACACTGTGCCTACCCCTAGGAATCCGGCAGTAGCCATAGTGACTGTAGGATTTGTTGGATCGGTAGCCATAGCCAGGATGATGGTGGACTGATGACTGGGGTCAACTGAACCTGCCGATCTGACGTGGGTTGGGCCCTCCACCGAAGGATGCCAAAGGTAAATTTGGTGCCTTTTGATTGTTGTTAAGAGAATGATTATATTTACTGTAGAGAACAGCTTTTCTACTTCCATGTCTACGAAGCACAACAGGGGATATTGTTGTATAAGTTAGGGTAAGGCACCCGCTTGAGATCAGAATGGGGTGCGTGAAAAGATTCTTTGTAGGGATGGTTTACTGCCTGGAAAGCTCATGGGTTTGGCGATGACGGGGATATAGTTGCGGTGCACCCTAAACCACTTGGACGGCATGGGTGGTGGCAGATTTCAACAACTGATTCCGTGAAGCTACACGGTAACACGTATTTCAAGGAGGAGAAATTCTATGTACAATCAGATTTTACAGCGATTTTGGTGAGATTTGCTGAAAATGGCCAAGGGTTCTGTTGAAGCTTCCGGCACCATGGAGCAAATAACTTAAGCTTATATGATTCAAAATTTACCAGAATTGATGGGCTCAACTAAAATTTGGAGCGAACCCTGACCAAAACAGAAAATCGAGAAAGTGTGCTGTAGGGCTGAGTGGGTCCTGCAGCGATGGATGTCATCCTTTGGCTAATACCGCGGAATTACGGTGGAAACATACGTTCACGTACAGTACTGATTTGCTACTTCAGTCGGTGCATTTCACTATAGTTTTCTTTCCTATGGTTTGGATCATTTATGTATCTTTTGAACTCTTGCTCAGCCCACTCTTGCTTTAATCTCCTTCTTCTCTGGATCGAAGTTCAGGAGGCGTTGCATTGACAGAAGTTACATGCGAGGAAGTTTGAGTAGGGCTTTACACAAAAAGAATGGGAGGCAATGCTACACGGGCAGAGTCTTCATTAATCTACTGCAGAGGTTAGTGCATCAAGGAACGTGCACTAATTAACCTCTGCAACGTCCAATTACGGAGGGAGGCTCGCAAGATTATTGCAGACAGCGATTTGCAAAGGGTGAGCAAGCTAGGGTTTTGCACATGGGCTGGTGACACAATATATGGAGCGGATGACGTTGCCACAGGTATGCGATTATCTGTATTTAGATGATACTTAGGTCGGTGTCTGCACTCCATTGCAATTCTTGTCCAGTAATTTCGATCACTGTGGCTTCTATGGTTTGGCTTCCTTTCATGGAAGGTGTGGGCTTCGGTGCATGGTTACAAACTCAAAACTCATCTTGCTGATGCATATAGACTTTTTTAATATTGCCTTCCCGAATATCAAATCCCCTGTTCTCTATACGCTATATCAAAGTCTAAAGAATGGCTGTATCGTTTCCAGTTCAGTTCACAACTCAGTTAGCCCTCTCACTGTTTAAGTCACAAGAACCTGCATGCATATGTGATAATAAGGAGTTTCACAAGTGCGAAACGGGTGCTCGATCACCTTCCTGAATTTGTGCGACTCCAAGTAGTGGTAGAGGATACTATTTTCTTCAATTTCTTCATCTGTAACATGTTTATGAGTCTGCGTGGTTTTCTGGAGCTGTGAGAGGTCTGTGGATAGACCTTTGGGTACAAGAACCATATCAATTGAGACCGATAATTTAACTAGTATCTTTGAACTTCTTATGTAATTTAAACTAAGAGGTTGTGGATCTCTACTGGAGGGACAACAGAAAACCCCATTTGACCATTTCATTCAAAGATGAGTTGTCATCGACATTCACGTCATCACGTGCATTTTGTGTGCTGTGGAATTAAAGAGCTCTGGTGTAGAGAGATCTACCGTCATTTAATGGTTTCAGGACATCATTCTGATTATATCATATTGAATTACTGATGGTTCTCTTACAATTATTTTCGTCAATGCTTCACTGGTTTATCCTATTTAAGGTACAATCACACCTGCTCTTAGAAGGCGGTCTTTGAGGCAGTGATGACAAAGTTTTCGAGAGGCAGTTCAAAGTTCAGACCATCATGCTTTGGTATTTTACCATTCCTAGGTGGATGCCTTGTTGGCGAGGGATATAAACAGTTCTTACATACGAAGAGTCGCAAATTTTTCTGAATTTTGCGGGATATCAGGCATTTCTTTCGTCACAATGAATCCTTGTATTTTCCCAGATAAATGAGCTCTAAGAGTGGTTTGGGTTAATGCTCCTCGAAACCAACAGATAGAGATCCACCGGATCTTGACATTCTTGACATTTATAGGGCAATGCCGAGCTGATAAGGAGCATATTTTCCAAAAAAAATGGGCTGACGAGGTGGGCAAAGCCCCGATGAGGCCTATTTTTCCCGAAACACCTGACAAAGATAGCCGTTGCTGTGCGTTAATCTCGCTACAAAAAATTAAACTTTCTTTCGACACACCCTCGGTTTCCAAGCGAGGATCACTCTCGCAACAGAGAGGGTCCACACGGAAACTTTGACACTCAAGACTCCAAAGTGAGGCACCTCAAGAAATGAAGCTTACGGATGGTTTGACAATCAATGCCATGCTTACTGAAGTACATTCGTTTTGCTTCTGTATATACAAACCAACCTTAATTTCATTGCCAAAATGTCCAGGATAATTGATTTGTGATTCAAAATTATAGTTATTCATGTCTGGTGCAAGCAATTTGACTTCCAGTAATGCATGGTTCAATTTTGGTCGAGAACCAACCCTCGCAATATTTTCTTGTAGTTTGTAGTTTGCAAATTTTCTGGAGATGAAGTTTTTTGGTCCTCAATCAGGTTGGGTTGAGCTTACATGAGATAAGAATTTCTATTGAATATTTGCAGAAGATTTGACATGGAATGAGGTTACCACACTGATTCTCTTTTTTTCTTTAAACTCAAAAGCAAGGATTCTTTGCACGCTAGAAAAGGCTTACTACTAGATCAAAGTATGCCGATAGATGTTTCGGATTATGAAGATGTTCTCACTAAACCCATCGAGTCGTTCAATAGAAAACTGAAAATTTCATCTGAAGTGCTAGAAAAGGTCGATTATGATTGTTGTTTCTGAATTTTGTTGAATCTATTCTACAGACCTTTCCAGCAATTGTGTTCATTTGAGAATGTGTGCACTCTAAGGATTTTTGCAGACACGATCCTCACAACTAAAAATTTGCAACGCTCGAAGAATTTCAGATCTTGCAATTCAGAATTGAAACTATTGACTTCAATTGATCGATCAATCTCTGTCAAAGCTTGATCTCACTGCATGTATACTGACAAGGGCATAAAAAAGGGACACGTACTTTTGAAGGTTGGCTGCTTATTCTCATTCTACAGTTGAACCTACAGCTGATGGACTGAAAATGTAAGGATTCTATTTGACTAAGGTACGAATCCCAAGTAGAATGTGCAAAATTACTATCATATATGAGTCACTAGCTTCAAATTACAACTACTTCAAGTGAATTTATAGCTGCTGAGACTACGAAGATTCAGCAAGCTGGACCGAACTTGGATTGTGAAGTTTTTGTCAATAAACTTGAGTCTTATGACTTTGCGTTGCTTTTTTAAAAGCATCGATCACAATATCATTCACCCCAAGCCTCGGATGAATCTGAAGACAAGTAAGTACGTAGTATAGAATTGGCCTATTGCTCAAACAACTTCTGAAAGGCTTCAAAATCTGAAAGCCGGGCACCTCTGCAACATCCCAAAAACCAATCGAAACTAGAGAAACTACCACAAAGTGGTCACCTAGGCATTTTATATAAAGGTTTAATTCTAAGTGACAACATTAAAGACTTAACAAAAAGAATGAAATCATTTTAGAATCTTGTGGCAAAAGAATATCATGATTTTAAGAGTTTTATTGGTAGAATGATAGAAATATCTATTTTGAAGTTTTACCTTCAGTATTGTAGAAAATTCAATTGAATATTACAAATTTAAAAAAAAAACATTTTATAAAGTTTGAAGAAAATATTTTGTGATATATTGAGATGTTTTATGTAATTTTGGATATTCTTTTATTTTTTTGAAATTTACAGAGTTATTTGAAAAAATTGTAAAATTCAACAAATTTTGTGCAACTTTGAAGGTAAAACTTTTGAAATGATTATTTCTATCAATAAAATTTCTAAGTTCTTGATTTTTTGCACAATTTTGTAATCAAAAGATTTCCACTCTTTTTGCCAAGTGTTTAGTGCATTGTTTATTCCCATTCTGTACAAGTATTGATTTCAAATTTTCCAATTTATAACAAAAGTTCAAGGTTTGAAGTGAGATTTTGTAATTTACATGGTAATGCACCTCAAAGTGTTTGTGATATTGGCAAAAGAATCTAGATAGAATTGAGAAACAATCCCTTGATTACACTATGGCATTGTGTACTAATGTTTCATTGTTTGGCAAGTTTTTGCCAAGGGGGGGGGGTAAGTGAGCGGTTGGAGTAGCAACATATGTGTGAGCAAATGATAGGGTATGTTAAAAAAATAGGGGCTAAAAATTATAAATGGGTTTAGAGTAATATAGGGTATCGAAAATGGCATTGGAAGGTCATTGCAAGAAACACCGGTCCTATTCTCCGTCACAATTGGAGTGATGTTGTTATCATTGGCTCTAACTTTTGAAGCACAAGTCCAATCAACAAAAATTTTTTGTAGGAGATGTCTAACTTGATGGTAATAAGATCCTTCATATTTTAGAAAAAATTTAAAATCATTTTATATTTTAAAAATTATTTTGTTAATTTGTCACACTTTGACATTTAGGGGTTTTCACTAAGTTTGGAGTACCCAAATTGAATGATTTAGAGTTGAAATTTTGGTGGTCTATTCCCACACTAGGTGGACATATGCCTACTAAAGGGCATCTAAAAATACATTATTTTATGTCCTCTAGGCCCATGCAAATAGAGCTCCCTTGCACAAGCATTTATGAACATTTAAGATGGTTTCAACTTCATTTTTTTGGTGAAATTTGATCACCATCAAGTCCTCACAAATGGCCAAATTTTAGTGTTTTTTTTGTTCATGATTTTATATTTATTATTAATTTATACCTCATTGGATCTATTTTTTGTGACAATCTGTCTTTTTTTCTCATAGTACAATTTCAGTACTTGCAAGTAGTCCATAGTACTTACACCAATACTTTCGGTTGTTGATTTTTCTAATCTACAGTTGTGATAGTTTTGCTACCTAGTACTCATAGTAATTATAGTACTCTAGGTTTGAAATCCAGATTTTGCCAAAACACTACAGAAAACACACGGTGTTTCTTGCAATGACCTTGGACGTCTTTAATGTACTATAGGGTATGGAATAATAGGTCCCATTAGAAAATTACATAATGATAGCATGTAAAAAAAATAAAAAATCATACCCCCTATAAAATAGTGGTTGTTTGCACCTATATCCTTATTTTTTTTAACACATTGACCCCCTATGGTTTTTGCCAAATTTTAATTGATTTTGAATTGGATTCCATGTCATTGGAATAATAAGGGCATTGTAGATGAAATCATCAAAAGTATTTGCAAGAAAATAAAAAGTTACCTGAATATTGATGAAGTTTATTACTTTTAGGTGATTAAATGGATGAAAGTGAAAATTAAAATGGATGAATGTTTTAACCCACATGCATTTCAAAGTGTGTGTCACAATACCAAGACATCCAAAAAAAATCCATTAATATAGGTGTAGATGAAGAGCTATACCTAACACTAATAGACTACAATTCCCTATGCAATTCTGATGTACTAGTACTGACTCGAGAATTTACATCATGTTTTATGTCTTTGTGGAACTTTTTAATTGGAACAAATACTTTTTATATATGAAGGACTAGATCATACATGACTTCACACTAACCTATTTTCTCTTAAATACTTAATACAAAATGTCATTTTTATTTCAAACTTGTAACCAACAGTAAATAAACTTATTATAATTACTCTACCCCACACTAATTGTACAGAAAAGTCCAAGATCAGGCACCTAAGAAGGATCTTCCCGAGTATTACATAAAGCATCCCAAATCTACGATTTGTGGAGGTGCAGCACAAATGAGAATGTGGATGAGGATCACTCTCATCTCTGCGAAAGCCTTCGGTGCTTCTCCAAGAGCCCTGTAACTTAGCCATCTCTTCATGTCCCCACAATTCCCAACACCCAATTTTCCAAACTTTAGAACCCTGGAGCTCATGAAATTTCCAATCAATCTTCAACTTGGATCGCACTGACTCTTGGGTTTTCCAATTTCTTCAATTTCTATCAATGTCGGCATTGGGTTGTAAAATGCGAGAGTGACCAGATTTTCTCTGCCAAGCTCTAAATCTTAGCGTGGGGGTTTAGAAATGGCGACCACCTTGATGCAAGTAGCTGCACTACCACGAGCAAGCCTCGTAGCTAATATTCGAAGCTTACACATCGATGTTCCGAAGTCCTGGAATGGAGCTTTTTTTCGTTGGAAGAGTATTTTCTGCAATGGTAGGAAACAGGGGAGCAGGGTGATTAGAAAAAGAAGAGTGGATGTCACGGCTGAGAAAGCAGCGTTTGCTGTGAAGGAAGTGACTGATGAGGATTTGGAGAAGCAAGTGCAACCATCGGACGTTCGCGTTCTGGCTGCCATACGAAGTAGGTGAGTGCTCTTGGAACTTAGACGCTGAGATTAGAGTTTTGAATTTTGAAATGGTGGTGCAGAATTGGCAAGATTAGGGTTTGCTTTTGGACCCTGTTTGATGTATGCTCAAAATAGTGCGTCACTCTGTATGTTTCCTAATTGACGATCACTGGAATGCGATGGAATGGCTGGAGTAGTGCAAGAGCTGGATGGACTAGGGAATTGCAATCAAGGACATGATGATCAGAAATAATTTGCCATAAGTGACGAGGGAGGTATCAACTTGAAAATTGTTTTGATAACCGTGGCTTTTGATTGTCACAATTAGACATAATCAATGGCTACCAGTTTTATCTTACACTCTGACCTAACCCGGAAAATCTAACTGAAGGATCCTGAAGAGAATGCCGTGTGTATCTTGTCCTCAAATTTTCAGCTATTCATTCTAAATATGCTAAAAGATCATAATAGAGAAAGTGTTAAACTTCAGCACTTCAGAACTGCTTTTTCTATTTTTATGAAAAGTTTGTGCATTGAATCTCATTGCTCTAAATCAAATTTTTTAGTGATTTGTAAGTAGAATTAAGGACTAGCATTCTAGGTTATAATTTTCCTCTTCCTCAACCGCATTAGCATCACAGTCTAACCATTGGCACCTAACCTGCAAAACCCAACTGCGGGATGTTGAGGAGCATGTCATGTCCATCCTGCCCTCAAATTTTTTCAGCCATTGATTGATTCTGAGTATGCCAAAGTATCAAAACAGTGGCTGACTTCAAAATTCTGTACTGCTCTCTGTGACATTGAGGAAAATGTTGTGCTTTAAATCAATTTCCTTAGCGAGTTGAAAGTAAAATTAGGAAGGACTCGCATCCTGAGTTCTGATCCTACTCCTCTGAACCGCATTAGCTTTATAAGCATTCGCATTATGATTCAGCCTTATTCTGGTTTTAGGGTTTTTATATAGGTCTCACAAAATAGCGTGGACAAAAGCTTCGCAAAAGTGCTTCTGACCAAGTGCTTCATTCATGATTATTGTGCAAGGTTCTGAATGGGAAAGGAAGGAGAAGAAAGAAAGGAAAACTTGCACATATGAAGATATGATGTGTAGATTCTTCTCATGCCATAATTTGTTCTGCCAAAAAAGCTCAAAAGCTACATCCACCTTCCTACCTGGGACTCTTAAAAACTAAACTGTGCTTTGTGTTTTTGATTTTGTAGCTATAACTACATCACAGTAATAGAGGTATCCAAGGAAGCGGATCATCTACTTGCAGGAGCTCGATTGCTTCTCTTGGACAACCCGGGTTGCATACACACTGTGTACTACGAGCAAAACGTGCTCACCAACTCCTACTACGATGCCTTGGCAACTGTTATCCCCCTCCTTCCTCCTGGCCCCGTGGGGATCCTGGGCCTTGGAGCCGGCGCCACGTCCCACGTCCTGCATCACTTCTTCCCAATGTTAGAAACGCACGGTTGGGAGCTTGACCCAGACATCATCACAGTTGCTCGCCAGTTCTTCAACTTGTCTGCACTGGAAGAATCAGGAGGAGAATCAGAAGGATCAGAAGACACAGGGAAGCTCACAAGCTTTGTGGATGTAGATGAGGCTAAACCTTCGGGAAAGTTAACTGTGCATATTGGAGATGCTGTGGGTCCGGATGTGAGTGTTGAAGGGGGATTTGCAGGCCTGATTGTTGATCTGTTTTATGAAGGGCGCGTCATCTCTGCTCTGCAGGAGCCCCGAACTTGGGAGCAACTTAAAGCTAAATTGAAACCCGGAGGTAATACATTCTCTCGACTCTTGCTTGTCCCAATTTGGTCACACAGGGTTTTAAGTAAAGCTAGATTGTTTCGGGAACTTGTAGACATCGTAAAGAGAATCGTGTCCATGATTCACAGAAAGGTCTCCCTATGGTCGTAGTGATTACATGGAGGCCTGTCTATGTATCATGGAGAGGACTCTGAATTATTATTGTAAAATTTGTAGAGAGGTTCCCGAAAAAATCAAAGCTAGATTGAGTCAGGAACTTGTAGAGATCGTTAAGGGAATCTTGGCCTTGATTCATGGAGAGATCACCTATAGTCCTTGTGATCATACGGAGACCTGTCAATGTACCATGGAGAAGACTCTGGATTGTCATTGTATGATTCGTAGAAAGGTCTTCCTGCAGTTAATTACAAAGACCCGCTTATCATGCATAGAGAGGCCTCCATATGATCAGTTGGACTGTAAGGAGACCTCTCCATGAATCATGCAGAATATAATCTCTTTGTGATTTCGTCTAGAGTTCCAGAAACAATCTATTTTTACTGAAAATCCTGCGACAATCAATCGCCTTTCAGTTTTTTGCGTCCACTGTTGCAGATATGAATCTGTAGCCTTGAAAGCGGTTCGTTTTCTTTGAGAACGTGCAGGACGAATCATAGTGAATTGTGGGGGCTATCGAGTGATGGCGGGAGAGCAAAGCAGCAAGAGTCCTGGCCAGCTTTACATGGAACAGACTATCGCTGCAATGAAGGAAGTGTTTGCAGGTGAATTGTCAACTCGGTACCTTGCTAGGAAGGGATTCAACTCCATAGCTGTCACAGGACCATCTCCAGATTTAGAAATGTGGACCAGTGCTCTTCCTGAACTATTAAGAGATGGTATTACGGATTGGAAACCTGTATCCTGAGATTCTTTACCATGCACAATTGGAAATGGGTTGCAAATGGTGAGGGAGAGGTTCCATTAACCATAAACTACATTACAGGCTCCATTGACCAATCATGCTGGTGAAATTTGATATGCGATAAGTGTGAAAATGAATAAGCTATTGACATTTCTTTTCTTACAATTGATTTTTCGCTTAACATAAAATAAATGTGCAAAATGTTTCAGATGGTGGAAGTTTCTAGATTTGTAGGGAAAGGCTCAAAGTTCACCTGTATGGTGCATGGAACTCCTGCCTTACTGTATATATGGTGAATGGAGACTTTACATTAGTCTATTTCTCTTTTGTTGGACATGGATTAAGGGAGGCAACCCATTCCTGATCGCTGCCCCATTCTGGCAGCGTAGGGTGGAGTAATTTCAATTAGGAGGTGATTCACATGATTAATGCTGGCACGCTTCTTGGTGCAGTTGTGGTGCATTATGATTGGCGACAAGACTCTCAATATTCCAAGTAATCCTTGTTAAATTTTGCAACCAGCTCTTGGTTGGAAATAGGAAGGTCTGGATGACCAATATGGGTGAAACAAAATCTTTAGCTGAAAATTTCAAAGTAATTTTGTTTTGAGAAATAAAAATCTGAAAAATTATAGAAACCTTAACTCTATTTCTACACATGGGAAAAATTTTCCATTGTTGAAACTTCCCTTGTAGATACGTCTATCTCTTTAAGTGGTCAGAAATGGGTTGCTTCCCTTACTAACGTATTTGTTGGATAAGTTTGGCAATAGCGCACGCTTTTGTCCTCAATAACAAATTGTAGTTGCAAGTAACATATGAAGGGACGCTTCACTTAGAGGCCAGCCCATTCTCTCTAAGACCGATTGCACAAATTTCAGCCCTTTGTCCAATCACAAATGAAGATTTTAGACCTCTGATATAACAAATTGGCCTGGCCTCTAGTTGTAAGGTAGAAGCACCCAAATGTAATACAAGTCGTTCACAGACACCTAGAAAACAACCTAAATCCAAGGACTTGTGGACCCATAGGAGACATGTGGGGTTCTAAAGTAGATAAGTGGGGTTCCAAGAAGTTGTCACTCTTTCAAGAAGTAGCCAATCACCCACACTTGATTCACGTTTAGAGTGTGTTGCTTTTGGGTGTTTTCGTGCCCACTTTGGTGTTAGTCTAGTGTCCATAGTAGGTGCATCTACAAAGTTGTTTTCAAAAATTCGTATAATATTCATACAAGCTTGAAAAAATATGAAACCAATTTTGTTGGTATCCTAAACCATTTCCTTACCTATACACAACATTTTTTTCTACACAGACCCTTACAATCACGTCATCTCTAATAAGTGTCCATTTTAGGTGTTCCTACCTTGAAGCATCCCTAAGGTGGAGATCCTAATTCAATGGCATACGAGTTGTTTTATTGTGGGTTTTGTATCACCCAAACTACCATACGTTAGGGTCAAATTCATTAGACCCCATACAAAATCATTTCTTTTTTGGTTTATTTTCCTTGAGTTAACTCAATTTTGGATTTCTAGAATTTCATTTTATGGGATCCAAAATATTTCATGACCTTTAATACAATTGAGAATATTCTATGACATTTAGTAGTGTCACAATTTTCTTGACCTATGACTTTACCAATACTTACATCCTTGATCTTAAAGAGGCACTTTACTTACAGCCTATATTTACCATTACTTGGGGCACTTAGGGGTTAAGGTGGATTTTGACTAATGTAAAAATCCCACATCAAACAATTTTAACAAACATTAATTATTTATTGTCAAATCAAAGAGTATTCTTCGCCCCCCCCCCCTTCCAAAAAAAGTAATCATTCTACATTTGTTGTTTGGATGGCTCTAAAATCTTAATTCAAGTATCATTTAGATTAAGGTACAAATTTGACAAATTTTGCATGATAATTTTGTTACTTAGGTACAATTTCTTACAATTTACAACAAATTTTGATCAAATTTATTAGTAATTGCTGGAACAAAATATTTTTTGATATTTGGTGCTATTTAGTTTAGAACTATATCATTGCTATGCCATATTTGCATAAGATTTCCACTATAGTATTGCAATGAATATCATCTATTAATACATTATTCTTCTTTATCCTATTTGTGGGCATGGGGTGATTGCAAGAAACACTTCATGATTTTTTTTTATCAAAATTGTAGTTTTGGGCCGTAGGATTGGTAGTACTACGAGGACCTGTCAAATTCTCGCGTTAGTAGTACACTTGTGAATCTGAACTATCGATTTCAGCGCCTATGTAGAACTATAGACTACTAGAAAAGCCATTGGCAATAGAAAATAGCAAAAATAGGGTTTGTTGACTTTTTTATTTTTAGTAATTCAAAAAAAATTCAAAAAAATTCAATAAAAATAATCCATTTTGCTGGAGAATATTACACTCCCATTGCACCAAAAAAATCATGTAGGAAATTTTTTCCCTCTTTGTAGCCTTCATGCAAAGGGAGGTCACTTCGACTCCATGTGCACAACTGACATGTTGCTATTTTCACAAAAACTCTTCGTCAATCTTTGAAAAAGTAGTACACCTCCAACATATCCTATTTGTGGCTTCCAATTTGCTTTTGGGGGTCGAAAATAGTACTAAAATCCCCCTAAATGGCCAAAATAGACATCCAATCAGGGTCAAGCTAAAAATAGTAAAAAAATTTGAAAAATTTGAAAAAATGATGGAATGTCTAAAACTTTTGCATCTATCTTCCTTCCAAATTTCACGCCAAACAGAATAAGGATGCCAAAGTTATGAGCACAAATCCACTTGTCCAAGGGCAAGAAGACAAGAAATAGGACAAATGTTTCTTGCAATCACCCCATGACACTATTTTACCAAAGTCACATTGTTTTGAATTACTGCAAACTAAAATATTACTTAATTGTACTCATTTATACAAAATTTAATTTAATTTTGCGTTCACTATCGTAGTGTGATTAATCTATTGAGTTTTGAATGGGAGAAAGGCTTTACTTAGATGGTAGAAGATACCAAGGCCTATGAGTAGGCTGAACATAAGCTAAAAGCCTTTCACTAGTTATCCACAAACCATGTGGGATAACTAACTACCTTAGGTTGCCTTTGACTACAAGCAATACCCAATGGACTCTAAGCCTAACTAAGAGTCTAATGCTACTCCTAGAGCTGAATGTACACTATCTACACTAGTATGCACATGTTCTTCAACATAAGCAATGTGGAATGTTGGTCCTTATATAGTAGTATTGAGTTCCTCACCTTAAGGTGAAATCACCCAAACAAGTATACCTCTATAGTTAATAGTGTCTTCTAAAGTACAATTAAAGAGCTTTCATACTTTCTAACTCTTGCAATTTGTCTAACTATAGATTCTCTAGATTTTGGTTTTTAAGACCACACTATCTAACAATTTCAATGAGCTAGGGAGCTTCCACTTTGAAAATTCATTAGTAATTCCTTGTCCGTGTCCAAAAATTTTCTTTTTTTGTTTTCAAATTCATAATTTTCAATTGCTAATACTACAAAAATGTTTTCTTCTTAAAAAAGGTGCTTCCAACTATCCTAAATTGCTTTTGTTGATAGTTTTGGGTTGTTTTTACCTTATATCATTTGATGTCCTTTACAAGCCAATGTGAGCTTCAATTGGTGTTGTGTAGGTCTAATGGAAGGTTTCGCCAATCATGTATAGCTATAAGGTAGTCAACTCTTATAAATAAAAACCATGTTCTAAACGCAATCATGATATAGATACGTTTTACTTTCTTCGATGTACTTGCAATGTACAATTTAGGAGGTGGTCACTTTTGTAATCACTATGTTTCAACTTCAAAAATTCCTAACTAATTCCATGAAGGTCTCAAAAATACAAAACCAACAGATATCAACTCCATTTTTTCTTCCTACAAAATGTTTTTCCTACAAATTGTTTCAAGGACTTTGGCTTCCCTAAAAAGGCAATCAACTCTTCAATGGTCACTTTAATCCCTAAATGCCCATGCCTTTCCAAGCGTGTTTGAACTATGAAAAAAGAACATGGGCTTATAGTTAACCTTAATGAAGCAAATTTTTTATTTCAAAAAACCAAACAATGTAGATGTTTAAAGAGCTTCCTTATCAGTATGCTAACCAATTTTACACTATAAAAAAACAAGGGTATAAATGACTAGTCTACAATGACTACAATAGTCATTGTTGTGTTACAGTCATTGTAGACAAGTCATTGTGGACCCTTGTTTTTGTTTTTGTAGTGTTTGAATGCGAAATTGTATAGGAGTACTGAAATTATAACAAGAGAAATGTACGTTTCCTATTTTTCATGACTACCTTATGTTATTGGGGTGCCTTTACTTCCAGTAGCCAGGACATTGAATTGAATTCTGTCATGACAATCTCTTATTTGCATGAATTTGGCCACCTCACAGGGGGTCTGCATGACTGACCTGCGCACTCATAGGACCATATATTATGAGAGGGATCTAAGGCAAGTTCCATCAGTGTCTGACTCTGTAGCCTTTGGGGAATGCCATGCCACTTTTGTAATGTACCTGGAATTTTTGGAGCCCCTCAAGCTCCAAAATTTCAGTCAGGTTCTTCCACTAAAATGGACCAGATTTTCTTCCATGGTCAGTCATGCACTGGCTGGTTGTTGCATCCCCATACAATCACATAACTGAAAATATCTATTGGTTTATTGTCCTTGACTGTTTGTTTATTTTGTTTGTTTTGTTTGGCCAGACTGAGATGGAGGCAACCCATTTTTGACCACTTAACCCTTAAAGGATAGACTGGTGACATGGAAATTCATCACTTTTAAAACCATGCAAAACTTTTAAAAAATAAAAAAATAAAAAAATAAAAAATTCATTGAAGGTCAAACTATTGTAGAAGATCTCCCTTTTCCACACCTAATTTCGAGGATGAATCGTTGTAGTTTTGTCTTACTCATGAGAATTCCTTGTCATCCATTAGACACTAAACATTTGTGTCCACCTTTAAGGGTTAAGTAGCTACATGTATCTACACGGTAGCTTTCTTCAATGGAGAAATTTTCCCATGTGTAAAAATAGAGTTTGGAAGGTTTTCATCATTTTCCAAATTGTTTTTTCTTAAAACAAAAATTACCATGAATTATTTTTTCAGCTACCATGATTCTATTCCTCCCATACTAGTGATATAGGTCATCCTATTTTTGACCAAAGGTTGGTTGCAAAATCGAGAGTCCCTTAGCTTGATCATAATGCGCCATTCATAATCACTAATTCATCTCATAATTGATTGGAAATAGACCAATCTATGATGCCATAATGGGAGGAGGAGGGGGGATCGAGAATGGGTTGCTTTCTATATAGCTTCATCAAACTCTGGCTAGTTTTTGAATTCTAGTTTTTTCAAATCCTATCTATAATCACATTCACACTTCACAACGTAATTAGGGTTTGTTTTGAGTGGACACTACCTTACAGTCACACCATTCTTGTTTCCTAGAATATCAATTTCTCACCAACCAATTTCACTTCCAAACTCAAATTGGCACTAGCTAAATTGCTAGATTCTTGTAATGGAAAAAAAATTCAAAATTCAAAAATAATAATTAATATTGCATCATTGGCAAGAATTGAGCCTAGCATAACCTTTCACCATTTCAAGGCCAAAGATCCTAGCTCCCAATTCATCCAAGATGGAGTTGAGAATACTAATGAAAAGTTTGCAAGAAATCAAAAGAATTTGGAAATCAAAGTTTTCACCTACTTCAAATGGCTTTTCTACTACCCTTAGAAACTAAGTATTGCTCAAAATTGTTGTATAAATGTTGAGACTTGGTGGAATTCTTCCACAAAGACAATGGCAATTATGAATATGTTGTCAAAGTCTTTCGCTCATTCTTCCAAGGCCAATTGCATGACACTATCTAGATTTGTTGTTGTCGTGCAATCATCTCAAGCAATTATGAAGCTTTCCTTTCATTTTTTTCTATACAAAGAGAGCCCTTTTACATATTCTGGGGCTCACACACTAGCACTTTTTAATTTCAGCAAGGTTAGAAGGTTAGGATACTTCAATTTCAAAGAATGAATTCACTCTTATTGAAGCCCATAAATCTCTAAAAGTTATGCCCATCCACTTAGTGTTTTTGTACATATATCTCAAAAGCAAAAAATTCTTATTTACAAGATGTTGTATAGTAAACTTGCCAACACTATAAGAAACCAAAGTTTTTTGATGTCTAAGTTGACAAATTTTAGGTGATATTAAATGTAACGACTCATGTTTTTATGTCAATAATAACATCTAAAGTAACATCAAGATGTTACGTTAGACACTATTGTTGACATAAAAACATGGGTTGTTATATTCAACATCATTTAAAATCTGTCACCTAAAACACAAGTTTCTTATAGTGCAATCACTACAAAGACAAAATTCAAATCTTTCTTCGCACAAATATAGAGACTTGCATGTTTTGAAATTCGGCATAATCATTAAATGTCATGTTAAGATTCACCCATGGTTGTTCACCCAAACAACTCAACAACATGACGAACACAATGTCCAAGATGTCTAGTAGACCCCTTGTCCGTCTAATAAAGTCATCTTTTAGGTTGACTTTAAAATAAAACACTTTCTATTTCCAATCTTGACATATTTGAGTTTCATTTTATTGAAGTGTCTCAATTTAATAATCACTTATTACATTCTAAATTATGGATTATAAATATAGCAAAATTTCAAATTGTCTCTGCTATTAGGGTAAGGCCTTATGTGACAAAATTGTCTAGTTTATGCAACACTTGTCTTATACGACATTTGATGTCAAATGAACAACTCAACACCCAAAACCCAAAATGCGTTTGACAAAACAACCTTGGATTCACCTTCAAAAAACAAAATGCAAAAAGATTTCTTCCTATAAACTTTCTACAATCTAAACACAATGAAGCTAAAATCTTGTTATAAATTCTTAGCAACCCTTCATTGCATAGTGTGCGGTCATTGGGGGGTGATATAAAATTTTGTTCCCATGGCAATTGAATTGGTAGTTGCATCCCGGGGTTAGTGTATGGTAAATGATAATTGTTGTTGTATGATTTTTAGATGTGTGCGGTAAATGGCAAGTTTATTCTATCTACCAAGGGAAGAAAAGTTTTTTTTCCTTGGTTTTTTTTCCAACTCATACTATGTGCATGAAAAGATCAAGTTCTACACACCTACACCTATGATGCTAAATCAATTTGCCTATTAGGAATGTAAATGAAATTAAGGTTTTAAAAAAACATATGCAACATTCTTGTTTTTAAAGCTAGCCTCTAAAGCCATAAAAATTGCCTCAACATAAAACTTTTGAAATGGTAGGGCAACCTCCAAATTAGTACCTATAAGATCCCTAATTATTTCAACATAGTGGAATTTGGACCTCCTCAACAAGCAATAGAGGTAATAAGATGAAGGTCCAAATTTAGGGAGGATATGAAAACTTGTAGTTGGATTAACTGATATGTCCTAGTTCAAGTCACAAGAATCAAGAAGAAACACATCCTAATGGACTCCATCTACATTCTGCAATAGACTCAATAGTAGAGATATCAACAAGTATAATTACATTGAAAAATCATAGACAATTGTAATAGCTTGTGTAGAATACCAATAAAAAAAATAGAGTCTAATATAATTAAATTTCAGTCACATAACTCAAAAAACAAGTGAAGAATAGAAGCATCATCCTTATAAGCAGTATTGTACAAATAAATAAGGATATACTCCAAAGAATCACACAAACAAGTTGTGCTTGCCACCTAGACATCCAACAAGTTTTAACAGTGGTACTTTTGTAGGATTTATGGAGCACGATTTAGTTCACTCTAAAGGATTTGCAAGGCCAATTTGTTTTTTGATGATTTAATAAAGTAAAAAGCTAACACATTCAACATAGAATCCACTGCAATAGTCATTTCCTAACAAGATTTGTTTTTCGAGGCCTCAAAGGCAACTAGTTTTGTTCTATGAACAATACAATGAGTTGATATAAGGAATGGATTTACCTTTCTAGCTAAGCTGTGACACCCATATTCTTCTTGCCCAATCATAATGGGAGCTCCATTGGATCCAAATTCAATATATGTACTCAAATTTAATCCCCACCTCTTTGCAACAACCATATTTAAGAATGTCAAATATGATCATTTTGAATCATTTTTCTATCTTCAATCAGCAATAATTCCAAAAAATACATAAGAAATAGACTAGCTTGTAAAAAAGTTACAAAGTCTATAATGTGGCCTTTAAAAAAAATATTAGTCAATTAATCAATCATTAAGCCTAAAACTTAGAATTTCAAATTCTATCCAAAATTTTCATTTGAATGGCATAACAAAGACCAAAGACCATTTTAGCACAAGTTTTTTCAATATCAAGTGAAGTTTTTTAGTGATGGAAACTTTGGAGAAAGATGAAGATTACATAAACTTTGAAACTTGTAAAGGGAAAAGTTTCCTTCTCTATGAAGTAGGCATACCTAAATAGGGATAGCATTTCTTCATTATGATTGCAATTTGAAACTACAACAACCTTCTACAAAAAAAATTATCCTCATGCTTAGCCCAAACCAATTTTTTGTATTCTACAATTTAACTCAGACTTAGAATAGTAAGGAAGAATCCAAACTCCAAAGCTCTGAAGTAACAACCATCGAACAAGGAACAACAAGATGGCAACATGAAGCAATAAGAGTGGGAGTAGGTCTAATAGGAGTGGAAGCAACAATTAAGAGCATAAGCAGAAGTTGCGGGTAAGAACCCTTACCCCCCTATCCTAAATAGATATCCTCTAGTGATACTTGACCTATCTTAGGTAAGACTCTTGGCCTTACTTGAGTAGCAACTAGTGAATATTATCCCATGGTAGCTGAAATCTACTAAGTCTTGAAAGGAGGTAGGTAAAATATTCTCCATTTCTTGGAGGGCATCATTTGATTTCCCTACCTACCAATTTCCTTCTAGATTTACATCATTTGTTTTCAAAATGCAATCAGATTTTTTTTCCACTTCCCAAGTCTAACTTTGAACTAGCCACCATTTTTTTCCACATAATGGATTTCATCAATGTTCAAGGAGAACCTCTTGTTAGTTCATTGTTAGCTAGTGTCGTAGGAAAAATAATTGTTTGGAGTGTGAAAATTCACGTTCTAGAACTAGGCCAAAAATTGGTAGGACTGGAAACTAATTGGTGTATAAAAATAAAAGGTAGATATATTGCAGACACTTTCATGAAATTTGTGAAATTGTAGCACTTTGTTATTCCAAATTCAAGGCTAATATCCGGGTTGTTGGAGGTAGATATATTCTTAGACAAGTCAAGTATCGCCTTATGGTTGGCCATTGGGGGGCTTAGAGTGCTTGAACAAGGAAAAAGGTAGGTATTGCAATAAGACTAGTCATAGTGGCAAGTTCCTATTCTATTGTCCCTATCTAACCAATGTAAAAAAAATTCAAGTTTAGTTTCAAAACCTGTATATTTGTCAAATAGGAGGATTGTAGACTTTGCAAAGTTGAAGTTGAAGGAAAGTGGCTAGTGAGAATTTGATACTATAAGAAATGAACTCGGAGAATTTGGTAAAGAAATGATGCAGTTGGTACCTTTAGAAAAAAAACATATAATTGAAATTACTGAAGCAACTTTGAAATCAAACCTTCTTGAATAATGGATTGCATAACTTAACCCTTAAAAGATGCGCCCCCCATGACCAAGGTAGTCACCAAAACTACTTGAATTATTGAACCAATAGGTGCATTCTTTGTTTCTACAATGAATAATGAAGTCATCCATCAACCACTTGGCCTAGACATCCTCAACCCTTAACATTAGAAAGGCCCTTGGAGGTCCTCTATACAATTCATGTTTAGCTTTATAGCTCTTCAATTGTGATTTAATAAATGAATTATGATACATTTTTATTAATATTCTATCATAATCATTGATTTACAATGTACTAAAAAGTACTTGGTCAATGTTTTTTATTGACAAAATACTACCAAATTCATAATATAATATATAGCTGCAAAGGGCTAGTAGGCCCTTCTAGGGTTAAATGCCCAAGGCACCATATTTTGGTGTCAACAAAACTTTGAAGTTAAATTAAAATCTTATCAAGTTACTATTTCTAATAGTGTCTTTTTTAGACAAATTCATTTTGAAGTCTAATTTCAACAACAAAAATCCAATTTTGAAAAAAAAATGTCGATGATTTTTCTATTCAATATTGTGTACAAGAGGGGTCATTGAATTTCTAATGTTGAGGGCTCTTCGAAATGAGCCTCAAATACACTAAATCTTTGGGAAAAAAATCACATTAGAAATTCATTTAAAAAAGTTATAGAGTAGATTTTGAAAAGCCGTAAATTGATTGTGGTTATATATGTTATATCCTTTTAACTTCATATTCTTTTGGTGATTGCAATTTTAGATTTGACATGTGAAAAGAAGATTGAAAGACTTGAAATTATCTTCCTGATCAAACATTCTAATCCTTCAATACATAAGTGATATTGTTGTGTTTTATTTTCCCATTGGATGTCTAACAAGTCTACCATACTTTGAATTTTTGCGGTTACAATTCAATTTTTTTTATGAACCTTATCAAAATGTTGGGTTTTTGTTTAATATAAGGTAGATGAAGTGATGCATCCATTTCCATCCCTTTCAAAATTCCTTCTTCATGTATTGGTGGTGCACATTTTCTTTCTCGAATGTACTATATGGATACATGAGGGACAAATTTAGATGCATAGGTGGAAATGGGTGCGTCTATCTTAGTTAGCAATGTTTGGGAAATAACAACAACTAGCTCAAAGTTAGCTAGTGGAATTGGAAAACCACACATCTGCAATTTAAAAACATGAACAAAAAAAAAGTGAAAAAAATTTACAACATTTCTATTTTCAATACAAAAAAAAGAAGAGAAAATAACCAAACTCTATATTTAAAAAAAATATAGTAACTTATAGGAGGAGGTTCTTAAATGGAGCGGGCATTTAGATGCGACCATAGGAGCGGCCCATGTATAGAGCATGTGGTTGTTGAAATGGACACCATTTTTTGAGGTAGGAAAATGTGACTTCAATTTATGATTTTAGGACAGTGAGCAATGCTTTTGGACTAATATTATGTGTGTTTCACTAATCATGAATGCATCATTTAATTGTAAAGACATAATTCAAGATGAAAATAAGAAAGAAATGATAAATTAAAAATTAGGACACAAATTTCTCTTGCTCTATTTAGGACACTCTATTCCCACATTATGGAACTTTCTTGAACATAGTGAGCACCCACTTCATCTATTTCTGGACCGACCTACTCTTTTCAAAGGCACATGATAATTCATTACTGCTAAAGTCTATGACCATTAAGATCAAGCTACAAACTCTTCACTTTGGATAATTGTATGTAATTCATTCAAATTCAGGAAATTACAATTGAAATTGCACTTTGTTTCTTTTCCATTTCTCTATCTACCAAAAAAATGGAAATCATTGGACAACCAATTTCTTCCACACATTTGTTTTTCTCCTTAGATGTGCCATTCTTGAACCTTCTAACTTACCTTAGTTCCATTTGAGAATTGAAGAAAAGTAACCGGTAAAACTCAAAAAACTTCCCAAATGTTGTACCTTAAGTTAGAGCAGATTCCAAAAAGCTCCCAGAAAAAGGCCCTTGGGCATTTAAGGGTTCAAGGACACGTGGATGACGGGAGGCGTTGCCAAGTGGCAGTTTGCATACTGAAGTTGCCAGAAGCCAAGTGTTTGAGGGCCAAGTCTTTCAGTTGTAACTTATCTGAGGATTGCGTGATAAGACTTATTGAAGTTACAGAAAACAACACTTGCAGTCACTCATATGAAGTTACTTTCAATATCTGGTGCCTGTCCCTTGTCAGTAAGTATTATGTATATACTCTTGATTTCTCAGAGTCTTTCTTTCTTTCTTTTCAGTGTCCGGCTGTTGTGCTGTTGTACAAGTTTTAATAGTTCAGTACGTGTTGCTTTTTTTTATTGCACAGAAATTTCCATTTGTTTCAAGAAACAAAAACAAAAATAAAAACTTTCAATAACTTACCTCATGATAACTTAGAAGTGCCATCAGAGCAGAAGACTCAACTGACAAACCTGTAACTTGAAACTGACATGCAATTTCAAAACAAAAACAAAAACTGACAAACACTGCAGATTTCAAGGCTGCCGCTACAGTACGTTACTTTACTGAAATTTTAGAAATTCATCAATCTTTATTCTTGAAAATTGGAGAATTTATTAAGATACTTCAGTTGGCAATGAAATTCCGTTTCACTTGTGTATAAAAAAAGAAAAAAGAAAAAAAATTCACTGACGTAAGGGTAGTCTTGGTGTGAGTGAGTGAGTGAAGTCGGTGACACTCACTGACTTGGCATATAATAAGTTTCATAGTCAGTTTCAGCAACTTCAGTTGACACTTGACAGAAGCCCATAAATGTCGGTGCTTTCTCTGATTGGTACTTTTCATGTTACTTTGCATGACGTGGCCCAATGTGCGTCCATCACGGAGTTTTTGTTTGTTTTTGTTTGTTTGTTTTGAAACAAATGCCCATCATAGAGTTCCAACGTAGGTTGCATTTTATCCCTGGGAAAAAAACATAAGAACTTTTCTTCGTCACATAAGTTATGATAAAATTTGCAAATTTTGGATTTTCATATTAGCAATCACAGAAATTAAAGGACCCAAATTAGTTGAGAAGGTAATGATCATACTAGTATGAACACGGCAAAAAATTGGGGATTTATTTTTAAAAAAGAACCCACAATCCACCTTGTGTGGCCCACTTCATGGGATGTATAGAAAAGATGGATTTCCATCAAGTACCATGTATGGGAAGCACATGCTTCCATCTTCCAAAACACTCTATCTTGAAATGAAATGATAGAGATTTTTCAAATTTAGACCCTTGAGCATCAATAATTTTTACAAACTCCCAATGAGTACATGATTTCTTTCTTTCTTTGAAACATATGGACAAATTCTTGAAATACATGGATAAAAGGAAAGAGTACACAGAATTAGAGGACCAAGTCCTCAATGAAAAGAGTAGTACATACATGACTTTTAGCTACATGGATGGTTGTCCTTCCAAGGAATGTTTCTTAAGTTATCCAAAAACTGAAGTTGAAATTCCAACTTTCACACTCCCAATTCATGAAAGTGAAGTACAGCATATGACCCATTTGCAACCACTTAAGCTATTATGCATATATGGAGTTTGGGATTCTCGAGTGGGGAAATTTTCTTGTGTACAAAAATAGAGTTGGGAAGGATTCCATATTTTTTTTCAATAATTTTATTTCTCAAAACGTAGTTACTATGAATTTTTTTTAGCTTAAGATTCTGTTCAACCCATATTGGTCATATAGATTTATGTATTTCCAACCACAGGGCTGGTTGCAATATTGATAGTCCTGTAGCCAATCATAACATGTCACAACTACATTTGGAACTGTGCCACAATTAATCAGCACTCCTGACTACCTTATCTAAAAGAAATATAGTCTACATGGCGGAAATGGGGGGTGGGGATGATGGGAAAGGGGTCGCCTCCCTTAGAAAGGGAAATTGACCCTGACGTCACATTACAGTAGATTTTAGTTTGTTTTTTAAGGGATTGGATGCCCTTCTCCAGCTGACCACAAACCTTCAACCCAGAATCCGAATCCAAAGCGTGTAAGTTATGATTCCATCATTTTCCATGATTCCATAGCCAGCAGTCACCATGTTCCAGAATGTTCAGTTACTAACAATCTGGAATGCTGCCTTTCTTTGTGTCAAAAACAAAAACAACAAAAACAACAAAACAATCTGTCTCTACTGGAATGTGCCCAATGCTCCACATCATTTCCCATATACATATAGATAGATAGATTTTTTAATTTAAAAAAAAAAAAATTTAGGTCATGGAAATGAAACTCCATTGATGATGGGTAGCAACTACACTGACTAGGGGTATTAAGGGGACCCATACTAATTAATGCAGGACACTAAATCCTGCAAACCAAGTGGGCCCGTAGGGGCATTTTGTGTTTTATCTAGGGATAAAAGTAAAAATTACCTCCTATTTTGAGCCATGTCTAGGGTATGTTCTAAATGCCTCCTACCTAATTTGGGGTATTTGATTGCAAATATGAATTCAGAATTTGCAAAAGAAATAATGTGCAAAAACTAAAAAAATTCCTGCATTTTTTTTCATGGTAAATCTACCCTTGTGGGGCCCACACTTTGTTTGTAGGATTTAACATCCTCCCTAATTAATTGACATTCCACACAATAAAAATATCTACCTTTATTGTACATCGATAGTTGTTGAAGTGTGTGTGGGGATGTACATCATGTTTCAAACATTTACATATTTCTACAATCAGTCCCTTGAAATTTTTTGGTCCCCTAAATACCCCTATTCAATGCAGCAAGGTTAGCAGGTCAACAATTCCTATCGTTTTCAGTTGTGAAAGAAAATCCATACAATAAGACATGCTGTTTGTTTTGTTTGTTACATTGAGATCTCCCAGACCGTGCGTCCCATTCTTGGTACGGTCAAAAAGCCCTTGGCGAGGAGGGGTGCATGGGCTTTGTTTTGTACCATTTAGATATACTATGTGAAAGTTATTGAATTTCGAAGTTCTTATGAAACCAAAAAAATTAGAAAAAATACTTTTCCTTTGATTTTGACTGTGGCAACGGCACAGGGCACACCAGTCATTTTGAAAACCAAGGAATGAAGGAAGGAAAATAATTCAGTAAATGATTTAAGTCAATGATTTTATGTATGTAGTCGCCCAATTCGGTGCAGCTATCCGGTACTACGGTATCCGGAGTATTATACGGTACGCCAAGGATCCTGCTCAATCATACACCCACCGGCCCCCTTGAAGTGGAGACCCGCCGCCTCCTCTGAGCGAACTGAAAGTAAAGTAACCACCGGTGGGGAATCCTTGGAATGAACTACCATTCAAATAATAATTTTGGGGGGTGGACAGGTGGAACGACGGATGTTGCACTAACTTAACTGTAGGTATTGAACAACTTCCAATGAGTCCTACCAACCAACTCCACTTGTTGGACACGTGCTCTGATTGGATTGGAGAGGTCAACGGAGAGGAGACCAGCATCTACCATTCATAACTACTGTAACTTAATGTACACTGAATAGGGGTATTAAGGGGACCCATACTAATTAATCGACATTCCACACTATATAAATACCCAGCTTAATTGTACATCAGCAGTTATTGAAGTGTCCCGGGGATGTACATCATGTTCAAACATCTACAGTTTTCTGGAATCAGTCCCCTTAATTTTTTGGTCCCCTTAATACCCCTATTCAGTGTAGTGTGCTGCCATAGTCAAAATCAACGTACAAGTATTTTTCTATTTTTTTTATTCATATAATACAAATTTCGAAATTCAATAGCTTTCACACACTGTAAGTCCAAACGTCCATCGTGAAACAGAGCTTGTGCATCCCTCCTCTTCAAGGGCTTTCCAACAACACCAAGAACTTAATAGGGGGAGGTATGGTTTGGGAGATGTCAATGTAACAAACAAAACAAAACAAAACAAATAGCGCCAAGAACTTAATAGGGGGAGGTATGGTTCGGGAGATCTCAACGTAACAAACAACCTATCTTAACCCCAAAATGACCCTGTAATTTCTCGAACTAAGGCCCCCTACCAGAGAGGCAAACACATTTGCTTTTTTAATAAATAATTAAAGCCTACCTACTCAAATGTAACTATACAAATCACAAGTATACTCTGCAAGGGTCATGCAAAAAAATTGGGGGGCCCAAATGATTTGTCACGATGCATTAGATTCTCAAAACATCAAAGGTACATACATAGTTGCGAAATCATGCATTTTTTGTCCCTCCAAGTGCTTTGGTGGGTGTTGCAGGATGAAGATGTCATTCCTTGAGGTGCGGTGCCTTTTGTAGGAAAGAAGAGAATATGCACATGATTGATGCCCCAAAAAATATGCTAGAGGGATAACACATGTTTGGTGGAGGATCACCAAACAACAAGGTATTCAACAGACCCATTTCAAGGATGTAGATTCCTTTTTTTTGATGAAAAATGTACTTCTTGATAGAGGAAGATCCCCACGGTGGAAACGACATACAAAAACTTATAAAGATGTAGAATTTTGTTTCGCAAGAATCTGAAGGTGCATTCGAGAAAAAATCCATTTTGAATCCGGACGGGTTTTGAAACCAAAATTCACGTTGGCACTTGCTTTCACATTGCCAAACTAGGGAGTCTACTTCCATTGTAAGCCCTAGAAAATTGAGGTCACGTTAGAATTGAAATCGGAAAATTTCACCATTTTGGAAACTTTTCGCTCTCCAATATTGTAGTGAACCATTTTATGAAATATCACACTGATTTCCCATTATTCAACTTTGAAAATTAACTGAGGACAAATTATGTCCTCGAGGACATTTTGGGGTTAAGATAAAGGTATGGATGGGATAAAAAACAGACAACAATATATTTAGGATGGAATCACCTAAAATAAGTCAAAATAAGAAATCTAGCATAGTTGCAGGCACATTGTTCTAGGAAAAATGTTTTTTTCTTCAAAATTAGTAATTGAAAATAGCATGAATTTTCAAAAGAAAAATGGATTTTTTGGATATGACATGTGATTTCTATGAATTTTCATAGAGGAAGTTCACTATATTAGGCCACTACAAATTGTCATATGCCAAGATCTAAAACTGAAATCTACAAAAAACAAAAGTCAACTAATTGCAATTAGGTGTAGGGATAGTTTAATGATACTTTTGAAGGACACTTCAAGGAAAATCTATTGTGCAAGAATGGATGTAGTAGAACCACCCATTCCCAAACTAGGCCCCCATGGGCAATCTATAGGTATTGGTAAATTCAATATAGATTATGACTAATTTCTAACCATCGTTTCTTGGTTTTTGACCATCTTCTAACCATGAGTGTCATGACACATGTGCTTGGTTTTGAGAGCCAAAGTAGTCTTTGAATGAGCAATTTTGGAAGACTCTATGTGTTGGGTATAGGTCTAGATCAACTTTTGACTTCCAATACTCATAGAAGGCATAAAATTACAAAAAAAATTTGCAATCTCCATGATTTCTATCTTTCCACAAGTTAGAAAATGTATATTGCCTTCTACTACTCCAGATCATGTATAAAATGCTCTGTGGTTGGTGATAGGTGGTTCTATCATACAAGGACAATTTTTGTTGTTTCTACCTTAAAATGTAGATCAAGCTATTATTTTCTATCTAAGTACCTTGAAGAAGCTACTTGTCAACTCATATATACTTTAAGAGAGATTGGAAAGTTGAAGAGAAGTCACTCACAAGTAGAATGAAGAGATTCCAACAAGAAATGAATTTTCTACGATTTTTCAAAGTTTGTTGTTGGGATCAAATTAGTAAAGCGTGATTGCGTAGACCATTGCTAAACCACACACTGATGTATCTCCTCTCCAAGTGCATTGTCATGATACTAAAGGGTTTGTAGAGATTGTGGTAAGTTAATGGATGGATGACTAATGCAAATGGGAGTATCCAATAGATGTTAGAATTGGGTGATTGACATCAATGGATTGTTATACCTCAAAACCTCCTTTTGGAATTAGTTAACTTGGTTTTGTTCTTTTCTACTATCTCTAGTGAATTGTAGGGTGGCATTGTTGTTGTACAATTCTAAATTTTCTAGCTTTTGAAATGAAAAGTTTCTTTAGGTATGAAATAACAAAAAAAACAAATGACATTTGCAAAGCCATTACCAATGATTCAAAAGTTAGGGTGTCCTCGATAGTCTTTTAGCTAGCTTTTGAAGGGATTTCTTTTCTTTGTCTAATGTCTAAATTTGAGTTTTCTTGTACCGATTCGAAGTACTTTTGAATGTTCTTCTAATGATAGAAATTTCAAGTTCTAATAATACTTAGTAAGGTGAATTCCAAAGTCTTTTGAGGATGCCCTAATTAGGCATTATATGTCTCTTGATTGCTTTTCTACAGTTTTGTGAAATGCAATGAGGTAAGATCACCCTTTCTATTTTGCACATTATCTAGATATATTAGAAGTTTTCTTGAAAGGGTGGCAAATCAAAGAATATTCTATATGTATCTTAACCAATTCATTTCTAAAAAAATAGTAGATACAATATAGGTGGTTGAAGCAAAAATACAAAGCTTTTCATAGTTGAACACTAGTTGTCTTTTACGTAGCTAGTTTGTGGATCATAGAGATGATTCTTTGGATAGCTAGATTGCGAACTATAGCTTCTCATCCTTTGAATGTTCATTTGGCTCTCCTAATTTCCAACTCTATTACATTATAATCTAAAAGCATCTCTCAAGATTGTGAAAAAATGAGTGAATCTTTTGCTATGTGTATTAACCTTAAGGCTCCATTCATAGATTTCACGAAAGCACTATTTTGCAATTCAATTGTAGCCTAATCATCCCTTGTTTAGCACTCAAGCATGTTTGTTTGTGAACTATGTATAGTTTTCACCACATTTGGAGAGAACATACATAGTAGAGTTGGGTGAAACTCTAGGTTTTGCAATTGGGCAATGATATGCTCTAAGATTTTTTGCAACCTTATTGATGCAAAGTCATTGGCAACACACTACACTTATTGAATCCAAGAAATTTTGCTTTAGGGCACTAGATCTATTTTTATAATGAACAAAAATCTAGGAGAGTGAATTTTATTGCTTGAAAATTGTTTCCTCCTACAACAAATCAAGGATTAGAGTATTCTCCATTTCAATTAGTGTTGAAACATTGAATGAATGTTCTTCGATTTGAATTATCTAAAATGAACAAATCCATTATGAGCTACAATCTAAATTCAAGTTCTATTTTTTGGATTCAATTCAATTGTGCTACATTCTAGTGTAGTTTTTATTGCATTGAATGTGCAATTGGGGCTCAAAGATTTTGGAATAGGGTTGAAAAGTCACCATTCAACCTCTAAGTGCCCTAGGGGACCAAGAGTGTCCTCACATAGTTTGGAAGTCCAATTCAAAGTGTTGTGGTTTTGCATTCAATGTTGGAATTCAATAAAACTTGTTGGAAAATCTAAGTTCTCTCTTCTAGATTGTGTGGTAGAATTTTTAGAACAATCCAAGACTTACTAGTTTTTTGGAAGCCATTTGAAGTTCACAAGTTAAATTTGAATTCATTAGAATTGCATTTTCATCGCTACAACTTTGGGGGCTTGTATCTCCTTCATCCAATGTTTGTCTTCAATAGAAATGTGTTGGGTTGTGTTTCCCTTGAAATCAAGTTATTGTGGTAAAATTTTCATATCAATCCAAATAGTTTTGAATGATTGGAAGCAATTTGAAGTTCAAAATCCAAACATTTTTGGATTATAGTGAACTTTGGAGGCTTGTTTCTTCTTCATATAGTGTCCATTTTCAATAATGGTTTCTAGTCTAGTTTATGTGGTGTGGTTAAATTTTCATATAAATCCAAGAAGTTATGAGTGACTGAGAAATATTTTAGTAGAAGGAGGTTTAGCCTTCGACGATTTTTTGCAACTTTTCTTGCTATTTTTTGACATTTTGTGGAAACAATGAGTCAATTGAATGATATTTTCTTTCACCAATGTATTTGTATCATGTTGATTTCAAAGCACATTACAGTTTACAGTTTTTTCATTTGAGTAGGTTTAGAAATCAAATTACACCTGCAAATGTGTTGCTTGGAAAATTTCAGCATCCCTTTTTAATGCTAAAACATTATAATATTGCAATTTATGTGACCAAATGGTTCCAAATTTTATTCCTATCATCTACAACACATACACTACAAGATTGTATGGTTGAAATTTCTATATTTCTTAGTGACATTTGGACCTATAATGTTTCAAAAGCAATGGTGTTCTTCAAGCCCCAAAGGCCTTGGACCCTTAGAAAAATAAATTCAATGGACACCCACATGCCACATGCAACTTTGACACATGGCAAAAGGTTCATTCATTGATTTTCATTGTCCAAAGGGATGGGTTGGGAAGTTTTCCTAGATTTTCACTGTAGGAAAGTAAGAGAGCCACTCTAGCATCTACAAAGACAATAATAGATTCCACTAGGAACCACAATGGAGAGCTACATATCTTTGCTTTGACTGCCTTTAATGTATCCTCCTCTTTTCTTTCAAAATGAGTTGATGGAAACACATGTGAACCAATCCCCACTTTACCATTCTCTTGCAAAAAAACAAATTGTGCATCCCATCCCATCATTGTAATTAAAGTATATGTACCCCAAATCAACATTAAGTGTTATTGTTGTATGTTTAATGTGACTAAATGTAGAATTTAGATACATACTCTCTATTTTCTTAGTTTGTTGGTTTGGGTGTACTTACCTTGTGTGTAGTAATCAAATGGTCCACACTCCACAATGGGCCTCCTACATTATTTCAAAACATCTAGTACCAAGTACAACTTGAATTATCTACACCGGTAGAAATCTGCAATAAAAAACCCGATTCTAGATGATGGTTTTGTGTTAAATTTGTGTTTTTTGAAATGTATTAGTGTCAGTTTCGGCCCAGATTTAACACAAAACCATCATCTGGAATGTGTGGATTTCTACCAAGCATAGTTTTTTTGTTCTGTGACAAATTTTCACCAATTTAACAGATTTGAGTGTGTCAAACTCCTTCCCTCAAGAATTGCGCCAGTGCTGTGAATGCTTGTGTCCGTTCACTGAAAAACGCACACGCTGGCACCAAGTACAGTACAACGCGAAATGCTGAGTAACCTGGAGTCGCTGGGGTGCTAAGTTACTTTTTGGGTGTCATTCTCCCTCGCCGCACCCTCCCAGGCCCGTCCCTGCAAATTCCAGCAACTGCCGAAGAGCCTGTCGATCCCATTGAAGGAACAAAAGCTCCTTCAGGAGTTCCTCCTGAAATTCATGCCGGCATCGCCGCTGTCACAGATATACAGTGACGGTACGATCGAGGCGCAGGAAACCCATAATAGTATCCCCTGGTTCTGTTCCCAGCCCATGTTTCCACAACGCACTTTGGAACGGCCGGGAATCAAGGAGCTTTTCTTTTCTTTCCCAACAGTGGGTCCGTCAGTTCGTTGTTGAGGTTTCTTTTGCGTTTGTCGCGTGGAGCGGAAACTGATGATGATTGAGACAATTAAGCTCAAGCACGGCCGACGCCACTCGAACCGAAGCGAGAGGATGTGGAGTGACAACCAATCGACTCACAGGAGACCGCGGAACGACCTGATCGTCACCAGTTATGTGGACTGGTCATTGGGGAAGAAGTTCGTGGCGGAGTAGGGCGAAGATATATAACCGGTACACTGAGATGTAAGCGGCAGAGTTGATGGTGAAGAGTTGGTGAGGTTAGGAAGCGTGTGCGATTGATCGTGGTGAGTAATATTGTGATGACACCCGATCATTAGGTGCTGCGCCGGCCGTGCTGCCTGGTTTGATATACCTGTATAATGTATGTAGAGGGAGCAGTACTGTGGAGGCCGAATTAGTGCTTAGATAGGGAAGAAGATCAAGGTGTTAAAGTCTCAGTGCATGTTCGTGGCTGGTCTACGGGGAAGAAGCTCGTCGGTAATGCGGCGAGGAAGAGCCGGGAGAGATGCAAGGCAGAGTTTAGATCAGGTTGGTTAGATTAGGGTGGGTGTGCAATCGATCGAGGACGTGGCATTCATTTTGTGGGGTCGTTCGATCGGTAGGTGGTGCGCAGATCGATAATGTATGTAGAGAGTAGCGCCAGGAGGTGAAGACGGACCGTGTGTTCAGTTTGAAGGTGTGGAGGGAGGGCACAATAGCTGATCAAATGTAGTGATATTGCAATCTTCTGATGAGCCCCGGTGTCGAGTGTTACTCTCTTTTGCTTGGGAGCTGTGCAAGTCATCTTCTAGGGAAGCTCGCCGGATCTATTTAAAATGCTGGCGAGCTAGAGTAGGAGGAGACTCGGAGCACATTACATTATTGGGGAGTGCGAGAATTCTTGTGCAGAACAAGACAAGTCATCATGTGAGGTTTGATACGAAGCGATTGGGGTCCTCATCGGATGGTACTATATTGATAGAATTGCAGTATCTAGTCTCTGAATTTATCTTGTCAGGCTAGGTTAGGGTCGTGAGCCCGTCGAAGCCACTAAGTGCGTTTGATTACTAAAGGCTGCTTGAAAGGGAGTCATTGATTTTAAATCGTTGTTTGGACGTCGTTGATTTGGACAACATGGCGTTGAGCCTTCGTTTGCCTTCATCGTCTCAATACTTGTCCCTCACTTCGAGTTTCTCGATGGAGGAGTCGAACCTAAGGGCTTTACAGTTGACATGTCAAACGAGGTTAAAGCTTTTGCTGCTCGGAATCTCTTTCACAAATTCCCAAGTGAGTGGTAAGCGCAGAAATATCTGTGTCAGGAGTTCAGAGAGAGCAGTTTCTCACCAATGCTGGTCTGAGCGTTTCTCTTCGACGAGCCGCTCTCCTTACTCACGTTCGAATAGCGAGAAATGCACTCTCAGCATTAACTCGACGAGGTGCAGAGCATGTGGAGAAATTTCAGGCACCGCTTCTTCAAGTAGGGTTACCGGAATGGAAAACAGCGCAGGCCGTGTCGTGACACATGCTAATGAAAAGAATGGGACAACGGTGATGAAGAAGGTAGCCATCGTTTGGTTCAAACATGATTTGCGAATGGACGATCACGTTGGTCTGACCTCTGCATTGCAATACGACCACGTTCTGCCCCTTTTCATCTTCGACTCTTCCTTCTATGCTGGTACGCTCCCTGACAAATTCATTGCGATGTTATACTTTAGGGAGAGCAACTGGACCACAGGAAACAGAGTATCCAAATGCTTATTCCCAAGTACTCTTGCAAGGAGACAAATTTGTAATTTATGGAAGCTGCGTCCTCCTTATAGGTTCTGTCATCGGAGGTATAATGCATGTTGCGAGGTTAGAAAGTTCTACTTGAGAGCATAGGTGATCATCTTCAATCGTACATTTGACCTCTTAATACCCCATCAGTGGTGACGAGGACACAAGCTCGTCGAAGCCAGAACTAAGTAAGTCGAGGAATGTGCGCAGGCTGGTCTGAGGAGCGACTTTCGAGTTTGTTTGATGCTGTTGCAGATCTTAGGCGGTCGTTAAAAAGCATAGGATCAACCTTAGTGATCCGAAAAGGCCGCAGTAAAGATGTGCTACTCGCCCTCGCACAAGAGGTGAGTATATGATATATGTTATTCATCTGCCACCGTGCGGTCAGAGGGCTATTTCGTCGGGGAGTCCCAGTTTGATGTGTCGCCTTCTCTTTCCACTTCAAGTATATAAATTTATTGTGTAAGAATTTGAGTACGCTTTCATTCTACTGCTTAAATGTGGACGAAATTGTTGTTTATGGCAGGCCGGCGCAGCAGAGATAATCGCTGAAGAGGAAACGGAGCAGATCTGGCATGACCTGGTTGGTTCTGTTTCTGCATCCCTATCTGTGAAATCTTTATCTGGTCAGAATTGTGGAGTCAAGCATTGGCGAGCTACCTTATACGACCTCGAGGTATGTAAACTCAGTCCGTCAGTCCAGATTACAATGACCTGTCAGATGAAGCAATTGGAAAGATTTGATTTTTACTTATTAAAATTGAACCTGATTTTTTGTATAATGATCTACAATGGTGTTCACTTGAAATGACGACGAATTTGCTGTGGGGTTTGAATTTCACTGAAGGGTTTAAGGGATGTGCCTGATAACTATAAAGAGTTCACTCGCCTGCGGCGCCGAATACTCCCTCCTATGGATGCCCCAACTTCACTTCCCGCTTTGCCAGCGAATGTTGATCCAGGTGCATATTTGTTTAGAAGTTCAAGTATATTTGGTTTGATTATCAGTTTGTGGCAGGGTCATTACTGTCTATAGCCTTTCACCATTGTCTGGGACCGCCGAGAAATAGCAATCTGACCGAATGGGCTAAAAGTTTTGGTTGAGGTCTATGAGTATCACTTGGCTGGAACTGAAACGTTATTTTTGACCACCCACACTACACTCATCCTGATCAGAAAGTTGTTGGATGGGCAGGAAAATTACCAAGCCTTGTTGATTTCATTGCAAATTGCAATTCAAAATCCAGAAAGAAGCCATTTGGTGAGGTGCTAATGGTCGCACAGAGTCAACCAGCTGAGAGCTTGCTCATGGGTACGCCACCCATTACCAATGGGAACGCTAAACAGGTGATGAAGGCAACTAACGGTGCTGCAAGAAAATGGACTAACCTCTTGAACAAGCGAGCAGAGGAGATGCCATACAATTATGTCTGGGAGCGCAAGCGACTTAGAGATGTAGAGGAGAAGAGAGCTGAGGTTGGTGTCGGAGGAGGCACTGCAGCCTTGAAGATGCTACATGTGTATATGAAGGCGCTCGAGTCGTCGCACAACCCTCATGAAGGGTCAGTTGTTGCCATAAGTTCTCTTGATGATGCCTGTTAACATACATCAGGATGATATCCCATTTTGAGCAGGTCTTCATCTGACTCATGCCTGTATATGCGGCAGGATGTACGAGCTTATTCAGGAACTTGAGAGAAGACCTGGATCTTCTTTCAGAGCGATTTTCAATAGAGCTTTGGAGCTTGGCTCTCTTTCACGTAGACGAGTGTACCACGAAGTGATGAAATACGAACGAGATAGAGGTGGCGGCTATGTTTCCCCCTTTGGAATGTCTACGTTTACAGCCTCTGCCGCAGTTGATGATATCAAGTCGATAGAGGTGATACCTTGAACCAAATATTTGTGAGATACTTAAGAATGCTTTCACTACATGAAAGCTATCAGAGGTTCAAGTGGCTTTAGGTTATGCTTCAGTTTGACACTTAAAATGAAATATACTTCATAGTTTTCGTGGTGCTTGAGATTCTTCTTTCATGCATGAATCTTGGCTTAGTAATGTCTTCGATTGTGCAACAGTGGTATGAAATGATCCAAAGGAAGAGCCGGGACGAGGGATCTGAAAATGACCTCAAAGTTTGCTCGTGGAGATGGCGCGGATATCTAATCCAGGTCTTAATTCTATTCATTCTTCGCATGATCTGTACACCAATGTGTTTTTGACAATCTTTATGCTAGCTGCACAATGTAAGTAGTGGCCGACTTCCTCTTGTTGGATTATGGAATTTACATACGAATGTATCAAATATCACTCTTCTGAATCTTACGCTTTCTGGTATTTGTTTTGAATGCCACAGTATTCAACACTTGGAGATGAAGGTCCTGCAGTAGTACTTATCCATGGATTTGGCGCATTTTGGGAACACTACCGGGACAATATCCGAGGTCTTGCAGAGAAAGGCAATCGTGTATGGGGCCTGACGATGGTGGGCTTTGGCCGCTCTGAGAAGCCCCCGATTCCTTACACTGAGCTTGTCCTGGCTGAGCTTGTGAGGGACTTCATCATAGAGGTTGTTAAAGAGCCCGTCACTCTTGCAGGCAACTCCATAGGAGGTGAGCAGTATTCTCCTGTTTCGAGTCACAAGGAACTGTTGAGTGCTTCATAATTCTTTACTGAATTTAGTATCGTACTGCTACAATGTTGCAAACGTAAGCTTTCGGAGACCTATGTGTGTATCTGCATTCAGGGTATGCAACATGTGTGGTGGCGGGGCTATGGCCCTCTATTGTAAGATCGTTGGTTCTTCTGAATTCAGCAGGACAGGTGGTCCCTAATTATACTTCCCTGCAATATCGAAAGGTGAGATTCTGCTGCTTAACAAGTTTCTGCCGCTTAATCTTGAGAGTGAGTTCATGAAAGTAGCTGGGTGACTGCATTGGAAAATGACTATCTGACTTATCATGTGTATAATTTACGAGGTTTCTATTTCTTGTGTAGCCGAGGGAGAAGTCCTTCCTAGCGAAACGCGGAGCACAAATACTGCTGGTATACTTGCGGCACTTGAGCAAGCAGCTGCTGAAACGATGCTACCCGAATGTATTCCTCTAACTAATGTGTTTTGATGTATTCCCTTGCAACTTTGGTGCTCTTCCTTCTTTGCCTTGATAATAGCCACTATTATGAGGGCTGTTTGATTTCATTCCAGATATACCCATTGATGATAATGTGTATTTGCATCTAGATTCGCCCACACAAGGACGGAATAATGTTGAAAGAGACGTCTATTTGCGCTGACCATGTGCATGCGTACTTATTGTTTTGTCGTTAATATCAATGTTTGCAGAGAACAGCGAGAGCTGATGCGTGGCTACTCTCTGAAGTGATGCGACCCGTATCCTGTTACGACGTCTAGTTGTTTTCTTTCACCGCTGTCTCTTTGAACGAATTTGAGCACTTGCTGTGAAAGTCCAATCACAGTAGGGCTATATAGTGCTCCTAGTTTTTGCACGAAGGATGAGTGTACTAGTGAAGGATAATTGCCGTCAGTTGATTGAAAATGTGTACTTGAAAACTTTATCATATCATAGGAATGTTATGTCGCTGTCAATAGAGGTTGTTGCGAGACGAGATGAGTGCACCCTTGACTACAGGAAGTCCTTTGACCCTGGCTCCACGGCTGTGCTTGAGAGCATCTTTCTTTTGAATCCTCCACTGCCCATGAACTTCTACATCGACCGATATAATGGAGAGGTGTTGGTCATTCAGGTATCAATGGCACACCTCAGGCTTGCTTACGTTGCCTTGATCTTTTAGAATTTAGAATTTGAAACACGTTTATCAATCTTGGGCCTGATCAGGCATTCACGAGATTCCTGGTGTGTGCAGGGTGTAAGAGATCCTTTGCACAATGCAACAAAGCGAGCAGCTGTACTTCAGGCTTACTGTGCCAATGTCACAATTCGGCTATTGAATGCTGGTCACTGCCCGCATGACGAGGTTCCGGATGAAGTGAACGCGTTGATCCATGACTGGTTGAGATGCTCCAACGCAGACTTAACGATGGACTCTGCGCAATTAGAGCTACAATTCCTTAGCAATGAGGATGCCGCTTATATCGTCAAAGGAGAGTCTCGACTCATCAAGTCAGACTGGTTTTCATATTTCAGTCGTTGACGGAAGAAATGACAACGAGGATAATTTTCTCTCCTCTCACTGTAAAGGCCTTTAAGCATTCGCTAGAACGACTGTACAATTGGGATCCCAGGCAGCCATGTAATTATGAAACATTTATGCTGGGTTGCAATCCACATAGAAACCCGGCCTTGATTTAATTTATAGATACGGTGACGTCCTAATTTCTTTGCTTGTGTACTCACAAGAAATTTGTATCTACGATTTACACTGAAGACCCAATCTAACGGCTGTCTTCAGCTGAATTCATCTGTATTTCATGGAGAGGGAGTTCTCGTCTGTTTTTTCGTTACATTGTCCTTGACAGCTGGATGTGAGTTTGCTTGACCGCCAAATTGCAAGTGATACTGCAGGAGCTTAAGTGACGCCCCTCGGTTTTAGATTCTGATAGTTTCCGATGTCTCCCAATCAAACGAAGGTAATTTCGACAGTCTACAGCTTTGATAGAAATAGGGAGGTCGACTTGCTTGTGTCTGTATGTTATTGATCATTTAAGCGATTGGTTCTATTTGGACTCATATGAGTCATTGGGACGTCGTAGTTACTCACGACGCATCCATGTTGCACACTGATCTGAGTAAAGGAATCTTCTCTCTGATGTCCATAAATTGTGTTTTGAAATTCTTGGAATTTGGTAGCTCGCTGAATTGTGGGATTTAGGATTAGGTTAGCAACTCATTCACCTTTTGTGCCATGAGATAATATTCCTCTGTGCATCCTCTATCTTGGGGGAATGAGCGAGGGACGGAAGTCGAAGAAAATCGAGGGACTTTGCTGTGAAAATTCGGTGAGAGGCTTCGCCATAGCGGGCCGCATAGTTGTAACAGTGTCGCGCCATGCTTTGCAGAGGCATTCATGCCAGGCTATTGGACAGAATTTCAGTTCGACGGCCATGTGGGACGAGAGGTTCATGCGCTAGAGTTCGCGGGCGTGCTTGGCATGCTGGAAACCACGGTCAACATCCTTTCAAGTGTCTAGGGAGCGCAGCACTTCAGTATAAATCGCCACAGTGGGAGTCGAAATCGATGCTGGCCGCCGGTTTGAAACTGCCGATTTGCAGTTTCTCGAAATCAATTGTACCGCTCATTTTCTGGAGCACATTTAAAAGGACGAAGAAGCAGAGCTTCCGGCAGCTGGAGATTTGCAGAACTCGTCATTTGAGGAGGACATCGTCAATCGTGAGTGAATGTTATTTTGCAGGAGATGGAAGAGGTAGATTCGTGCCGTAATCCTTGCATGTTCGCATTAGTACTTTGTCGGTTGGTGGATAACTCACAAATGCATGGACCTGAGATGTGGCCTCATGTTACAGTTCACTCTAAAGAGCCAGTTTCTGAACCTGGCATCGTGATTATCATTTTCCCAATTGCAATTGGCAAAGGCCGCGATGATCATCTTCTGAAGTGAGTTATTTCTGAATGTATTTTTTCCCCCTTCTCCCGTATATATAGACCTAGTTTTCACAACATCCGTCCTGCTTAAGGTCTTATTGCTGAGGATATTGGTCGGCAGGTGGGTGGAACAACGTTTAAATCTGTGAAAATATCTTGGGCATTCTATGTGGCTTCTGAGACTGAAGGCTTACCCTTTTCTAGTTGATGCAGTTGAAATCATGCTTGCATCTTCACCTCGATGCTATAGGTCTTATTGCTGAGGATATTGATCGGCAGGTGGGTGGAACAATTGAGAAACATATTACATTGGAATCCTTGTTTTTAAATTCTGCACTCGTCGGACAAGTATTGGCTTTTTTCATCGTAAACTTCCAGTTTAGCAGTGAGACGATTGATTAGGCTTCTTAGTATATCGTTTTGATCGGACCATGCTTCATGTGTCTGGCAACCCTAAAAATGATACGTATGTTCTATGAACGATGATGAAAATGAGCAGGACCCCAAGCATGCTACTTGTAGTTACTGGTTTAGTATTCAGTGGAGAGGTCATCGACCAGTATTTTTCTTTTCTTTGTTGTTCAGATGTTGGCTTATGGACGGAGAGTACTCTTCGTAGTGGTTTTTGCTCTTGTTGCAGGCCGCCTCAATTTCGAGGAGGTCGGTCAGTGCTTGTTCTGTTACAAATGCCTCAGTTTTACTCCAGAAGATATAACTAGTATGAACATTGTTTCATTTGTGTTACCCTGACAATCCTTTCATTAGACCAGGAGCATTGTTCCATCGTTATAATTCCCACTGTGTATACATCTAAACAAATTATAAGTTGGAAATTTATTAATTGATCTTTCCAACGCATCCACGTTAAGCATACTGGTGTTTGGTTCAGAGCTTCGAAAGGTCGGTTTCAAGGTCCAACCATTCGATAACAGTCCCTTGTGCAGGAAGTAAGCTTAGTCATCGCTGGCATGGGACTTCTCTCTGAGATTCGGGATTACGTATGGTTCCGACGTAGGACTTTATTGGTTAACGTACTGATTCAAACTTTCAATTGTATTTAATTTATGATCAGCTGTTGGAAACAGTTTATTAAGACGAAACAGTTTCAAAAATAAAATGTAATTTGCTTATGAAGTCCTCTCATTTAAATGGTTAAAATAGCTGGCTTTGCGATTTCTTTTGTCAAATTCAGAGATGTTCATGTCACGATGTTCGGTTATTGGTTCAGAACTGATTCTCCGTTCTTGAATTCAGTACTAAGAGCAGCTCCACCGCACACCGAAGCACAGGCGCAACCGGAACTGTTGCGTGAAGGCAGCGCTTTAGAGCTCCACTGCGTCACCGCAAAAGGGTTTCCTGATTTCTTGGGCAACGCTGCAAGGCTCCGTCCACGCCATTTTCAAGGTCTTTTGAGACCACTCAAGAGCTCACGCAACGATTCAATCTTTTGACTATGGAAGAATCATTCTCTTTGTGTCTTTTGTGACATCATTGATGTTGTAAAACAAGTTGGGTAAGGCGTTGCTGGTTGCCGAGTGATGAAGCGTGAATTGCACTGCGGCACTTCCATAAGAAGCGGAGACTGAACGGTCACTGTCCCGCGATGTCCCTCTGTTAAAACCATTTCACGGTTCTTTCTCCGTTCATGCGGTGAAGCTGCTCTAATAACCCTTGTATTGATCACATACAACCAGGCTACTCATGGAACGGGGAGCACCATCCAAATGAATAATCGGACTCAATGCTTTATCCAGTGCAAGCTCGAGAATGGGTAAACGATATCCAACATATGATAAGTTGGATTCATGTTCTCTCAATTACTCCAGAGTTCCCGGTATCATTACCATTCTTGAACCAGTTTGGAAGACCAACAACCTTTTGGAAGAAATCATGTGCAGGTATATTTGAAGAGAGTGGTGCAGAAAATAGTGGAAGAATCAAATGACAGAGAGAATGACGGAGAACACATATCTTAGAAGTCAAAAGCACATCTAAAAGGTATCTTTGTTGCCGAAATAAAAACAATTTATGCGCAAGAAAGATTTTTTTTAGAGGTACAAACGCATCGACCTCTTCTGGACAGCGCTTCATGTTTGCCACTTGTCGGATACAGCAGCGTCGAAGATTCTACTAAGAGTTGTTAATTTTGGATCACAATAAGTTCAGCTTATTGATAATTTTATTCAACAACTGAATGTCCAAGACGTGTGATAGGGCTACACGATGTTCGTTCATTGTTTCTACGGCGCTGAGTGCTGACATAAGTTACTTACCTCATCATCGTGACGTTCAGTTGGGGTTCGACAAACCTGGGGCAGCATCCTGGACTTGTTGTGCACTTCCGTACACAGGATTTTGCCGTTGTTGGTGTACTGTACCGTAAAAACGAACTGAAGAGGCTCACAATCTTTCGGAATTCGGATACCATATCACATTCCTGCGGTACTTACACCCGAACTCTCTTTAGTTGCACACCGTTTGTACTTGCAAGTTCCCTTTCTATTTTGAGAATCTTTCATGTTGCGAACAAATCTGATTGGACCATTTCCATCTCTAGGGATGTTTCAAGACCACGTACGACCCATCTTGCAATCGTATCGATTTTGTAAATTTTGAAGTACCAAAATGTCAGCAAAGCATAATATTCCTGCAACGCCCAAATCTGGTTCTCAACTTTTATTCCTTTTTTCGGCCACCGTGTACTGGTCACTTACGATTCTGTCGCTCACTGTGCAACGGTGCTTACGATTTTAACCCCTGAAGGACGGATTCGTCACCTGTGCATCTTGAGCAAAAGATGAACTAGAATCACTCATTGAAGGTCAACCTACTGTAGAAGACCATCTCCTTTCCAGACAGATTCTGAGGAGGAAAGACTCTTTCTCTTCCAAATAGAAAGATGCTTTGTCATTCATTGGATACTAACAATGTCCTTCTAGGATTAAAGTCCAACTCAATGAGGAATTTGTGGTTCAAAGGGTTGGAATTTGATTGAAAAGTTGTTGTTTTATGAACTCAATGAGAAAGCTTGTTCACATGGCAAAAAGTTCATTCATTATTTCACAATCTAAAGGGACACATTTAAATAGCGATTGGAACCTTGTAGAGAATTAGGTGATTGACATTAGCATTGAAAAGGGCAAGAATAGAGTGCCCTCCTAGGATTCAAAACTGGAAGCTACATGATTTTTCTTTTACCACCTAAAATGTATCTTCTCCTCTAACAAAAGACTTCATATAGAATATTCCTTCAATTGTCATTCTTATGCTAATTTTTTTTGTAAATCCCATAAATATAATTATGCAGTCACTAAAGGGGTGACAATGGACTACCTTCCTTAGAGTACAATATGTGCTCTATAGTATGATATCTCCTATACTGCAAAGGTGTCTTTGAAGGTGTAATGTGCTCTCTAGTTATTGTGCCCATAACTAAAAACACCCTTGCATTTTAAAAAAATTTGACAATCCTAAAAGTTGAACTTCAAAAACTGAAGTCCCTTTGTACAATGAATGACAATACAACATACAAAAACTAAAGATAAGATAGGAGCACCTACAAGAATTCATTTCCATTCTTCGGCACATAAAAAACAATTTAGAAAGAACACTTCCATGAGTCAAAATCACTACAATTTTTCAAAAGCAACCAATGAGAGGTGAATAGTTTTTTGAAGCAATTGAGACATTTTGTGCTTCAAAGCTGTCTGATAAAGGTGAATCTAGTGTTAGATATAGGTTATCATATGTTTTCAACTTTGAAAATTGATAAAATATTACTGAAGTGTCGAAAAATTACTAACCCACCTGGATTCCCTTTCTCTTGAGTTTACTAATTTAACCTCATCAATTTTTTTTTTCATTCACTGAGTCGGACGTTCCAGTATCGTCGTCCACTTCGTCCATTGAGTTCGTCTCTGTCGTCGTATCCGCAACTGATTCCTCGTCTAGCACCCTTTTTGATCCCTTTCGTCGTGCATGGCCCTGGCCTCCGCCATCGCGAAGTCTCCGCAGCTTCGTACTCCACGGCTGGCCCCCCGACCAGTCCTCGCCTGCTCTTTCTCCCTCTTCAATTCACTTCTGACTAGGAAGAACTCCGCAAGCTGGCGGATTTCGACTCTCAAACTGGATGAATTGCGCTTGGAAGGAATGATGGAAGTCTAAGCTGCGAGCTCACATCCACTCGCTTCCTTTCGTGATTTCACGTCGGCATGTTGAGTAGTATCAGTTTCTGCCTCTCGGCGCTCTTGGGGTTCGTGTGGTGCGAGTTGGCTTCTCTCGCGGTTTTCTAGCAAGGACTCTGACGGCCATGTGGAAGGGGAAGGGGAAGGGGATGATTCGATCGGGTGTTGGCTGTCTTCGTCACTTGCGACCATTTCATGGCAAACCAGGTGCATTTTCGAATTCTGGGTTACAGGGTGGTGGGGTGGGTGCATGCTGTGTTTGGGGCACTGAGTGGATTCACTTGACAATGTTTGAGTGGAATCGATTGCGTTTCTTGCTTGGGAGTTGTTCTATCTAGAATTTTTGCATACCTAGAATTATTGCCTTCCTTGCTTGGAAGTTGCATCTAGAATTGTCTTCGGTGGATTTTTCACTATTTCAGGTGAGGGTGTTGCTGATCAGCATATGAGTCCTCGCAGAAGCTCTTCTGGGGCTTTTTCACGAATTTGGAGTCTTGTTTAGGCTTCAGAAAGTGGTCCTTCCCGTGTTAGCATTTGGGGGTGTTTGGGGATGTTTGGGGATTCAGTTTTTTTTGTTTATTTTTTTCCTGCAGAAGCCATGACTGCAATGGCGTGGAAAGGAGGTGCAGCGCTGGGGTCAGCGAAGCACTACTCCTCTAGTGGGTCGCCACATCAAGACCGTTTCTCGTGGATCAGTTGCACTTCCTCTTATATCAGTGAGTTCTTCACAGCAATGATCCAGAAATTGCATGAATTCAAGCCAGCAGCAAGTAACCAAAAAACATAATGAATGCGAGATGGGAACACACACGGGTACCCCTGATCTCACTTGTTCTGTACTCTTTTCTCAATTTGAGTGGCTCGCAAATTTTGATACCATTTAATCTGAGTGAAGTTGTGCATGAGTTGCAACAGAAAGCCAGACCAGGATGTACTGCCGTGCAGTATTGACCACGGACCCGATGGAGGCTCCTCTCAAATCCCCATTCCCAGTCCAATACACAAAATTGTTCATCAACAACGACTTCGTCGACTCGGCTTCAGGTAATGAACCTGTTCTTTTTCGAGTCAAAACTATGATCAGAATTTTAGGTGTAGCAATCAATGTAGTACCAATAAAGAGATGTAAGGGTGAGGATTTTATCAGCATTTGAACCAATATGTCGAAATGAGATTTTTGGGAGATCACGGTGGAGATGTGCACAGATCTGTAGATACAAGAGTTACATCTGTCGAGATCAACCTTTTATTGCTATGTTTGATTTCGACAAGGCCATTTTTATTGCGATATCAGAGAGGCAGGTTGGATATCACTAGAATTGACCGTAGACAACCCCATTTCCATTCAAAGATGAGTGGCCATAGACATTTAGCCAAAGAAGAATTCATTGTGAGATTCATTTGCAGGCAAGTCATTTTCATCCGTGGATCCGAGGTCGGAAGAAGTGGCTGTGGAAGTGGCACAAGCTGAAGGCGAGGATGTGGACCGCGCCGTCTGCGCTGCTCGCAAGGCGTTCGAGGACGGTCCTTGGCCCCGCATGCCCGGGAAGGTACATACCCTCAACTTTAAGGTTAGGGTTTCACCGTCGAAGAATTTGGGATTTTGAGAAATTCTGATGTTTGCCGGGATTCTGCAGGAACGTGCTCGAGTGTTGAATCGAATGGCGGACTTGATGGATGAGCACAAAGATGAACTGTCGTCTTTGGATACTCTGAACATGGGCAAAGTGTATGACTTCGCAAGACTGGCGGAGGCTCCTCTGGCAATTGGATTGTTTCGGTACTATGCAGGTTAGAGTTTTTGACATTGTTGATGACATTTTTCATGAAGAGATTTATGATTTTGTTTCAAAGCCCCTGATTGCAAGTGCATTATTTCGATAGTATGCAGGTTGGAGTTTTTGACATTGTTGACGACATTTTTCATGTAGAGATTCATGGTGTTGTCCAAAAGCTTCTGAATCCATGAAAGCTCCTGATTAGGGTTGATTTTTAAAGTAGTTTGGATTTCTGGGGCAGGATGGTGTGATAAGGTGCATGGGTCGGTACTGCCCGCGGAGGGACCGTTTCTTGCCTACACTTTACACGAGCCGATTGGCGTAGTGGGGTCAATTTTGCCATGGAATGCGCCGTTTTACCTTCTGGCCATGAAAGTGGCTCCGGCGCTGGCATGTGGGAATACCATTGTCCTCAAACCAGCTCATCAAAGTCCCCTCTCAGCTCTTTTGATCGCCAAGCTTGCAGCCGAGGTGGGTTTAGGGTTTCTACTTTCAAAGACTAGATTGTACTCATATCTCTAGAATGGATTGTACTCAAATCTCTAGAATAGATTGTAGCTTCACATGTCACTAGTTTCTTTTAGGGTTTACATGCCATTGCGGGGAACTACTGCAAGAAATATATATGCACGTACTAGATCTCAAACCCCAAATCACAAGATTTTCATGATTCGTGAACAATATGTTTTGTCAAAGGGTGAAGACTCAATCAATGACGTTCTAGGAAGTTTCAAATGATTTAAGACAGTTTCGAAATTTCTAAACCGTTTGAAACTTGAGGCTTGCGGTCGATGGCATTATACCTTTGAAAGAAGTGGTGTTCTCATTGTTGTTTTTTCTTATTGCAGGCGGGGTTGCCAGAGGGCGTTTTGAATGTGGTTAATGGCTATGGCGATACCGGCATGCATATTGCAAGTCACATGGATATTGATAAGGTACTGGATTTTAAAATTATTTTTCTGGATTTCGTGGGGTTGTTTACTAATTTGATTAGTTTCATGCTTTGCTTATGGGATGAAGCTCCTAGAAAATCTTCTTTTTACTGTCTACAAATTAAGATATGAGCACCTAACACCTGAAACATGAATGGTGAAGGAAGGTATGATAAGCTGTCAGATAAGAACGATAAGAAGTCATTGAACATGTGTTACTTTGTGAATCCACCATTTTGTGTGTTCATTGTATTCTTTTCAACAAGTGTTATTGCTTGGGTGATCCTACTGTCAGTTATTGGGTTCTCTCTTCCGATGAACTTTGGTAGTGAATCTCTTTGTTTTGGGGCCAATCTTCTGTACTTCCACTTCACCACTTCAGCATGCCTTCTCTTCTCTTTGCTAAGAAATGCTCTTATTTCCTTCATCCAAATTCCATCCTTTTTTTGCGAAATTGCAATAGGTGACCGTAATGGGTGTGCAAAATTGCAGTTGGTGTGCTTACCTTATGACAAGTTCAAGATGAAGGAAATTTGTTTTGCAAGTTTGACGTTTCTGATGAAACAGGTGGCTTTCACCGGTTCAACCGAAGTGGGACGTCAAATCATGCAAGCTGCAGCTTTGAGCAACCTGAAACCCGTGAATCTAGAACTTGGGGGAAAGTCACCTTTCATAATCTTCGGTGACGCAGACATGGACTCTGCAGTTGAGCAAGCACACCAAGCTATCTTCTACAACGGGGTGCGTAATTCTCTTGATTTTGTAGACAATTCAATGTTATACCCTAAAAGACCACGGGTTCATGGTCATTTGATTGATCATGTTGTGAAAATTATAATTCAGTTGGGTTCAAACTTTATGTCACCAGAATCAATGAAGAACATTTTGAGTGTTATTAAAAATAAATAGAATTGAACGAAAGAAGTCTCTATACGACCTACTCAAAAATGCCTAAAGACGCGGACATGGACGCAGCTGCTGATCAAGCACAACGAACTATCTTCTACAATGGTGTGCGCTGTCCTCTTTCTTGGAGAAAGTTTTACGTTTTCCCCCAAGACACCAAGGATTCATGGTTTTGAAATGATTAATTTGAGTGATCATATTGTGAACAATATAATTGATTTGGGTTCAAATTTTACATCACCAGAATCAATGAAGAACATTGCTTGTGTTGATAAAAAATATATAAAAGTGACCAAAAGAAGGTCTCTATACAACCTACTCAAAAGTTCTAAGAAAATGATGAGACCGATCTGATCCTTAAAAATGGAAACCTGCATTCTTGCAGGGACAAATGTGCGTTGCAGGATCCCGCACTTTTGTGCACGAAAGTGTGTATGACGAGTATTTGGAGCGAGCTAAAGCCCGTGCTGAGGCGCGTGTTGTAGGAGATCCGTTCAAACCAGGTGTTGAGCAAGGCCCTCAGGTATGAAATCATGTGCTTTCATGTAAGGATCCCTATGTTCACATCATCGTAACGACTTTCTTAGTTCTCAATTTATCAACAACCGACATATCTTTATTAGTTTTCAGGATTATAAGAGTCCCAAACTTGGCCCCATAATGTTTTAGCAATTCTAGTGGAACATGTGGAGACATTCTTTGTTCTATTTTATATATTTTTGGACCAGCACATGCTATGTTCTTCATTGGTTCTGTTTATATAAAATTTAAACCTTTCTGAATTTTCCTGTTCCCAATATGATCAATCAAATTAGTCTCTTTATTAGAATGCAATCTTAGTCCTCTTGTTTAAGAACGTTGCCCTTGCTTTGTGGAATGAGCGCTCTTTCAAAAAATTGAAGTGTCACATACCGGTAGTTTCTTTTCCCTTTTTCGAGTACTTCAGAAACTCAGAATGGACACTATGAGAGCAGGCAGACGGAGCTCAATACAATAGAGTGATGAACTACATCCGAGCTGGAAAGGACGAGGGTGCCCAGCTTGTTACAGGTGGTGAGCGGGTGGGCCACAAGGGCTACTACATTCAACCCACCATTTTTGCCGATGTTCAAGTAAGTCCATACCTATATTGTCCCACAACACATTCTTCAGCAGTTAAGAAAACCTACTCTTCTTCACGGTTGAAATAAAACACTGCAACCAATAAAACAGACTCGGATGTCTCGCATTCAATGTTGAGAGCATGCATGGCACTCAGCAATTGACTAAGGTAACTTCCATGAAATCATCCGAGTACTCTTTTGAACGTGGTTCTTATTAAACTGTTGTTGGATCTTGTGTTGGGAGTCAAACGGGGATTTTAGATTCTCTTAGCATGCATTTTCTGGACACTGTATGAATATAGTATGATTTTGAAAGTGCTGAACATTGGTATACCCCAAATCGACGCCAAATCGACCTAGATTCCCATGAATAGAGGTTGTATGTTGTAAACAAGAATTGGGAAGGGTCGATTTGGAAACGGCTTGCAATTAGGTGTGACTTCCTTAATGCTTGTCGTCTTCCTGAAGCTTTTGGTTCCTCCTACCTTATATGAGTTTACAAATTGTGTACAAAAAATAGTCTGGATTCCTTTTCCAAAGATGTTGATGCAGCTTTTCAATAAGGTTTTGCAGATTCATTTTTTAGCTTGTGTTTTCTTTCTTGGATTGTGTGATTCCTTATGCTGATTTGGGTTGGCTTGTTCCACAGGATGACATGAAAATTTGTCGAGAGGAGATTTTTGGACCGGTGATGTGTGTCATCAAATTCAAGTACATATTATCACAACCTCATGACTTTTCTATTACCGTTTGTCTCTGTATGGCTACGCCTTTTATGAAAGCCAAGGATGTCGGCCTTTCTCTGTAGGATACTCCAATATGTATCCCTCTTTCCAGTCACGTAGACCTGCCAGCTCTAGAAGAATTTTGGCGGAGAGTCACGTTACAGGTTCTTAACACTGTTCTCACAGAAGTTAGACATTTTTTTGTGTCTTAAATCCCTGTTGAGTCTCGTAATTCAGTCAGGTTGTTTAACCATATGAAGATAAAAGTATTGATATGAGAATCTAACTCGTCACCCAACTATAGAATAGAGGTATTGACTGATATGCTCAACTCCACTGTATCTCTTTCACCCACCAAGCTACTTAAGATTCCACCTTGATGTCTTTCTACATACCATTAAGTATTTAAGAACTTACTTGGTGCATTGTGCACTTAGTGGGGTGGTCTTACAACTGCCTAACTTATTTCCTATGGTGCTCTAGCTACCTGAGAATCCATAAACTCAAGAGTTATTAAATTTCCATTAAGTAAACACAATTCCAACACAGGTGTCAGTAATGTGAGTTGAATGGTGTTGCAGGACGGTGCAAGAAGTGATAAGACGGTCGAATGAATCTGAATATGGATTAGGAGCCACTCTGATGACAAAGAATGTGGACATAATCAACACTTGCACACGGGCACTCAAAGCAGGCACGGTGTGGGTGAATGCATACGGCGTTCTGGTACCGTCCGCTCCGTTTGGGGGATACAAGAAGAGTGGATTTGGGCGAGAGAATGGAGCTTACGCGTTGGCCATGTACCAACAAGTGAAGTCGGTCATCATGCCCATCACCGATCCCTCATACTTGTGACTCCACATACTCGCTACAGCATTTATGTTACTCTTGTGAAATATTGTGAATCTTGTTCACCCAAGTGTGTGTTTCCCATTCTTTTCAGGGGACTGTGTTCAATTAGATCCAAGGCTATTTACGGCTACTACTGTAGAGGTTCCACAACAGGTAATTTATGGCGTTGTGCACGAAGGTCTTAGCTGGAGACATGTGGAGGTGTTGGGAGATAGAAACCGTGTACATGGGTATGCTTGTGAGTTTGTTCAGGAAGCTGAGATGCTTTGATGGCAACAGGTTCAGTGTATTTCCATGTACGAACAAGTGAAGTCGGTCATCATTCCCACTAAGGATCCCCACGTGTGACTATTTTCAGATCAATGGTGCCCTTGTGAAATATTGTGAATTCATATTGGGTTACAGAAGTTTCTTTGCCTAAATTTTTAGGGCATTGCACCAATTAGATCCCATGCTATTACAGCAGCTAAGGTAAGTGGACTTATAATTAACACTAATAGCAATTGAGCATACTTTCTGTTATAAAACTCTTTTCTTTTCTTGGATCTAATTGGCAAGTGCACAAGATTCTAGTACACTTAAGTATGCATTATTTGGACATTGTATGAATAAATTATGAATTTTCAAAGTATTAACCCCTAAAGGACCATTGGCCCGTTAGGGGACAAAATGGATTTCGGGTAGGTTCCTATGACCTCAATATTTAGTTAAACTTTCTGAAACTTTCTCATAAGATTGAAAAACTGATTGGCTTCATGGGAATATAATTTTTATTTCAATCAGTGCCCGGGAGCAAAAGTAATGCCATCTTAAACATAATTTTCACATCACTAGACAAAAAAATAAATCCACAAAAACTTGAAATTAAAAAAAATAAAATTTCTTAATAGATTTTATTTTTGTTTACATGTGAAGCTTTGATTCATTCCATTTGGACTAGTAATGTGAAAGTTATGAACAATCTTGTTTTTCAGGCAATATGAGCATCTTCTTAAAAAAATAACTTTGAATGCTAATATCTTCCAATTTGTACAGTCAAACTTCATGAAATTTTTACCAGTTGGTTTCACACAAGTAATGTACAAGATCCTATAGTTAGATTCTAAAAAAATTGTTTTTTTTGTTTTCTTGGGTGAACACAACATAAATCACAGATTTTAGTGTTTTTTCACAGAAAAATGACTTTGGTCCTTTTGGGGTTAACCCTTAAACGCCGAGGCGGACGTTTTTCGTCGGATAAATGATAAGGAATTCTCTTGTATAGGACAAAAGTGCAACTATTCATCTTCGGAATTAGGGGTGAAAAGAGAAGATCTTTAACAGTAGTTTGACTCCCAATGATTATTTTTTATTTTTTTAAAGTAGATGATGTCACACGTTTCCAAAATGCCTGATTTCCATGGTCACCAGCTCGACGTTCAAGGGTTAATTTAGTGAATAGTATTGCAAATTCTCTCATTATGGTGAATGAAAATATTCTAAATACTTTCAATGAATAGTATTACAAATTCCCTTATTATGATATCTTTGACTTTTCTAAAGAAGAAGATGTTGAATTTGTAGATCACCTTTGTAATGTATTTTGGCCATTTCTTGCTATTTACTCTTGATGTGATTTTTTGCCACAAAAATGATATTTTTTGAATTTCAATCAAACTATTGAAATGAAGCTTACCAAGTGAAGTTTCTACCTCCATTGGAAAGTTTGGAAAATTTGGAAAATTTAATATTTATAGCAATATGAAATTTGGGCTTACAACCCAATGATGCTAGTCTATGAGCATGAAAATGCAAGCATGTGAGCCTTGAGTGTATTTATAAGTAGATATCTTGCAACTATTGAAGGTGATTATAATGAAAACACCTATAATTTAGGTATCTATAACATAGTTATACTATAATCATTGAAGGTTCCTATAATATAAACACCTACAACATAGGTTTATAGTCTTTTAGGCTCATGGGCTCATGCTTCTAAAGCTCACATTATAGCAACCCTTACCTACAACCATGGTTTGTTGATCTTCTAATTTTAGAGTGTCATGGTAACTTTGATTTGTACCATGATATTATACAATATAATATACATCTATATTGAAAATTTCAGATTTTTTCAAGTATATTATGTATTTGATATGAATTTCCTTCATTTTTTTCTCTAAAAATTCACAACAATTTCAAATTTTCCCCTAGACACATGATGACTTCATCTCTTGAAAATAAATGTGAATTCTTTCATTCATATCTAGTTGTAGAATGGCAATGATGGACAGTGAGGCTTCCATTCTTCCAGGGTTAGAGATGAAAAACCCAAAACTAATCTACTGTACTCTATGAGTGAAAAAGTCTGTCTACAGCAAGCGTGGCATTCAAGCCTGCCGGCAAATGAACTGTCTCTTCATTTCGTTTCAAGCCTCCGCAGGTATGGACGTTCACGAATTTGGCTTCCTGGGTTTCTTCAGTTCTAAGTTTCTGCATATTCCATTGCAAGGATTTTAGTACTGACCCTTCTCATTTCTTTAAATTCACAGATTGTAGATTCGTTGTACGCGAGGTAGAGGACCAACTGTTTCTAGACTTGTTTGAATTAGGATCTTGTCATTCTTCTCAATTTTCATTCATGATTGCTTGAAGTTTTTTCAGGTGATTAATCAATATCGAGATCCATGGAAATTTTCACAGCAGGTTGGGTTTCATCAATCTTCTCAGGATAGGTATTCTCTTTCCAATTGCTTCATTTATGGCGTTCATTGTATTCGAAGATGTTGGGGTGTTGTTGATTATCAGTAGTGTAGTTTCTTCCATTTGAAGCTGCCGCATAGCCAACGCGCTGAAAAAGAGTCCTTCGATGTCTGTAGAGCTTCGTCTTGGTTGCATCTTTGACATACAACCTGGATTTTTCTTGAATGTAAGTGCGTATGGTAGAGGGGATCGCTTGCGCCGCTTTGAGCATTTTTTCCAATATGTAGGAGTGTGCTTTCAATGCGAGAGCACTCAATAGAGCTCACTGGAGAGCCCACTTTGGGTACAAGAGGCAAACTCTTGAGATCAAATGTTTCTTACTCAATGTATGAAAATTTCTTAAGAATTTTTTTAAGAAATCATTCACATTAGAAGGTAGTAGACTAGTTTTGAAAGGACAGTATACAACCTCGTTTCCATTCATGTAGCTTACTCTACTTGCGAACTAAAGGCCACAGTAGAGGAGATCCTGATGGTAACAGAGGTCTTTGAATAGGAGACAGAATCAGGTCCCTAACAATTTTAGTACCCTCTACCTTATTTTGCTACTCCTTTTTTGTTTGGACCACGGTTTTGGAAGAGCATAATTTCTGGATTTTGAAGCGTCTTACATTCTCTCGTAAGGTTTTCTTTGTACGTTCCACAGAAATGAACCATTCTTGGCTTCTTGTTTTGCACACTATGCATATCCAGGAGAAGAGTAGGAAATGGAGGTGGTCGAGATAGACGGCAGTCTCTTAGAAGGCGGGGGTCAAGTCCTCCGAAACTGTGCAGCTTATGCAGCAATCCTTTGCAAGCGAGCTCACATCATCAAGATACGAGCCAACAGATCCAAACCCGGGTTACGACCTCAAGCCCTAGAAGGACTGAAGCTCCTTGCCACTCTGAGCCAGGGGACACTAGTGGGAGCCTTTGAAAATTCACAAGAGATTCTATTCACTCCCGGGGAGCCTCCCCCACATTCAAACTCTCCCAAATCATTCGAAGCTGATGTCAAAACTGCTGGCTCTTGCTCTCTGCTTCTCCAAGTCTCGTTACCAGTGCTCCTGTTTGCTGCAAGCACCACCTCCTTAGTCCTCAAAGGCGGAACGAATGTCACAAACTCCCCTCCCATAGACTACATGAAACATGTGCTCATGCCATCGCTTGAACAGCATTGCCAAGTGAACATGGAGCTTGAGGTTACAAAGCGTGGATTCATGCCGAGAGGTGGGGGCATTGTGAACGTGAAGGTGCACCCTCGGGAGTTTCTGCCCCCCATTCGTATGCTTGAGAAAGGGGAGGTGGTGCAAGTTGTTGCCAAGCTCTTTGGCTCTGGCTGTGCAGATCAAATCTTTGTTGATACTGTGAAAGCTACTGTTGAAGCAGGTTTGAGGCAGTTTGATACTGTTGGCGCAATTGATTTTGTATGTGATATGCAAAGAATGGAAACGAATTCGAAGCTGGCGTGTGGGCTGTTTCTGTATGCCAAAACCTCCACGGGGTGTATATTTGGAGGAAGCTCTTTGGGGAATGCGAAGAATGCACCGGGGAGGCTGGCGACCTTGGCAGTGCAGGATTTGTTGAACCAGCTGGCGCATGGAGGCTGCACTGATGAGCATTTGCAGGATCAGCTGATCATATTTATGGCTTTGGCTGATGGAGTATCCGAGGTTATGACTGGGCCGATTACTCTCCACACGGAGACTGCAATTCATTTTGCTCATCATATGACACAGGCGAAGATTACTGTAGCTCCCATTGCAGGCAGTGACAGGAATGTGATTCGGTGTCAAGGTATGGGTTACTCACCCCCATGGGCAGGCCATACAAGGTAGGAGAATCTAAACCTATTGTATTGAGGGTAGTTTTTCTTATTAGATTGGTCAAATGCTTATGGATTCTTATTCACAATTGAAAGGGAATTTCAATGTGATATTTGGAAATTGTATGTGGAATTAATGAGGATTTAAAGCTTTTCGAATATATGATCTAGAATCACCGTTAGATCTGATCCTCATGTGGTGTGCATTCTCATGTTTATTTGTACTCATTGTCGAAGATTTTAGGGTGTCCAAATCAGGACACTGCTGGAACTGGATTCTGCTATGACTCTCAGGGTGCAGTCAATTTGCAATGCAAGCTGGTTTGATGGAATCCCAGGGAAGGTAGTTGTTAAGCACGCTTAGGATCTTTTTCCATGGCTTCGTATCATGCTCAAGCAGACTTCAGTTGTGGTCATTTATGAAACATTCGTGTATATCAAATCTGTGTACATCCGTTCCTCTTTCCTATCATCCTCTGTCGCACTAAAGTCTTGAATTCCCTGTAGTTATCAAATTTTTGACTTCTTGAATTCTATGACCTCTCGACTTCCTTGCAGTTATCCAATTGGTTTTTAGAATTCACAATTTTTGATCAAATCTAAAAATCAAATACAAAATGGAATCGTGAAGTGCTATCAAAAGTTTAATAATATCAAAAGCAATATTCAATCTGTCAACGTGTCTCAAATTCTTGCAAATCTCTCGCCCAGACGACAAACACTTCTGGCTTTCACATAATTCTGCACCAATTTTACACGAAGTGCAATGAAAAATGTCAGGTGGCCAGATTGTGGTACCCTGGTAACTAATGGAGTAAGAACAAGTCACCAAGGCGCTCCCTTGAACAAGAATCCTACCCAGCATGAAATAGCATTCTAAAATGACCTCTGGACATTCAAACATCCTTGTAACCTAGTATTAAAAGCAATCAAACAATCGAATGGGTGTGCCATTTCAATCGAATGAAAACAGCAAAATCTTGACTGGCGGAAGGATGAGAAGTTCGCATAGTTCTCGTAACCCATTACAAGAAACTCAAGTAATGCTACTCTTCAGCTGCAACGCAAGCCGTCTCTGAACGCACCATGAGACAGATAATGCAGTGTACTTTGGAACGATGATTTTGGTCACCAAAATCCTCCTGACTCCTTTGGTGGAATACTATACCACCCTATCGCAGATTCCAAGAGGTTAACGATGCCTAGAGTCTCTCAATTGGAAAATTGATGTGATGACAAACTGGAATCCGTGATCCGCTTTCATTGCTTAATACTCATTCTAGGCGTCCAGATGCCTTGGCGATACTTCTCAGTGTACCGCAAAATCATCTTCCTCTGCAAAGAGCCCACCAATCATACTTGAGTCAGAGCTAGTTCAGAACACACCTGTGCCTTCCGATTCGTAAGACAACTTTTAAGGCAACAAGATCTCCATGCCCTAGCGACAGTTCTGGTCTTATCACGAACCCTACTTGCTCAAGTCTGTAAGGTTTATTATTCATGAGGGTAGAGTATCCTAAAGCCGGGATAGGAGTCTTCAAATCATTGGGCCAAGCTGGAAGAAACCCTATTGTGTGTAGGATTTCCTTCGTCCAGACCCTCGACACTAAAAACCAGCCAAATTTGTTCTACCCATTGCGAATATACTCACAGAAAACTTCGAATAGAGATACTCAAAACACTCGGCATGAAGCGAAACAAAAGCATAAAATCAACCTCACCTGCTTACAAGGAACACCCAACTTCTTCAATCTGCTACTCCTTGTTTGTAACAACGCAGGCACTCCGACAATCGATTGGGCGACTTTGTCAGCATGTGCTTCGACACCCTTGATTGATTTTATAAAGTCCTGAACTCCAATCTCACCTGCAAAAAAGCACAAATGAACTAAATAAGACGGAAGACAAGGTTTGAAAGCGACAATTTAATCACCAAGTACGCACGTGCTCCTGTCACAGAAATTCAGCTAAAGGAGTCAATGCAGTATTAATAAAGAGATGTAAGTTGAAGGAATGTATCAGCATTTTAACCAATATGTCGAATTGAGATTTTTGGGAGATCACGGTAGAACTGTGCAGTGATCTTTGGAAACAAGAGCTAAATCTGTCGACATCAAACGCTTATAACTAAGTAAGATTTCATATACGCTATTTTTTACTGCAATTTCAGAGAGGCAGGTTGGAGACCACTATAATTGACCGTAGACAACCCCATTTCCATTCAAAGATGAGTGTCCATAGACATTTGGCCAAAAGTCACGCTTCCTACAATTGTCTACTGAAACGCAAACAAGAGCATGGGTAGATGAGTTGTTGTTGGAAACAGGGTTCAGTAGAGGTGACAGAGATCAGGATCAGATCCCTAGTGGATTCAGTGTCCTCTGCCTTACACTGGTAAATTAAAAAGGTCAATTAGACCAACTCATGTTCACCCCCTTCCACAATTTGATTGAAAAAATAATAAAGAAAACATCTGAGAGCAACTGCGCATCATCAAAAACACTAATGCATTGAAAATATGAATCCACACCCTAAACCCTAAGGTGTACAATAAAACTCCACAATTCCCTTGAGACGATGATTTTAGAACCTCTAATCTAACCCCTAATTCCTAAGACAGACGGCACCACTCTGATCAGTAAACCCTAAATACCGCATTTCTTCCATCAAATCCTGTCCTGATCCTCGAAACAGCTACCTCTCAATTCAAACCTTCCAATTCAAAACTTCCAATAAAATAAGACTGCGACCCAAAATCCAGTGTCATCCTCCCCCATTTCCCAATCCCCGAAGAAACCCTAGATTCTCTCCAATTCGCATTCCCAGCTCCATCCTCCCCGCAACTCTCTTCTTCCACTTCCAAAGCATCCAGATCTTCACCGTCGGGTTACAAAACCACTGCCAAATCAAGATCCCGGAAGGAAACCCTAGACGAGGAGGAAGAGCAAGAACAGGGATGTTATACCATTGGAGGAGGCAGATGCAGATGCAGGGGACGAGGATGATGCTGCTGCAGCGGCAGAAGCAGGCGAAGAGCTGTAGAAACGACAGCAGAGCGAGGCGCCGAGTCTGCGAGAGGCCATGATCGTGGCCATGGCGGGGGTCCGAGGCCAATGCTGCAGCGCGATGGAGGCTTTGCGACGAAGAAGATGTCGGAAAACAACACTGAGGAAGGCAAACAAATTGCAAAGAGAGACCGCACTAAGCGATTTTTGTTTGAGAGTTATTTCGCTCATAAGCGATAAAAAAATTTCCTTAGGAATATTAGGCAATATATTTGCCATTTTCATTGGATGAAATTAATGATTTGGTACATATTCTAAGGACAATGTAGGTCCCTTGGGGATGAATGTACACTCTTTTGGATGAATCATTGACATTTCATCCACATTCTGCACATTTCATCTATTTATATTGATCTAAACAACTACATCATTCCCATGAAGATCACTTTCAGCACTATCCAAAATAAATGAAAAAAAATCCCTAACAATACTTTGGAAGAAATAATAATCCCATTGAAGTAATAATGGCTATTCTATAGAACAAGATGCTAAAAAAATGGATCACAAAAGATGCCTTTTTAGTGTATTCTGGCAATTTTCTGCTCCTTTGTTTTTTATCTGAATTTTAGTTATATAATAATCTTTTGGATTTGAGCTCACCTAATGAATTGAAGCATACAAAGTGTTGTTTCTTCTCCAATTTGAAAATTTGACGAATTTTTGAAATTGAATATTTTATTGCAATTTGAACTCCAAACCTATAACTATGGTCTACTAATTTTCTAAGTATAGAATGGCACAAAAATTTGATTTACACCATAATGAATTGCACTATATTCACACCTAAGGTAAAATTTTCAGATTTTTAAAGCATATTTTATAATTAATAAGAATTTTATTCTTCAAATTTTCATGATAATTTCAAATATTCAGAATTCTTTTTTAAATTTCATTACTTATAGAAGACTTGGAATCTCTTCCCTAAAAAATAGAATGAAATCATTTTCATTCATAATTAGTGGCAAAATAGAAAAAAGAAAACAAAAGATATTGAAGCTTACAAAATATTCATGGGCTTTGTCCTCTAACTCTAAAAGGATGAGACCTCTTATCAACAAAAGTCCATCATGGTAGCATATTCCCTAAAAGCACCCTAAGACAATGGATATCCTTTGATTTTGAATCAAGAAAAAAAATTGTTCAAATACATTTACACTTTCAATAGATTTTCATTGTTTAATGTTATAAAAAAAGACATTGAAATTAGGACATGTATTTGGGAAATAACTTAGTAACTTGTATAATATTCAAATGTATGATTTTACAATGCATTCAAATTTAGCCAACTTATATACCAATACATGATTAATAAATAAAAACTCATTGACAAACAAATATGGCTATCAAAAGAGTTTTACTTGAATTGTAGTAATCCAATCTTAGATTTTTTGACTACTTAAGTAATTCAAATTGTGCAAGAGTTCGAATAGTGAAATTTGCACTAACTGAATGAATGAAGGACAAATGTGATGTAATTTGTTTGAACATTTGGACAAAAGTTGATGAAACTTAAACGATTGTGCATGAAGGTTGGATGAAAATGCTATAGATAGATTTTATCCAAAATAACATAAACCATAATATTAGTGCTCATGGCAAATTTAAATAATTTCCAAATTAGAGTGAGTTATTATTATTGTAGGGCACACTAAGGTAATTACACCTAATGTACCCCCTATCTAAAACCAACTCCTACAAATTCTTCGTAAAAATGTGCAACTTCTATTCATGAGAGCCTAGGGTTGCTTTTAGGTACACCTCGTTTGAGCACTTTCAAAAGTCATAGTTTGATATTTATATGGTGTCTTATAAATGCATAAGAAGAGAATCCAAAATCCAAAATCTTCTTTATACTTCCAACAACATCCAACAAGAAATTAAGCAACTTAAATTAATAACAAGAACAATGCTCAATTGTTTATTTGGATGCATTTAGGAATAGTTACCCTCATCCCTAAAGGACTATTAGTCCTTTTAGGGACAACTTGGATTTTGAGCAGGTACCTACAATCTCAATTTTTGTTATGATTTTTTGAAACTTTTTTTGAAGATAGAAAAACTGATTATATTCGTGGGAATATTATTTTTTTTCAATTGATGCCCAAGAACAAAACTTACAAAAGTTATGCTTAAAATTAGAGAGAACAAGCAGCAAAAACAAATTCAAAAATTTGAATTTTTTTTCAAAATAGATTTTTTCTCATAGATTATATTACTATCTATATGGAAATCTTTGATTCATTTCATTTGGATAAGTGATGTCAAAGTTATAGCCAATCTTGTTTAGGGGGGCAATCTAAGTATATTCTTGAAAAGATAACTTGTAGGATTCATTTTTGAATGCAATTCTTATAATTTTTCAAAAAGAAGTTCCACATGGTTTAGTTTGCTTGCTAGAGAAATCTCTCCATTGGGATTAGTGCATTTTAATCTCATCTTAGAGATATTAATAATTTAGATTTTCCTTCTATCTTGTACTTAACAAATTTTTAAAGAATGAAATTAAGTTGTTTTTTCCTAGATTTTTTTTCTAGACTCCAACCCAATTCCCCACCATAAAGATTTAAACCTCAAAACTTTGTAGTGTCCAAATTAAAGTTAAGAAGGTTCAAAGTCAAATAATCTAGTCCTACAACTTGCAAAAACAATTGTTTTTTTCAGTTTAAATGCAATTATCTCACAATTTGCGTCATCCAAATTTCTGAAATTTATTCCGCACATTCTCATACTAGTTAGGTGTAAGATCCTATGGTTAGATGTGCAAAAAAACAATTTTCCAATTTTTTTACTCATTGCAATAGAAATGGCAATTTTGAGTGTTTTTTTGGCTAAAAAAGGCCATGGTCCTTTAGGGGTTAATTTACTTTGACTTCGATTGGGTAGAATATTAGAAATGTAGGTTGATGACGCAATTAGGTTTGTTGCTCAAAGTTTGACCATAGAAAACCTATGCTCCTTTGGAATTGCTTTATTGTCCTCTACCTTGGTCTTACTAACATCTTCATCAATCTTGCATTCTTTCTCTCTAAAGCATGCCTAGTTGAATTGGCCTTCAACTAGTTTGTTGAAAGTGCAAATTGGAGGACTTTGATGAGAGAATGAAGGAAGGTGGGTGTGCTCATTAGCTATCTTGGTTGACTTATGAGAGTTTCATTGAGTGAGGTCCACATACAACATCCACTCTATGAATTCAACAATGCTAACACATGAACACAAAGATTTGAGCCTATGAGCCTTGAACCTAGTTGTGTGTATCTACCTACAACCATTTGAAGGTATTTATGACATATGTACCTATAATATACTGGTACACTATAACATGAAAAGAGTTTATGACATAGACACCTATAACTATAGAAGTTGTCTATAATATAGACTCCTAGGCTCCTAAATTCTATGCTCACATCTTGTGACTCCTCTTGTGAATTCAGATCTAGAGTCGGGGTTGTATGACATGTCGGTGAAATGTTTAATTTTGGTTGTGGGCTCCGAAGGGCAACAGTTTTGATTCAACGCTTCAATCTAGATCAGGAATCTATGAGTGCATAATTTATGAGAGCAGAACTCATTTCTCACAGTAAGGACAGACACAGGCTAGCTTGGCCAAGTGGTTGGATTTTCTTTGACCGACTCTGTGAGGTCAACTTAACCCTGAAACAGACTCGGATTACTCCGTTTTGTTATGCCATTGATCCTGCAATGAAAGGAAAGGTGAAAATAATGCGTTGGTGATGTGCAAATGAAGTGTTTAGCAGTGAGCGACTCAGTTAATTAATTATTCACCTTCGATCATCACTGAGAGAAGTCGATTACTACTTTATTAACTTACTCTCAATTGCAGTCTGCATTCATTCAAGCATGCATTGAAACTGGAATTTCAGTGCATTTGGGAAGATTAATAAATCACATAACTTTTGCTGCTCGGAAGTCGCAATCCCTACACATAAATTCAAGAAATTCTGTACTGTACGTAACTCTTGGAGAGTATTGGCCTCGTGTTTTAGAGCACTCTTGAGAGAGGCAAGTTAAGAATGTGGTCGGGCACTGTCTTATTTGCAAGTTCTTTCACTTTTTGACCGACACACATAATATTTTCCACCGACTCTACTCGGAAATAACTTGTGTTGATACCGACAAATTCTGGCTTCTTCTGAATAATTATGTGTCTCATAATATGAGCTATCAAATTGGTCATTTTGACAACCATGAATGCTTGAACTTATAAGGTTCAGCTTCTCCACAAAAATTGACTGGTTGAAGTCTGTTTGAGCTCGTGAGATTCCAAGACTCCGAGGGCAACAATGAAAAGTTGATGGTCCATCATCTTAAATTTGGGTAGGCCCAGCAACGCTGGCAATGTGAACCTAGAATGTGGGGCTATAAGCCTAGGTGTAAGTAGGTATTTAATAACCATTGAAGGTGCCTATAACATATATACTTATAATATAGGTATCTTATAACCATGGAAGGCGCCTATAATATAGGGTCTTAGACTTACAAACTCAAGATCCTAGGCTCACATGCTAAGAACCCTAGTCTCAATACTAATTTAGCTAACAATTAGTTTTCATGTTGACATTTAGTCATTTTAGTGTTATAGTTTGTAATTAGTATTGCAATCTGCAAACACAAAATTTCATTTTGAATATATTCATTGAATCAAAGGAAGCAAACACTTGGACCATTCAATGCATTGAAGTCTTTTGATGTGCACATGAAACAACATATAATTTACCAATGACCATGATTTCAAACTCCAAAATCTTTCATTTTGTATACTCCCATTTTGAAACAATAAATGAAAGAAATTTTTTGGTATCTATTCTCGTCAAAAAATTACATGAATTTTTGGAATCTATTTGTTGATCTTGACCCCCCAACATGATAATCCACAAAATACAAATTCTTGTAACAATCATTGACAATTGTGCATGCATAGCTATATACTAAAATCTTGAAGTCTTAAGGTCTTTTTTTCATGGAATAACACTCAACAGGTTACCACTTCTATTGCAAAGAGCAAAAATGTTTGAAGCTTGTTATTTTGCATATGTAATCATTGGATCTTGCACTAGGCTAATATAAAAATCATATGTGGAAGAAATTTCAAAAATTATGACTATGCAAATTGTAAGATATTTGCATCTAAAGGACAATGACACATTTTGGGCAAAATTTTTCAAAAATAACCACATTTTAGGGAAATGAAAAAATTCTAAAGAAAAAAAATTTAAGCAAAATTGTTCTAGATAACAATGGCAATGTGTAGAATTTTTCTTACTAAGTTTGACTGCATACACTAAAAGTTTATAGCATTTGAAGTTAAAAGAAAAAGTTCTTTTTTCATCCTACCCAACAAGATGGCAAACTTTGACTCATCATAAAATGAGACTTTTGTACCAAATGTAGTTTAAAAAAAATCTGATACTATATCAATTAATCATCTACATTCCAAATAATTGAAGGAAATGAGGAGTTTGCACAAGCTTACTAAAACTTTGAGCAATATAACTTTTGATCCAAGCACCCAATCCTCAAATGTTGTTTAATTGCTACATACAAGGTATATGTCCCCACCTAGTGTCAAAATTTCAAAATATCCATCAAAAATTGATTCAATAGTAACCCACACAAGTTTCCAATTGTCCATTCAATGAACAATCCTCCTTTTAGGGGTTAAAGTAGAGAAAATGAATGTTTTTGCAACTCATATGGCTAGATAAGAAGACTTTGATATCATTTGAGCATAAAAATTTTCAATTAAAATATTTCATGTTGAAGAATGGCATTGAATTTAGAAAAATATTTCAAAAAACAACAACTTAATTTTATTTCTTGAATAATTTGTGGGGGAGAAGGAGGTATGAGATTGAAAGAAAAAACAAATTGTTAATAGGTTTAAGGCCAAATTGAAACACACTTAGCTAATCAAAATGGTGAGAATATTTTAGCAAAAATACTAAACCTTAAAAATTATGAAGATTGACTTCAAAACAAGTTCAATACATCATTTTCTTACAAAGATGCTAAAATTGCCTAGAAAATAAGAAGCTCCATAACTTTCACATTATGAATCCATATGAAATGAATCAAAGTTTTCAAAGATGAATACAATCAATGAGAAAGAAATGATTGAAAAATTTCTTTTACATTTTTGTGGTTTTCTTAATGCCCAGTTGGTGAACTCCACTTGAATGGGACTTGAGAAGGTAGAACTTTTGCTCTTAGGCACCAATTATTCCTAGAGGGTGTATTCTTCTATTTTAGTAAGGAATTCCAACCAAATTCTCGAAAAATTAGGAATATAATAATTTGTCCAAACTTTCATTTGTCCCTTGATGGGATAGTGGAATTTGAAGAATTAACTAAGAGATGAAAATCAACCAAATTTAGGTAGAGAAAGAAAAAAATAGGGTACTTACTTCAAAAGGAGGGATAAACCCTTTATACATAAAGACCAATGTAAATGTGTAATAATATGATATATTTCCTTAATCCTTTTCATGTATGTATTTAAGTAAAGAACTTAATCATGATCTTTACAAGATCTCAATACACCATAAAAAATAAAGTAATCAATGTAGTGAAACTCCTAAAGCCCTGTCAAAGGCAAAATTTTGACACTCAATTGCATTTTAAATATTTTTTGTATAAAGCATAATATACATCTAAAAGAACCCACTAATGTTTCATATGAAAAAACTTCCATGTGCATTCAACACTATCCATAACCAACTTTCTTGAAGTTGCTAAATGGATGAAACATGAGTTTGGAACGACTAAATGAATGCTACTCTATAGAATTAAATAGCCTTGACTTGGAATAAATAAAGGAAAGTGAGAAATGGAACAAAATGAGAAGTTTGCCTGATTTGAATCACAAGGACATAATCCATAAAAGTGTCACTTAATGCAGAAGGAATTTCCCTTCAATATTGTTAGAAGAAAATGAAAAAAAATTCAAAGACAATCATGAGGTGTTAACTTCATTTTTAGAACTTGGATGTTTAGACTAAAAAGTGGTCGATTAATGACTTAGTAGAACACTGAAGAAATGCAAAATGCACATATCTGCCTAAAAATTGGATCATTTTTGCCCAAATACCTTAATGATGAGTCTTCTCCTTTCCTTGACAGGAGGAACAACTTTACATACCCTAGTAAATAAATTTTCCATCCAATAAGGAAATGCCTTTCATTCTTTCATTTCACCCAAACTTATCAATATCTCATGTTAATTTGACTGAAAGAATTCCACCTCACCATCCCATGTTCTCCCCCTCTGTCTGTCCCTCCTATCTATAGTAAGGTAGAAGCACCCAAATGTAACACGAGTTGTTTATGGACACCTAAAAAACAACCTAAATCCAAGCCCTAGTAGACCCAAAGGAGACAAGTGGGGTTTCAAAGGAGACATGTGGGGTTCCAAAAAGTTGTCATTCTTCCAAGAAGTAACCAATCACCCACACTTGATCCAAGTTTAGAGTGTGTCACTTTTGGGTGTTTCTGTGCCCACTTTGGTGTTAGTCTAGTGTCCACAATAGGTGCATCTACGAAGTTCTTTTCAAAAATTCGTATAATATTCATACAAGCTTGGAAAAATATGAAACCAATTTTGTTGGCTTCCTAAACCATTTCCTAACACACGCACATCATTTTCTCTTGCACGCACCCTCCATATCAAGAGATCCAAAACAAATGTCGCATTTAGGTGCAGACTGTAACAAATGCTCCCCTCCCCTCCCGTCCCGTCCCCTCCCGTCCCCTCCTGGTCCCGTTGACAAGGTCGGCAACAGAAGGTTGTCTGTACACGAAATTGCGAAATTCATCCTCGGCTGATGAGCAGTTACAGCTTTAAAACAGACGCCCTGGGGATCAACTTTCGGACCAGATGAGTTCGTGCTTTTCCTGCCGCCACCTTATGAATTCGTATGCAAGCGAGCTCCCTGTCTCCCTCCTCACTCAACTTTCCTCCTGCACTTGTACAATAGTATCAGTGGCTTTTTAGACAACGTGATTATTTGCCAGGTAGTAGTGTTGCTGCCGTGAGTGCACACTCACTCCCATCTCGACCTCACTCTCCTTCACGGCCATGGCTGTGGCCATCGACACTTCATTCTTGGCACTAGATCTCATCCCTGAGATGCAGAGAGAAATAGACGGCGTTGAAGGAGATAGAAGACGTTTCCAAATCCATAGGGTCAGCGCCTATGCCACGATTCTACCTCATGATTCAGAAATTAGGCAGCAACTGTATTCAATGCGCAACTTTGCCAAAGCTCCAACGCTTCCAACCCACGACGGTGTGCTGGCGAAACATGAGGCACTAGATTGGCAAGCTGACCCAGACGATGATATGGGCGATGCCGCGGTGTTTCACCATCTCCATCAACAGGCTACAACGGTCCCACTCCTGTCAAGTGTATTTTCTCAAAGTGATCAAGGCCGCGCTGCTACAACTCTTACCGGAAGCGCCTTGTCAGCATCCATCAACGCCAGGACACAGGGAAGACTCCTTTCCTCCTTCCATCGATATTCCTATCGAGAATCCATTCTCAATCTCCGGGTTCCGATGCAGGGCATTACAGGACTCAGTCGAGCAAATAGGTTACCAGCACTCTTTTCAAATGGTGCACAAGATCGCACGATACGTCCTTCAATTTCATTTTTCTTTCAAAGTAGTGACACATCTCAAGTCATAGTTTGGGCATGTCCCCCAAGGGATAGTCCACTCGTGTTCTGGCAAGTGCAAGTGGACTTCGTAGATCTTTTCAGTCGGAGACACCCCACTTCCCGCGCACGAAAACGACGGCGAACAGCAGTCAACCAATTTCAGTAAGTTTCACACTCATCTGTCGTAGAAGACACGTCCCGAGGGAATCCCCTTCCACAAGCACCAAAGAGATTCCACGAAGTCCGATACCGACCTGATCGCGAGATTTGGGTAGCCGAGATGAAGCCGACCTTGTCCAAGACCAAGCAAGATTTCTGGAATTTCAAGTCCGAAGCCGAAGCTGCACACGCCGTGGATGCCGCCTTCCACCACTACGGCAGACCACACCTACTCAACTTCCCTCACACTTCTCTGCAGTTTCTTTCCACGAGACCCACGGCACCGCCAGGACTGGACAAGAAAGCCAAGGTGAAATTCGTCAAGGAGGAGGCCAAATTACTGCTGGCAGCCACAGCTGCTTCTTCCACACTCCACTCCACCCACACTAATTCGCTTCAGAGTCTGGAACCGTCGGCGTCTCCGAGACGCTGCCCTTCAGGTCCCTTCCGCTCCTTCTCAGAGATTTCATCGCCGTTCAGTTGCAGTGGTCCCGATGAATTCGAAGCCGTCGTCTCGCAACCCGAACCGTGGATGCTCCACGACTCGATCTGCGACATCTCCCCAACTGCGGTGCTGACCAATTTGGAAACCCTAAACTCGGTGCGGAATGCAGAGGAGGGATGGGATCGGGCCGAAGACTCATGTACGCTGGCAGCGCCACCCAACGTTGGGATTCCCATTGCTTACGAGAGCCCAAGCATGTGGCTGGACTCTATCATTGGGTCGTCGCCTGCTCCGACGTATCCGAGATCGCCTAGTCCAAGCCATTCTCCTGAGGAGTTTGTGAATACTTTGCTGGCGCACCAAAGCATCTGAGTGTGATATGGCTGTATGAATAGGTCGAGGATACTATTGGCAGCACCAATTTTGAGCTTATGTGGAAGTGCTTTATACAAATGTGAATAGAGTTGTGTCGGGATCACTTTAGTTGCAGGTGCTATATGCTGTGATGAGATGTTTTATCAGTACGTACACTAAGTTTCTGATGAAATCTCCGAGTGGTTGGTTGCAGCCCACGAGAAGTGTTCTCCGCTATTACTGCTTGTAATCCGCCAGATTACCCTTTAGATCAATCGGTGTTTTGCATTTAGCCACGTCTCGCTTTAGTTCACCAGTTCCTTGAAGGTTGTACCCAATTTATTCCACTTAAATCCTTCAAGAAGACTCATGTTGTTCAGATTTGTATAGGAGACAGGAGCACGACGTCCCTTGCTAGTTTTAGTATGTTGCGAGCCTAAATCGTTCGGCGTACGACCTTCTCTGTGTCAGATTCTTGATGTCTAGTGCTCAGACAAAGAATTGAGTGCAGCGAATTCGTTGAATGCGCTCAGTGGAAGAATGTGGTCCTTCCCGTGGCCTCCGAAGAGCATCAATCATGATTCTTCCACTGGAATGTGCGTGACCCTGTGCATCAACAATTTCGAAAGGAAAAATCATTTCCAAGTTCGACGAGGTGCTTCGGTTGACTTATTGTGGCCAATCTATAGCTGTGAATGGCAGAAACTACTTTCACACTGCGTACTCTATCTATGTCGATTTATACTGTTCAGTCGATTCTGCGTAAGATGTGAAAGAGTAGAAGCGGTGTTGGTAAAAGTTGCACAGTGCGCGACTCAATTCGTAACCCTCGATCATTGCTCAGAAAAGTCAATAACTATGACTTCTAACTCGAAGTTTGAATTGAATTCTCTAGGATTGGAAGTGCAGACTTCGTGCATAATGGAAGCCCGGCGTGACTTGGCTTGTAACCTCCATCCGCTTCACACATGAAACTGCTGTCACTCTTCAATAGTAGGCATGGAAACATGCTAATCTTTCAAAGCTCAAATGGCATGTCCTTCAAATTGCTTACGTCGACGTTGGTTTCACTGCTGTTTTCAATTCCGTCAATCTCTGCAGCTAGAACATGAGATGAGGTCAGATCTCGACCTTGAAATTATCACTAGGAGAATTCGATAACTTTGTTACTTTCAATTGCAGTCTGCATTCAAGCATGCATTGAAACTAGAAAGCCGGAAACTGTATTCATTTGGGAAGATGAATGAATCACGAAACATGAATTGCTCGGAAGTCGCAATCTGCCACACAAATGTAGGATGCCCTGTAACTCTAGCTTGGACAGTAGTCGTGGAGGTCGAACTGTAAGCCCGGCAGATTGGGCCTGATGTTTTTGGTGAGTCTCGAGTGAGTCAACTTGACGAGCACTGTCTTGTCTGCAAGTTTCTTTCACTTTTTGATGAACACACATCTTATTGTCCACCGACTCTACTGAAATATCTTCTATTGATACGTACCGACAAATTCTGACCTCATCCTTCTGAATTATGTTTCTCACAATATGAGCAATCAAATTGGTCGTTGGATAACCATGAATGTTCGGACTTTGCAGGTTACGTTCCTCCAGAAAAATTGACTGATTGAATTCTGTTCGAGATCGTGAGATTCTAGGACGACCTTGGACAACAATGAAATGTTGGTTGTAACCTGAAGTAAGCCCTTCGAAAGATTACTGTTACAGGACACTAATGATGAAATTTAGTGGAATGGTATCTACAGTGTTACTTACCCTGTCATGTAATTGACTCTAATTTTCATTTAGTTGACAATTAGTGTTCATCTTGGATTCAAATTTTTAGTGCAAGGTGAACTATCTCAATTCTAATTTTATTTTTTGGGTAGAAATTTAGTTGGCAATTAGTTTTCATGTTGACATTTAGTGTTGGTAACATGAGCAATGTGGTTGACATTTAGTGTTAGAGTTTGCAATTAGTGTTGCATATACTAAATTTCATTTTGAGTGTAGTGAATCAAAGGAAGCAATCACTTTGGTCCATTCAACGCACGCAAGTCTTTTGATATGCATATGAAATGACATATAATTTACTTAGCCTTAGAAAGACATGCCTTTGATTACTATTTCAAACTTCAAAAATCTTGCATTCTAGATGCTCATGTATGTGCTCCCATTTTGAAACTATATATGAACGAAAATTTCTTCAACAAAATGGAATTTGTATGAAGAATCTTCTTGTTGATCCTAACCATTGGACATGGTAGTCCAAAAAATATAAACTCTTAGAAGAGTCACTAGTATGGGTCATTGACAATTGTGCATGTATAGCTATGCACTAAAATCCTAAAGTCTCAAGGCTTTTTCTCATAAAAAAAACACTCAAAATTGTCACTTCTATTGCAAAGAGCAAGAAAGCTTTTAAATTGTTTTTTTGCATATTTAATTCTTAGATCTTGCACTAGACGAGTATTAGAATTTGTATAAGAAATTTCAAAATCTATGACCGCATAGATTGTAAGATATTTGTGTTTATCCCTTCATCACCTAAGGCCTAAATGGATTCAAAAACATCATTGCTTTGGAGTCTTATAGATCTAAAGGTCACTTAGTTATAGAGATCTCAACTATACAGTCTTGTAGTGTACGTGTTGTAAATGATGTGAAACAAATTTGGACACATTTGGCCAAATAGATTGCAAAATTATAATGTTTTTTGTGTTGAAAAAGAATGCTGAAATTTTCCTAGCAACACATTTGGAGGTGAAATTTGATTTCTAAACCGATTCAAATGAAAAAACTTTAAACCATAAAGTGATTCAAAACTAGCATACAAACACATTGGTGAGAAAAATATCACTCAATTGACTCATTAAGTTTGGAAAATGGCTTTGAAATGTCAAAAAATAGCAAGAAAAGAGTTGCAAATTAAATACACATCTAAGGCTAATCCTCCTCCTACAATGCTTCTCAATCACTTGCAACTTCTTGGATTAATATGAAATTTTAGACACACGGACTAGACTAGTATGTGAAACCTCTCTAAAACTATTTATTGAAAACAAACACTATATGAAGAAGAAACAAGCCAACAAAGTTCATTGTAATCCAAAAATATTGGGATTTTGAACTTCAAATTGCTCCCACACATTCAAAACAATTTGGATTGAGATGAAAACTCTACCACAATAACTAGACTTCCAAGGGAATATAAAAGAACAAATTTGATTGAAAATGAACATTTGATGAAGGAGATACAAGCCCTCAAAGTTGTTGCCATCTAATTAAGTTCACATAGAACCAGTGAAATTTGATTGGCTCCCCAAAATTAAGTATGTCTTGGATTTACGTGAAAATTTGACCACAAAAACTAGAAGAGACAATGCAAATTTTCAACAAGTTTTATTGAATTTAGAAATTGGATGTAAAAGATGTAGGACTTTGAATTGGACTTGAAACTATGTGAGGACACTTTTGGTGCCCTTTAGCAATGAGGGGTTAAAGGACAATGGCACATTTCACATAGAAATCTTCAAAAACAACCACTTTTTTAAGGCATAGAAAAAATGTGATTTTAAGAAAACAAATTTTAAACATACAAAATTTTACTTGACTACAATAGCAATATCCAAAAAAAATTCAAAAAGTTTAACAATGTAGATTAAAAGATTATAGAATGTACCAAGTTAGAAGAAAAAGTTTTTTATTTGACCCTAACTAAAGGGATTAGGGATAGGATAACATACTTGGACTCATCTTGGAGTGAGACTTTATTACCAAACATATTTTTTCTAATAAATCCATACTTTATCATGTCAGCTATCTACATTCCAAATTTTAGAAGTAAATGAGAAATATGCACAAGCTTACCAAACTTTGGGCAATATTAACTTTTGATCTGGGCACCTAATTCTCAAATATTCTTAATTCCCACAAAGGAGGTACACATCCACACTTGGTGTCAAAATTTTACTAGAAAAATCCACCAAAAATTTACTAAATATAGTAAACTAAACAAGTTTCCATTTTTCTATTCAATGGACAATTCTCCTTTACTAGTTAAAGAGTGAAGCTAGTATACAAGTGTAGAGCAGGAGCGGGGAGTGTAGAGCATGGAAATTTGAGCGTAGAAACAGATTTTTTGCAAAATTAATTTTTGTTGTGTAGAAAAGTGACAATTTTGTATGGAAGATTTGAAAATATTTTGAGTTTTTTAAGTTAGAGAATTAGGATCCTATAACCGTGGATCTATTATCATAGACATAAACCTATTACCATGGATCAAAAATCGTGGACATAGATCTATAACTGCCGACCCAAGACCTATAAGTGTGGATATGGAACCTTGAATCTATAACCGTGGATATCGAATTGTGTGAAATAAGGTAATTCATAAATGTGGGTTAGAAAAAACTTGAATCTAGTCTTTTGGTGGTCTATTCTAAAATATATTTACGAATGCAACTATGCAAGCAATTAATGGAAACGAAATGACAACCATATTTTCCTTAAAAATCCAGAACTTGAATTTGGATTGAAATTACTTTTAAATCTATAGAAATTTTCAGATTCCAGAATGTGTATAGGATTCCTAGGATTTCATTCCTTCAACAAAAACTTTGGCATAGTTAGTATGTACATTTGATCATTTTAGGGTATGCATGCATTGTAGTCAATCTCTAAAGAAATCATCCCAAAATGAAGAAGAAGTGCACTGAAACTTTCAAATATATATCTATATTTTTGTGTATGTGTGTGTATGTAACCAATGATAGCCGAAATGAAATATTAGCCTTTTTAGTTTCACTACATTCAATAAATGAATCAAAATACAAAAAGTTCTTTCACGTTTACCTCTCCACTAACCTAGCACATATAGTCACAAATTATGATGAACTATAAATTTGTAGTGTGCCTCAAGATGCCACTCCCAAGAATCTCTTTGACTTCATCAAAGTTGAAGCTTGGGGATGAATAAAAACATTCACTTATGCATTACAGCAACATATGAAAATACAAATGCTTGTAGTTTGCCCTTTGCACTCTCTTCCTTAGTGCCTTTGTCAACATTTCCTTGAATTTGGACAAGTGCATTGAAAAAATGAACCTATAGTAAATCATCTATCATTCAATGTTTGGTGTGGTGTGTAAGTCAAGGACTGAAGGTCTAGGAATTAGGATGCACTCAAACTCAAGATGTGGTATTAAAGTTACCTAACAAATAAGTGCCTTCAAGGTAAGTGTAGAAGTATAGTTTCCTTGTTTAGTTGTCGGGGTGCTAGGATTCCTTCATATTTTTTCGCCAAACCTTATATTGGAGTCCTTTGTAGGATAAGGTGGAACTTGGAATCTTGATACATTAGCTAGTAGATCATGGTTTTCAAATAGCCTATAGGGGGGAGATTTCAATACATTGAGGAAGACAGAACCCAACATTTTGAAGATCCATTATCTCTTGAGGTATAAGATGAATTCAAAATTTCATTGGTCAAATGCTTGGCACTTCAAGGTTGGAAAGAATCCATGTACTCAACAAACCTTTCACCCACCATTCAATGTTGTCATTGCAAAAGAAGAATTGCATCCCTCAATCCTATTTTTCTTATAATTGTCCATGTTGTCTATGTATATTAATGCTAGAGTTTTTTTTACCTTGCACAATCTTTGTAACACAATTCTTCCTTGTAAGTACTAGTAAGGCAAAGCAAGCCTTAATTGATGTCTTTGGCAATCAATTAATTTGCCATTATGATCCATTGCAAGCACTCTCTTCAACGTTTGTCACTCGAGAGGCTTCCAAAGTTGGATATGCATTCATTGGGTTCCTTGACATTTGCAACTCTAACTCTTCTTTACTTACATGAGGTAAGGCTTTTTCAGAGATTGTATCCAAAGGAATTACAACTGCACTTATTGAAGTGGACCTTATTCTTCCTCTTGTTTTAGAGAAATTCACTTTGTCAAGGTGATGTAAAGCATTCTTGAATATAAGCCCAATCGTTGCATGCCTGAAGTTTTGTGACACTCTCTATGACTCCAAACCTTTGAAATACTTGAAAGTAGTGACTTCATTTCTAGTACTAGGGAAACTCATAAATTTACACTTCTTGAGAACTTCTACAAGATTGTCTAGTCCAAACTAAGTAGTTGGGGCTCCTTTAGGTCACAAAAGCATCTTTCCTAGAATTTCTTCACTTGCCTCTAGGATAACAGAAAAATTGGTTGTAGATGGATTTCTCTTTACTTGATCCAAAATTAATGATTGAGTCCTTTCTTTTGAATCACAATAGTCTCCTAATTCACAGCCTCACAAGGTGTGCGTGAATTTTGAAGTGAACACATGTTTGCCTTAGATCTTTCTTCCCAATAACATAATATATTTTGGCTAAGCTACTTGCAATACAAGAACGAAAAATAGAGTTTATGTTGCATGCATGTGATTGTTGAACCATAAGGAGGATTATAATCGACCTCAAATGGAACAAGAGAACATCCATCCCATTCAGTCTTGTTGAGAACTATTATGTGGTGCTTTCGAGTGAGGTATTGAGGTGGTTGCAGGTGGTGTTCTCACAACAAAAATAACCCACACATGAAGATAATCCAAATGTCAACTTGTCATCATTTTTGATGTTAGTCATATGTGTATTTGACTAGATGTGTCCATCATAGTATTCCTCCATTCCACTCAAGAGCTTTGCCTAGAAATGGGAACTAGAACTTCAGAGGGCAACTCAAAAATGATGTCACCATTGAATAGAGGTGGAATAAAATTGACCTATTGAATTTGTATTGAATCATAGTCAATCTTCTTGAATGGGTTCCTTGACCCTTTCGTATAATATAGTTTCCATAGAGAAAAGATGATGAAATGTCTACCAGTATACTTGGATGTCTCTACCATAGTACGATTGCACAAGGTATAAAAGACATGCTAGGGGCATTGGATGAAAAAAGAAAATTTTTCTTAAAGAGCTTGTGAAGTAGTGATGATTTGTCAAAATCATCACTATCAATAGCAATGACTTCCACTCCTAGCTCAATCTTAACTATAGTTAGGAAAGGCATCTAGAGACTACTAGTTGTTGATAAGTTGGAAGTAACTTTTCTACAAGATGATTGTAAGATTGATTGACGTAAACTATATGCTAAATATCTCCTTGGCTTCAAATGCCATCATCTACAAAGAATTTGAAGAACCATCTCTTGACCAAAGGTATGCAACAATTCACTACTTAGTGTATCAAAGACCTATTAATCAATGTATAGTAACTTCTAGCTTAAATAAAAGAAATCGAATACTCAAACAAAATACACTATTGACATCCTATCCAAATCAACAACTGGAAATGTGATACTAACCACTCAAGGACGGGTAGTGAGTAGTTGGTGTAGAAACATACTTGCAAACAAATGATAGGGTATATTAAAAAATTGGGGGCTACAAATTACAAATGGGTTTAGATTAAAATAGGGTATCGAAAATGACATTGACCATCTTTCATGTACTATAGGGTATGGAATCAAAGGTTTCATTATAAAATTATTTAATGATAGCATGTGAGAAAAAAAATTCAAGCCCCCCCCTATAAAATAGTGGTTGCTCACATCTATATCCGTATTTTTTTAACACATTGATCCCCTAAGGGAACCTTCAAAGGGCTTCTCGGTGTTGAGAAGAGGTTTTGTAGGGGACCTCTTCTTGCGGGATTTAAAATTTAAAACCTCATCGATGACATTATTGAAAAAAAAGTAGTTTTTAAATTTTGTTTTTACAAGAAGATTAGGCAAAAAGTTGAAAGAGGTGGACTGCTCCAAACCCCCTCTCGGTACCGAGATGGGGGTTGGAGGGGAGCTCCTCTTGAGATTTTTCAAATTTGAAACCTCATCAATGCCATTCTTGAACCCAAAATTAGTTTTCAAATTATGCTTTTATAGAAAACCTAGGCACAAAGTTGCAAGAGGTGGACCCCTCCAAAACCCCTCTCGGTATCGAGAGGGGGGTTGAAGGGGAGCACCTCTTGAGATTTTTCCAATTTGAAACTTCATCAGTGCCATTTCTAAACCCAAAATTAGTTTTCAAATTATGCTTTTATAAAAAGACTAGACACAAAGTTGCAAGAGAAGGACCCCTCCAAACCCCCTCTCGATAGCGAGAGGGGATTTGAAGGGGTCCACCTCTTGAGAGTTTTCCAATTTGAATCCTCAATGATGCCATTCTTGAAAAAAAATTAGTTTTGAGATAGTGTTCTGTTGAGAAGACTAGGCACAAAGTTGCAAGAGGTGGACCCCTCCAAAACCCCTCTTGATACCGAGAGGGGTTTTAAGGGGAGCACCTCTTGAGATTTTTCCAATTTGAAACTTCATTAGTGCCATTCGATCTTGAAAAAAAATTTAGTTTTCAAATTATGCTTTTATAGAAAGACTAGGCACAAAGTTGCAAGAGGTGGACCCCTCTAAACCCCCTCTCAGTACCGAGAGTGGGTTTGAAGGGGAGTACCTCTTGAGATTTTTCCAATTTGAAACCTCAACGATGCCACTTTTGAAAAAAAAATTAGTTTTGAGATAGTGTTTTGTTGAGAAGACTAGGCACAAAGTTGCAAGAAGTGGATCCCTCCAAACCCCCTCTCGGTACTGAGAGGGGGTTTGGAGGGGTCCACCTCTTGAGATTTTTCCAATTTGAAACCTCATTAGTGCCATTCTTGAAGAATAAATCAATTTTGAGATAGTGCTTTTATAGAAAGACTAGGTACAAAATTGCAAGAGGTGGATACCTCCAAAAACCCTCTCGGTATCGAGAGACCCTTTGGAGGTGCCCACCTCGTGCAACTTTAAGCCTAGCCCTCACCAAGAGGAGTTCGTTAAGTAGAAGGTATGAAGACATAAACTTATCATGTCAAGGACTGTGAAGGAGGAGAGGTTGGTTTTATAATGAAATGCATTATGCATCATTAATCCTCAAAGGATATGGGACAATGTGAAGAAGAGAGCTTAACTATGGATGAGTGAGTTCCTACTAATCCTTATTGATATATCCCGCATGGGTTGTTTTACCTCCTACCACCTCCTTGTATAAAGAGGTTGTCTTTTCATCTCCTACCAAATGAAGTAAAAGGCTCTCATGAAATGGAGAGAGTGTTGAACTATTTTAACATATGGATTTGAATTTTGAAGATGGAAATTTATTTTGCCCAACCTAATTTGGGGATTTTAATTAATTAATCCAGAACCATGTCCTAACCCTGACCCAAAGGTACGATAGTCGTCTTGTAAAAGCACTATCTCAAAATTAATTTTTTTCCAAGAATGGCACTGTTGAGGTTTATAATTGGAAAAATCTCAAGAGATGGACCCCTCCAAATCCCCTTTCGGTACCAAGAGGGGGTTTGGAGGTATCCACCTCTTGCAACTTTGTACCTAGTCTTTCTATAAAAGCACTATCTCAAAATTGATTTGTTCTTCAAGAATGGCACTAATGAGGTTTCAAATTGGAAAAAACTCAAGAGGTTCTCCCCTTCAAACCCCCTCTCAGTACCGAGAGGGGGTTTGGAGGGGTCCACCTCTTACAACTTTGTGCCTGGTCTTCTCAAAAAAGCACTATCCCAAAACTAATTTTTTTTCAAGAATGGCACCATTGAGGTTTCAAATTGGAAAAATCTCAAGAGGTGCTCTTGTCCAAACCCCCTCTTGGTACCGAGAGGGGGTTTGGAGGGGTCCACTTCTTGCAACTTTGTGCCTAGTGTTTTTGTAAAAGCATAATTTGAAAACTAATTTTGGGTTCAAGAATGGCATCGTTGAAATTTCAAATTGGAAAAATCTCAAGAGGAGCTCCCTTTCAACCCACCTCTAGGTATTGAGAGGGGGGTTGGAGGGGTTCACCTCTTACAACCTTGTGCCTATTCCTCTTGATTATATACTTTTGGTTGAGACTCCCATTTGGTTAGATGTAGTCTAAGTTCCTCTTGATGTGTAGAAGGTATAATTGGACATCTTAATACATGAGCTCGATCTTACAATAGTTGAAATGGAGAAGGATGGTCTCATGTCATCACCTGATTCTTGTTGCACCCCCGTAGAAGATAACAAGTTAGTTTGTGTAGTTTATAGCTCGTAAGATACCACCGAGTTATGTACATGTGACCTTGAGGACACCAAAGTGACATTAAGATTAGACAAAGATAGTGGCATTTTCAGATTTTGCAGTGAGTTGTATAGACCTACCTATTTGTTAAGCAATTGCATCCATTTTTGTATTGCTTGATGATCATGTTGAGAACTTTCTCCATATCTGTAACTCTAGTATTTTTTCATATTTATATTCATTTGTGACAACAAAATATTACCAAACTTGTCTTTAGAGTTCTTTGTATGATGAACAACACATTAATATTTAATCTTTTTGAAATATAGATGCCCACTTGCCATTCTATAGATTATCGAAGACCATGGCCATGTGGTCAGGACTCTTCTCCAAAGTCCATAGGGTCTACAATGGTGGATTTCAGCCTCCATCCAACAATAGATTCCTTCGTGGATACACACGATATGGAGAAAGATTAGCATCTCTGAAAGTAGAGGAACTCCATGGAGGATGACATTAGGTGGATAAATGAGATGGACAATGTCTCAACAATCTTCAATTTGAGATTGACAAATGACAACCTCAAATCATTCCAAGATGCGAATTCCGCTTTGTCAATTGGTATTGATGCTAGTGGTTTGCCCCATTCTATCTTGTGATTTAATATTACTTGAGCAACAATTAGTCAATGGCTATGAGGAGGGTGTCTTCTTTATCTCCATTTGAGATGAGCAAGAGTAGATAGATGTCTTCACTAGTGAAAAAAAAAAAAAAGTGGATCCTACTATGGAACTCAATGAATGACAACTTCAACATGAAGCTAAAGTCCACAATGACACTTAAGCATTTGATGGACCATAAGTTCTATGTCTGTGATGGGAATCACCATTGCATTGCATGGATGGATCATATTGAGTGGCTCTACAAGATTGAAAGAGTGGCATGTCTCAATTGACTTGTTTTGAATCCCAATAATTGTATTGGTGTGGTGATGTAGGCCATGAACAACATAAATAAGTAAAACTTCATTAGCATGTCCTTTGTATTGCAAATAATCATATATCTCAAAGTTGAAATTTAGTAGAATTATCTTGAAATCTAATTAGGTACAAACTTATTTTGGTAGGCACATTGAAACGTCTCATGTGAGGACAAATTGGTGCACACACTCTACCGTGTCTAGAAATATGGGGTCATGGAACTTGACAAATTCAATGAGTTTTTTAGTCCTTAAAAAATGATGACCTACCAACAATTGAAAGTACACAAATGACTTGGTAATCTATGCTCCTCGAGGTTTTCACTTCATATGAATGTGGTCCTCATGGTATTTTTTATTATCCTTATGATCACTTCTATCTTATATGGAATTTGATGACATGAGACTCTAATCTCATATGTGATCTATAGTTGGGTACAACAAAAAATTGCAACATCTACCCACTAGGGAGCCTCTTGGCACTGAGAGGCCTCTTTTGAAAGGGCCCTTTGTGCAATTAATCCAATTTTTTTGGCTCTCGAGTATTAGGGTTACCGAATTATAGGACATTGAGATGGATGCTTCCAAAGACTTTTTTTACAATTTCATATAGTATCTTTAACTTCGATGTTGGATTGATTATAAGTGAAAACTGCCAAGTTAGTTTAGATGGATGATATTGGTGGTGGACTCTATGAAATTGAAATAGTTCAGCCATTCATGCACTATTCCTCTATTTAAACTTCTAGGGCTCTCAGTACTTGGTTGGATTGATCTTCTCTAAAATGTATGTTCTCTCCAAAGCAGCCAAAGTATTAGACAATTCTACATCTCTAGGCTTATCTTTCATACCTCAAATGCAACCAAGGATTCCCTCCACCAAAAAAAGAAAATTTCTTCTAGATTTTGAAGGATATTGCGCATGGACATGGAGCTAGAATTCAATGAATTCGTGGGTTTGGATGATGAGGCCAAAGGCAAAGCCATCAAGAGATGGAAAATATCCGACAAGAAGGTGGATTTATGGGAGGAGGCAAAGAAGAGGACCAAGGACAATGAAAAGGATTGTTGCCTAGGTTGACAAATAGCAAGAGAAGAGGGAGGTAGAGACACCGTTGCAAGAACCTACAACAAATGTAGTTGATATGAAAGACACTTTATCCAATTTCTCCCTTATTTAGGAGAGCTTGCTACATGGACTGACACTAATAATTCAAACCTTAGAGTCCGTGTCTAACATTGACGAGTGCATCTTGAACTTATATATGGGTAGTCTTCTTGTTATGTGGAACGACTCTACTCTAGAGGCCTACTCAATGATTGTCAAGAATATGGTGAGCTTGTGGGCACATTATGATATACCGTCTAGTAATCTTTGTTAGTCCAAGTGTTCCCAAACTTTTAGAGCTTACAACTAAATAGAAATATTTATATATGAATTGAGGTCACATTTAGGGCAATCTTGATTATAACTACTTCTCTAGACTTCTAATGTACAAGCTCTGTTGGATTTCTACTTTCTAAATAGGGTTTGTTCCTTTACATAATGCATTAGTCATTGGCATTGTTATAAATTCATTGAATCGGAGATGGCTAGTCCACTCTTGCTATCCCATGCACTTGTAAGTCAATTTTATATTTTGTATGTGTGCCATTTTTTTATTATTATATTTGTAATTGTAAAAACTCTCTTACCATTGTTATGCTCACCTCATGTCCACAAATAGATGCTACCAACTTCTCCACTTCAAAAATGAAATCTCCTCAAATTGCACGGCTATAGGTTACATTTAGATAATTGAAATTTGAATCTTAAATTTGTGCCCTAAATTGAATCCACGATTTTAGGTACCCTAAAACCATGGTCATAGGTTTAATTTTCTAAAACCTGAATCCTTGCTTCCTGCTCACTTTTCCCCGCTCTACGCTCTAGGCTCCACGCTCATGTACCAACATTCCCCACTAGTTAAAGTCGAGAAAAATGAATTCTTTTGCAACTTGCATGGCTAGATTGTAAGATATTGATAACATTCAAGTATAGATTTTTGCACTACAACTTTTGAATTAAAAAAACTTCATGTTGAAGAATTGAGTTGAATGTCTCTAAAAAGTAATTAAAAAAAAAAAACTTGATTTTAATTTACAAAGAAATTATTGAAAAGAAGGATCTATACAAGATTGAAAGAAAACCAAATAATTAATACCTCAAAGAGCAAATAAAAACATATTGATTCCAAATGAAGAAAAAATTTCATGTTTTTTGTAGTTTTCTTGATGCCCGGTGAGCTCTAGTCAAATGGGGCTTTAGATGGCATAATTTTTGCTTTGGGGCACCACTCATTGAAATGAAAATTATATTCCTAGAGAGCAAATGTGTTTTTCTATTTTAATAAAAAGTTCCAAAAAAATTCTCCAAAAAATTAAGATTATAGGAACATGTCCAAACTTTCATCGTCCTTGGATGAGATAATGGAACTTGAGGGATTAACCAAGTCATGAAAATCATCCAAATTTAGTTATAGTATGAAAAAATATGGTACTTACTTCAACAAGATAGGTAAACCCTTTATACCTAAGGACAAATCTAGGTGTGTAATAAAACAATATGTAATGAAACTCCTCAACTCCTAGCAAAGGCCAAATTTTGATATGGGGTTGTATTTTAATCAATTTTCTTACAAAGCATAACATATATCTAAAAGAATCCACCAATGTTTTGTACTATTGTAAGAAATGTCCTTATACATTCAAGAATGTCTATCACCAACTTTCTTGAAGTTGCTAAATGGATGAAACATGAGTCTAGAATGATTGAATGAATGTTATTGGAATTTTGAAATAAGTTGCTTTGACTTGGTATTACAAAAGAGTTGAGTGAGTAATGGAACAAGCTAGGAAGCTTGCCCGACTTGGATAGTAAGGTGGCATCTCTCATGACTTGAACATGAGTGCAAAAGTGTCTTAATGCAAAAGGGATTCCCTTTCAATTTCATAAAAGAAATGAAAAAGAAACACCCAAACAATAAGTTGTTTAATTCATTTTAGAAACTTGAATGCTGAGACTAAAAACTGTTTGATTGATGACTTTCTAGATCATTGGAGAAATGCAAAATGCACATATGGATATAAAAATTGGATCATTTTTGGTAGAGTACCTTGGTGATGGGTCTTCTCCTTTCAAGGTTGTATCTTGATAGTAAGATTAAATTCTTGTGTGCACAATCAATAATGTAATGCCATTCAAACTTTCATTTCCCCCAAACTTTATTAGTACCGGCTCATGCTCATTTGACTCAACCCCAACATGCTTCAAGCCTTTTTGAGATTCTTGGAATTTGCTTAAAATTGAACAAAAATCAACATTTGATAAGTTTTCATTTTCTTTAGAATTGTAATCGTCCAAATTCAAAATAGACATGTTAGAGATCACATGGGAAATAAAAACACAACAATATCACTCATAGATTGAAAGATTATAATGTTTGATCATGAGGGTGTTAGAACTGTGAAAGTAATTTGAAGTCTTTCAATCCTCTTTTCACATATCAAATCTAAAAAAATGGTCACCAAAAAAAATATGAGGTTTAAGACAACATAACATGCATAACCCCAATCAATTTACAACATCTCAATATGTATTCTAAATTTTTTTCAAAGGATTTCTAATGTGATTTTATCTCCAAGATTTAGTGTATTTGAGATTTTGAGGCTCATTTCCAAGAGCCCTCAACAATGAAAAATCAAGATTTGCAATGGACACCCTTGCACAAAATCCTTAATAGAAAAATCATAATCATTGATTTTCAAATTTGGACATTGGATGATAAAAGTAGACTTCAAAAAGAATTTTCCAAAAATATAAACTACAAAGAATAGTAATTTTTAAAAGTTTTCTTTAAAATCAAAGTTTTCTCGACACCAGAATTCAATGCCTCGGGCAATTAAGGGATAAACAACTCCACAGCTCACCAGCATCCGCTCGCCCCTCCCTCCTCCCCCTCCTCTGAACAGTAGACTGTAATTTAATATCTTAGTACAAGAACAGATGCTCCCCTCCCCTCTCCCCTCCCGTCCTGGTCCCGTTGACAAGGTCGGCAACAGAAGGCTGTCTGTACACGAAATTGCGAAATTCATCCTCGGCTCATGATCAGCTACAGCTTTAAAGAAGACGCCCTGGCGATCAACTTTGGGACAAGATGAGTACTTGCTTTTCCTCTCGTCACCTTCTGAATTCGCTTGCAAGCAAGCTCCCTGTCTGCGCATTCTCTTGCCCCCCTCCTCACTCAACTCCTTCTGCACTTGTAGCTAGTATCAGTGGCTTTGCAGACTATGTGAATAGTTGGCAGGTTGTAGTGTTGCTGCCGTGAGTGCACCCTCACTCCCATCTCGAGCTCCCTCTCCTTCATGGCCATGGCTGTGGCCATCAACACTTCAGTCTTGGCACTAGATTTAATTCGTGACATGCAGAGAGAACTAGACCGCGTAGGAGGAGGTAGAAGACGTTTCCAAATCCATAGAGTCAGCGTCCACGCCACGATTGTATCTCACGATTCAGAAATTGGGCAGCAACTGTATTCAATGCGCATCTTTGCCAGAGATCCATTGCTTGAAAGGCGCTCCGCTGTGCTGGGGAAACGAGGGGCACTGAATTGGCAAGATGACCCAGACGATGATCTCGGCGATTTGGCGGTGTTGCACCATCTCCATCAACAGGCTGCGACGGTCCCACTCCTGTCAAGTGTATTTTCTCAAAGTGATCAAGGCCGCGCTGCTACAACTCTTACCGGAAGCGCCTTATCACCATACATCCACGCCAAGACACAGGGAAGACTCCTTTCCTCCTTCCATCGACATTCCTATCGAGTATCCAGTCTCGACCTCGGCGGTCCAATAAACGACTTGATAGCAATCGGTCGAGAAAGCACCTCCACGGCACTCTTACCAAATGGTGCACAAGATTACCGGTCATTTGCTTTAGGGTTCTTGGCAGCTAGCAACCCATATCACCTCATAGTTTGGGCGGGCCCCCAAAGAGATCATCCATTCATGTTCTTTCAAGTGCAAGTGGACGTCGTAGACCTTCACAGTCGCAGACTCCCCACTTCCCGCGCACCACAACGACGACGAACAGCAGTCAACCAATTTCTGCAAGTTTCACACTCACCAGTCGGAGAAGACACGTCCCGAGGGAATCGCCTTCCACACGCACTAAAGAGATTCAGGGGAGTCCGATACCGACCCGATCGCCAGATTTATGTAGCTGAGATGAAGCCGCCCAAGCACAAAACCAAGCAAGACTTCGGGAACTTCAAGTCCGAAGCCGAAGCTGCACGCGCCGTGGATGCCGCCTTCCACCACTACGGCAGGCCAGAACTACTCAACTTTCCTCACACTTCTCGGCAGTTTCTTTCCACGAGACCCACCGCACCGCCAGGACTGGACGAGAAAGCCAAGGTGAAATTCGTGAAGGAGGAGGCCACATTATTGCTGGCAGCCACGGCTGCTTCTTCCACACTCCACTCCACCCACACTAATTCGCTTCAGAGTCTGGAACCGTCGGCGTCTCCGAGACGCTGCCCTTCAGGCCCCTTCCGCTCCTTCTCAGAGATTTCATCGCCGTTCAGTTGCAGTGGTCCCGATGAAGCCGACGCCGTCGTCTCGCAACCCGAACCGTGGATGCTCCACGACTCGATCTGCGACATGTCCCCAACTCCGGTGCTGACCAATTTGGAAACCCTAAACTCGGTGCGGAATGCAGAGGAGGGATGGGATCGGGCCGAAGACTCATGTACGCTGGCAGCGCCACCCGACGTTGGGGTTCCCATTGCTTACGAGAGCCCAAGCATGTGGCTGGACTCCATCATTCGGTTGTCGCCTGCTCCGACGTATCCGAGATCGCCTAGTCCAAGCCATTCTCCTGAGGAGTTTGTGAATACTTTGCTGGCGGACGAAAGCATCTGAGTGTGGTATGGCTGTATGAATAGGTCGAGGATACAATTGGCAGCACCAATTTTGAGCTTATGTGGAAGTGGTTTTATACAGATGTGAATAGAGTTGGTACGGGATCACTTTAGTTGCAGGTGCTATCTGTTGTGATGAGATGTTTTTCTCAGTATGTACACTAAGTTTCTGATGAAATCTTCAAGTGGTTGGTTGCAGCCCACGAGAAGTGTTCTCCGCTATTACTGTTTGAAATCCGCCAGTTTACCCTAAAATCAATCGGTGTTTTGCATTTAGCCACGTCTCGCTTTACGTCACCAGTTCCTTGTAGGTTGTACCCAATTTATTCCACTTAAATCCTCCAAGAAGACTCATTGTTGTTCAGATTTGTATAGAAGACAGGAGCACGTCGTCCCCTGCTAGTTTTCGTATCTTGCGAGCCTAAATCGTTCGGCGTGCGACCTTCTCTGTGTCAGATTCTTGATGTCTAGTGCTCAGACAATGAATTGAGTGCAGCTAATTCGTGGAATGCGCTCACTGGAAGAATGTGGTCCTTCCCGTGGCCTCTGAAGAGCACCAATCATGATTGTCCCACTGTTTCGTTTCCTTTCGGGAATAAGCGCGACCCTGTGCATCAACAATTTCGAAAGGAAAAATCATTTCCAAGTTCGACGAGGTGCTTCGGTTGACTTAGAGTGGCGAATCTATAGCTTTGAAGGGCAGAAACTACTTTCACACTGCGTACTCTATCTATGTCGATTTATACTGTTCAGTCGATTCTGCGTAAGATGTGAAAGAGTAGAAGCGGTGTTGGTAAAAGTTGCACAGTGCGCGACTCAATTCGTAACCCTCGATCATTGCTCAGAAAAGTCAATATCTATGACTTCTAACTCGAAGTTTGAATTGAAGTCTCTAGGATTGGAAGTGCAGACTTCGTGCATGATGGAAGCCCGGCGTGACTTGGCTTGTAACCTCCATCCGCTTCACACATGAAACTGGTGTCACTCTTCAACAGTAGCCATGGAAACATGCTAATCTTTCAAAGCTCAAATGGCATGTCCTTCAAATTGCTTACGTCGACGTTGGTTTCACTGCTGTTTTCATTCCGTAATTCTCTGCAGCTAGAACATGAGATGAGGTCAGATCTCGACCTTGAAATTATCACAGGGAGAATTCTATTACTTTGTTACTTTCAATTTCAGTCTGCATTCAAGCATGCATTGAAACTAGAAAGCTGGAAACTGTATTCATTTGGGAAGATTAATGAATCACGAAACATTAGTTGCACGGAAGTCGCAATCTGCCACACAAATGTTGGAAATCCTGTAAATCTAGCTTGGATAGTAGTCGTGGAGTTCCAACTGTAAGTTTGTAACCCCAGATTGGGCCTCATATTTTTGGTCAGTCTTGAGTGAGTGAACTTGGGAAGCACTGCTGTATCTGCAAATTTCTTTCACTTTCTGACGAACACACATCTGATTATTGTCCACCGACTCCACGGAAATAACTTCTATATATTAATACGTGCCGACACATCTGAGTTATATGTTTCTCACAAATTGAGCTATCAAATTTGGTCGTTTGATTACCATGAATAGTGCTTGGTGTTTTTAAAGGTACGTTTCTCCAGAAGAATTGACTGGCTGAATTCTGTTCGAACTCGTGAGATTCCCGGACGAGGGCAACAGTGAAAAGTTGGTGTTAAACTTGGGTAGGTCTTTCGGAAGAGTACGGGAGACGTTAATCCCCCCCCTCCCCCTTGAGCTAAAGGGGGGACCTGCGTGGCAATCGCAGTGGGTCCCTTCCCCGGCTGCCCTGCCCGACTCCAGTCCTTGGCTCCCGTCGCACAAGATTCCGGCCCTAGCTTCCCGTCCCTGGCTCCCTCCCCGCCGCTCCTGATGGCTATCTTCTTCAGCTAACCCGAAACCATCACCCGCTCGAGTTTTCGAGAGCTCTTCCCCACACGTCTCTGTTTCCTTTGCATATGGATAACAATTGACTTCACTTTCAGCTTAGCCCTTGCCGACACTACCACTCAAGGTGCAGAACTATGCAGTACTTACGCTAATTCTCTATCACATTTCTGCTAGTTTCTCCAAGATTCTGATCTGATCAATCTCAGGCTAAGATGTATCTTGTGGTACTTGCCTGTGTTGTTGCAAAGCTTCCATTCGAAGGAAAAGATTCAATCGCGGGGTGGGGGTAGTAAATTAGATTTACACTGTGATAAGGTCACATTCAAGGTTGCACAAGATCATAATCCATGAGGAAATTATATTGCTACATCACGCTTTTTGGAAATCAATCCAGTTCAGGCTTGCTAAGTAATTTGGTTCATCAAATCGAGCCCTCACTTATCTCTCTCATTAACGGCTTTTTAGACAATAATTCGGCTATCTGCTGATGAAAATAAACTGGGTTTCTGATCAGCTAACTCCCAGATCGTAGAATTATTACTGAAGATATGGCTTGACGCAATTTTTTTCCTGAAATTCCAGCGGGAATTCAACTCTCTGCTCAAGTTGGATTTGGTTGAATACATCAAAGTAAATCAAAATTACAAGGAACTTTCCTTGACATTTAGTCGAATTTGGACTTCTTTGATCAATGCGCTCCTCTTGTTTTTGTAACTTTGATGTGCACCATCATTAAATTGCAATGCACGAATCAGCACACATTGTCTTCGTGCAATAATTTCTACAAAATACAAAGGCAATCAAGTGCAGATTTGCTCATATTATTCCTCAGCTAATATAACCACAACACTGAAGAACAGAGAATTCTTCAGGTTTCTCTCATTACTCAGGGAAGGCTATAAGATCGACAGCATAGAATCCATATGCAAAGGAAACAGAGACATGTGGGGAAGAGCGCTCGAAAACTCAAGTGGGTGATGGTTTAGGATTAGCTGAAGAAGACAGCGATCAGGAGCGGGCGGGGAGGGAGCCAGGGACGAGATCGAGGGCCGGAATCGTGTGGGCCGGAAGCCAAGGACTGGAGTCGGGCAGGGCAGCCAGGGAAGGGGACCACTGCGACTGCCACGCAGGCCCCCCCTTTAGCTCGAGGGGGGGGGATTAACGTCTCCCGAAGAGTACTGGTACACTAATAATTAGTTTTAAAGTAATGGTATGTACAGTGTTGTCGTCTCATATGACTCACTCGAATTCTCATTTAGTTGACAATTAGTGTTCATCATGGATTCAAATTTTTAGTGCGAGGTGAATTATCTCAATACGAACGCTAGCTTTCTTGGTAGAAATTTAGTTGACCATTTCTTTTCATGCTAACAATCAATGTTGGTTACATTAGCAGCGTTTTCGTGTTAGAGTTTGTAATTAGTGTTGCAAACACTAAATTTCATTTTCATGTAATGAATCAAAGGTAGCAATCACTTTGAACCATTCAATACATTCAAATGTTCTTGATTTGTACTTGTAATGACATATAATTTACTTAGCCAAGGAAGGATGGGTCAATGACCACTATTTCAAACTTCAAAATCTTGCATTCAATATGTTTCCATCTATACTCTCATTTTGAAATAATATATAAAGAAAAATTTCCTCAAACAATTGCATTTATATTAACCTATAAAGGTTTTTGACTATGTTTTCACCACAAATGCTCCACAATTATCATTTCTAGTACAAGTACAATATATTAGAAAAAAAAAACTTTTGGAAACATGTCACCGTAGGATCTTGGGGAGATCAGTCCTTGTAATTTAAGGTATACACATGAGTTAAGAAGGTATTTGATGTAGAGCTATTTACCTTCATTATTGCTTTTAAGATGACCGTATTTTTACATAAAAAGTTATAAGGGTGTATTGTCAATACCCTATGTTTTTTTGTGAATTCATTCATGCAATTTTTTTAATGGAGCTATCTTACATACAATATTTAATTGTCCAAATTTTTCCCATTACCGCCTTTCTTTACAAATTTTATTTTCCCTCTACCTTATGCATATACACCATGAAACCAACAATGATCAATGCAATTCAAGTGCCATTAACGAAGTGGCAGTTTTAACCCTTGAAGGATGCTGCGGACGTTTTGTGTTCGATGAATGACAAAAATCAATCTGTTAGATGTAGGAAAGCCGTTTTTCATCCATTTTTTTTTCTCATTGCGACTGTAGAGAAGTGCTCTGTAATGGGAGGCCAAAATTATTGTCATTGAATGCATTTATAATTTCAGGTACCCCAAATTGTCAGAGATGTACACAGATGGTTATAGACACTATGCTGCCCTTTTAGCAATTTTTGTGAGGGCAAGATGCCATGCGGGCTTTCGCAAGTTCTTTCATTGGTGTGAACAGTGTCTTTTCCAGCGGTCAGTCTCCAATGCGCTACTATTCACAGACCGACTTTGTGCCACGGTGACTGGCCCGTCGTTTAAGGGTTAAATAACAAATTTACCATTGAACATTTCAAAATCCGCACTAAAAGTCTAAAACTATCTTGTGACATCCCATTCAATATTTTTGTGTTTAACACATATGTCCTCAAAGACTAAGGTTAAATGGACTATAAATTCTATCCTTGTATTGTACAATTTTTAATTCATTGAATCTGCTAAGGTAAACCTCACTATTTGTGCAATGTGATAATTTTTGCCATTTCTAGTCAATTTATTACATTTACACTTGATGTTTTTGATATATACACTATTAGTACCATGGCACAATTTCAGTCAACCACCTGTCATTTTCGATTTTCTTGATTGTGTCCATTTTATCATCCACATGAAATTATTTGTCTTTATCTATATTCATTGTACTAAAAAAATTTGCATTGTCTCTATCTATTAAGACTAACTTATTAATAAAAATTCGTACTACGTAATGTTTTTATGTAGCCTAATTTATATATATTAGAGTATATGGAATTTCATGGACCCTGTAGTAGCCCTACATATAATATAAAAATTTCCCCCCTTGAATTGAATGAACCCTATCTTTTAACTCACATAGTTTTCTAAAAACTTGAGAGTGATCTCCCCGCAAGTAGGATCTTGTAGTACGTTGGTTTGAAAAGATGTGGAAAAAATGTCAGAAATTTCCATTGTGTGGATTGCAACATATTAGTGTTGGAATTGACTAAAACCTTTTTTATCGCCTTGAGAAAATCAAGCATCTACACTTCACAAGGTCACATTTGTATGAAAAAAATTCCCAAATGGTGGTGCTTCTTTGGATTCATTCTTCAAGGCAAGTTGGCTACATGATTGAAAATTTTCAAATCATTGGAGTTATACAACATATAGGAAAAAACTAATAAGTAGAAAAGAAGTAGAAACAAGTAGAAACAAATAGAGAATGATTCAAAATACTAAATTGTTAAGAATTGAGTTGTGGAATTGAAAAATGCCAATCCCAATGGTTGTAGTGTTGTAAACAACAATTGAAATCCCATGATTTTATTTTTTTCCAAAAATCTTGAAAATTGAGTTAAATAAAAGACCTCTAACTTTCTTTTAGAATAGAGAATCCACAACTCCCTTCAAAGTAAAACTCCTCAAAACTTTGACCTCATTAATGAAAATGGAATGATTGAAAGCTTTCGATGTATATATAAATCTATAAAACCAATGTCCATTTTTTTTTTCAAAGTAATGTTTTAAATTTTTTTTGGAGCTACCTAGTCTGCCATCCAAGCAATGAAAATGACATATCATATAACAACTTTTTAACCATGTCTTCAAAAGTTGTGAACATTGTCAAATCTTAAAGCTACTCCTTGGACGCATGTTGTTTGAAAATTTTGAAGAAAAAAAAGTAAAATTTTGTTCAAAGTGAGCTCCCCCCAATTGATGTGTTGCCAACAAACACAATCCATTGCTTTAGGGGTTAACCCCTACATGCCTAAAGGCCTTTTTTAAGATTCTCATAATTTACTTTAAATTGAACAAAATGTCTACATTTGATAAGTTTTCATTTTTAAAAAATTGTGTCCATACAAATTTGAAATAGCTATATTAGAGATCACATCGAAAAACCCCTCAAAAACCAATATCACTTCTCGATTAAAAGATAAGAATGTTTGATCATGAGGGGGTTAAAGTTGTGAAATTGATTTGAAGTCTTTTGATACTATTTTCACATGTCAAATCTAAAAAAATGGTCACCAAAAAAAATATGAGGTTTAAGACAACATAGCATGCATAACCCCAATCAATTTACAACATCTCAATATCTATTCTACAATTTTTTAAAAGGATTTCTAATGTGATTTTTTCTCTCAAATCTAGTATATTTGAGGCTCATTCCCAATAGCCCTCAACACTAGAAAATCAACACTTGCAATGGACACCCTTGCACACAATCTTGAATAGAAAAAACATAATCATTCATTTTCAAAATCAGTTTTTTATGCTGAAACTAGACTTATAACAAATTAAAAAATACATAGACTACTAAAAATAGTGACTTGGTACGGTTTTCTTTAGAGTCAAAGTTTTCTCGACACCAGAATTCGGGGCTTCGAGCATTTAAGGGATAAAGAACACCTCACCAGCATCCGCTCGCCCCTCCCTCCTCCCCCTCCTCTGAACAGTAGACTGTAAGTTAATATCTGAGTACAAGAACAGATGCTCCCCTCCCCTCCCCTCTCCCCTCCTGGTCCCGTTGACAAGGTCGACAACAGATGGCTGTCTGTACACGAAATTGCGAAATTCATCCTCGGCTCATGATCAGCTACAGCTTTAAAACAGACGCCCTGGGGATCAACTTCGGGACCAGATGAGTACTTGCTTTTCCTCTCGTCACCTTCTGAATTCGCTTGCAAGCAAGCTCCCTGTCTGCGCATTCTCTTGCCCCCCACCTCACTCAACTCCTTCTGCACTTGTAGCTAGTATCAGTGGCTTTGCAGACTATGTGAATAGTTGGCAGGTTGTAGTGTTGCTGCCGTGAGTGCACCCTCACTCCCATCTCGAGCTCCCTCTCCTTCATGGCCATGGCTGTGGCCATCGACACTTCATTCTTGGCACTAGATATCATTCCTCACATGCAGAGAGAAATAGACCGCGTAGGAGGAGGTGGAAGACGTTTCGAAATCCAGAGAGTCAGCGTCCACGCCACGATTCTATCTCACGATTCAGAAATTGTGCAGCAACTGTATTCAGTGCGCAACTTTGCCAGGGATCAAGCGCGTGAAAGGTTCTGCGCTGTGCTGGGGAATCGAGAGGCACTGAATTGGCAAGATGACCCAGACGATGATCTCGGCGATTTGGCGGTGTTTCACCATCTCCATCAACAGGCTACAACGGCCCCACTCCTGTCAGGTGTATTTTCTCAAAGTGATCAAGGCCACGCTGCTACAACTCTTACCGGAAGCGCCTTGTCACCATCCATCCAAGCCAGGACACAGGGAAGACTCCTTTCCTCCTTCCATCGATATTCCTGTCGAGAATCCATTCTCAAACTCGGGGTTCCAATACACGGCCAGACAGGAAACGGTCGAGAAGGCAACTTCCCGGCACTCTTTCCAACTGGTCCACGAGGTCACCGGTTACTTGATTTCTTTTTCTCGATATTTGGTCCCCCACATGAACTCATAGTTTGGGCGGGTCCCCTAAGAGATAGTCCATTCGTGTTCTGGCAAGTGCAAGTGGACATCGTAGACCTTTACAGTCCCAGACTCCCCACTTCCCGCGCACGAAAACGACGGCGAACAGCATTCAACCAATTTCTGCAAGTTTCACACTCACCAGTCGTAGAAGACACGTCCCGAGGAAATCCCCTTCCACACGCAAAGACATTCAACGGAGTCCGATACCGACCCGATCGCCAGATTTATGTAGCTGAGATGAAGCCGCCCAAGCACAAAACCAAGCAAGACTTCGGGAACTTCAAGTCCGAAGCCGAAGCTGCACGCGCCGTGGATGCCGCCTTCCACTACTACGGCAGGCCAGAACTACTCAACTTTCCTCACACTTCTCGGCAGTTTCTTTCCACGAGACCCACCGCACCGCCAGGACTGGACGAGAAAGCCAAGGTGAAATTCGTGAAGGAGGAGGCCAAATTATTGCTGGCAGCCACAACTGCTTCTTCCACACTCCACTCCACCCACACGAATTCGCTTCAGAGTCTGGAACTGTCGGCGTCTCCGAGACGCTGCCCTTCAGGTCCCTTCCGCTCCTTCTCAGAGATTTCATCGCCGTTCAGTTGCAGTGGTCCCGATGAATTCGAAGCCGTCGTCTCGCAACCCGAACCGTGGATGCTCCACGACTCGATCTGCGACATCTCCCCAATTGCGGTGCTGACCAATTTGGAAACCCTAAACTCGGTGCGGAATGCAGAGGAGGGATGGGATCGGGCCGAAGACTCATGTACGCTGGCAGCGCCACCCAACGTTGGGGTTCCCATTGCTGACGAGAGCCCAAGCATGTGGCTGGACTCTATCATTGGGTCGTCGCCTGCTCCGACGTATCCGAGATCGCCTAGTCCAAGCCATTCTCCTGAGGAGTTTGTGAATACTTTGCTGGCGGACGAAAGCATCTGAGTGTGGTATGGCTGTATGAATAGGCCGAGGATACTATTGGCAGCACCAATTTTGAGCTTATGTGGAAGTGGTTTTATACAGATGTGAATAGAGTTGGTACGGGATCACTTTAGTTGCAGGTGCTATCTGTTGTGATGAGATGTTTTTATCAGTATGTACACTAAGTTTCTGATGAAATCTTCAAGTGGTTGGTTGCAGCCCACGAGAAGTGTTCTCCGCTATTACTGCTTGAAATCCGACAGATTCCCTTTAGGTCAATCGGTCTTTTGCATTTAGCCACGTCTCGATTTAGTTCACCAGTTCCTTGAAGGTTGTACCCAATTTATTCCACTTATATACTGTAAGAAGAGTCATTGTTGTTCAGATTTGTATAGGAGACAGGAGCACGACGTCCCTTGCTAGTTTTCGTATCTTGCGAGCCTAAATCGTTCGGCGTGCGACCTTCTCTGTGTCAGATTCTTGATGTCTAGTGCTCAGACAATGAATTGAGTGCAGCGAATTCGTTGAATGCGCTCACTGGAAGAATGTGGTACTTCCCATGGCTTTTGAAGAGCGCCAATCATGATTCTTCCCCTGGTTCGTTTCCTTTCGGGAATGTGCGCGACTGTCTGCAGTTCTCACTTTTAGAGGAAAAGTCTGTTCCAAGTTCGACGAGGTGCTTCGGTTGACTTAGTGTGGCGAATCTATAGCTTTGAAGGGCAGAAAGTACTTTCACAGTGCGTACTCTATCTATGTCGATTTATACTGTTCAGTCGATTCTGCGTAAGATGTGAAAGAGTAGAAGCGGCGTTGGTAAAAGTTGCACAGTGCGCGACTCAATTCGTAACCCTCGATCATTGCTCAGAAAAGTCAATATCTATGACTTCTAACTCGAAGTTTGAATTGAATTCTCTAGGATTGGAAGTGCAGACTTCGTGCATAATGGAAGCCCGGCGTGACTTGGCTTGTAACGTCCATCCGCTTCACACATGAAACTGCTGTCACTCTTCAACAGTAGCCATGGAAATATACTAATCTTTCAAAGCTCAAATGGCATGTCCTTCAAATTGCTTACGTCGACGTTGGTTTCACTGCTGTTTTCAATTCTGTCATTCTCTGCAGCTAGAACATGAGATGAGGTCAGATCTCGACCTTGAAATTATCACAAGGAGAATTCGATTAGTTTGTTACTTTCAATTGCAGTCTGCATTCAAGCATGCATTGAAACTAGAAAGCTGGAAACTGTATTCATTTGGGAAGAATACTGAATCACGAAACATTAGTTGCACGGAAGTCGCAATCCGACACACAAATGTAGGATGTCCTGTAACTCTAGCTTGGACAGTAGTCGTGGAGGTCGAACTGTAACCCCAGATTGGACCTCATGTTTTTGGTCAGTCTTGACTCTAGAGTGAGTCAACTTGACGAGCACTGTCTTGTCTTCAAGTTTCTTTCACTTTCTGAAGGACACACATCTGATTATTGTCCACCGACTCTACTGAAATATCTTCTATTGATACGTACCGACAAATTCTGACCTCATCCTTCTGAATTATGTTTCTCATAATATGAGTAATCAAATTGGTCGTTTGATAACCATGATTAATGCTGGGTCTTATTAAGGGTTTGTTTTCCACAAGAATTGAGTAGCTGAATTCTGTTTGAGCTTGTGAGATTCCAGGATGAGGGCTACATTGAAACTGAGTCGGTGGTAACCTGAAGGAAGCCCTTCGAAAGATTACTGTTACAGGACACTAATAATGAGATTTAGTGTCATGGTATCTACAGTGTTGCTTACCCTGTCATGTAATTGACTCTAATTTTCATTTAGTTGACAAAGACTGTTCATCTTGGATAGAAGTTTTTAGTGAGAGATGAACTATCTCAATACTAGCTCTAGTTTTTTGGGTAGAATTTTAGTTGACAATTAGTTTTCATGTTGACATTTAGTGTTGGCAACAATAGTGGCATTGTTGACATTTAGTGTTAAATTTTGTTGTTAGTGTTGCATACACTAAATTTCATTTTTAGTGTAGTGAATCAAAGCATTAGAAGAAATTTGTGTTCATCAATCTGATATGTTTTTGTTAAATTAAACAAAACTATGTTGGAAATAATGCAGATTTGCTGGATTGTGACTAAAATAATGCTAAACTATGTTATTTTCAACACAATTTTGTGTTATTTAACAAAAATACATTAGATCGATGAATGCAAATTTCTTCTTGTTAAGGAAACAATCACTTTGGTCCATTCAATGCACTCAAGTGAGTCAAGTCATTTGATATGCATATGAAATGACATATAATTTACTTAGCCTTAGAAAGACAGGCCTTCGATCACTATTTCAAACTTCAAAAATCTTGCATTCTAGATGCTCATGTATGTGCTCCCATTTTGAAACAATATATGAATGAAAATTTCTTCAAAAAAATGGAATTTGTATGAAGAATCTTCTTGTTGATCCTAACCATTGGACATGGTAGTCCAAAAAATATAAACTCTTAGAAGAGTCACTTGTATAGGTCATTGATAATTGTGCATGTATAGCTATGCACTAAAAGCCTAAAGTCTCAAGGCTTTTTCTCATAGAAAAACACTCAAAATTGTTACTTCTATTGCAAAGAGGAAGAAAGTTTTGAGATTTTTTTTTTGCATATTTAATTCTTAGATCTTGCACTAGACTAGTATTAGAATCTGTAGAGGAAATTTCAAAAACTATGACCACATAGATTGCAAGAAATTTGTGTTTAATCCTTCATTGTTTGAGGCTTAAATGGATTCAAAAACATCATTGCTTTGGAGTCTTATAGATCTAAAGGTCACTTAGTTATAGAGATCTCAAGTATACAATCTTGTACTATACATGTTGCAAATGACATGAAACAAATTTCGAGTCATTTGTCTACATAGATTGCAAAATTATAATGTTTTAGTGTTGAAAAAGAATGTTGAAATCTTCCTAGCAACACATTTGGAGGTGAAATTTGATTTCTAAACCTACTCAAATCGAAAAAATTTAAATCATATAGTGATTCAAAACTAACATTCAAACACATTGGTGAAAAAAATATCATTCAATTGACTCATTAGGTTTGCAAAATGGCTTTGAAATGTCAAAAAATAGCAAGAAAAGTTGCAAAATATACATCTAAGGTTGAACCTCCTTCTACTAAAATGCTTCTCAATCACTTGCAACTTCTTGGATTGATATGAAATTTTAGACACACAAACTAGACTAGTATGTGAAACCTCTCCAAAAATATTTATTGGAAACAAACACTATATGAAGAAGAAACAAGCCGGCAAGGTTCATTGTAATCCAAAAATGTTAGGATTTTGAACTTTGAATTGCTCCCAAACATTCAAAACAACTTGGATTGACATGAAAATTCTACCAAATTAACTAGATTTCAAGATGAATATAATCCGATTTTTTTTTTATTGAAAACGAGCATTTGATGAAGGGGATACAAGCCCCTAAAGTTGCAGCCATCTAATGCAATTTGGAGAACTCAAATAGAACCAATGAACTTCAATTGGCTTCCAAAAAATAATCACATCTTGGATTTATCTGAAAATTTTACCGCACAAACTAATAGAGAGAGTGCAAATTTTCCAACATGTTTTTATTGAATTTGGACATCAGATGCAAAACTTACAACACTTTGAATTGGACTTAAAACTATGTAAGGACGCTTTTGGTCCCCTTCAGCAATGAGGGATTAAAGGACAATGGCACATTTCACATATAATTTTTCAAAAACTAGCATTCTTTTAGGGCAAGGAAAACAAATGATTTAAAAAATTTTTAAATTTAATTATACAAAATTGTACTTGACTACAACGGCAATATCCAAAAAAAAATTCAAGAAGTTTAGCAATGTAGATTGAAAGATTATAGCATGTGCCAAGTTAGAAGAAAATGTTTTTTATTTGACCCTGACTAATAGGATCAAGGTTAGGATAGAAGACTTTGACTCATCTTGGAGTGAGGCTTTATTACCAAACATAGTTTTTCTTACAAATCCATATATTATCATGTCAGTTATCTACATTCCAATTTTTAGAAGTAAATGAGAAATATGCACAAGCTTACCAAACTTTGGGTAGTATTAACTTTTGATCTAGGCACCCAATTCTCAAATATTTTTAATTCCCTCAAAGGAGGTACTCGTTCACTCTTTGTGTCAAAATTTCACTAGAAAGATCCACCAAGAATGAACTAAATATGGTAATCTAAACAAGTTACTTTCCAATTGTCCATTCAATGGACAATTATCTTTTAGGGGTTAAAGTGGAGAAAAATTAAATTTTTTGCAACTTGCATGGCTCGATCATAAAATATTGATAACATTTTATCATAAATTTTTGCACTACAAATTTTGAATTAAAAAAGATTCATGTTGAAGAATTGAGTTGAATGACTCTAAAAAGTAATTCAAAAAGCAACAACTTGATTTTAATTTATAAAAAAATTGTTGAAAAGATGGATCCCTATGAGATTGAAAGAAAACCAAATTATTAATAGCTCTAAGACCAAATAAAAACATATTGATTCCAAAGGTGAGATTGTTTCAGCATAAATATTAAACCTTGAAATTTATGAAAATTGAGTTCAAAATCAAATATAATATGAAATTTTTTCCAAAGAAGTGCTAAGTGATTGCCCACAAAATAGAAAGCTCTATAAATTTTACATCACCAATCCAAATAAAAGTGAATGAAAGATTTCTATAAAAAAAATACAATTTGTAAGAAAGAAGAAATGAAGAAAAAATTTCATGTTTATTGTAGTTTTATTGATGCCTAGTGAGCTCCAATTGAATGGGGCTTTAGATGGCATACTTTTTGCTTTGGGGCACCTCGCATTGAAATGAGAATTATATTCCCGGAGAGCAAGTGTGTTTTTCTATTTTAGTAAAAGGTTCCAAACAAATTCTCCAAAAATTAAGATTATAGGAACTTGTCCAAACTTTCATTGGCCTTGGATGAGACAATGGGACTTGAGGGATTAACCAAGTCATAAAAATCATCCAAATTTAATTATAGTATAGAAAATATGGTACTTACTTCAACAAGATGGGTAAAACCTTCATACCTATGGACAAATCTAGGTGTGTAATAAAACAATATATTTCCTTAATCTTTTTGAAGTTTGGATTTATGCAAAAGATCTTAATCATGTTTTTTAGAAGATCTCAATACCATAAAAAGTGAAGGAATCAATATATTGAAACTTCTAAACTCCTAATGAAGGCAAAATTTTGATATGGGGTTGTGTTTTAATCAATTTTCTTACAAAGCATAACATACACCTAAAAGAATCCACCAATGTTTTGTAGTAAGAAATGTCCTTGTACATTCCCGAATGTCCATCACCAACTTTCTTGAAGTTGCTAAATGGATGAAACATGAGTCTAGAACGACTAAATGAAATTTTATTTGAAGTAAGTAGCTTTGACTTGGTATTACAAAAGAATTAAGTGAACAATGGAACAAATTTAGGAAGCTTGCCTAACTTGGATTGTAAGGTAGAATCTCTCATGAATTGAATGTGAGTGCCACAGTGTCTAAACGCAAAAGGGATTTCCTTTCAATTCATAAAAGAAATGAAAACAAAACCCCCAAACAATAAGTTGTTTAATTCATTTTGGAAACTTGAATGCTAAGACTAAAAAGTGTTTGATTGATAACTTTCGAGATCGTTGAAGAAATGCAAAATGCACATATGGATATAAAAAGTGGATCATGAGTTTTGGCAAAGTACCTTGGTGATGGGTCTTCTCCTTTCAAGGTTGTATCTAGATAGTAAGATTAAATTCTTGTGTGCACAATCAATAATGTAATGCCTTTCATTCTTTCATTTCATCCAAACTTATCAATACTAGCTCATGTTCATTTGACTTAACCCCTATATGCTTCAAGCCTTTTTGAGATTCTTGGAATTTGCTTGAAATTGAACAAAAATCAGCATTTGATAAGTTTTCATTTTCTTTTGAATTGTAACCATCCAAATTCAAAATAGACATGTTAGAGATTACATGGGAAAAGAAAACACAACAATATCACTCGTAGATTGAAAGATTATAATGTTTGATCATGAGGGTGTTAGAACTGTGAAAGTGATTTGAAGTCTTTCAATCCTCTTTTCAATGTCAAATCTAAATAAATGGTCACCAAAAAAATTTGAGGTTAAAGGACATAGCATGCATAAACCCTATCAATTTCCAGCATTTCAATACCTACAATTCTACAATTCTACAATTCTACAATTTTTAAAATGAATTTCTAATGTGATTTTTTCTCCAAGATTTAGTGTATTTGAGGCTCATTTCCAAGAGCCTTCAACACTAGAAGATCAAGATTTACATTGGACACCCTTGCACAAAATGCTTAATAGAAAAATCATAATCCTTGATTTTCAAAATTGGACTTTCCATAATAATAGTAGACTTCAAAAGAAATTTTTCGAAAATATAACCTACTAAAAATAGTGACTTGGTAAGGTTTTCTTTAGAGTCAAAGTTTTCTCGACACCAGAATTTGGGGCTTCGAGCATTTAAGGGATAAGGAACTCCACGGCTCACCAGCATCCGCTCTCCCCTCCCTCCTCCAGTCCTCCCCCTCCTTTCACCAGTAGACTGTAACAGTACAAGAACAAATGCTCTTCCCCCCTCCCCTCCTGCTTCTGTTGTCAAGGTCGGCAACAGAAGGCTGTCTGTACTCGAAATTGCGAAACTCATCGTCGGCTGATGATACAGCTTTGAGAGAGACGCCCTGGGGCTCAACACCCTGGACTTTGGGACCAGATGGGTGCGTGCTCTTCCTCTCGTCACCTTACACTAGAGCGAAACCCGTCGTTTTTCATTGCGGAAATCCGGAGCTGTGTCGCTTCTCACTGAAAATGATCTATTGTTAGTATCTAAGTCGGACCCACGATTTGTCCCTTGTGACTTTTTTCACTCACCCCTCGTTTTGTCGCTATTTCAAGGAATGAAAAGCGACGGGTTTCGCAGTAGTGTTATGAATTTGTGTGCAAGCATGCTCCCTCGATCTCTTTCGATTGCACTGTTCAGTCGATTCTGTACAAGACATGAAAGAGTAGAAGCAGTGAACTGGCATTGGAAAAGTTCCACAAATGCGCGACTCAATCAGGAACCCTCGATCATTGCTCACAAAAGTCAAGAACTATGACTTCTAACTAGTGGTTTGCACTGAAGCCTCCAGGATTGGAAGTGCAGAGTGCAGACTTCGTGCATAATGGAAACCCGGCGTCTCTTGGCTTGTAACCTCCATCCGCTTCACACATGAAACTCCAGTCACTATTTAAATAATCAGCCATGGAGAATTAAACCATAAACGTCAACACGGATGGTTAGTGTCCAATGGATGACAAAGTATCTTTATGTGAGGGATAGAAGTGCAATTATTCATCCTTCGAATTTTGTGTGGAAAAGGGAGATCTTTCACAGTAGCTTGACCTCCAATAAATATTTTCGGGTTTTTTTTATTAAAAGTAGACCAGATTTCACACTGTTCCAAAAGCGAGGAATTCCATAGTCACCATTCTGTCCTTTAAGGGTTAAGCATGCCAATCGATACAGTGATATAGACTTCATAGAAATTGACTTTGTAATGGTAGAATTTTTATGAACAAAATAGGTCAATTTGTTTGGACCAATCTAAGCTACGGATAAAAGAAGATTGGGTCCAATGGTTGTATGCCCAAGACAATTCAAATTAACTATGAATGAATAGCATCTAGGATGGACATTGGAAAATATAAGAGTGTTCGAATATTAAATGGCAATTTAATCAGAAAACACCTTAGGAAAGCTTAAACAAAGACCTTTTCTACCTTTATAAGTGACCTTAAGTATCACAATATGATAAACTAATGGGCCTTTCCCTAAAAATAACCCACTATAAATGAGTCCTTGGGTGTTTTTTTCCATATAGTAAGATCTAACTACATAGTGTAGAATACATTTTATAAAAAAATCAAAATCACATGTTTGGCCAATGAATTGTTGAATTGTTTTAGATTGATTCGAGGGCAACCTAAAACTAGAATTGTTTTGGACCACTCATGTTTTCATCTGTTGTGCCATTGATTCCGCAATGAAATGTAAGGGAAAATGGGTTGGTAATGTTCAATTAGAGGTTTAATGACTCATTTAAGCCTTCAATGTTTCAATGACCAATTTCTAGACAACAAACAAATGGATATTCTTGTTTCTTTTTCATTATTGCTTGGATGAAAGTTATCCTAATTTGTGGAGATACATTATCAAGTTGTTCTCCTATCTAATGGTCAGATTTGGTATCACTAGAGTACATATTTTTCTAAAATTACCAATGTGGGAGTATATCAAGTGGTTGAACAAGACAAAATTGCATTGATTCTAGTTCAAAATTGGATTTGCATAAATGAGGTCATAGATTTAAAGAACGCAAAATTTTTGAAAAAATCACCATGTAAAGAGAACCTCATTCCAAATCCATTCCAACAAATTATACTCAAAAAGATAATATATTTAGCTTGTAATTGAATTTAGAAGGAATTTAGAAATTTTCCTTTCAAAATTTATAAAAAAATGTTTGTGTTGGCATTGGTAAATCTAATCGTATAGATGGAATCAAAAACTCACAATCTGCAACTTTTATTTGTATACCAATTCCAAAATATTCTTTTGAATGGTTCTTTATGATTATTTTTCTCAAATTGTCAATTTTGAAGAACAATCTAACCTTAAAGGTAACTACAGGTTAAATGGCACAAATAAGCAATTCAACATTATTCAACAATGTATCCATCATTATATTGAATTTTTTTTGTAGGGTCTTGTAGGTAGTGATAAAAGGATTCTAGATTCTCTTAGAATGAATTTTTTGAACACCATATGAATAAACTATAAATTTTCAAAGTGCTGAAAATAGGTGTACCTAGAAGCGATCATAGCTTCTAATGAACAGTGGGAGTACATTTTACGCAAGAATCTGTAGTGTGCAATTTTAGAAAGTGTGCGATTATATGTGTAGTTACCATAATCACCCTTTTTCTATCACTGAGAGATTTCAATTACCAGTACTTTATCACTCTCAATAATTGCAGTCTGCATTGACCAAATGTGAAATTTGATTAAGTGCATTTGGAAGATTTTTAAATCACGAAACTTTGCTCATAAGTCTCAATCTGCCACAAAAATGTAGGAAATCCTGTGAGTCTTGGAATGCCGTTGGTCTTTTGGGACTAAGTTTCGTCTCCTCAAGAATAAATTGAGTGGTTCAAATTTGAACTTGTGAGATTCCACGTCTTAGGTGAGAACACCCAAAACAGTCAAAATACGCAATTCAATATAGTTGGAGGCACCTTTTCCAAGAAAAAAATATTTTGGTGTATTAGAAATTGAAAATTAGGAAGTTTCGAATAAATCACTAGAATTCTTGTATAAGACATGCATATGCTATGAATTTTGAAAGTAGAAGTCCTTAGACCTTTGAAACCATCACATAGTTTGGTCGTAAAACCAAAATCTAGAGAATCAATAGTCAACCAATCAAGATTAAGTAGGGAAATAGTTTAATGGCACTTTGTATAGAAGTCTACTTGTCATGAATGGCTATAGGGACGGTTTTGGTTTCACCTTAGGAAAATATATTCAAGATACTTTACCAAAAATGATCTAATTTTTGGACCAATAGGTGCATCCTTCATTTCTACAATGATCTGAAAAGTCACCCATTAGACACTTTTTGGCCTCTGGGTGCTTACAAGGTAAGTGTTAATCTTGGAAAGATAGGCATATGACTACAAAAATGAATTGCAAAAATCCTTACACTTTGTTTCCATCACCAACTCTCCATATTGTAACTATTTGTTCTTAAATTTATTTTTTCAAAGATGGAATAACATATTTTCTATAAGTCATAAAATTATCAAATTATTTTGGAAGATTTTGAAATCAATCTTATGGTTTCTTTAAAGAAAAAGAGAAGAAAATTCATATCAAATACAAGACTAGCTAAAAAACCAAAAATTTCTCCATGATTGTATGTGATAGTGTAGAATACATTGGAGTAAAAGCATTTATTGTCTCTCTCTCTCTATTCAGAAAATCAATAGACTCTAATGATAGGTCCAAAGTCCAAATTGCAATAAAATATTCCATTTCAGGAATTTTTCATATTTTCAAAATGGAGTAGAAACTACAATTCATTAGTTTCATTGCATTGGTAGTGATCAAATTCAAAGATCATTTTTATTGCTCAAATTCACATCAAGAGCAAAGAACTTGAAGTTACCAAAATATGCTATATGGTGATCCATGGACTAAACATCTTCCTATGTAGAAAAGTCAACAATACCTCAAAGAGAATTTCAAAAGTACTCAGCCAAGTTTCCTAAAAAAATTCAGAAAAGAAACTGTTTCTTTGTCTCCTAAATGTACAATGTCATCGTAAGGCCATTTTTTGGCCTCCAAGGCCTTGCAAGGCTCATCAATCTCTTGTTGTTTAACTTCGATGATCGATTTGATTGAAGGTATAAGTATGTAAGAGTGCTATTATTCAGCAAGGGTAAAAACATTTCATTAAAACTTCAAAGTTTCAAATGCATTCATTCTAGGGATGAAAGTGAAAACAGAAGGTGCAAAATACAAGGTGGCTCTTAGGATAACTCCAATCTACCAAAAGTTTCATATCCAAGAAACATCTATCCAATAGACAGAGGATCCTCATCCCCCTAAATTCAATTATTATAGGTCAATACAAAGTGTGCGTGCTTCACGTAGCACGCCCAAATTATGGACCCAAAACCTAATCAACTGACCACATCTCGAGCTTCCAGACAAAGACATCGCTCCGTCTGTAAGGACATCAGCTGTGCCAGATGACTACCTTCCGCATGATGACCCTCATGTACAAGAATAAGGGAAAGTTTGTAGCTTGCATTGCAGGTTTACTATGCTTCTGAGGTGAGACGATAAATTTGAATTTAGTAACGAAGCCAGTACGTCCTGCGTCGGAACCAAGTGTAATCTCGCAACTCTTGGATGGGTCCCATGGCAGCAATAGCGACCTCCTGAAATGAGCACCAAAAGAAATCAGTCTTCATCACACCTTGAAATAACCAAGCGAGGCTACAATATGAGGTCTAATGAAGAAATCAGACAGAATAATTCTAAAAACGAAATAAAGCATCAAGTGAACTCCTGGAAAAAGTGAAAAAATTTCGCGTTGGAAAACTCAACAATGAGCTGTACACAATACAGAAGAAATAGGACAACCATGAGTATAAAAATGTGCGTAAAGTATTTGAAGTGATGCAAGTTTGCAAGCAGCTCTAGGGAGTCACTGACCTTGTCGTAAATGAAGCGACTGGCAACTCGTTTCACAGTATCCGCATCCACAGCATCAATACGAGCAAAAAGCTCAGCTAGAGGTAAACGTCTTCCGTATGTCAACATCTGAAGCAACGTAGGGGTTATACTTCCTTTCACAAACGTCATCAAAATGAATTGAAATAACTGAATTGAAACTATCAAATCTCATCCACATGGAACAAGTCGAATAGCAGTCACTAAACCATAGTGGCTCACCTGACGGCCAATGTCTTCAGCGATTGCGCTTGTTCCATCCAGATGCAACAGCAGTGAAGATTTCAACTGCAATCACCAAAACCAAATAAATATGATCTTCACGCCCTCAAACACAGACTACTGGTAATATTATGCAACATCCATTAGGCAGAAAACTGTGATACTGGGAGAGACAATCATAATACTCTAATCCAAAAAAATGGAAGAAATTCAACAAAGTGTATCGTTAATGAAAACTAGCACACCTGATTACGTGCACGAGCCACATCATCTGGGTCAACACGATAAATTAATCTCCCCAACTCGTGCATGATGACGTAGCACAAATCATCCACGGTATCCGGCTGCATGTTCATACCAGAAAAATTTAGACATCCTCGTTTTACTTGGCAATAGATCGTTCCAGCAACGGATTAAATGAGTGCAACTGCAACAACAAATTACAATCTTTAGATGACATCGAAGTGCGAACCTTAGATGTTGCATAGATACCAAAGAGCCCAGCATCATTGTAATTTGTGTTGAAGGCCATAACATCCTCTGCCAAGTGGTTCGCTCCAACTTTCTGAGCAAGCTCTGACCTGACGAAGAATCAATAAATTTTTAGTCACAAACCATATCTTGATATAAACTTCCTAACAAACCTCTAATCTATCAGGGAATCATAAATCACGTCCTCATCAATTTAACTGAACACTATCAAATTAGTGAACTAAAAAATCTAATTTAAAGCTTAGTACGTACCCCATGTGCTTGCCAGCGCCTGCATTTTTGTTCCAACCTCCCAACATTGTCTGCATGACCATAAGTGCTATCGAATCTGGATCTGTCCACGCTGCACCTTTCACAGCGACAGCAAAGTGAACCAAGGGCATATCGTCATCTCGAATGCGAACCTGTCATACACAAACAAGACTCCAAGTTTCACCGCTGCAACAAAAGGAAAATCATCCAAAGAAAAAGAGACGCAAGTATCAGCTATCATCTTACTGGATGTACAAGATGGTAGTACTTCATGCTCCTCACGCAAAAGTATGCACCGAATTGGTGACAAAAAGAAAGGATGAAAGACCTTTCCATCCATAAGAACACATGTGCGGCAAATGATGTCTGGCACCCACCTCTGACCCAGTAAATATAGCAGGATGTTGCTCTACTAGTTCAGCAGCAGATGTGGGGTCAGTTGAGAGGTTCTGGAAAGAATTCTCCACTTCTTTCACCAGGTCATCGTGATTTACAGCTCCAGCAGCCGCCACTACCTACAGCAATTAGTATGTCCGAACAATTATATTTCCATTAAATCCGTTCTTGTCGAGTTATAAGCAATCATAATACAAATATGCTAGTGAGTGTCAAGCACTCAAATTCAAACTTTCATAAAGTAACACCAGAAGCAAGTTTAAACAGATCAAGGAAACATTTAATGCATTCCACGATCTTGGGTGGAATTGAAGATAGCAACGAATCCTACCATTCTTGGTCCTGTGTAGTGCTTGGTAATGTAATCCTTCAAGTTGGCCTTGCTGATACTGCGAACATTATCCGCAGATCCCAAAATTGTACGTCCCAAAGGCGTGTACTGAAATGCGGTTGCATGCAAGTGATCGAATATCACCTCGGAAACAACCCCTTCAATCTGCCATCAACACCCCTCAACTTATAAGTTACTGCCAGGCAATGTGCTTCCTCAAATTCGTTAACTACAAGGACAGTATAAACACTCATCCGAATTCGACACTACGAAACTTCTAGAAAACGCTAAGCGCACTTCAAAACGCTATTGCTCCAAAAGATAACACAACAAGGGGACAAACGACAGCGAAGGCTTCGTATCAAGGCCAGAAAAGCCAAAATCATCAGTCAAGAATCATCAGTGAGAAGGGAAGGAAAATACACAATTCAAGATTTAGCCGACACTTAGCTCAATTTCAGAAGGTAGGTCATCTGCGATATGGCTCTTTCCAGAGGACAGATTAAGGAACCTTCAATATAAAAAAATTGAAAGAAAAGCAAGAAACCCAATCCACTTTCCAAAACCAGAACCAATGGGCTTCACCCTAATGGACCAAGACGCACGAATCGTGCTTCATGATCATTTCAGAAGTATTGAGTAGGTCACATGAGGACTCTCTCGTGTCCAATTTCATTTTTTTCTTGACCAACACAGGCAGTTTTCCTCACTGATTTTCGTCATTATAAATTTGGCGTAGTATGAGTTATAATTTGCACAGTATGATCAATCAAATTCATCATGAAACCATGAAAATCATCATGAAACTTCAATCCTTCACTATGAAAACCTATCAAAGAAATCAGTTTTGTATTCAGCAACCGAAAGGACAACGGAACTAGAGAATATCCTCCGGAATCAAATGAGTCAATAGGGAGTTCCACCAAAATTCCTGTGAAAAGATTATAGCATACCCTCTCCTGGTGCTAGACGCAAACACAAAGCCAAGATAAAAGACCAATTTAAAGACACGATACCCTTCTTTAAAGCGATCACTGGTGCGCGGCCAAAGACGTAAAAGAAGGGAAATAACCAGAGGGGGTAATTGACGCGAAGATCTGACCTAAAAACCCGATCTTTCACCGAGCAAAATTCCAAAGACATAAAACATACCTCTTGCATTTCCCTCAAAATAACATCCCGTTCCCGCTCGATCCTCTGCTCCTCGAACGTCGAATTCTGCAAAATATCCGCCAAGACATCCACGGCGTTGTTCACATCCTTCTTCATCACTTTGGCGTAATACGTCGTCTGCTCCCGGGACGTGTAAGCATTCAAGTGCCCCCCCATGTTCTCGATCTCCTCCTCCAGCTGCCGCAGGTTCCTTTTCTCGGTGCCTTTAAAGAACATGTGCTCCAGGAAGTGCGCGGTCCCGTTGGTCTCGGCGCTCTCGAACCTGCTGCCCGCGTCGATCCACACACCCACGGTGGCCGTCTCGGCGCTGGCGTTCGACTCCGTGGCGACGCGCATCCCGTTGGCGAGCGTAGTGACCCGAGTCTCCGGAGTCGCGAGCACTAGGGTGTGGTCGACGTCCCTGGGAACAGGGGAGTTAAAGCGCTGGAAGCGCTCGTCGGGGAGCGCCAGAGCATGGCTGTGGCGCACCTGATTCAGTTGTTGCTGTCGGAGTCGGAGAGAGCGCCGGGCTTGGCGTGCCACAGTCGTCACCAAACGGCCCGCCATGCTGATGAAGGTGTCCTCCCAAACCCTCCCTCGTCAAAACTCCGCAAAACGCCCAACAAGGAGCGAGAGAGTGGAGGGAGAATCCGCTTGCGAGAGCGCCAAACCCTAAATCCCGATCGAGGGGAGACAGGGAACGAATGACCTGTGCCCGACCCATGCGCGGCAGTCCCGTTCAGTCCCGGCCGTCCTCGGTCGAGTTTTTCATTCATTCATTCATGGATGGATGAAAACTTGAGTTATTCCCCGGGCGGGGTAAATTCGCATCAATGCGAATATGGTGTGCTAACCGTGAGGGTACATTCACACCACGGTGTATATCTTAATTCTGAAAGGGGCATATCTTAATCTTCAAAGAATGAGTCCTATCATTGAAGTAATGCATGGAGTTCATAGAGTGTCATTTGACTTTTTGAAAGTTTTGTACATTTCAAATCATTTTTTACTAAATTCCCATTTAAAGATGAGAAGAAATTGCATTTAACTCATTTTTATTCATATTTTTTGAACTCTTCAAAAATTAGTTATGAAATTTTTTAAGTTGAAATTTTGAAGTGCTCCCAAATCATCTTAACCCTAAAATATTCATTATTGGTAAATAGGTTCATTCTCCAATATAAATCCACCATAGGCTAATTGGTTTTGTATTGAAGCATACAAAAAATTGTGTTGAAACCCTCACATAATTAGCACAAAAATATTTTTAATTCATAGAGGATTTGTGCTAATGATTGTTGGATTATTTAAGAACCCTAAAAGTCATTCATTAAACATTTTTTGTCTTCCATGGCATCACAAGGTTAATACTTGAAAAGAGCCAAGAGTCCATTAGGTGGATGATGGAAATTTTCAAGAGCTTCATGTGAGAGCTTTGTAGAATAAATGGATTTCATCCAAGTATGTTCAAAAAGCAAGTTCATACAAACTTAGACAATATACTAATAGAAACCTTTCTCAACTGCTTAATCCTAACAATAATTTAAGGTGTAGTTACCTCATAGAGCTATTGGCTCCTTTGTATTCAATAAACTTCCCCTAAAGGAAAAGAAAAATGGATTTTGGTCCCTTGTATATGGATTAGTTTCATAAATAATGAAGAAAAATTTGAAGCATGTCCAAAGTTTGTTAAATTTGTAGACTGATATCCAAAAAATAGAAAAAAATTATTTAAAGATTTTTAATTCTATTTATGAAAATTCTACAATGCCCTAATTAGAATTTTTTCCAATAATTTGAAGATTAAAAAATGATATTTCATACAATCTGAATTCAAAATTAAATCATTTCAACACTCAAGTGTTGAAACTGACCTAGGGGGTGAGGTACAGACCCCTACCCCTTCCTTGATCAACGAGAAACAACGACGAACCCCAACCTCCGTCGGACGAACGACTATCGTCCCCCGTACCCAGTACCCAGGTTCTTCGAGCTTCTCCCCACCATAGCCAGGGGACTGTACACAAGGCCCGCAGAAATCTCCGCTGTCACTAGAACTTCTCCTATCCCCAAGAATTTCGACTTCCTGAGTCTCCACAGCATTTAACCGTCGAGCAATTTTGTGGGTCCACTCTGATTTCCGTGACGTTCTGGTTTAGGAACTCGTTTAGGGTTTTGCAGAGCTTATGTGTTGGTCCGAGCTTTTGGAATTCGGCACTTTTAATGCGTACTTGAGTAACGAAGCGAGCAACCACGGCGTCGACAAGCATGAAGGCCTTTCCCGGAGCAGGCTTGTTCATGCCGGACCTGGACGACGGAGTTGCCGGCGTGGCGATGGATGTGGACGTGGACGGTGATGCGCTGGAGCTGCTAGGCGACGCGGCGGTCGATCACAAGCTCTCCGACGCCGATTTCTTCAACGACTTTGAGGATGACTTTGACGACACCGACTTGGCCTAGTCTAGGGTTTTATTTTGTGATTTTATAGAACTGAAGTTTTGAGGGGGAGTTTGGGGGTTTTGCGTTTGGGGATTGGAAGAAAGGGATACGTTACGATGCCTGTTGTTAAGGAACCATGCAAAAAGCAGGCCTGCGACATTCAATCGTGTTTAACGAAGAACGCCTTCAATCCTGAAAGGTAGGCGCCTGCTTAGTTGGTTTAGGGTTTGAGGCTTCTTTAGGATTTTCATTGGAGTTCAGTCGATTGTCTTTTTTGTCCTTGGATTACAGATTTGTGATCCAGTTTGGTTCGATGTCTACGTTCTGAGGCAGTAATTGAAGTACAAGTGTCTCGTAGAGAAAAAGAATTATATGCTTGTTTCAAGCTGAATGGCGTGGTGGTGGTCTTAGTCGCTTTGTTTAGGTCTGGTGTTTGAAGTTATTGTGTCTAGGGTATCATTATAGAGAGCTTCGTCAACAGGATTGCGGTACCGAGGTCAGTCACACTTTGTAATTAGCCATTTTATTTGGTATTCCATTTGATCAAGTTATCGGGATTCGACTAAACGATTTCTCCTGAAGGCATCTTTCTGAGGAAATTTTTATTCTGATTTTGGCCCGCTGTCTACGTCTTAAGCATTAATTGGAGTACATATCTTTAGTATATATATATGTTTTTTGAAAATAAATGTGCTTGGTGGGAGTTGGGGCAGTGAAGCTGAAAATCCAGTTAGCTAGAGAGATTTCTAGTGTCAGTATGAGTACCCACCCATGAAACTTCAGTCGGATTTCAGTTTGCCCGTAAACTCAAGTATGGTCAAAGTGATCTTCAGATATGACCAGTAGCGATACCAAATTTTTTATTTTGATGATACGATATCCTGTCGTCTAAATTTGTTGTGTCGTATCTAACCCACAGTTTCTTATGAGAGTTCGTTTGTTTGTCCCAATTTGTGTGATCATTATATGGAACAGTCAATACTCTGATTTGCTAGAGCATTTCCTTCTAAATTTCAATCCATAGAGTCTTGTTTTTCTTCTTCGTAAACCTATAATCAACTGTATGTCTGAGGGAATGTATCGGTGAGTTGGGTAAGTGAATTGCTGATTGGAACTCAAGCCATCCAGGATGAAGGTCGTGGCAGGAGTTCTCACAGATTGCTTAGATTATTTATAGGGTGGTTAAACATTTTTTTATGTCGTAATTTGCTCCTAATTCGAACTCTTGTCATTGAAGTTGATATGTGGTCTGCAGTGTAACAGAGGCGTCATCGAGATATTTATTGGATACCGTGTTGATCTATTCTACCGTGTGTGTGCAGGTGTCTTCAAGCAATTCTGAACCTGCAGAAATGTTGTGATGGCTGTGATAACAAATCGACACACTGTGCTTCAGTGAAACCTCTGTTGCAGCAAATCACCAAGAAGGCGGAGTCCTCTAATAGGCCAAGAGTGTAGAAACGTGTGGAGACGTCATTTGACGCTCAGATTTTGTCATATCACGTGTGGATTAGGTGTTTGGAACTTTGTAATGGACACACTAGAATTATGACCCTTGTCTCATTCATAAAGTGGTGCACATTTCAATAAAGCTCATGGAGGTTTGACATATCTATCTCTCCCGTAAGTGTGATTGATCGTTGAAGGAAAAATGTGCAAGCTTTTGCAGGATGATTTTAGAAGAAGTCATGTTTCAAGGAGTTGTGTTGACTAGGAACTTCACCAAATTTGGTACTTCACTTGCACGTAGGCCACCATAATGGTGTTTGGGACCTATCATATGCAATGTTGGACATCACAATTTACAATTCAGTTTCAAAGTGCACATGTAATGCATCTTTGGAAAGTTATTGCCAAGAACTTTTCAGTGATGTAAGGTACACTCAATTCACCCAATTGGATAAACACTTTGCTTTGGGGATTGTTAACCTTTAAAAGGAGGTTTAAACATGGATGATTTTTCCACTTATGACACTCTTGTGTTCAAGTAAAATCTTCACTAGTTTTAGGTTAGTCAAGATGCACATAGGGCTTAGAGTCTTTCTTTCAATGCACTAAGGTAGGAGGTTTGAATTGTGAGTGGACATTTACAATCATGCAATAGAATTGTCATGAATAGTGCAAAGAGTCTTTCTTTCAATGCACTAAGGTAGGAGGCTCGAATTGTAAGTGGACATTTATAATCATGCAATAGAATTGTCATGAATAGTGCAAAGAGTTTCAAACAATTGTCATGGATTACAGTTCCTACAATGCACTTTTTGCTTTTTAATTGTGTTCTTAAGTACCTTTGAGAAAAATATACATTCATGTAAGGCTAAAATAATTGAAAGCATGATGTGGATCATTCTCTGAGAGCCAAAATTATAGAAACTTCCTAAGTTTGAAGTGCTCCATTCAAAAATTGATTTTGATTAAGATTGGTCCAATCTATAAGCACCAATAGTGACCTATGCACCTTTCACTTTGAAAATTCATAGTTAATTCATTCTAAGTCAAAAAATTACAATTGAAATTGGCAATGAATTGTTTCTCTTTTCTCTTTCTACAAAAAATACATAAAAAATGATATGATCTACTAATTTTCCTACAAAGGTCCATTATCCCTTAGATGCTCAGTTTATGAGCCTCTTACCTTGATTGACATTTCAACTGCATATTTCAATTTGGTGTAATTGCAACACAATAAAATGCATTGACTAGTTGTAGGGATGGCATGAGGTTTGTATATATTAAACACTTAAAAATAACCATGAGATGACCTTATAAATATTATCATATAAAAACAATTCTATATTTTGTGATTTATTTTTAATAGCTATATACTTGATAAATCATTAAAAACATTTTATCAAAATTTTTAAAAATAGTATGCATATATATAATCTAATGATTGTGAAATTTTATTTTGGTCCATGTAGGCTTTAAAGGGTTAAAGAACCAATGACAATACATATTCAATATAAGAAAAAACTTTGTAGGTATATTGCTCCATTCCATTGACTAATTTTAAAATTATAAGAAGACAAATGAGATCTGAAGGTGTAACTTGCCACCCAATCATAGAAGAGAGACATTGAAAGAGATGTTCAACTCAACTCCGTCAAGTGATTAATTATAAAATTGTAAGAAGACAAATAGATGTAAGAGTATAATTCACCACCCAATCATAGAAGAGAGACATGGAAAGAGATACTCAACTCAACTCTACCTCCTTCACCCTTTGAGTTGCATTATGTAATAGTTTTTATTCATAGCCATAATACTTTTGAAACTTTTCTACAAACTAGGTAGGCTACTTAAAAGGGCATTGGTCTCCTTCAAGAACAACTACTACCCTAACAAAATGTTCAATTCTGGATTTGAATTTAGCAATTGATTATGACATCCCATCACCTTCATTAATTTTATAAGACCAAAATTCTTTTTGTAAAATTTTCTTTGTCTTTTAATCCCCTATTGAATAAATTTTGAAAATTAAGTCATCCCACGCTTCCCTAGAACTTTTACAACTTGCTATTTGTTCAAGTCATTCATCTTTAAGATAAAACACAATTGTAGAAAGAACATTAAAATCACATTCCACCCATTTTGCTATATTGCTATTAATAGCAATACCATCCTTGGTACCCTCATTGATCCTAACTTCCCCACTCATCCCATCTTGGAAAATTCTTGGTGCATTCAAAGTGGAATCCTACCTAATTGGTTTTGGATCCCTTCCAATCATTAATTCCCAATGCCTTTCTCTTTTCAGAAGATAAGACATCATGAGCTTCTATGCAAATAATATTTTCACTATGAAATATATCTATGACTTTAAGCCCAATAGTGCAACAAATGCAATAGATCAACAATTTGATTTGACATAAGGTGCAACAAGTTTGTGAAACCCTTGGATTGATCATTTTCCCTCAACTTTATAGGTTTTGATTTGAATCTCTTCACAAATCAAATTGTTGATTCATTGCACTTACAATCAAATAAATTGACCTTATTCAATCTTAATTGTGATTTCAAAGAGACTCCACTCAAGTAGAACAACTTTGCTCTATTATCATATTAAATTTTAAGACATTAGATGTCAGAATGTAACTTGCCAACAAACCATAGAAGAAAGACATTGAAAGAGATGCTCAACTCAATTGTACCTCCTTTACCTTCCAAGTTGCATTGTATATTGCCTAGAGTTTTTTTACATAACATAGAATATATAAATACTCACCATTGTAGGTGTACATTGTGTACTACCTGGTGGTGTTGCCCAAGTCCCATGCTAGTCTAACTACCAATGTCATATGGTGCTTCAACTATCAATCACCCATGACATTCTTACTATCAATTTCCTATGATACATTAGCTAACCTCACCATCAATTAGCCAATATGTAAATAAAATTAACATAAGTAATTTTATTCCAACACTAATATGACATAAAGAACTAAAAGAAATTACACTAATTGGCACTCAAGACTTGATTTACATCAGTTTCAACGGCTTGCACTTAAGCTTACAATATGTTCTCTCACTGCTGTGAATAAAAGTGACTGCCCTTGAGTGTCACTAAAAGTACACTGGCGAAATTTTCAGAGTTCTTTACGCTATCAAAAGCAAGGGTGTTCAAGAGTTTTGATCACTCATCTCGTAAGAAGACCTGGTAATCGACTCAGCAACAGATAATTTCAGGATCAGATGATGCTCAGGAGAAGTCTTCAATTGAACATTGAGGGCTTTGTACAAGCTCAAATTGCATCCGCTTTCGCACATTGCGACTTTTTAGGTTGGATGAGGTACTGGCGATCCAGGAATCCGGTATTAATCCATGCATTCTGCAACTCCCCAATGGTGCTGCAACAGACAGCCGCGGGGTCGCCACTGGAACAAGTCAAACCCTTCCAGTACTCATTCCCTGGAAATGCATTCCCATCCCATGCGTATGACGCCACCAGGAGCTTCGGCTCAGTTGAAGGAGGCAAACAATCTGCCGGGCTGCAGCACCAGCGCAATAACCAAAAATTTAATCACAATGCACAAGAAACTAAGCAAGCGCGACTTCTTTGCGAAGAATTGATTGCATGCACTCGGTAATTTGAATTTGGGCGAGTGTCTCAGAAATTTCGCTTCGGTTATAAGGGGCATTTGCCCAGATTTCCATTACTGTACATGATTATTGCACAGTCGAGTTCAGGTAGTTGATGGAATTCCTGTGCATGTACTCGAAGTGTTTCAGCAGAAGATTGGGTTGTTACTAGTTCTGAACTGCTGGTTAGCTCTGAAAGTTCATAAACGACCCTAATCTTTGTCCAAGTGTCTACATTAAGTCGCTAGAAGATTATTTGGTATTATCAAATGGATTGGAGTTATGACCTACTCTGTTGCAAACTGGTTGTTAATGGAATGAAGGTCGAGGTCATGGAAGGAGAGCCACGTGAAGGTTTCATTTACCTGCGGTTCGTGAAATGAATGGCAATTGGATTGCCGCCTGCTCCTGTGATTGTTCCCCCAGAACTCGCCCCTGTACACTGATGCACAGCTTTCGGAAACCAATTGAAATCCACATCTGCAACATGCGGAAGCACAGTCGATTGCAACACATCAGCCACAACCTCCACAATCCACTTGGCCTGCTCATCACACTTCTTCCACACTCCCAATCCGAGGCCAACGAGAAACACATACGCCTTCTTCCCGGATTCATTCGCCCGATCATTCGCCTCCACAAGCAAACACTCAATCGGAATCCGAATCCGCGCTTTGTACGCTCCAATGTTAAAAAAGCACCGCGAATTCGAGAACAGGCGGTGAAAGTTTCCACTCGTGTCAGCTAGCGCTTCCTCGAATGAAGGGAAATAGTAGCGAGGGGCGGAAGGGGAAGGTTGAGAGTACAACGCCGCGAAGGGCTGCAGTTGCGCTGCAGCGGCGGGATCGCCTCCAACACCAAACCCTAACTCAGGGCGACTCCATATCTCGGAGACGATGAGGTGCAGGTTGTCCATCTTCTCTGGCTTCTCGAATCGAGCTCCGACCAGGCCAATATAAATCCCCTCTGATTCAAACGTCCCGGGCTCTCCCAGTTTCGCATTGTTGTAACGGTCTCCGGCGTTGATGAAGAGCGTGGGAGACGAGACGCCTAATAGAGCCGCTATCTGTCAATTTCAATACAATGAGTCCACTCGGGATGCAGATCGAGAATCACAGAAACTGAAGAGCCAAGAGGCAACATATTTATCGTGTTGAAAGAGAGCTAATATTCAACATGAAATACAGAGTATAGTAGATTTGATCCTTCCTGCAAATCGCAAACCTCCAGTCTTTGGAAATATTCCTAGAATCAACGCAATTGAATAGAAAATTTGGAGCTTACATTTTGAGCAAGTCATTGCAATTCGCACATATTATCAATGCAAGATTCTCTTGGTCTAGAGCCAGTAAATCCAATTTAAGCACTTTCAATTACTACAAAATGCTGCGATATCAAAACAATTGGAAAAAACCCTGAATAAGTACAGTGGATAATTATGCAAACGGAGAATCACATTGAATAATTGATTGATGTGGCAAGAGCGCAACATTATACAAACCTGAATCTCGTCGTAAGAGAGATACTCATCAAGACGAATCCTGCCTTCGTTCTCTGTTCCGACGCGTTCCCACTCGCGTCCGTACGGCTTCGACTGATCTCTCAGCACCGTGATGTCCGTCCTGTCGTAGAACGCTAACGGCCTGTTACGGATCAAGCGTCGAACAAACGCCTCCCGAGTCATCTCTCGGTACAGGAGCCGCTCGTTCTCCGAGCCATAACTGCGTTTATACGAAAGAAAAGCATCTATAACGACAACAACCGCACAATGCACAAGAACGCGCGTGCTGTTCGCGTGGCCTGTAATCTTTGCGGCGGTTTCGGCGGGTGACGAGCTGCGATCAAGAATGCTCCTGACGAGGTTGTTAACAGTCGGAGCGGTGACATTGGCGAAGAATGCATCGGAGGCTTGAAGCAAGCTGGAAATGTCCATACTGGATTAAGATTTCACACACTCTCACGTCAAAGGAAACACTCAAAGTTGCGGAAACATCAGCAAGCAAGTAAAGTGTGTAAAGTATGTAAAGTGTTGAAGATTGGTTTGGTTGCTTCTTCTCCATCTCCCGCTTCCAGCTAGATACCTTCCTCTTGCGGGGCTATCGAGAAATGCTTGTGCGGCAAGCAAGCTGCGGCATTGTGGACAAGATTTTCTTTTCTTTTTTTTGACACAAATGAAACGGAAATTTCATTGCACAGAAAGTGGACAAGATTTTCAATTGCAATCTGCGTGAGAGTAGACCGGGGGCATTTGCTGGTCATGCTTGCCGACTGTCGGTAACATTTATTCGGAAACTTCATACCGACACTTTTTGCCATTCGTGCAGGGATTTGAATTGTGGCGATTTTGAGGAAAAAAATGGAAACTTTTGCCGTGAAGTCACCTGAGTCTTTTTCAAAATGAATGATAATGTCTCATTCGGATGAGAAATTACAAACATATGGATGAATAATTCAAGTTTCAATCATCTATTGTCTAAATGTTTGTTAATCTATTTAAATTCATTGTTGCTGTCAAGATCACAAATTACTTGAAAAACTTTCAATGAAATCTTAGCTTCTGAGCATCTTCAATGGGAATGCTCTTAGACCTTTGCTTCTTTAATATGAACCCTCTTCAATGACATTATGGAAAATTTAATGTCCTTACCATGGTATCATTGCTAATAGCACAATTGTCTCACATTCATACTATTTGACTCATAACATAACTATCTTCCAAGTAGGCAAATTATCATCATTAGAGCATGGTTACATTTGTCCTTGACAATTCATCCTTATCCAAATTACAATTTCAAGGGATCCAATACTCTTCCTCCACATGCTTGGTAATAGTTAACAAACCAATTACAAAACATTTTATTTAGATTGTAGGACAAGATTCCATTTCAAGTGAAATCAAACACAATAATTCATCTATAACTAGTCTTCAAGTATCATTTGAGAGTCTCAATATGTTAGAGAGCTCTAAAAGAAATTCATATTTTTTTAATGTATTTTTTGTGACATTCGCTTATTTTTATGTTATGTTGGATGTTACAACTAACGTCTTAATGTTACAACTAATGTCATTGTTAACCCTTATGCATCACAGAAAGAACAACATATGTAAGGAGCTTTTTTGAGCATTCTAGAAAAAACAAAATAATTTAGGATCTACTCAATTACTGAAGATTTCACCTTTGAAATTTGAAGGCAACTACCTAATGAGTTCAAATTTGCAATTTACAAAAGAATCCACCATGCGGATTTAGAGATTATATTATTTGATGAAAATATTATTCTACAAATCCAGGGCATTTTTCAACATCTTGAATCTTTGGGAATTTGTATAGGGCAAAGTACAAATTAGATGCATGCAAGCTTCAAGTATGACATAGAATGTGCAAATAACGAACATGGAAAAAAATTCTTCCAAAGTTGACAAATCCCAACTTATGTGATGTCTACAAGTTGCAGAATTCAAGGCAAGACTTGTTTACTCACTCAATATGCTTTGAGTATAGTGAAAGCCATACAATGCAATTTTGTGAAGATTAGGTTGATCCATGGCATAGATTGGTGTGATTCACATCCCCAAACTATTGTACAATGCAAAGTTACTTTGAGTAGTTGAAATCCACTCATAAACTTCTTTAGATTTTTTTTCAATCCTCCGCATCCAAAAAATGTCTACTATGATACATAGGGATTAGTATAATAATATGTGGATGTAAAAAAAAATGCAATAAAAAAACACAAGTTTCTTTTAGTAGAGTGGAGTTTAGTTGATTTGAGCAACTTGATAGAACAAACTATTGTAAAATGTTGTTCATACAATTTTGCCAAGTGTCAAATGGATTATTGGGTTGGATTGAAGATGCTCTTAAAATCTTCAAAAACCAATACTTAACAAGATTAATTTCTTAAAGGTAAAAACAACTTAGTGTTAGGTAGGAATGATTGAATATTAGGCAACTACAATTACTTGCAATGTGTTTGTGAAAGTGATCATTGTCGATTTTTGTCATCTACAATTTATGAGAGCCCATGATAGATGTTGGATACAACTATTTTTTGTTCTTCTAAAATTCATGTTTATTCACATGATGTCCAACACATGCTTGCTAAAAGCATCTAGAATCCTCTTTTGACTTCCAACAAGACTCAACAATAAATTAAACACTTTAATAATAGGAACAATGTTCAAAATGTTTATTTGAAAATTTTAGGTGTATGTAATTACCTTAAGTGCAAGGCATAAGTAGAAGATGCAATTTTCTTGTATGAACAACAATGTATAATCACAATTATTTTTACATTTATGAAAAAGAAATACTAAAAGTTTTTGGTGATTGGAAGAATGACTAGTTGATTTTGTTCCATTTTAGCCTAATTCTGACTAGTACTCACTATACAATGTCTTTTTGGAAAAAAAATATTTAAAAATAAAATAAGAATACGAATAATTAGTATAACACTAAAAATAAGATATCCCAAAAATTTTAGACCTAAAAAAATTTAGTTTAGAAGTTATTTACAAAATTTAATGACAATTTTTAAAATAGGCACTTTAATGTTTTAATTTGTAAAAAATAGGAAAACAAATTACACATAAACTAAAAATTTTCCATTTGTGAGGACTTGATGGTGATGAAACCATCTTCAATATTCAAAAGAGCAAGCACAATGGAGCCCTATTTGCACCAACATGGAGGATATAAAATAATACTACCTCCGTCCCAAAATGATCTTCTTGTTGAACAAAATGTTCTGGATTAAGGCTAAAAATAACATTTTTAAGACCCATTTTTCATTTTAAGTAGAGTTTTGTACACTCTTAGTGTCATAAAAACTTTGGGTTTTGAAGCCCTTTTCAAAGTGTAGTTTTGGAGTATTGAAAAGTGGAATTTTTTAGGCATTTTGAATTAAAGAGTACCACTAGACATTTAAATGTTGAGTGTGAGGTCATCATTTTATGGGCATCTAGTATGGGCCCATGACCATTTGTGGACCTTTGTTTCGCCTTTCAAAGCTCCATCTCTTTCAATTGGGCAATACTTAAAGAGATGCAAAAAATAAAAATGAACAATGTTGATTGACTCCTTCAATCATGACATTTGTCTTTCAATTGGTGATTGCATAGATGGAAGGGAAACTATTGTTCAGAATTGTTTTGTTGGTCCTAGAGAGCAATCAAAAGCAGAATCCAACCAATTCACAAGATCACAAGTGCAATAGGAAGATCATTTTGGGATAGAAACTTAAAGCCATTAGGAAGATCATCATGGTACAGAGGGAGTATATTTTTAGATGCCCTTTGGTAGGAACATGCTTACCTAAGTATTAGAAAAATAGACCAAATTTTAGCTCTAAATGATTAATTTTGGATACTCCTAATTCTCTAAAGCTCCTAAAACTCAAGACTTGATAAATTATCAAAATTTATTTTTGAATATAAAATATTTTTTTAATTTCTAAAAAAATGGTATATGATTACACTTAATACATCCATCTTAAAAATGATGGTGTGAATTTTAGCCACAAAAATGATGTTTTTTGAATTTGAGTCCAACTAATGCAATGAAGCTTATAAATGAAGTTCCTACTCCAATTGAAAATTTGGAAAAGTTCTTAAATTCCAATATTTTATAGAAATATGACCTTTGGGTCTATAACCATGGTTTATTGATCATGTAATTTTAGAATGACATGGTAAGTTTGGTTTATACTACAATATTATACACTATAATATCCATCTATGGCATAAATTTCCGATTTTTTTAGTGTATTTTACATGAATTTTCTTCATTTGTTTTTTAGAAGTTTCACAATAATTTCAAATTTCCCCAAAAAAATTTGAATTTTTTTTCAACTGTAGTAGACATATTACTTCATTTTTGAAAAAGTAATATAAATTTTTTTCATGCATATATAGTTGCAAAATGGCAATGGATAGTAAGGCTTGAAATCAGTGGCCATGGACCTGTTCTTCCAGGGTTACTGTATTCCACGAATATTCTTGAAACTTCCTCAATTGAAATTAATTCCAAGACTTGTACTTTTCAAAACATTTGTCGTCACCATGTGGACAGTTGAGCACTTTGGGGATTTCAAATGACGTAGGAATTTCTAGAAAGGCACCATTGTGTGAAGGTGGATTTTATAATGGATTTTCCACGCACTGAAACGTAGTACACTTGCACTTGCAAGTTATGATGACACCATTTGATGCCTTGTGGCTTGTGAAAACTGAACTTGACCATTTCAAAAATTCAGAGCTCTTGATGGCTTTGGACTTTTACTTTGGGATTTGAGCTTTGGCCCCTCCGGAAAATAGAATCTTGGTGTGCCCACTGCCCAGGCCCCAGGCAGCGGCTCATTTCCAATTGGCGAGCTCCAAACAATCCCCTGGTTCGTGATTCCGTGAGTTATTACGTTAAGAGCATGGTCACCCAGGCGCGTCAGAAATGACGCACCAGAGTAGTTGCTGTGGACTCTGGAGCTGCAGACAAAGCTCAAACCCCCGCCATTAAGTTAACTTAAGCTTAAGGCACTCTGACTCCAAGTGATCGTCGATTCGAGAGCCACGCGGTGGCTTCTTGCTCGTGCTTGTCACCGGTGAATTGTTAGTTGTTGCTGCACGGGTTTATTTTGGTATGTTCAGACAAAGACTGAAGATGGATTGTCCTCAATATATCCTCCTTGGTTGTGTGTCCGCAGAGAGGCCCTCTGTTGATGCTCGTGGCTGCTCGTTTTTTTAGTGCCCACTCTCTTGGGAGAGAGACGGTGAGGTGCAAATTCAAGCGAGGGGTCTGCTAGGAGGCGTTGTGGCCACGCCCATCGCGACTGGATGGCCATGCTCTTTACAATTGTGGTCTTATCACTGAGCTTCATCTTTTTGTCTAATTTGAGTAAAGAACTGCGCCCAACCTTGATACTGGAATATGCCTACACATTGGTCATCGCCTGCACAAAGTAATCAACCATAACATATCAGAGTACAGTACACAGCAACCGGTAATTGCTTTCTGTGCAGTTTAATTCTACAGTTGAGACTATACAGTATGTGAGAAGCAAACAGTTTCATGCTAAAGTGGGCACAGCCCAATTTTTTTTGGCACCATGGGGCCAGATTGCACCATTCCGAAATAAATGTCTACTTTTCACCAAAAAAAAGTAATCTTTTTTCGCCAGAAATTTTCCATTTCTATTTAAAATGTGGATGAATTTGCTAAATTTGGATGAAAAAGTGTACGAATATGATTGAAAAGTATTTTTTGGTCCGAAAGATGGATGAATGTAGAAATACAATACTTCACCAAATTTTAAGTGATTGCCACCATAGCACTTTCTCAAAAAGTAAAAAGAAAAAGGTTGGTGGGCACCCCACCACCACCATCATTTTTTGCTACCATGGCTTGTTAATATTGTTAGACTAGTCAAATTTTCATGTTTTCTTGTTGGCAACTGAAAGGAGGTTCTAATGCACCAAAGAATGTGACATTTGGATACTATATGCAAAAGTTATGCAAGATCAAAGTTTATTTTGATATATAGAGGTTCTAAATTCGTTTCTTTCACATAGGTACATATTGATTTTGGAGATGTATCATGGCAATTTTGGATAAGTGGTACATGGTGGGGTGTCCACCTCAAATTTCACCATGCAAATGCAAAAAATAGGATTACAGGACTACTGGGAAGAGAGATATATTGAACTACTACAACATTTGTAATCTTTGTGTAGTTAGCTAGGACTTAGTTAGTGCTTAACAATATTATAGTGACTCATGAATTTTCTTAACCCCTAAATGCCCAAGGTCTTTTTTGATCTTTCTAGAGTTTGTTTAAACTAAACATGAAGTCCAAGTTCTAAGAAATTTTATCAATTTCTAAACATTTGTAACCATATGAATTCAAACTAAATGTGTTATGAATTAAACAGGAAAAGAAAACACAACAATATCACTCATGATGGACTGAAAGATTATAATGTTTGATCAAGAAAGTGTTAAAATTGTGAAAGTGATTTGAAGTCTTTTAATCCACTTTTTACATGTCAAATCTCAAATTGAGGTCATGAAAAAAAAATGAGGTTAAAGGACATAACATACAAAACTATAATCAATTTATAGCCTCTCAAAATCTATTTTGCAATTTTTTTGAAATGAATTTTCAATGAGATTTCCCCCCTCAAGATTCAATACATTTGAGGTTCATTTCCATGAGCTTTTAACACTAATAATTCAAGATTTATAGTGGACATCCTTGCAAAAAATCTTCAATTGAAAAATCACAAACAATTTTTTTTTTAAATCAGTAAAATTTAATGCTCAAATAGACTGTAAAAGGTATTAAACTAAAATAAAAGTACTACAATTAAGACCACTCTTGTATGATTTTATTTAACCCCAAAATTTTGTCTACACTGAAATATAGAGCTTTGGGCATTTGGGAGATAATCCACTTTGTCTATTTTGATTGACTTGATTTGATGTTTCATTTCTTGCTTCCAAATTCTGATTGTCTAGTGCAATTTCTAAATCTTTGATGAAAGGGTATACAAGCAAAACTCTCCCAAATTATACAAAATAACAATTGAAAACTCAATAACCCAAATGTCAAACAACATAAAGAATTTTGATTAGGACATGCCTTGCAATGCTAAGGTATGATGTAGATCTAGGATGCGAATGTGCACATTTTGGATCAATAAATGAGTTTTCATCCATATGTGTTCAATTCATAATCATGGATGTAAAAAGCTTTATCCCTATCTATGTTGTTGAGATGAATGAAATAAGGTATATGCATTTACCTCCTAAAAGACCAACCGATCGTTGAACGTATGTAGGTGAACTTGGGTAGGTGAATATGAAGTCATTTTTTAATGGATGTTCTTCAAACTTTGACACAAGCTATGAACATGTTCCCCTATAGTGGGAATATAAATTTTTTTTTCGATTAGGTGCCTGAATCACAAGTTATGCTACCTTGAACTTTGGGGTAGCTTAGGCAACATATTCAATACTCCTTCTATAATTTGAAACTTGATATATATGTAATTATACAATACAAGATGAAAATGTCCAAAAGAATAACCATGTGTAGTATAAAAATCTCACTTTAGGAGTTAAACTCTACAAGCCTTGTGGGGCAAGGTTAGAAAAAAACTTTTCTCCTAACTTCAAACATTATTATCTTTCAATTCATATGGTCAAAATTTTTGAATTTTTTTCCACACATTCCAATAAAAGTCTAGTATAAATTTGAATGGTTGTATTTTGAAAAAAAAATCATTTTCTCTCATTGCCCTTCAAAGTGGCAGTTCTTCACAATTTGCACCCAAAATGTACCTTGGTCCTATAGTGTCTAATTGCCCCAACTATTTTTGGGTGGAAAAGTATTTGTTTGATGTCCCCAAATTGTCACAAGTGCATCAAAGCAACTAGTAGGAATCGAAGCATATTCTACTTTTAAGGATGGTTGATCAAAGGGAGTCTAGTAGGGCACGGCTTATTTGAAAATTCACACAATATTATGAAAATGTCGAAAACTTACAAAGAAATTTGGGTTGATTTTCTCTTGTAGAGGCCAACATCTTTAACCCTTAAATGTCGATAGACATTTTTTGTTCGATGTATGATAGAGAATCTTTTTAGTAGGACAAAAATGCAACTATTCACCCTTGGAATTTTACTGTGAAAAAGAGAGGTCTTCTATAGTAGTTTGACTTCCACTTAGTATTTTTCTTAAAAAATAAATGATGTCATACGGTTCCAAAAGGGATGATTTCCACGGTCACCAATCCATCCTTTACCTGAGCGCCCAATGCTTATAAACTGAAATCCATATCCTTTTGAACTCATTCCAATTAGACTATCACTTGAAATGAGATTCAAAAAAATTGCCTGTACCAATTGGTAGTAGAGACAAGCCCAAAATGTCTAGGGGAAAAGACAAATAATTTCACTGCATCATTGAAAAGAGTATAATGGTCAAATAAGGCAACCTTTCATTTTGGGGAGGCCATATTTGAGGTGCTAGGGCACCTCCAAAATTATCTCTCTACGGCAAAAAAAAATGGCGGGTTTACGTGCATGTACCTTACTTTTTAAAACCCCGGAAATTCAAAAACCAGGGGACCCAAGCGACCGACCTGATCCCCAACCACCGTGGAAGCCTCCTCCGGCCTACTTGGAAAAGGTCATAGGCCACCTGGCCCCCCTCCCGCTCTTGCCAACGAGGACGGGATGACCTTCCGCGGGAGCATGTGCCGGTGCCCAATTGGGGGGACCCATCCAGCCTGGCGCCAGCCTGGCAAGATTCAAACTTTCAGGGCCGGCAGGCAGCAACGGGGCCTGACCGCCAGACTCCAAGTGGGACACAGCTGCGACTGGCTGGCTGTCCATCTTCCCGACCCCCCCTGGACGAGGTCTTGCTTGCGCTTCCTTGAAGCACTGGAACACCGAAAGCCAAGCCCTCTTGCGCAGGCTGCTCTTCCTATCAAAATGCTTAGAAAGGTTCGCTCCTCCCCCTTTTTAGCAAACCAGGTCGTTGGAATCTTGCTGCAGTAATGCTCGCTCTCTGGGTTGCGTGATGAAGTAATTACTTATTCGCTGTGGGTTGTCATTAATGAGTCCTGCAAACTGGGATTGACGAGGTTCTGGATCCGAAGGTTTGTTGCTGCTGTCTGGGTTGCCTGAACTCCTCAAGTACTTACTTATTCGCTGTGTGTTGTCATTATAATGATACCTGCAGATTGACAAGGTTCTGGATCCGAAGGTTTGTTGCTGCATGCTGTCTGTGGTGCCTGAAGTACTTATTCGCTGTGGGTTGTCATTAATGATACCTGCAGACAGAGATTGACAAGGTTCTGGATCCGAAGGTATGGGGTTCCTCGATCTGTTGATGGGCGTTCAGTTGCTGCTGTGATGGGATAGGAGGACAAGCTTGAGGACCAGCTGGCTATGGCGTCGTCTCACGAGGAGGCGGAGGGGGAGGCAGTACCAGTACCGGTAGTAGTAGCACCGGGAGGAGTGGATCTTGATGAGGAAGTGAAGAAAGTGGAGTCTCGAGGTGGTGAGTTTTCGGTGAATGGGGCTCCATTAGACCAGAGTTTCAATTCGAGAATCTCCACCGATGTTGATGTGGCCGAATCGCAAGTGGCTGTTGCTGGGAGTGTGGATTCCGCTGCGGAAGTGAGTGCTGTGGGGGCTGGGGTTGAAGAGCCGTCTGCCCGTGTGGATCATCATGCCGGACCTGCTTCTTCCGGCGAGGTCGTCGATGCAACAGAGAAGGTGGAGAGTTGGGACTTGAGTGAGGCGGTGCAAGAAGGGGCCGCGGGTAAAGAGGATTCGAAACCTAATTTTTCGGGGGATGGAACAGTGGAGGAGATTAGAAGCCCGGATTTGACGGCAGACGCTCCAACCAGTGCTGCGTCCGTGGAGGATTCGGCAGCTGCTGATGTTGAAGAGAAAACAGGGAAGGGTAGGTCTGATGAAGACGTGGAGGGTGGGAAGGAGGATGTGTTACCTGCGGAGGTGGTTGTTACTGAGGACGGAAGCCCTAAAGTTCAGGATGAAGGATCAGCTGACAAAGGAAATAGTGAAGCCCCTGAGGCTTCTGTGGAAGAACTTCACCGGGTTGGAGAAGCTACAACTAGTGCAGAGCCTGAGAAACAAGGAGCAACTGAGGAAGTCGTGCCTTCACCTTCTGCTGATGTTGAAGAGAAGGCTGTTGATGTTGAAGACAATCCCACTGCTGTTGAAGACAAATCTGTGGATGTTGCAGACAAATCTGTTGAGGTCAAATCTGAAGATGCAGAGCTTGTGAGCGAGGAATTACCTGCAGAGAGTGTTGCTAGTGAGAAAGGAAGCCCTACAATTCTAGATCAAGAATCCATTGAGAAAGGTGATAGTGAAGCACCTGAATCACCTGTGGAAAAGATTAATGAGATTGCAAAAGCAACAACTGCTGTAGAGCCTGACGAAGCAGTAGCTAGTCTGGAAGTCGTGCCTTCACTTTCTGCTGACGTTGAAGACAAACCTGTGGATGTTGAGGACAAACCTGTGGATGTTGAGGACAAACCTGTGGATGTTGAGGATAAACCTGTGGATGTTGAAGATAAACCCATTGATGTTGCAGACAAATCCGTTCAAATTGTTGAGATGAATTCTGAAGATGCGGGGGTTGTGAGCAAGGAGCTACCTGCAGTGGTTGCAGCTAGTGAGGAAGTAAGTCCTCGGGACGAAGGCTCCGCTGAGAAAGGCAATACTGAAGCGCCTGAGGTTCCTGTGGAGGGGGTTCAGGAGGTTGCTGAAGCAATACCTAGGGCAGAGTCTCATGAACGAGGAAGTCTGGAAGCCTTACCTTTATCTCATGTTGATGCTGAGCAAAACTCTGTTGACCTGAATTCTGCAGATGCAGGGGCTGTAAGTGAGGATGTTAGCCCTGTAATCGGAGATGAAGAATCAGCTGAGAAAGTTGATAGTGACCCACCTGAGCCTCTTGTGGAAGAGGTGCATGAGGTTGCTGAGGCAACTAGTGGTGCAGAGCCTGATGAAGCAGGTCCAAATGTGGAAGCCGTGCCTTCACCTTCTGTTGACGTAGAAGAGAAATCTGTTGAGGTTGATTCTGCAGATGCAGGGGCTGTAAGTGAGGATGTGAGCCCTGTAATCGGAGATGAAGAATCAGCTGAGAAAGTTGATAGTGACCCACCTGAGCCTCTTGTGGAAGAGGTGCATGAGGTTGCTGAGGCAAGTAGTGGTGCAGAGCCTGATGAAGCAGGTCCAAATGTGGAAGCCGTGCCTTCACCTTCTGTTGACGTAGAAGAGAAATCTGTTGAGGTTGATTCTGCAGATGCAGGGGCTGTAAGTGAGGATATGAGCCCTAAAATGGAAGATGAAGAATCAGCTGAGAAAGTTGATGGTGAAGCACCTGAGGTTCAGGAGGTTACAGAACCAACCTCTAGCGTAGAGCCTGCTGAAGTAGCAAATCTGGAAGCTGTGCCTTCACCTTCTGTTGATGAAAAATCTGTTGAGGTTGATTCTGCAGATGCAGGGGCTGTAAGCGAGGATGTCAGTCCTAAAATAGAAGATGAAGAGAAAGTTGACAGTGAAGCACCCGAGGCCCCTGTGGAAGACGAGGTTCATGAGGTTGCAGAAACAACGACTACTGCTGAGCCTGACGAAGCAGTAGCAAAATTGGAAGCCGTCCCTTCATCCTCAGTTGACGTTGAAGAGAAATCTGTTGAGCTGGATTCTGCGGATGCAGGGATTGTAAGCGAGGATGTTAGCCCTAAAATCGATGCTGAAGAATCAGTTGAAAAATTTGATAGTAATGCGCCTGAGCCTCTTGTGAAAGAGGTGGATGAGGTAACTTCTGACACAAAACCTGATGAAGCAGGTTCAAATGTGGAAGCCGTGCCTTCACCTTCTGTTGATGTCGAAGAGAAATCTTTTGAGCTGGATTCTGCAGATGCAAGGGCTGTGGATGAGGATGTTAGCCCTAAAATCGAAGATGAAGAATCCGCTGAGAAAGTTGATAGTGAAGCACCTGAACCTCTTGTGGAAGAGGTGCATGAGGTTGCTGAAGCAACTCCTGGTGCGGAGCGTGCTGAAGAAGTCGCAAGTTCAATTGCCGTGCCTTCACCTTCTGTTGACGTCGAAGAGAAGTCTTTTGAGCTGGATTCTGCAGGTGCAGGGACTGTGACTGAGGATGTTAGCCCTAAAATGGAACATGAAGAATTGACTGAGAAAGTTGATATTGAGGCACCCGAGGCTCCTGTAGAAGATGAGGTTCGTGAGGTTGCAGAAGCTACGACTAGTGCTGAGCCTCATGAAGCAGTAGCAAATGTGGAAGCCGTGCCTTCACCTTCTGTTGATGTCGAAGGGAAATCTGTTGAGCTGGATTCTGCAGGTGCAGGTGCTGTAAGTGAGGATGTTAGCCCTGAAATTAAAGATGAAGAATCAGCTGACAATATTGATATAGAAGCACGTGAAGCTCCTGTGGGAGAACAGGTTCACGAGGTTGCAGAAGCAAGAACTAGCACACAGCCTGAAGAGGCAAATGTGGAAGCCGTGCTTTCACCTTTTGTTGACGTCGAAGAGAAATCTTCTGATCTGGATTCTGTGGATGCTGGAGCTGTGAGTGGAGGTGTTAGCCCTGAAATCGAAGCGGAAGGATTAGCTGAGAAAGTTGATAAAGAAGCACCCGAGGTTCCTGTGGAAGACGCGGTTCACGAGCTTTCAGAAGCAACAAGTCGTGCAAAGCCTGATGAAGTATCCAGTGTAGAAGCCGTATCCGTACCTTCTGTTGATGTTGAAGATAAATCTTTTGAACTGAATTCTGAAGATCCAGTGGCTGTGAGTGCGGATTTTAGCCCTATAATCAAAGCTGAAGAATCAACTGAGAAAGTTGATAATGAAGCACCTGAGACTCATGAGGTTGCTGAAGCAATTAATGGTGCGGAGCCTGCTGAAGAAGTCTCAAGTTCCGTGCCTTCACCTTCTGTTGATGTCGAAGAGAAATCTTTTAAGTTGGATCATGTAGACCCAACAATCAGTGCAGAGGCCCATGAAGAAACAGCGAGTCAGGAACCTGTTTCTGCACCTGCTGAGGATGTTGAAGACAAATCTGTTCAAGAGGCTGATTCCAAAGATACAAGTGAGGCAAGTGAAGTATTGCCTCCAGAGAGTACTACTGACAAAGAGGACATAAGCCCTGAACCTCTTGCTGAAGGTATCGTCGGAAGTCAAACTCTGTTTGTTCCCGATGAGGAAGTACATGAGGTTGTGGAAGAGATGATCAGTGCAGAGCCCGATGAAGTACCTGTAGAACCCGAATCTGCGCTTGCACCTTCTGATGTTGAAGATAGATCTGTTGATGTAAATTCTGGGGATGCGATTGGGGTGACTACAACATCGGAAAGCGTCGATAAGGAGGGAGTAAGCCCTGAAACATCCAGTGAAGCAACGATTAGCACAGGAGCCGATGCAAGTCTAGAATCTGAAGGATCAGCAATTCTAGAATCCTTGTCTAGTCCTGCAAATAATGTCGAAGACAGGTCTCTTGGGTTAAATCTTGAAGATTCGAGCGAGGCAAAGATAGAGTTGGATACAGAGAACACTAACAAGGATGACTTAAGCCCTGAACTTCCTGCTGAAGGCTCAACCGATAACATTGGAAGTGCTGACAAGGAAGACTTAAGCCCTGAACTTCCTGCTGAAGGTTCAGCTGATAACGTTGGAAGTGAATCCCTGTTTACTCCTGTTGAGGAGGTACACGAAGTCATAGAAGAGACGATTTCTCCAGAGCTCGATGAGGGATCGGAATCCGGGCCTGCTTCTGATGATGTTGAGGAGAGATTTGAAGATTTGAGTGAGGCAACAACTACAGTGCAGCCCTTGGAGAGTGGCGACAAGGAGCTTCATAGCCGTGACCTCCCTGTTGAGGAACTTCATGCTCCCATTGAAGAGATTGGAAAATTTGAGGATGCTGCAACTGATGAAGAATTAACAGTTCTGGAATCTGCGGTCGCTTCGTCTGAAGATGTTCAATCCGTGCCTGAATCTAAATCAAGAGAATTCAACTTCAACGATCTCAAGGAGACCCTTACCACTTCCGAAAAAGAGGAAACTGCGATTGGGGAGAAAGGCAGCTCTTCTGATGCAGTTGCAAGGGATACAACTCCATTGGATGTTTCAAGTCCACCACCTGCAGATGAGAAGAAAGAATCACAGAATTCTTACGATCTGCATGAAGAGGCTGTTCACCTTGAAGAAGCTGCGGAGAAGACCTTAGAAGATGTCAAATCGGGGGATAAGCACGCTTCTGTTGCGGAGAGCGTGGCTCAAATTGTTCTCGATGAGAGCAGCAAAACTGGGGATTCATCGGAGTTGATTTCAGGAGTTATACAACATGTTGCACAGTTTGCACAGGATGATTTCCAATCTGATCCAAATGTCTTGCCAGACACTGTGAATCAAGTTTTTGACCGTGAAAGTGCAGGCTCCCCTGCGAATGAAGGCAGCCAACCCAAGGTCAGTCTAGTGATTTTCAGGATTCTACAGGATTTGATGATATTGGATAGCTGGCATGAAGATTTGAGTTCAAACATCTGGAATGACTATTGACGTTGTTAGCCATCTTTTTAATCTTTGCCTGCTTTGCTTTTGTTTACTACCTCTCTTGTTGGGAAGTTGATGATAATTTTGTTGCTATTGTGTTAGGAAAGTTCAAGCTTGGGTACCAAGTTTTCTCTGTTTGTCATCTGGTGTATATCACTGTGTGCTTCGCACGTTTCAAGCAAAGACATGCCGGCCCCTGCTCTTAGACTTGGTGCTGAGGAGGTGGCAGCAGTTCTTCATTCCAATTCTCAGGGGGCTGCTTCATCCAAGGCTGCTTCATCAGTTTGATGAACGCCTATTGAGGAAACTGTTGTATGGACCGTGCCTGGAACTTGCCGGTGAATGCTGCAACAACAAACCGGGAGTTGTTATCAGCAAATTTGTACTACGTGTCCTCTGTTACAACATGTATGATTGTTCTAGCATCAAGTATTAATCAAAGTTCTTCTCAATACCGTAGTAGTCAACAAACTCTGCAAGGATTGCCGAGAGTGTGCTCCACCTCTACATCCATAGAGTTAACGTTTGCATAGAGGTGGCACGAATAACTGAAAGTAATCTGTTGTATGCTCTGCAGCATCGTGGTGATATTTTTTGATTCACTTGTGGTTTCCTATAGTACATGTGAAGTAGGCCTGAGCTTATCAAATGGGCGTTACGGGTAATTTCAAAACATTCGAGATGATGGCGATTGCCTTCACCCTTTGTTTGATAGACATGTGTTTCAGACCATTCCGTCTTGAAACAGTTGATTTGACGTACTTAACAAATGATACATACCTCAATTATAGAGGGATTTTGTACGTTGCCCATTGTGGCAGAGTTATTTTTATGCAGCCGGTGGTTATTCGCATTTTTTATCATGCTTCCATGGTGTGCCCTGTTCTAACGTGGTTTTCGTAATGATCTAATTTTCTCATATTCTTGTTAGCAAATCAAAGAGGATTCCAATGCACCAGTCTATGGTGTTGCATTATAAGTACGTCTCTCTTTATGAGGTACCTTACAAGGTTACTCTCGAACAGAGGGATTTCATATATACCATGTTCAGCAACCAGCATCGATTTCGTTTAATTTGATAGCAGATGGTTTTGTTTTGAGCGCACTGATCAATGTGTAATGCCTTTCATCGGGACTGTAGCTCGTCGATTTGAAAGATTATGGCGTTCTGAAGACATTTTAAAACGAGTCCAAAGATCGACTTCAGTGTGAGTCGGTATGCCAATTAATTGTGGCCGAGCATAATTGACAGCAAAAACAAGGAAGACGCAATTGAGTGGTGCAAACCACCTGTGGCAAATACCAGAAGAAAAATCAAGAGAGCATTCAAGGTGGCAACTCCCAGTACCTGCAAAAACGGTTACACTTCCGGATGAATTCGAAGGAGCTGAGGGGTGAGGAACTCAGTCAACTAACAACCAAAGCCATTGTCTCCAGCAATTGCGAAAGTCCGTCCTGTTCTCACAATCTACAAGTTGTTACAAGTGATGTCGCTCATAATCAGGGTTCTCTATTGCGATACCAGGCTATTCCTGTGGCCAATGACTGACACTGAATTTTGGAGGGGCTGTCAGACTCTGGTCTCGATTATAGCCTTTGACCGCAAAAACAAACGTTGCTCAATGATTTTGAAGTGTCGGTGGCTGGGTATGCATACATGTGGCAGCCCTGGCAAGGTTGGAGGCGGTAAATCCTTCAACATGTCTTGGTTCGCCTTGTGGAAGTTGAATCAATGGCATCCATCTGGGAGTTCACTCAACAGATGGTGTTCTCAGGTGACTTCTTGTGCTTTCATTACTCCGCTCAAAGTTCCGTTAATCTCAGCGAATGTAGTCTGCAATGTCTTCGGTCACGTCTTGTCTCGATTGCTTTGTCGACAGGGTATCGGCATTGCTTCTCCATTTGAACAAGTGCTTTCAGAAGATCCTCGTGCATTTGTATCATCATCACGACATCCCTGGGCTTTTCTCTTTGACATATCAAGTTATTTGATTTGTCACTGAATGAAGAGGCGGAACAGGAGTACCACCTGCAAGCAGAAATTCCTTCTCGCCCAGGGCCTAACTCAACCAAAGGGACGCATCAGCTTACCTCATCAGAACACAAATCCATGTAAAATTTGCTTCAAATAGCTCTTCAGTTACTGCAGAAGCCAGAATCGAACATTTCTCTCCCAAACAGTGCCACAAATAGGTCTCCCAATTTGCGGATGAAGCTTGAAAATGAGACCAGAGATCAGTACAAAACGGCATTAAGACTCTTATCGAACCCTAAGCCCTAAACCATTGCAACCATTGCAAAAAACGAACATGTGATTATAAGGTCTAGCAACTGCGAGATTTCAAATTCACCTGTGATTGCAAGAAACGACCTCCGCTTTGATTCGCATTTCACAAGTTGATAGAAACAAGGGCTTCACACTCAAAACAGAGCACGCCAACAAGTACAAATTCACTGACAAACAAGACCTTCGCAATGGCGAAACGCTTCCCCAAAGTTCAAAACACGTAATTGTGAAAGATTTCACACAATGCGACCACAATAAAAAAGAAACTATAGAAAATGGAGTTCATTTGATATAATCTACAAGAGATTCAGGTAGAAAAACAACTTGAACAGGCATTACGACTCTTACACAATCCTAACCCAACTGCAGAAACCACATACGGAAACATGATATTATTAGGACTAGCAACTGTGACATTTCACAATTCGACTGCCATTCCAAGAAACGACCTCCACAGGTAGACAGAAACTAGGGTTTACTCTCAAAAATTATACACACACCGATACACAAAAACCGCTTCCCAAACACTACGAAACGAAGGCAGCGTAATATAGAAAGATTGCCCCCACAATAATCTTTTAAAACATTACGCATCCGTCAATTTGTGGTAAATTTCATTCAATACTAAGTCCCAATCCACGCCGACTCCCGCAGGAAATCCGAAGCACGCATTCCCAAATCGACAGACACCATTAAATGGAGAACATCTGGGATTCCGTGTTGGACGCCGAATGTTCGCACCCGTGGAGTAATGATTAGATCACCGACCCATTTGAAAGGTCGACGGGCGACGCCATCGCTGAACCCTTCAAAGCTTCAACCGCAGGTTTCCTCCTTGCAATTGAATTTCCTTCAATTTGAAGAAAATAAACAAAAGAACTTCAAGCGGAATTTCAACGACCTGCTCCAAGCCTCCAACTTCGTGTAACTTAAGCTAGGGTTACAAGTGTCCTGAAGATGGGAAAGCCATGCTTCACGCTATGTGACGAAGACCCGCCGCCTCGTTGAACTTTGAAGAGTGAAGACTCGTCCGTTGACGAAGACGAAGGAGTTCAACACCACATACATTGAATCCATTTTTTCATCCGTTAGAATATTTAGTAAGTTCTTTCTTTTCTTTTCATCCCTACATGAATTGATTCAAAGCTTTCAACAAAAATCATGAAACATTGAGTGACTACTCTAGACGAAAATTTTTTCAACATATTTGGATATATTTCATTCATTTTATGCAACTTCCACAATGAGCTTTTGAAAACATTTATAATCCATACATTGAGTGCCATGACTATGAGGAATAGAGTAATATTGAAAAAAATATATGACATTATAGTAAAATATGTGATCATACTTCAACTTTTCAAACACATTGGAGGTGAAAATTGATCCTAGTTGGAAGTGCCATGTATCATTTGAATTAAGTTTAATATGAAGACAAATTTTTGTCACTGATGGATACCTCAATTTATGCACCTCTATGTCAATTACAAAAAATAAATCATGTTGAAACCATGATTGGATTTTTCATGTGCTTAAAGAATAAGCTTGGCACTAATACATGCAAGGTTTGATAATCTTGAAACAAAATTATAGTGTTATAGAATATAGAAGTAACATTAAAACTTTCAAAATCCTCAAATAGAATCCAATTGGTTGTTGTGTGAATTGTTGTCAGTGGTTTGTTTCCTCACAATGAAACAATTATCTCAATTGTTTTGAAAGCAAAAAAAATGAGAATTAGGATTGTGCATGATTTTGGATCTTGTTGCCAGGAGAGTTAAATTAATATTTTTTTCAAAAAAATTAGAATAGTCTTATGAATCAATACTTAACAAAATTATATAGAATTTAACTCATGAATTACAAAAGAAGTTATTCTTTTTTTTTTTTAAAGTTAAAAAATTGTGCAACCAATAATATTAATGTCTTTTGTATATAGAAATGCCCTATTCATTGGGCATTATAGAAAATAAGGGTCCCAAATGAGCAAGGCCCTTATTTTTGATAATGCCAATAAAGAGGACATTGCCCTATGTAAACAACTACAAAAAAATGAAAAAATATGGATGAAGATTGGATGGAAAAGGAGTAATGACCTTTTTTTTAAAGGGAGCAACCTAATTATTGGATGATTATATTGTATTGTGTATTTGGTAAAAAAATAGAGCATTTCCTAGTAGTAGTTTATGAATAGAATTTTCATTTTTAGATTTTTATTTTTGGCAAATTCTCACTATTTTTTTGTATTGCAAGATTTTGAAAATATTTGGCACCCCTCAATTGCCTTCAAAAATTGGTATACAAGTAGCATGATCTTTTTTGTGATGGATATAAACTTCATCTTTTCATTCAATGAAAAATTTACACCAAGACAAAAATAAAAGCCTCCTAAAGCTATTGAACAATGAGCAATATACTGATTGTTTGAACTTCAAACTCTATTAATTAGTAATCCACATGTTCCACTTTCTAGAAGATTTATATTCTTCTTTCCATAGCATGGAAAAGATTACTAATATGTTTTGTATGGTTGAAGGTACTAGAAGAAAATCTTGTTGAAGTCAACACAACCTAGGTGACATTTTCTGTTTCCTATAACAAAACACGTTAGATTCAACAAAAAATTGCTCCATTGGTTGAAACCACTTGACACCTTGACTTGGTCTCAAGGATGATGTGTCTCAATTGACTACCTTATTTCGTTGTCCCTTTGTTATTGGCCTTTTGTTGTCTAGAATAAAGTAATTGCAAGCTTGTTTCAATTTTGTAGCTACTTGTTTTTTGAGGGTTTGCCTTCTCTTGGTTGATTTTTTTCTTATTTTGTATTCGTTTGGAATAGAGAAATGGAGATCTAGAGCAATGGAAGTTCAAGGAGCTTGCCTCCAAATCTCTTGGGAGCAAATTGTAGAGGACGATGAGTCTAATTTGAATATGCTCTAGGCTTAAGGGTTTCAAATTGAATTTGGCGATGTTCCTCACGCTTGGAATAGCTGCCATCTAGGTATAGCTACAATCATTGGTAAGTTCAAACATGAAATGCACAAGAAGATGATGTTAGACTATTTTTAGGACAAGTGATTCTACAAAACACTTCTATAGTTTTGATGTCACATATTGCACATCTTTCATGTCCTCTACCATAACTTTTGAGTTATAGAGACAATGGCTTTGAAATTTTAAAGTAGATACATGGTCCTTTTTCATTTTCATTTTTTTTTGGAATTTATAAAAAAAACAGGATTTTTATTTAAAGGCTAATTTTGCAAATATGTCACAGTCGGATTTATTGGATTTTATGACTTTGGAGTATCCAAAATTAATGATCCAAGGGTGCACTTCAAAGGCCATGTTCCACTCTTCATGTGAAGCAATTGTGCAAACAACACTTGAAAAATAGTAAACATAGTCCCTTCTAGTTACTTGCAAAGAAAATTTTCTTGCACACATGCTTTGGGACATCCAAAAATATTTTGTTTCATTTTTGATTAAATATCATCTACAAAAAGTTCTTGAAATAGATGTTTTTAGTTTTTAAAATTTATCAATGATATAAATGTCATCATATCCATTTTCTTGGAATTTTGTACTTTTTTAGTTCTCTTATTCAAAAAATTATTTCCGTCTTGGTCTCTTTAGGAAATAATCTCCTTAGATGTCCAAATCTTGTCCCTATTTTATTTTATTTTTAAAATTTGAATTTCTAATTTTATAGTATCCTTGAAAAATTTGCAGTACTAAAAAAAAATGCAACAAATAGTAAATTAAAGTATTTTGTCAAATCATCATGACACCTCGGAGTATAATTAGGGTATTCTTTGATGATTCTACCACATGTTGTGTTCCTTATTTGTGTCCACTGTCGAAAGGATGTGTGCTTGAGATGACTATTTTGTACTAGAAAAAGGCATCCAGGTTAGTTACACCATCAAAAAATTACCTTTGCATTGCAGATGTTGTGCTATGATTTGTGTCCAAATGTTTTTGATGAGTACTACATACAAGACAAGTGAAAGTATGACTAAGAAGTTCTTGAAGTGTTTTCGCATAGCCATGAGTGAGAAGTTTGGGGCATATCCAATCATGTAGACTTCCAAAAATGATTGTCTACTATCATTGCCCATAGTTTTCTTGGATGTTTGCTCCATTAGGTTGTATGCACTATGAGTAGAAGCCAATTGTTCAATTCCTTGGCAAGGTGATTTTGGAAATTGAAAGGAGAAGTAATCTATCATTTTGGAGGTGGTGGACAAGGACTTGCATATATGGCATGCTTTTTTCAATGTACCTACATCAAACAACATCAACATTTTGGATCGATCTCTACTAATTCACACCATGCTTAGGCTAGGTGAAGCCTATGACATGAAGTTCACTATGAATGGTTGTGACTAAGATTGCTATTTCTCCTTGATGGGATCTACCCTCCTAGGTAATATTCTTTCCAAAATATACTTTTACCATCAAATGAAAAGAAGAAGAGTCACTTCTCCTAGCACTAGAAGATGATTTGCAAGGACACTAAGGTTTTGGAGTATCCTACTTTAGGGTCAAATTTGTTAAAAGAATAATTCAAAATACAATTAAATTTGGCATACAATGCTGAAATTTTCAGAAATCTTAATGTGGCATAATTGAGTAGTGTAGAAAGTTTTACTGAAAATAATCTTAATCCTAAAAGAACAAAGCCAAAGCAATGGGTACCTGTAAAGCTAATTATGAGTATTGATAAAGTTGGGGGTAGTGTTAAAGGTCAAGAAATATTTTGAAACTTGATAAAGGTCACAAATGAATATTTTGAACAATATAAAACAAACTTCTAGAAATTCTAAATCGAATTAAAAAATGGAAATTCAACAAAAAAAATGATTTCATATGGAGCCTAACAAATCCGAGTGCAATGTACATACGGTACTTCAAGTTAATTTTGTCATAATTCTAATTGTGATCAATGGAGCATAGAGGTAATTATCATGCCAACATTATATTGACTTGTTGTATTCTAAACATAGGTCAACACAATGTGATTCTAAATGATAAAAAAGGTCTAGATGGTTTGAAAGACATCATTGAAAATTTAAAGGAAAGGGTTGTGCCTTTTCAAAGGGAATTGAGTTTCTATAATTTCGGGATATTGAAATTGTTGACACCTATTATGGTTTAAGAAGTGATGGATTTGATAGAGCATCTATGTCTCTATATTGAAACAGGTAGGTTTGGTTACCTTGGTATAAATAATCATCTAAAAATGTGGCATATATGTCAATTAAAGCAATTTCGGGCATCATCTCCTAAACGGATATATTGTTGTGGTTTCCCTTTTGCATGGACATTATCTTCATTATCTTGAACTTCACATCCATGTCTTGACACTATTCATGTCATCTTTATGTCTACATTGACGTAATTTAGGCTCTCCCATTCTTTGGTATCATGGTTAACTATCATCAACATGCAAGTCTATTGTTCCCCTACTTCATCCATCCCTATAAGTGCAACCTTCAAATTAAATTTGTAACCCTAAATTAAATCCACACATCCCAACTTGTGAATTAAAATTTGAGACTACTTGCAAATCCTAGTCTCAACCCACCTTAGCATTTGACATGCTTCCAAACACCCAAACATTCCTACCAAACCTTGGACCCCCAACATATGTCAAATAAGGCAAATGATTTACCCTATCAAGTACTACACCACGAATTTTCAAATTATGGACCTACATTCCAACAAAAAGAATGGGTGGATGATATGCAAGTTCAAGCCATAAATATTGACATGAGATGAATGGCCAAATACCCCAACACACAAATGACAATCAACAATTTACATTCGCAAAAGCCCTTACTTTTCTAAAATATTGACCACCAAACAATATCCCAACAAATTGAACACTGGTTGCATAACCAACAACCCTCACACTCCCCTAGTTTATGATCCTTTACACCACAAAGACTAACCCTAGCACCAATTGAATTCATGTGAACATCTTCTTTTCAACACATCCCAAAATTCTAAAAATGAATTATAGCTTTGCACTCCTCAACCCCCACCCCAATATTTGATCTGTTGTAAAGTTGTAAGAGATTGAATCCAATTTGATTCTACTTCCTACTACTACGACATCTTTTATACACGAACTTGGAGTCATTCTTTTTTCAATTCTATTTTATCCATCATTCAAAGAATATCTCTTTTTCAACTAGGAATTGATTCTCTAATTCTCAAATACTAGATTATACACAATTACATGGCACCTAACATTTACTCTCAAATTTAACATATTGGGAACAACTTACAAGACAACATTCAGACTTTAAATATACCAATTGGCTTTATTCACACATAATACATCACACATAATCACATAACTAACACACCATATACTCATCTCATCTATTAAACTAAGTAGAGTGTCATGATTCATGTCACAATCCTTTGTCACAAATATGGTCACATTTTCATCCCAAATGTTTTTCATCCGGTTCCATTAGACTTCAACTAGCTATCATGTCCATATTCTCCTCAATTCAATGTTGCATTGCAACTAATTTGTGCTAGTACAACATTACCTACAAATGAAGACTTCCCAATTGATTACAACTCTTTGTCACTCAAAATCATACAACTAGAACACACACGTCACATATTTGAACTGTACTCACAAACTCAACAAACCGATCTGATGAATATTTCTCTTAAATTAATGTTATTGAGAAATATTCTTGAGAGAATGTACTGACAATGTTATTTAAGGTTAGAAATAATTTGATGAATATTTCTCTTAACACACACCTCAAATAACTAACATTATTTCTAACATTAAATGACTAACATTAAATTATTAAATTGAAGTAGGTACAATATAGAGGGAAAAACTAAATTGTTAATAGCTCTGAGATGAAATTGAAATACACCAATCCCAATGGTGAGATTATTCTAATAATCAAATCAACCTTGTGCAAATTTCTTTTTGGAAAACTGTGAGAAATGAATTTATAGAAAAACAAATCCAGACCTTATTTTTCAAGGAGATGCTACAATTTCCCACAAAACAAGATGCTCCATAACTTTCACATCACTTACCCACATGAAACAAACCAAATCTTTTTATATAGATAAATTTTTTATTGATTAAAAATGAAACTTTATTACAAGGTTTTTTTTGTGTTCTTTGTTGCTTCCTCTCACCTATTTAAAGCTTTGTGAGGCATAGATTTTTCTCCCAAGTACTAATTAAAAGAAAAATTATACTTCCAAAATTGTTATTTGTTACATTATCTCAAAAAAATTAGAAAAAACTTTCAATAATTGAGATCACAAAAACCTACCCAAACTATCAAGTATCTCAATATATGGGGAGTACTAGCATTTAGTTACGAGCTAGTTGGTTGATTTTGATAATTTCCAAACCAGATAGAAAAGTGTAGGAAGTGGTTCCGAATGAAAAAAGGATATTTTTGGAAATGGACTAGGTAGGAATAAAAAACTTTGGCAATTTTGTTGTCCGTCCTAGGAGTATGTAGGAAAATTACCGATTTACATGCCTTTTTTACGACAGGTAGCTAACTAGGCATATGCTTTCTAGGAAATTATTTTGACATGTACAAAAAATTTTTTTTGGTAGTATACTCAATGTGTTCTACTTTGCTCACATCATCTCATGTAATTAGCCTTAAGTACATGGGATTTCCAAACAAGTAAATAGTTAAGTTTGAAGATTTGGAGGCAACTGTCTTTAAGTCTTTTGCCATTGGGACTTAGAAAAACTTCTAGAATACTGCGTTTATGATACTTGACTTGTAGTACTAACCAACTTTTAGAAAATACTTGGACCCTTTGGGGATCCTTGTGTTTTTCGAAAGCTACATCCTCGCCCCTAAGATGGTAGGGGCTTCGCCAAGTTCAACTCTTGCTAAGGATACTCTAAGAAAAAAATTGGAATTGAAAGACAAGAACACTTTAACCCAAAAAATGGGGAGTGAATAAAAATCCACCACCAAAATGCATAACCAACCCCATTTTTGACATTTAGGAAAGCGGAAAATTGAAAAAAAAAAATGGTGGCTAATTGCCTAATTCCAATAGAAAATGGGGGATATCAACCAATAAAATTTACACCCTCTAGGCCCACTTCTAGGTAAAATTTGAAAAATCCAAGCCATCTTCTAGAAGCTAGAAAATTCTCCGATTTTCCTATAGAACTCCCCGGACAATGAAGTGTCTCCTAAGGGGATATTTGGGCATTTTGGGAATCAAAGCTGTAGTAAATATTAAATTTCATTAAGTCTAATTTGAGTTGACTTTGCTCAAATTAGTACCATCCCACAACTTTCCAAATTTGGATAGCTTTTTCCCAAAATTACTCTCAAGTGACATTATTTTCAAATAGAGCCGTCCCATAACTATTCAAGAATTGAGGTTTACTAGTATGAGAGCCTAGGATCTTAAGTCCATGACCTAAGGCACTTATGTTATAGATGCCTATATTATATGTACCTTTCATAGTTATAGGTACCTATGTAATAATTAAGCATCTTTTATAGTTATAGAGTACCCATATTGTAGGTACACGTGTTATAGTCTTTTAGACAGCTCAATGGTTGTAAAGTACCTACTTATACTTAAGCTCAAGGCTTGTAGGCTCGCATTTCTAAGCTCGCATACTAGTGTCGTTACTCAAGAGCTTTATGATATGATATTTGCACTTGGGACATTCACATTCAATATACTCATAAATTGATTTAAATCCATTGGTTATTCAATCAAATTCTGATGATGAAATTTGTTGTTTCTTCTTCTTTTCCTTTTTCCTTTTTTTTTTTTGAAATTTTTCTTTTTCGTTTCCGGTCTTTCCACTTAATTTACACCATTCCTCGAGAATGTTAGGCTACAGCGAAACAAACCCCACAACACTGTTCCCACGGCCACCTAATATTCTGCCGCTCTTGATATACGTGTGCAAGTGACAACTGACAAGGTTCACTTGCACCGACCAACTCCATTTTTTATTGTTAAATTACAACGATAGCAGAGAACTACATGATTTAATGATTTAATTCATGTGTCCCCATGTGTCTCGACTTCTTGACAATTCTAAGTTGCAATATGGTCAGGATTCGCGTGTACGGATTATTCAGTGAAACATGTTGAACCTGGAATGATGCCCACAAATGGAGCCCACTTGCATCAAATACAAGGCTGGAAACTCCTGGAGTAAATATCCACGTTGATTTGGAGCAAAGTCAAGTTCCCAAGCCTTGAAACGTGCGAGATTGCAAAAAGTTGAACGGGTCATGCATGTGGCTTGTGTTTAAGGTAATGCAAATGGAGGGTCGGCAATGAAAGCCGCAAGGGTTGAAGACAAGTTCATGTCCTAAATGAGCATTGAGCAAAAATAGCTATAAGGTGGGCACCCCCCAAATCACGACTATTTTTTGCTACTATGCCTAGTTACTATTGTTAGTGGCCCGGTTCAAATGAGAGAGCCTTTGGACAAAATCATTTTAAAGGTCATTGGCTGAAATAACATCCTTGTCTAGTCATACATAGTGAACCAACTTTAATCATTTTCCCTTGGAGGGATAATGCCTCTGTATATGCTTGGGAATGAATGTAGTTATAATTTGTAGAGAATCATTAGTTGGTTGGCTAGGAAGTTGCAATACTAGTGTCATTGGTTGATTGGAAAGTTGCAAGAGAGAGTTATTGGTTGGCTGGCAAGGAAGTTGCAACACTAGTGTCATTGGTTGATTAGAAAGTTGCAAGATAGAGTTATTGGTTGGCTAGGAAGTTGCCATGTTGGGGCTCCTACTTTTTGTGCTTGCAAAAAGGCCCTCCCCTTGCATTGGTTAACAATGTTTTGAGTGAAGTGTCTAGACCTAGGGTTTGTCCACTTCATCAACTTGCCAAGGTACCAACCAATGTACTAAGCTAGCTAAGTGGACAAGATGGAGAAGTTTGGGGCCTTGCTTTGGGAGGTGGCTCCAAAATTTTCTAGAGGAATAGTGCTCTTGCTTTGTCCAATGAAGTCGTGTCTTATGATCTTGATAGCACATACCAAGGCTTGATGATGTAGAAAAACTTTGGGAGGATGAAAGATTTGTCACATTATCACTATTCACGTTATCTCCATTCACCCATTTGAAGCAAGCCTTAGACGGTTGTTGAATTATTCATATTTTTTTGTTGGTAAGTGAGAGGAGGTTCCAATATACCAAAGAACACAATATTTGGATTGCATATGCAAAAGTTTTGAAGGATCAAAGTTTTTTGGGGTAGAGGCTCTAGAATCATTTCAAGATTTTACATAGGTACATATTGATTTTGGAGATGAATATACATTGAATGACAATGACAATTTTGGATTAGTGGCACATTTGGGGGTTCCCTAATTAGCTTTTGATTGACATAGAATTAAAATTGGTGAATATTGTTGTTGGGAGGGCATCAATAAAGTTACATAAAATAGGTAAAAGAAATTTTTGATTTGGAGATGGAATGACTGAAATATACCTCCATTAGAAGCAAGCTATTTGTAGAGGAATTGAGGGATCAAGAAACATTATGTCTAAGAGCATCAATCTATTATATTAAGTATAGAGTGTCACAATTCATGTCACGACACGTTGTCACAAATATGGTCATGTTTTCATCCCCAATGTTTCACTATGTCATCCCCAATGTTTTTCATCCAATTATGTAGGACTTCAACCAACTATCTAATCCATATTGTCCTCAGTTCGATATTGCATTGCAACAAGTTTGTGCTAGTATTATATAACGGCAATACAAATGAGATAAGTACCAAGAAAAAACACATTCTCATTTTAGATGATAGTTTGATTAGAATGAATTCAAAAGGGTTTGGATTTTGGTAAACATACTTTGGGCACTCAGATGTTAAGGCTCTTTTTAGAGAGAATATGATTCTAAAAGGGAAGTATTTCAATCATTTGATTTCCAAGTTGGAATTTTCTTGAATGTATATTATGTAAGTCTTTGATCTATTCAAATGATAGTTAAGTACTTATTTTATGACTACGAAAAGTTAAAGTTTTGTTGAGTTGATTTGTAAGGTGCATTGAGAATACTATAACTATAGAAAGATCAACTAAGTGCCTAAGCCTTTCCAAGTATGCTTTTCCTATGAAAAAAGAGCATGGAATTATAGTTATTCTAATGAAGCAAGTTGGATTTTTTTCAAATTCTAATTGTATAGATGTTTAAAGAGCTTATTTATTAGTGTCAAAACTAGTTTTGGGTGTACAATTGCATAAGAAGTGTGAGTTATAACAAGAGAAATGTATATATCATATTTTAGTATGTTGCCCCTTTCTACAATGTTTAAGAAATTTGAATATATGCATTGTTTGGGATTCAAGGTGACATGAACAGCTAGGAATTGTATTAGCACACTAAAATGCACTTAATTACAAAAACCTGAAATTCAAATGAAGTGCTATCAAACTCATTACACCATCCACCTTGCAATTGTTGAATTGTAATTTTTTGTTATAAGTACAAATCACAAATAACTCCAAATCAACCCTTGCATGTTTAAATTTTCAATGTTGAAAATCATAAAAACACTTTACTCCTTCTACTGGGAACATTTTCAAAGCAAATGGATAGGTACAATCATTAGGAGGGATTTCTGCCCTCTATAAGACTGTAAGTTCCCAGAGTTCTTGAATAGTGGGGAACTTTAGGGAACATCGCCACAACAACGATCTAACGTGGTAGTGACAATGCCACATCAAATAATAATATTTAATTAATAAATTATTATTTTCTACTTATTGTTTTAAGAAAAAAGTATTTTCTAATTTAATATATCATTTTCATTTTTTTTCAAATTTTGAATTTTGAATTGCAGTGGCTGGTTCCGAGCATAGGGAATGTGCTTGAAACAATCTTTTGATGCCTTCAAATCTCCCCTGACGTTTTTAGATCTCAAAACAAGTGAAATTTGCAAGCTTTGTTCCAAGCTTGGAAATCAAGTAAAATTCACAAGATTTATTCTTCTACTAATGATACATATATGCCTTTGAAAACCACTCAAAAATCAAATATTTACCTTTTTCAATGAAAAATAAGAGCTTTCAATAGTTAAACTATAATATTGTTTGTAAAAAATTTTCAAAAAATCAAAAGAGTTCTAAAAGACCAAATTATATTTTTAGCAACATGGAAATTTTGGATAACTCATTGTGAACGAAATTTTCATTTTTTTCCTTAGAAATTTTCAGACAACATGTGGTCAAGCAATGACGCTAGTTTGTGAGCCTAAAAGTGTGAGCTTAAGAGCTATGAGCTTACACCTTGTAAGTCCCAAGCTTTGACTGAAAAAAAAAATTGAATTTTTGAGGCCAATACAAAGAAAAGTAGAGACATTTCAAAAAAAATTCTATTTAGGGTAAAATTCTAGTTCTATTTCCGTGGAACTATGACCATGGAGGCATGGCCAACACACATTGCACTTGGCTTAGCATCCTGGTAGGTGTCGATTTTAACCCCAAAAGTTCCTTGACTATGTTATCACCAAAAATTCCCAAAGACTACGATTTCTAATACAAGTACCAAATTTTTGAAAAATATCATTTTTGGACATATGTAACCATAGGATTTTGTAGTCAGCTAGATTTTAAAGATGTGGAAAAAATTTCAGAAATTTCCACTGTGTAGATTGCAAGATATTAGCATTTGAAATGACAAAAATCCTTTTTTTGGCCCTGTGAAAAAACGGGCAATTGCACTTCACAAGGTTACATTTGTATGAAAAATGTCCAAAATGGTGGTTCTTCTTTGGATTCTTTTTCCTAGACAAGTTATCTACATGCTTAAAAAAATTTCACATCATTTGGAATGGTACAACATATAGGAAAAAAATAGTAAGTAGAAAGAAGCAACAAATGATTCAAAATACAAAAATGGTTAACAATTTATTAATGGAATTGAAAAATGCCAATCCCAATGGTTGTAATAAAGAATTTTCACCTTTTTTTTTTTAATTTCCCGAAAATATTGAAAATTGAGTTAAATAAAGAACTTCAAAGTTAATTTTAGAGTAGAAAACCTATACTTGCCCACAAACTAAAACATCTCATAACTTTCGACTCATTGATCAAAATGGAATGATTCAAAGCTTTCTATATATATATAAATCTAGAATACCAATTTCAAATTTTTATTTTTGAATAAAGTGATCAGAATGACTAAGTTGAGAAACAAACTCCATATTAGGCCATAACTCTTGACTCATATTTCCAAATGTCTTGAAATTTAGTGCACATGAAAGATATTCCTCGTCCACACCTTCTATTTGAAGTTTGGGCCAATAACATAGAAATCTCTAATCACACATACCTGCCCAAAATTTTAGTGTCGTCAATGCAACTTCGTCCTTTAGAGGTTAATCCACTTCAAGCCCCATTTTTTCTCATGAAAATATTTGTTGAAGATGAAGCTCTTGAAGGAATTCCAAGGGAGAACATATACTTTGGACAAGTGGCAAAGGACTCCACAGTACATGCTAAAGATTTATGGATGCCCAAGGGTTCTTTAGGTAATAAAGTTGTGACAATCACTCATCCAAAAAATAATTTTAAAAAATTTTAAAAATTTTGAAAGAATTTTTTTGGAAATCAAAAACCTTGGACTCTCCTAAGGGCCTTTCAATTTCCACCAAAAAAATTTGAATTTATTTTTTGAGGGTCCCAAACCCCAAATCCCATCAAGGGGGGTGACAAAGTATCGCAAAATAAATAAATAATATAACTATATATATAGTTATATTATTATTTATTTATTTATTTCCAAACTCCGTATCTTCCAAGGGACCTCATGATACCAAGAGAGATTTCTTAAGGTAATAGAGTTTCAATAAAAATTTAAAATAGAAAAAATAGAAATAGAAAATCTTTGTAGTTCCAAACCTCCAATCCCCCAATCCCCCAAGGGACCTCTCGGTACCATGAGAGGTTTCTAAAAGGTAACATCTGGAGTTGTAAAAATATTAAATCAAATTAAATTATTTCATGAATATTTTTAGAGAGTTTCAAACTTCAAACCCTCTGAGAGACTTCTTGGTACGAAGAGGGGTTTCTTGTAGTGATGAAGTTGTGAAAATTGAAAAAAAATTGAAAAAAAAGAAGTCACGAGAGTCCCAAATCCTAGTACTTCAAAGGGCCTTCTTAGCACCAAGAGGCATTTCTAGAGATGATAGAGTTGCAAATAAAGAAAATTGAAATTTAAAAAAAAATAGAGAGTTGCAAACCCCAATACTTCTAATGGCTTCTTGATACTGAAAGGGTTGAAAAAAATAGAAAAATTAGGAAAAAAAACTAATTTCTTTTAGAGTTCCAAATTTCACAAGGGGGGGCTCTCAATCATGAGAGAGGTTTCTAGAGGTGATGTAGACATAGAAAAATAAAATAAAAAGAGGTGAAATTTTTTTTTCTAGAGTCCCAAATTCCTAAACTCTAAAGGGGCTTTTTAGTGCCAATAGGAGTCCTTGATTCTTTAGGGGTGATGGAGTTGCAACTAAGAAAGAAAATAAAATGGATAGGTTGAATGGACAAGTTTTTTGGAGAATGTTCAACCCCTAAAGTCCTAAGTGTCCCCTTGGAAGACACTTAGAATTTTAGGCAAGCTCGTATGACCTCAATTTTTGACATGGTTTTTGGAAACTTTTTTTGAAGATAATAAATGACATCAGCTTTCTAAAAATATAATTTTTATTTCAATTGTTGTCCAATAGCAAAATTTATGTCGCCCTAAGTCTAGAAAGCAGTTCCTTAGGCAACACAAAAAGAATTTATTTTATTTTATTTTTAAATCTCAAAGACTATATTTTTCTATACATCCGAATCTTTAGTTCATTCATTGTGGACTAATAATGAGAAATTTATGGACAATTTTATTTTGTGGGCAATCTAAGCATCTTCTTAAAAAAATTTACAAAATTCATTTTTGAATGCCATTTTCACAATTTTTCAAAAACAATTGTTTGACAAGGTTAAGTTTGTTTGCAAGAATAATCTCACCATTAGGATGATGGTTTTTCAATTCCATTTGAAAGCTATTGACAATTTACTATTTTGTTCAATCTCGGACCTACTTCTACTTAATAATTTTTAATGAATCAAATTCAAATGTGTTTTTTTGGGGATTTTTTTCCTTGACACTCAACTCAAATCTTCAACATAAATAATTTAAAATCTCAAACTCAAAAGTGCAATAAAATTTAATTAAGAAGATTCAAGGCCAAAAAATCTAGTCACAGAATGTTCAAAAAAATTTGTTTTCTTCACTTCAAATGCGAATATCTTACAATCTACATAGTCAAAGTTTCTGAAATTTCTACCACACATTTTAAAACTAGTTTAGTGCAAGATCCTACAATTAGATATGCAAAAAATAAGAAGTTTAAGAGTTTTGCACCTTGCAATAGAAATGGAAGTTTTGAATGGTTCTTGAGAGTAAAAAGGCATTGGGACTTTAGGGGTTAAAGTGTCCCAACCCTATTTTAGGTCGATTGACATATTTACTTAATTTCATTAGATATAAAGAACCTAAATTTCTAAACCATGGTAATAGGTCCACACCCTAAAAGTCACGAAAAATTATACTAGAAGTTAGAGGCTCACATGCTCTCAAGCTCTTCGACTCACTCTCCAAGGCTCATCTGCTCATAGAATAATACCCTTGGTGGTCAAGGAGTAGCTTTAAGGCACAACAATTTCCTAACTTTTAACTATGTGGTTAAAAATTTATTGTATAATATGTAGTTTTTTTCCAACCCAGGCAACCCCAAAAATTTACTTTTTCAAGAAATTCAAAACTGAATATTTTTTTTTTTGATTTATTTTTAATGAGATGGAATTTATGAGAATTTTTGTTTGTAGGCAGTTATAGAATCTCTAATCTAAAATAAACTTTGAAGTCCTTTATTTAATCCAATTTTCAATATTTTTTGAAAAAAAGAAAGAAATCATAGAATGTAGATTGTTTATCATGGCATTAGTAACAACCATTTGGAATTGGCATTTTTCAATTCCACATAACTCAATTCTTAATAATTTACTCCCTTTGTTTCTAAAATAAATCCATTTTTCTTTTGTGATTTACAAAGGAAACACTAGTCTTTTTTAGAAATAGAGGTAGTAGTATTTAAAACCATTTTCTACTTCATTCTACTTACTATTTTTTTCAAACATAAATATGAAATTTTTTTTGGAAATTTTCTGTGTATTCCCAACTTATTTGTTCAACATATTATGGAGAGTGGCAAGTTGTAGAATCTATACATTTGGGGATAAAATGTTTAAAAGATGAAACTTCACCATTTTGAAAGAATTGAAAATTCTTCTATCTGGAACCCCACGCATCAGGGTCTTGCAATTGGTAAGATTTTTTATTTTGAAATTTTAGAAGGGTGTATTGTAACAAGATAACTAAAAGATCTTATAGTTGGATTTGTTAAAAAATAAATATGGATAAAGATTTTAGCCTTGCTTTGGAGACTAGTATTTTGAAGCAGTTTTAACCCCATCTACACATAAAAGAACTTTAGAAGTTAAGTGCCTACACCAAAACAAGACCGAACATTCAAATCAACTATATAGGGTCAATTAGGTAGGTAAAGGTTAACTAGACATATGTTCAAAAGAATGCCCTAACAAATGTAAAGACAATATAGGTTGTCATAATGTCTAGAGTAAACTTGCCAATCACCATGTTGGCAAAAGTCAAATCCTTCTCTATACAAATGTAGAGACTTATGTGTTTTGAAATTTGGTGTGATTATTAAATGTCATGTTAAGATTAACTTTCAAAAAATAAAATGTAAAAAAATTTATCTTTAGAAATTTCATTGCAATTTAAAGGTGTTGAAGCTAAAATCTAGTTAAAATTCCTTGTTCCCCTTCACTGCATAGTGTTTGGTCATTAGGTGGTCATACAAAAAAAATTCCCATCACAATTGAATTGGTAGTTGAATTGTACATTAGTGTTTGGAAAATGGCAATGATTGTTGTCTAGTTTTTGAAAGTGTGAGAAATGGCATGTTTATTCTAAGTATGGCTATGATTAATGTATAAGTGAACAAAAAATCAAGCCTCTTTTACACAATATCATAACTATCAATGAATTTGAAGAATAATTGTTAATTATGCTATACAATAATTAAGGTGGTAGATCCTATTTTAAATTGATTTATAATGAATTAAATTGAGATGTTTTTAGTCTCAAATGTCTCTAATGAATATAGGATTTCAAAAATAGGATTTTCATATTAATTTCTAAAGGAGATCAAGAGCAAAAAGTGATTTGTGAATATGTATTTGGACAAAATCAAAATAGTGATCCCTTAAAATAACCACATAGTCAACCATCATTTTAAAGTGTAATCTGACCTTTTAATCTCTAATGGACTCATCAACTAGAAAGTACACTCTTTTTCCAATCCAATTCTTATATGCTTGATAAAGCAATTTTTGAAAAATTCATACATAAAATTAGTTTTTATTTTTTGTTGTTTTTATTTTTTTTGTTACAATGAGATCTATGAAATCGTGCATCCTATGTTTGCTTTCTTAGTACCCTCATAAATCCCTTTGCAAGTAGGGGTGCACAGACTTCATTTTGTGGCGTTCTGACCTAAATCAAAAAAGATATTGAGTTTCAAATTTTTTATGGATCAAAAAATTAGAAAAGAACTTTTACTTTATTTTGGTGGTGACAATAATGCAAGGCACACTTGCTTACATAAAACTCATTTACTTTCCGATGATTATAAGTCCAAGTCATTTCAAGTTGACATGATTCTAAATTGAAAAAGACATTCTTCTTGGGTACTTCACTAAAAGTTGTAATCCATATATGTGCATTGAATTTTTTTAATTATGGGGGCTATTTAGCTATTATTTCACAATCATTATGTCCCTATTTTTTTCTACTTCTATTTTTCACCCATTTTCCTACACCCCATGATAGTTAAAACTAAAACTAGAGGCATTTGAACATGCCCCTCTTGTAATTCAAAAATTTATACATGATTTTAGGATTGATTAGTACAATATGTACATACTAATTATTGTTGAACACAATCCACATAAATAGCACATATACAAACATCATATATCAAACAAGTTATACAAACAAAATATAAAAATAAATCATACATGTACAATGGGAGAAAATACTACAAAAATTTAAAATCCCACAAGTATTATTATATTGGATAAACTTGGCTTATTAATTTACAAATGCAATAGTTTAGGGTCCCAAAATCTTACAAAATGTGCCAGCAAATAGACTAGATTCAAAGTTTAGGGTTCAAGGTTTAGTAGAATGCTAGAGCCAACTTGGAAAAAATAGCTATTCATATACATAGCCCAAAATGAGATGTTTATTATTTTGTCTCTTTACAAATTGGAAATGGAAGCTCCTCATGTAGGTTCCTCCCCTATATTTTAGACTACCTCTTGTGTAGATTTACAAATTATGTTCTATGGATCATTATAATGTATTGCATAGCAATTGCAATATAGTATGCTTCAAAGAAGTGATGCTATATAAACCTCAATATTTTTTAAATTATTAGCTCCAACATTTTAAATGTATCCTACAAAAGGTCTCATGTTGTTTTTAAAGAAAACCCTACTAAAGTACGTGGGACATTCTTAAAGTGAATGGAATATAATTTTCAGCATTTTTTCAACCATTAGTACAACATAGCCCGTACTTTGAGAATACTTTGTAGAAGATTATTAAAACTAGTTTCAAAACAAAGTAAGCCCCAATTCAACCATCAAAAAATGGGAGAACCAAGACCATCTAATGTTGAAAGTTGAATCATTTGGATTTTTACCTTAGTTTCAACATTGTATACTCTATAGATATTCTAATCCTAATGACTAGAATCCTAAACCCTAAACCTTTGCAATTATAAGTTGCAAAACCAAGACCTAAACCTCATAAAATCTTGATAGTTGAAGAAAATAGCTTCATAAAAATTTGATTCTTTACAATCACAACTTGTTGTCATTTCATAACATAGTATCATACATGGTTATCATGATCAACATTTCATGTCAATATTTAAATAAAGTTGGAATATCCAATTTTTTAGATGCTAAAACTAATAATTTTCTCTCATGATTTTTGTTTTTTCCAATATAATATTTTTTGAAAAAATTAATTTTCCAAAAACTTTGTCATTGCTTTATAGAACATTATATTTGCCAATCCTATTAACTAGGTTCAATATAAGTTAATCCCTAAATAAACTTGGAAGTATTAGACCCTTAGGTCTAAAATGTGTGATTTTGGATACAAAGATGTTTTTAAATGGAAAAGGGTTTCTAATTATTTGAATTTTTTTGTGAACTCAAAAAATAGGCAATCCTTGTATACATGATTCATGAATTTTGTAGTAGAGGCTTGAAGCATTATCCAAATAATATTGCATACTTAAAACTAGAAAAACTAGTGCAATTTCTTGAATGCATTGACTTCAATTGGGCATTGATAGTTGAAGGAAGCTCTAAATTCAACTTCAAATTTTTACATACATTGATGTAGAAGTCAAGAATATGTTGTGGTGACAATTTTGTATTGAATATTTTGTGAAGTTCTTGAAAACAATCTATACAACATAGGATTAGAAAACAAAGGAACAATATTTCCTATTGGTAGAAAGGATTATGTATCCATGTGTGTACAATTAGCAACCTTTGTTATTTGTATAGTACTGTATAATCTTGAAGTGTGCCATTCATTTCTTTTGAAGTATATCTTTCTCCTATATATTACAAAGATGAACCTTAGGACATGGATAGAATAAACAAAGTAAACAATTGAATTTGTTTGTACTAGACCATTTGCAAAATATTGATTGCATTAGTTTGTACTATATAGTATTATAGATTTCCAAGAGTATTTATATACAATTATATCATGGGCTCTAAAATGTATATAAACTTTACTTAATATTTTCGAAAATTAGACAAATTTGCTTCACCCCCTAATATGTGGTTTATCCCAAATCATAATACACTCATTTCACTTGTACTTTTAACAAATATAAGCTTATCGACAGCTCCAATGATTTTCTAAAATGCTTGGAGGTTATATCAAGATTCAACTGTAATTTGGAATAAGAATTAACCCGAAAAGGACTAGGGGGGGGGTTCAAGAGAAATGATCAAAAACTGCCATTTTTTAGTGCATTTGCTAAAAATTGAAAATATATGCTTTTTAAAATTTTAACCATATAAAATTGTAGCAAACTGCTACAACATGTAAAAAAATTTAGACCATTTGACATCATGGATTGCAAGATTATAATATTTGAATTGAGGGAGAAATTTCTTATCATTCCTACAAAACGAGGTCAACGACTTTGAACCTTTTCAGAATATACAAAATTGAGACTCTAAACACTTTATTTATTAAATCTTGTTAGGTACGCTCATGCAAAATTTAAAGCAAAGAAATGGGTTGATTTATTCTAAATCAACTTGCAATACAAGGAAGTCAAGTAAATTGGCAATATACTAGTAATTTTTTGATGATTTCTCATGGAATAAGGAGAAATGATTTAAAAAATCCAAACATGGAAATCTTAAAGACAAACATTCAAAATGTGTAGAAAAAATTCCAAGAATTTTAAGAGTGCAAATTTCAAGATAATAGTATCTGTAGTTCAACGAAAATGTTTTTTTTTTTCAAACTTGCTAAGAATGTTTAGTAGAATTTTGACTCCACTTGCAATGAGATTTTTGTAAGTCCGTAGGTCATGTTTTCCCTTACAATTGTGTAATTTATATCATGTTAGTTGCATTACTTGCATACATACCACATTTCAAAAGTAGGTGAGAAATTTAGCAACAGATGCTCAAATTGCTTAGATCTTTTCAAGGCACTATGACTTTTGATCCAAACATCCAATCAGATTATTATTTTTAAATTCCCACGGAAGGGAGTGAATGTCTCCATCTTGATGTAACAAAAAATTTAGAAACATCCCATCCTTTTTTACTTTGTAATCACCTTCCCAAATTTTAAAGTGGAGCTAGGAAACTTTCCAAAAATAAAATATTACATGAAAAAATTTATCTAAACAATGAGTCAAAAATATGATGCCATACACCCGTACCACGACATTGGAGTACGACATTTTGATGCCCATTGCATGATTCAGGGTGGCATCACGGTACAATGCACCAAAACTGCAGGCAACAAGGTGGCATAGACTTTTGAACCGTGGCTGCCTCTATTTTAATGAGCTTCTCTCTTGCGTACAAAAACCGTACAAGACCATTCACAACCAAATTTGAAGACACCCATGAGTGAGCAAGGATAAGATGTAAGGAATATTATCGAACATTGCTACTTTGTGACCACAAGTGCTGGAGAAAGTGACCATGCAAGAAGAACAATATTTGCATTTATATTCATGATGGTGAAGCCAATGATGTATTTGAAAAAATATTTCTCTTAGAATTTTATCACTATTTTTTAGAATTTTTTTTTCAACCTTGATAGCTAGGTATAATATAAAATTAATCCTAAAAGAACACAAAAGTATTGGTGTGAGCATTATATCTCCAACCTTGAGATAAAGCGAGCACAACCGTTTTCTTTAGATTTTCAATCTTCAATTCCTAAATGGGTGTTTAGGTGTCAATCAATTGTGCCTTCCAAGAAATGAACAAATCTTGTTTTGTATTAAAACTTCTTAATGGATTTAAGAGTAAACTTGAGACAATACAATCTCCAAAAGTTAAAAGTTTTGGTCAATTATGGCCAACGTGGGCCCAAAACTGTGAACCTCAAAAAAAATTCTAATCAAGTCTAGATTCTAAGTAGCTGAAACTATGGAGAATTTAATGTCCTTTTCAAAATGGTAAATTTTTTCCTAATTGAACTTTCCTACTAAAAGTTATTTGCAAATGAAGTTCTTCCTCTAAATTGTCATGTCAAACTTCATCTATCAATTTCTATTGACCTATTGATCCAAATTTACTTTTGATCTTGGGTTTAGTTTAAATTTAATTTTGATTCCTATAGTTTCAATGTCACTTGAATTGGTGGATAATTACTACTTTCCGACTCAACTAATTGTTTTTAAGCTCAAACTTCATCCTAGGTTATCTCCTTTAATTTTAATCTATTTTTTTAAGTGTGAGTTAGTTGTAGAATTTTCTAAAAATTCCCTAAATGATTATAAATTCAAATTGATCCTCAGTTGTTTTCAAAATATTCTCCTTAACCATGTGCTTATTAAATACTACTTTAAACTTTTCATCTTAACTTATTATTTTTAGATTTTCAACATTTGCAATTTGCAAATCATAAAATTAAACCTATCTAAAATGGTAACACTTAAAGATTGGACTTTTCTATCAAAAGCTACAAATGGATGAAATTTGGCCACTATTTGTTTCTCTAAAACTTCATCCAACATTTTCTACTGACCTACAATTCTAAAATAACTTTTCTCTAACTTTAATCTAGATTTTAATATTCCTTTTTGACTTTCTTTGGATGGTTTTTACTATTTTCATCCAAATCTAACTTTCTTGACTATTGAACTTCATCCATTCATATCTTCCTTAATTTTTATCTATTTTAAAAGTTTAATATGTTTTTGAAAACCTATAGAAAATACCTATTCAATTCCAAATTCAAAGTTGAGATTTGACAAACTCCTAAAGGTATAAATTAGGGACTAACTCTTAATTCTAATTCCTATTTTTTGCAAAATGATCAAATAATCAAGGGTCAAAATTAAACACACATCTCCAATGTCATTGACACCATGGTTCCATTCTCCTTGATCATGATTGTGATTTTGTCATAGTACCTGTCTTACTCTATCTTTGTCAAGTTTCTTGGGCTTTTGTTTACTTCTCTACTTAATTAGGAAGCTTACAAAATTATTGTAACTCTAACCAATCTCTTTGTGTCTTCCTTCACCTACTTCTCCCTCTTTTTCTTTCTCTACTATTTTTTGTAACCTATTTTATTTCTTTTTCTAATTAAATTTTTTTTTTTTAATTGCCACCATTGACTTCTAATAATCTAGTTATTTCTGAGAATCAAAATAATGGAAAACACGGCCTCATAAATTTACTATGCATCTACCATACTTGTAGGGCAGGGTTGGAGGCCATAACTTTTGATTGGAGACTTGAAATCTCAAACGGTTTCATGGAGATGAAATTTAGCTTGATTATACACATTCATTTAGTTCAAAGTTTTTGTAAAAGTTATTCTACATTGCCTAAATGAGGTTTGAAATTCTACTTCATACACAATTTTGGCTCTTGATTGAACTGAGCGGTTGAGCCTCCTACTAATCCTAATTTACATATCTCACATGGGTTGTTTCACCTCCTACTACCCCACTTGCATAAAGAGCTTGTCATCTCATCTTGGAAACACACCAAGTTAAATGGCTTTGAAGCTAGATGCTATTTTGAATATGATGTCCAATTTTTAAAAATTAAATTTGAAAGTCTTGAATCTTCTTCGGAAACTTTAATTAATTATTCTGCATCAATATACCATCCTTGCCCTACAAGTGATGGTATTTAAGGCTCTTAGTATCTAAGTTAGTCAACTATGGTTTTGAAAATTTAATAGGATTTGTTTATAAAATAAGCTTCTAGACTTGAATTATAATTATTTTTGTAATGATAGAATGGTGATTGTGCATACATGCGTATACAATTAACAACCTTTGTTATTTTTGTAATACTATATATATTCTTGAAGTGTGCCATTCATCCCTTTGAAGTAATATTCATTCTCCTAGACTAATCTTTGGACATGGGTACAATAGATAGAATTAAAAGTTTCATTGGTTTGTACCATATTGTTTCCAAAATTTCAATTGTATTAGTTTGTACCATATTGTTTCCAAAATTTCAATTGTATTAGTTTGTACTATATACTATTGTAGTTTTTTGAGAATACTAATATACAAATACACAATGGGCTCTAAGAACTATACATTTTTTATTGAATATTTTCAAAAAATTAAACAAATTTGCATCAATCCCTTATGAAGATATTTGTAGCTTACCTAGAATCCTATTTCACTCATTTCACTTGTGCTTTTAACAAATCTAAGCTTTTTGAGGACTCCAATGATTTTTCAAATTGTTTGGGGATTAGATTAGAATTTAAGTACAATCTAGAATAAGAATTAAACCCTAAAAGATTGGGGATGTTTTTTGAAAAGAAGTTGTAAAAAATTTCCATATTTTAGTGTATTTGCCAAAATTATAAAAAAAAAATTTATTGAAATTCAAAAATACAAAAGTATAGATGACTATTGTGAAAATACACATAAAAAATTTAGACCATTTGATGACTTAGATTGAAAGACTATAATTTTTAAAGTGAGGAAAAAAACTTCTTTTCATTCTTTCAAAATGGGGTCAACAAACTTTGAACCTTTTGGAAGTAAAATTTTTGCTCTGTACAAAATTGAACCTCTAAACTATCTATATCTTAGATTAGCTATTTAGTTTAGTTTGGTTTGGTTTATTTGTTTGATACTTTGAAATCTAAGAAACCTTGAGTCCCCTAGTTGCGTTCTTGGTATTGTTGGAAAGCTCTCCACAAGGATGGGGGCTGATTGTTTTGTGGCTTTTGGACCTACAATGTGAAAGTTATTGAATTTCAAGTTGTTTTTTAATTAGAAAATTCAATTCAATTATCTTTTGTTTTGGAAAAACTATAACCTTCACATTGTAGGTCCAAACGCCACAAAACAAAGCCCTTGCACGACTAAAAAACTCCAAAATTGCTTTTTTTCCAACGTAGTTTTGTGTTTTCTAACAAAAACACATTAGCTCGATGAACAAGAATTTCTTCTAGTGATTGTTTTATGGCATGCCACTCATCATAGATAAGACATTGAATTTCAAAGTTTAAAAAATATATGAATTCAAAAATTAGAAAAATTCTTTTACTTTTATTTTGAGTGTGGCAATGGCACTGGGCACACTAGTCAAGTATAAAAGCTTGTTAGGCATTGGGTTAGGCATACTTGTAAAAAATTTCAAAAACAAAGAAGGGGGCTAACTTACTTTCAATCACCTTGCAATACCTATTGCAATATCATGAGGAAGTTAAGTACATTAGCAATACACTAGTTAATTTTTTGATGGTTTTTCTTGAAGCAAAGAAAGTTTTGTTTGAAATCCAAACAAGGAAATCTTTCAGACAAACATTTGAAATGTGTAGAAAACATTCAAAGAATTTTAAGAGTGCAACTTTCAAGATAATTAATAGCATGTGCTTTTTTCCAAGATTGCCCAACATGGTTAGTAGAATTTTGGCTCCTCTTGCAATGAGATTTTTGCACTAAAGGTAATTTGTTTTTTACAATTGTGTAAACCATATTATGTTAGTTGCATACATGCCACATTTTAGAAGTACAGTAAGTGAGAGATTCAACAAAAGATGCTCAAAATGCTTAGATCTTTTCAAGGCACTATGACTTTTGATCCAAGCATCCAATCCAATTTTTAAAAATTCCCACCAAAGGGGTTGAATATCTCCATCATGTATCAAAACTTTAGAAACATGCCATCCTTTTTTACTTTGTAATCACCTACCCAAATTTTTTAAATGAATCTAAAAATCTTTCAAAAAATAAAATCTTAAATTTAAAAAAATTATTTGAACAAGGAGTCAAAAGTACAATGCCGTACACCCATATATGTCCTTTTGAAAGTACTCATGTACGTTGCTTTCAATACTTTAAACTCTAAGTCATTCAAATACAACATATTGATGCCCATTTCATGATTCAAAATGGCATTGCGGACAACGCGCCAAAACTGCAAGCAAGCGTGGCATAGACTTTGGGGAGAGGGGCTTCATTGGCAGACTTCAGCTTTTGATCCATGGCTGCTTGTATTTTAGCGAGCCTCTGTCCGTCATGCGTACAAAAACTTGTACAATATCGTGCACAAGCAAATTTGCAGGTACCCGAAGGATATGACGTACATAATTCTACTTTATGACCCCGAGTGAAGGGAAAAGTAGCCATGCAAGAAGAACCATAATTGAATTTTTATTCACAATGGCGAAGCGAATGATGTAAACCAATAAGTAAGCTTATTGTATGGAGTATGTTAGTTATTTTGACTAAAGAGGTGGACCCATTGAGCCATCTGTCGTAGTACTGCTCGTCTTGCTCTAAGTTCAGATATTTCTTCGGGGCACTTTGCACTGCCTTTGGGCAAAGCCAAAAAGAAATTCAACACTCTCCATAACATTGTTTACGAATGAGGTAGCGGTCCATTTTGCATCCTTGGAAAAGGACCCCCACACTATGTACAAAATTGTCTTTATAAGCCCCTTAGCCAACCCCAATCCTTGCATTAATAGATTTGTCCCTTCCCAAGTATTTGGGGAAGTATAATACTTTTTTAGCTTGGAGATGACTATTGCTTGATTATAAGATGTTATGCTTGTTGGACCAACTAAAGTAAATCAACCTTTGACAAGCAAAAAATATGTCACATACACCAAGGGAATAATCCATTAACCCCTAAAAGAACAAGTGTCCGTTCAATATACACAAAGGATCTGAAGTAGTTATTCATAAAGTCAAATTTGGTTGGATGCTTACAAAATTTTGACACAAGGTGCGAACATGTCCCCCTCAGTGGGAATATAAATTTTTCTTATCAGATCCAAATCAAAAGTTATGTTCAAACTCCTCTTCCTCTTTGGGTAGCATGTGCAAAACTCCTCTTCCTCTCCTCTTTAAAATATGCAAGTATGTAGCATATATAATACAAGATGCATATCTAACCATAGGATTTCACAATAGATTGATAAAAAAAAGCATGAAAGAAATTTCAGAAACTTTGACCATATATATTCCATAATATTTGAGTTCAAAGCAAAGAAAACTAGTTTTTTGATACAATATTTAATGGGAAACTCATGTACCTTCCAGTGACAACAAGTCCAAGTTATTTGAAATTTAGATGATTCCTAATCAAAGAACACATTCATAAAATGGAGGGACTTACAATTTTCTGCATTTTTTCAACCATTGGTACATAGCCCTTACTTTGAGAATACTTTGTAGAAGATTACTAGGATTGGTTTCAAAACAAAGTGAGCCCCAATTCAACCATCAAACAATGGGAGAACCAAGACCATCTAATGTTGAAAGCTCGATCATTTGGATTTTTACTTTAGTTTCAACTTTGTGTACTCAATAGCTCTTCTAAACTTAATGATTAAAATCCTAAATCCTAAAACTTTGCAATTATAAGTTGCAAAACTAGGACCTAAATTTCATAAGATTTTGATAGTTGAAGAAAATAGTTTCATAAGAATTGATTGTTTACAATCACACTTTATTGTCATTTCAAAACATAGTATCATACATGGCTATGAGGATCAACATTTCATGCCAAATATTTCAATAAAGTTGGAAAATCCAATTTGATAGATACTTAAGAATGTAGATTTCAAAATAATAGCATTTGTAGTTAGATGAAAATGTATTTTTTTTTCAAAATTGCTTGGCATGGTTAGTAGAGTTTGACTCCTCTTGCAATGAGATTTTTGCACTAAATGTCATGTTTTTCTTACAATTGAATATTATATAATTATGTTACTTGCATACATGTCAAATTCTAGAGATAACCATGAGGAATTTAGCAACAGATGCCCAAATTGCTTGGATCTTTTGGGACATCCGATCATATTTTTTTGAAATTTTCACAAAGGGAGGAAATATCTCCATCTTGTAACAAAAATTTAGAAACATGGAGTCAATTTGATTTTATAATCACCTATCCAAATTTTCAATGTCCCTTGCATGGAAACTTGGCCCTTTAGGGGTAAGATTGTAAGAGTGACCAAATTGATAGCACTATTTCTTGACTTTTTTATTAACTCTCTTGTATGAATTATTTTGTTCTAAATCGTAGTTTAGATTAGAGAATTCAAATATATACTTCCATATTGTAAAAAAATCAAACAAATTTTTTTCCATTGTGTCAATTTGTGTGAAGGAATATTACTACTCATGCTAATTTGACATAGAGGGATTTGCTTCTCCAACGATGCTAATGTGTGAGCATGAAAATACAAGCACGTTAGCCTTGATCATATGTATAAGTAGATATTCTACAACCATTGAAGGTCTTTATAATATAAAGACCTATAATGTAGGTAACTATGACATAGATACACTGTAATCATTGAAAGTTTCTATAATATAGACACCTATAACATAGGTGTGTACCCTTCTAGGTTGATGTACTCAAACTCCTAGGCTCACATAGTAGAAACCCTCTTTGCTTCTCTAGTAAAGTGACAAATAGAAAATTTTGAAAATTTGGTGTTGTAATAAGGTTTGACTTTTGTTAAGTTTTGCATTTGCCTAAGTAAAGATTAGCTTTCCTTATATAAAGTATTTATATCTATTATGAACTTTGTTTTCAATTGTATTTCTATCTATACTCTTCCAACATTCCATGGATAAGTGTAGACATAGTCCCAATTTGGGATTAGTACCCATAATGGGTACATGCATAACTTAAAGTAAGTACATGAGCACATTTTGAACCAAATGGGATCGAGCACATTGTGGACCAAATGGGATCGAGCACATTGTGGACCAAATGGGATCGAGCCCATTGTAGGCAAAATTATATTAGTGGTGTACATTTTAAAACATGAATGTTCACCACCATTACAATTTTGTCAAAAGTGGGCTTGCTCCCATTTGTGTCCACAATGGACTCATTTACCTTACTATTAAAGCTTGTATATGATTCAAATTGATGTCATTGTGGATAAGTTCTTCTTCCTCAAACTTTAATTGAAGGCTATACATTAGAAGAGATCTGGCCAAATAGAGGGTTGTGAGCTCCTAGCATCGGGGAACTCGGGGAACTGCGCCACTACTGTGCCACCGCAACGTGCTGATGTGGTCAGGAGGCAGCCATGTCACTTCTTTCTTTTTTGAAAATTTTTTTTTGTCGACTTTCCTGTTGATTTCAATACCAACTTCTTTTTTTTTTCACAAAAAAAATTTTCAAAAATTTATGATGACTGACGCTGTCAGCCGTGCCCTCACTGCTAGGGAACAGCAATGGGGGAACAGGCCTGGAACGGCCTTCTTTTTGGCCAGTCCTCCTCTGATGAATCTTTAAAAAGACGTAAAAAAGAAAAAAGAAAAAAGAAATTTGAACGAAGAGTCAAAAATACAATGCGGATGCCCATACTATTCTTTTGGAAAGTACTCATCTCCAAAACTTTATACTTTCAACCCCAAGTTGTTGGAGTATAGCTTAGGAGGTACGACATGTACTCAGATTCAAGTTGATGCCAATTCAACGATTCAACATGGTACCAAACCTGCAGCCATGGCAAAGACTCGGGGAAAGGGGCTCCATTGGCAGACAGCAGCTTTTGATCCATGGCTGCTTGTATTTTAGCCAGCCTCCATCTGTCATGTGTACAAAAACTTGTACAATACCGTGCATAAGCTAAATTTGCAGGTACCCATGAGTGGGCAAGGATTTGACGTACATAACCCTACTTTGTGACCCCAAGTGAAGGGAAAAGTAGCCGTGCAAGAACAACCATAATTGCATTTTTTTTATTCACAATGGCGAAGCGAATGATGTAAACCGATTGTAAGCTTATCGTACTATTGTACTGAGTCATCTGTCCTAGCTCTAAGTTCAGCTATTTCTTAAGGCCAATTTACACTTTGGGCAAAGCCAAAAAGAAATTCACCATTCTCATTGCACAATTAAGGTAAACCAATCTATGATAGGTGAAAGATCCATCCCATACTATTGTTGATTAATTGGCCTAAATACATTTCTCCTTAGAGAAGGGATAATGCCTGCTTGGATGCATGGGAGGGAGTTTAGTTATAATATGGAGAGAATCATTGGCTAGTTGGAAAGTTGCAAAGAATCATTGACTGGCTAGGAAGTTGCCATGCTCCCAATTTTTTTTTTTGGGGGGGAGCAAAAGGGTCCCCCTTGAACATTGGTGAACAATGTTTTGCACTAACATCTTGGGAATGACCTATGAATGTCTTGCATTAACCCATAACAAGCTTTTTTCAATAAATGAGATTTGGGCTACATTAGGTTGAAGTAGTGGCCCTAAATAATGTCTTGAATGATGGTAATGGAGTGATTAGTGACTGCAATAGGAACGTACACCCTTTGATTGTAAATTTATCATTGTAAATGATTTTTTTAGGCCTTCATGTTGTGGCCTTGTTAGGAAATATTGTGTGCACTTTAGGTGTATAAAGTGACCATTATGGATACATTTTTATTGGTTTTAGAGGTAGTCAAGAGACTCTTTGGGGACAATTGGACAACTCATTTGTAGGCAATTGGACAACACAAAGTTTTGTGATGCTATGGATGGCTAAGTTATGCACATCATATACTTAATTTGGAACAATAAAAAAACAAACTAAACATATCGTGACACGTATTTTAGGATGAAGGGAGTAGAAAGGAGTGTATCGTAGTATCACCTAAAAACTATTGGCAACCATTATTGTGCATTAGTAAGCTTTCATTTTTTAATATCATAAAGACAAAATACTACTATAGTTGGATGAAGTCCGAAAACAACTTTTGAATATACTATGTAAAAATTACAAGAGGTCAGAGTATAATTGTTAAATTCTCAAAATATATTTTTCACTCCAACATCCTAAGGTTGAACATTGTACAACAAGCATTCACTTGTTGTCTTGATTGTTTAGGGCATACTCTTAGAAACATGCTTGGTTTGAAATGATCCTACCTTAATCATTTCTAGCAAAGATTTGTAAAATAATGACTTCATAAGTTGAATGAAGATCTATATGTTTCAATTTGTATGACTTTATGATTTTAGTAGATGAAATCACAATATTTCTCCAAAGTATAATGAAAAATTATATTGCAAATGTTTTAGAATGATTTCTTTCATTAGAAAAATCATATAACCAAGTAAATCAATCTATTTAAAATTGCAAAAATAGGATTTTAAATGTTGAATTGAATGACTACCTAAACATCTTCATAAGGACCCCCAAAAATAAAATAGACACTATAGGAACCAATCTAAACTAATAGGAAGGAAGTATTTGAGCATAAAACAATAGTTTGAGTTTGGTGCCCAAGGCAGGACTATCTCTCTATGTCTCGGAGACCAAACTTTAGACGCTTAAATATATTTGTCATTTCTACTAGTGTAAGCATAAGGGACTTTACACTTGTAATTAATAGATGCGACAAATCATTTTTATGACTTAAATTCTTAACTACAATCCATGATTGAGTGAATATTCAATGCATATTTTTTTAAAGCTCTATTCTTTGATTTCTCTCTCTATATAGTAAAAATAGTAGGAACCATGATAATGAACATCATCATTTCTTTATTTGCTTTTGTAATGGAAACAATACAAAATTCCATGAGAAAAAATGTAATGCTTTGAAAGGCCTTAGGTTGAAATAATTTTTTTGGTCAAAGTTAATGGATGTCAAAACATCGTTACATGTGCAAGCATCAATAACACTAAAATTTTAAAAATAGATTTTGAAACTATTCTCTATAACTCTCAAGTGAAATATAGTTATCTTGAAAGTTATAAATTGTTGCCCTTCATTTGGTCCCTCTTCAAATTCTCCTTCTAGATTGCATAATGTTTTGTTGCTATATTTAGAATGACAAAAAAACATTTTTGCATATGATTTACTTTGATTAAGTTGAATTTTCTCTAAATTAGGGTTTGGTCCCACACTTCAGTTTGAACTACAAAAAAGGGTAAAAATATTTAGCAACACTTGAAATACAAAATCTTTGTGATCATTTTATGTTATTTCTTTTGTGATTTGAAATGCCCATATGAATTTCAAATCTCAATTTGAAGGGAGAAGATCAAATTCACTCATTAGATTGTGTGAATAATGTTGTGTTTTTAATTTTAAGCAATTTAGATTGAATGGAAATTCAAGTGCAATTTGGAATAAGAAAATATAAAAAGTTCAAATAAAATATGACGGTTCAAGATTTATAGGATACTAATATACTACTTGAAAACTCTTGAAAATGTGCTTCTCATGGCATACAATATGCTTCCTAGATAAAAATACATATGAGGACAAGTGAGGCTCTTAATTCCGTTGTCTAGGGTTTGTAAATGGTAGAAAAACATAGGAAATATAGAAACTAAAGGACAAAGAGAGGTAGCCTTTTCAAAGCTTCAAATTCAATTTCTAATGCAAAAAATTGTCAAATAGTTGAAAAACATTAATGGAGATAAAGTATCAAATTGGATAGTAGCATTACATCTGCAACAATATAATTCAATTTCAGAAGTAAGATTGAATATTGAGTATAAAACAATAATATACAATGCTTAGAAGAATGGATAAGCTATATTAAATTGTCATGGTCTCTTTATTTTGGAGGCAAGAGAAACCATTTAGATTTTTTGATGAAATTCATGTTCTTATTTGTAACCCTTAAATTCTCAACTATTTTGATCAAAACCAAGAATATAACTACATATCACTTCCACAACTTTCTTTTTAACTTATTTAAGTAGGAAAAGTGAATTGTATTTTTTTTTTGTTGCTAACCATTTATGCACTTGGATTTTCATTTGGGATTTTACCATTTATTTCAAATCAATGTACATTCAAAACATCGAAAATTAATGTTTTTGTACAATTTCCTTAAAATTGAAAGCATTGCTCATTTATATTTTGAAATTTTGGTTTTGTAATAATTCAATTAAGATATGAAGGCCCCAAATGAGACACATACTTGCACACCTAATTTGATCTTTATTCATTTTCTAAATTATTACTAATCCAAAATTCATAAAATCATATTGTATTTGTAATGAAAATTTGAAAGCTTGAAAGTTAAAATATTTGTAATTCATAAATGAAAATTATGAACCCAAATGTAAGGATGAAATTTGGGACTTCAAAAATGTAAAGTTGTTTTTGTAAATCAATAGTAAAATGTTTGATTTTCCTTAGTTCTAAAATATTTAACAAAAATGAAACTATCAAAGACAGTGAGATAAATCTAAATCATGTATGATTAGCCTTTAGAATTTAGACGTTGTGAGATTCTAGCTCCATGGATAACAAAAAAGATTCCATGTACACAAGGTATGTAAAACCATTGTCATCTTTTAGGTTGCTTTACATATTTAGATTGAATGGGTTCACCATTTATTTGGTATAGTAGAACAAAAATTTGAGAACTTTTCACATGGTTTTTAATCAACGCATTTTTGAGCAAGAGGACACACATTATAGGTGCTTAAAGCAAAAACACATAGCTTCCCATTGTAGTCCTTAGGAGGTGACTATTCATGTCCATTTGGATTGTAATGTTTTTTTTTCCTCCCTACACATTTGCAATGGTAATCTAAAAGCATCCCTTGAGATTGTCGAATAATGAATGAACCTTTTGCCATGTATAGAAACCACATGATGGTGTTCAATGAAGTTATAAATCTTGACTACACAAACCAATTCCATCCCTTTCAACCCAATTTTACATTGAAGTTGTCATAATGCTAATCTTTGTCAATTTTCACTACATTGGAATGCAAGAGGATCTCGATGATAGTAATTTGACTTGAAGGTCAAATCTATGGTGATGAACAAAATTGAGTATGGATCTGAACTTTTAAAAATCCAAACAACCATACCATAAGTATCAATGGGCAAAGTCCAAAAGTAAATATACAAAATTTGTAGCATGTGACATATAACATATTACTATGGAAGTTTGAAGAAAAAATTAGTTGTGATTTGAAAGAAAATTAGTTTCAAAATTAGCCATGTTAAAACTTGGTTTTGTGCCCCATAATTTGGAATCATTTTATATTTTGTCAAATTTTTTCTTAGAGGTCCAAAAAAGCTTTTTGTGCCTTAGCATGTTGGTATACATAATTTTAGATTGTTGTAGACAAAAATTGAAGGAAGTTGGCATTTATAGATTTTAAACTATTCACAATCTCACAAGTATACAAATGGTATTATTTATTTGAATATTTTTTGGGGAATTGAGAGCATGGAATTGCCATAGCCATTGCAGAGAGAGTATAGATAGCAACATGAACCATTGCTACATCTTTACCCCTATAGTTCTATGACTAAGTATTCACCGAAAATGCTCCAAAACTGTCATTTTAGTACAAGTACCAAATTTTTGAAAAAAAACTTTTTTTTGATACATGTAACCATAGAATCTTGTAGTATGCTGACTTGAAAACATGTGGTAAAATTTTCAGAAATTTCCACCTCGTGGATTGCAAGATATAAGCATTCAAAGTCACTAAAATCATTTTTTTGGCCATGCAAAAAACACGGCAGCTTCACTTCACAAGCTCACTTTTATATGAAAAGATGTCCAAAATGGTGGTGCTTTTTTGGATTATTTTTCCTAGAGAAGTTGTCCACATGCCTGAAAATTTTCAGATCATTTGGAATTGCACAACATATAGGAAAAAAATAGAAAATAGATAGTATTAGAGAATGATTCAAAATATTAAATTGTTCAAAATGTAATTATGGAATTGAAAAATGCCAATCCCAATGGTTGCAATGCTGTAATAAACAATTTACGTCCTATCATTTTTTTTAAAGATGGAAAATTGAGTAAGATAAAGGACTTTAAAGTTTATTTTAGAGTAGAGAATCCATAACTGCCCACAAACAAAAAATTCTCATAAATTTTGATTCATTGATCAAAATGAAATGATTCAAAACTTTTACACAACTCTAGAAAAGTAATTTCAAATTTTTGTTTATAAAAAAAGCGATTTTTTCTAATTTTCTTGGATTGCTCATTTACAAAAAATAACAACATATTAGGCCACAACTTTTGACTCATATTTTCAAATGTCATGAAATTTAGTGCATATGAAAGATATTCCTCATCCGCACCTTCTATTAAAATTTGGAACAAAAATATGGAAATCTCCAATCACATGCACCTGCCAAAAACTGCTATGTAGCTAAAAAATGCATGCTTGACCTTTAGGGGTAAGTGCCTTCACATTTGAAATATTTGTTGAAAAAGACAATAGGTCCAAATTTTTTTTATACAAACACTAGAATTCCTAACTCACATATAGATTCAATCAATCTAAAATAAAATTATCATTTTCAATATCATCATAAAGTTCATGATCAATATGATGCATTTTTAGGTTTAGATGTTTTGTACAAAGATTAGGGTTCAAAATGCACATAATGGAATTAACCAATCCCCAAAAATGAAATGAAAATTTGTAATATCATTATAAAGTTCAAAATTGCTAGAAATTATACTAGAAATTGCCAGAAATTACACCAAAAATAAAATTGACAGTTTTCTAATGTTATCAAAATGGAAAACAACAACTTTTCTGAAACTTTTTGGAAAAAAGATATTTTTTTAATTTATTTTGTGATGCTAGACTATTACGGGAATGGGTTAAAACTTTGATTGTGTAGATTGTAAGGTTTTAGCATTTGAATTTAGAATTTTTTTTCTTTTTCAAACCTTAGCCAATAAGATCAATGGACTTTAACACCTCATAGAGTGAGATTTTATACAACACCTCTTTCCTTTTACACTTTCATCCTACATCAATCTAGTTATATACCTTGCCATTTCCAAGAAATACCATAGCAAAGGAATTTTTGCACATGATGTTGGCTCCCTTGCTTGGAAAACTTTGTGCAACTTTACTTTTGATCCAGTCACCCAATCTAAAAAAATAAAATAAAATATTGCCATGATGGAGATACTTATTCGCACCTTCTTCAAAATTTTGATAAAGAATCAATTGAATATTGCATTACATTCAACATTGTAGCATGCATTCACTGTCACTGCCTTGTCTTCTACAATAAGCTTTAGATGGTGTAAAATATTTCACACCCAACAGTGCTTCACCAGTAGCCAAGTGGACAAGTGGAGGCTCAATGTGATGAGTAAGGTGCATGAAGGAAAGCCAATGGACATGAAAGCCAATGGACATAAACATGAAGGCACAGTTATACCTGCATGTTATGGACTATTGTAGGAACCTACCCAAATTTTCAATTGGTCATTCAACGACCAAGCTAGTGTCATGTAGAAGTTAACCAAAGCCAAAGCACATAGATTGGTCAGGGCAAACCCACTGAACCATCTACTGGCTCCCATTGTTCAAACTTGGCCCTTCTATTACCCAAAGGACAAATTACTCATGTTTGACTTCAAATCATGTCAATTTATAAAATTATATGTTTGTTTTTTTGTTGTTGTTTTTTCAAAAAGAAATGGAAGAAGTTATATGTGTTTTTGAACATTACTATATTCGCCACAAAGTTCCTCATGGAACGTGCAATCTTATCTGCGACACTCGAACCTAGATGCCATCATGAAGAATAAGCGAATTATAATTATTAGTTTATAACTTGTTAAAGTGATTAAAGAAAAAGTGGTAGTATCAGACAGAATGAATCCAAACAAGTGGCACCTGGGTACATCCAAGTTTGAAACTTTGTCAATGCGGACAAATCTTCGCGGCCTTTTCTCAAAATAGTCGGTCTCAGAAAGCTTGGGTATGGATTGGAGCTTATTAGCGGTACTTGCCCCAATCCCCAATTCATTGGAAGCCACCTAACTTATTACGGGTAGTACTGAAGTAGTACCACAGCAGGCACAACAGAAGCATGTTGTGCACTAAGCTTGTGAACTGAAGGGCATCTGTCATCAATTGGAAGCAACTGAACAAAATATTTTACTTCCAAACCATTTCTGCTAGGAAATCTCTACTTCAAATGCACCCAGATAGTAGGTGGGTACCCCCCAAACCACCACTAATTGTTACTGTGATTAATTACTATTATTAGACTGTAAAAAATTATATTTTCTTATTGGCAAGTGAAAGGAGGTTCCAACGTACCAAAGAACAAGACATTTGGATTTTGTATGCAAAAGTTATGAAGGAGCAAAGTGTGGTTCTAAAAGCATTTCTTCCACGTAGGTATAGTAGAACCATCCATTACCACCCACTTAAGCATTATGTGCATGATTTCAAGTAGTAGAAGGCATTGCTAATTTTTTGCCATGTAGAGAGATAGAAATGATGGGCGTTGTCAAATTTTCATAATTTTTTTCCTTAAATTCAAATTGTTATGAATTTTAGAAGCCATAAGTTGGCCTATATCCATCCCCAACACATAGATTCTTCCATTAGTGATCATCTAAAGACCAATTTTTTCTCTTAGAATGAAGCACATGTGTTATAACAATGATGGCTAGAAGATGGTTGGAAACCAAGAAACTAATGGTTAGAAATCAAGTGTCTCTTTGTTGAATTTCTCATTACCTATATATTGTCCATAGGACTTGGCTAGTAATAGGTGGTTCTACCATACATAATTGATTTTGGAGATGTACACAAAGTGAAGACATCGGTTTAGGGTCATTGACATAGTTGGGGGTGCCCATAATATTAGCAACTGAGCAATTTACCATTATAAACCAAACATTATTTTTACTAATCTTTGGGAAGTGAAGGATCCACGAAGGTTGCAATGCATTTGTTTTTTGTGTGCATTATTTGAACAAGTTATGACTTTTCAAAGTACTATGTCTAAGTGTACTCAAAACCAACACTAGACTCTCCTAGACTCTTGTGTTTTGATTGAGTGCATCTTGTATCATCAATGTCTAGTGTATTGTGTTTCTTTTTTGGTTCAAATGTTCATGTTGCATTTTAGGGAGTGATGATAATCGGGGTGTGAATACCTAAGAGTGACCAACTATAGATTCATCAATAGAAAGGTATGTGCACCTGTAATCAATTGATTCTATAAATGCCCATTTAAATGATTTTGTTGTTGCAAAGAGAGAGACAAATAGAGTTGGTAGGAGAAAGAATGTAAATTTCAAGTATTTTAGTTAGAATAAATTATGGCTTGAGAAGAATCTAGATACAAGATCTTCATTTTTTTGCAAGTTTTCTTTTTCTTCTCATTTTTATATAAACTAATTTAGAACCTTGCACCATATTTATGAAGCTCTCACTGACCAAGTAAATCACTTCACTAAAGATTGTACAAAAGTTACTTTTTCAGCACACTTGGATGTTGTTCATTCTTTGGGTGGAGCTTCTAGAGTAAGATATCATCATCCACCTAATAAGTGTAGGCTCTCTCTACATGATTAAAATACACCTATTAAGAAGATGGAAATCCTCTTGATAAGCCATGCTTCTATCCATTGTGGTGCAAAGAGGCACAAGGTAGACAAAAGTTTGCCCCATTCTTTCCTTTAGGTAGATGTAATGAATCCTTGTCCGTTAAAAGTCGTAGAAAGAACATGAAATATAGAATATCCTTCTTTGAAGGAAGACAACAATATAATTTTTTTGGATTTATATATATATATATATATATATATATATATATATATATATATATATCGTTAATATGGCAATCGACTATAGGATTGGGAAGCTAGTTTTGCTATTTTAAACTTTTTTGATCCCTATTGATCCATTTGAGTTCTGTAATTTACTATAATAATAAAGATTTGGAAAATTCTAAATCCAAATTGAAATGGAATTAGTAAGAAGTTTCTCTAAAAAAACTCAAATTTCTATAGCCTAATTACTAGTCTTTAGTCTAGGTGAAGTCACTTTCTAGTGACAAATTACCCAAAACATTTATACTGGACAGTGGAGCTAGTTTGTTTTTTAAGGCACACTTTTTTTGCCAATTGGATGTTTTTTGTGAAGGAAATTTTCATTTTTTGGAGGTCAAAAAAGCCAAATTATTATTGTCTTTTAAGAGTAGTAGTTAGATTTTACCCTAGTATCATCTATATTGAATAGGGATATTAAGGGGACCAAAACATTAAAGGGATTGATTACAGAAAACTATAGATGTTTGAAATATGGTGTACATCCTTTGGACACTTCAATAACTATTGATGTACAATGAAGGTAGATATTTATATAGTGTGAAATGTTGATTAATTAGTATGGGTCCCATTAACCCCTCATTGCCCAAGGACTGAACAAGTCCAAAAACAACATTTCTTTTGAAGTATTATAGATATAATTTTCACTAAGTTATAGAGATCTCAACTATACAATCTTGTAGTGAACTTGTTGTAGATTACATGCACCAAACTGGGTGTCATTTGACCGCATAGATTGCAAGATTGTAATGTTTTAGTGTTGAAAAAGGATGTTGAATTTTTCCTAAAAATACATTTGGAGGCGAAATTTGGTTTCTAAATCTACTCAAATGAAGAAACTTTAAGCTATAAAGTGATTCAAAATTATCATAAAAACACATTGATGAAAAAAAAAGATCATTCAATTGACTCATTGTGTCTGCAAAATGACTTTGAAATATAAAAAAATAGCAAGAAAAGTTGCAAAAAATACATTAAAAACTGAACCTCCTTCTACTAAAATACTTCTCAATAACTCATAACTTCTTGGATTGATATGAAATTTTATGCACACAAACTAGACTAGTATGCGCAACTTTTCAAATATTTTTTTTATTGAAAACTAACATCGTAAGAAGAAGAAACAAGCCACCGAAGTTCACTATAATCCAAAAATGTTGGGATTTTGAACTTTGAATTGCTCTCAAACATTCAAAACAACCTAGATGGACATGGAAATTCTACCACAATAACTAGACTTCAAGGGGAACATAACCAACAAATTTTATTGAAAATGAACTTTGGATGAAGGAGATACAAGCCCCCAAAGTTGCAATGATCAAATGCAGTTTGTTGAACTCAAATTGAACTTGTGAACTTCAATTGGTTTCCAAAAATTCATAAAAATCTTGGATTGCTCTGAAAATTTTACCACACAAACTAGAAGAGAGAGCGCAAAATTTACAACAAGTTTTATTGAATTCGGACTTCAGATGCAAAAGTTACAACACTTTTAATTTGACCTGAGGACACTTTTGGTCCCCTTGGGCAGTGAGGGGTTAATACCCCTATTCAGTGTAGTTATGATATATGGATATCACCAAGTATCACATGAGTTTTGAAGAAAAAAATTGGCTCCTTCTCCAAATGGAGGAGAAACCCACTGGTAAAAAAATAAAAAAAGTAAAAAAAATAAAAACATTGAGTGTAGCTGTCAGGAATCTTGACCAGGGAGCAGACAAAATCAACAGACTCAAAAGAGCTCGGACGCTCCACAAGGTTAGGGGGAACAGCCAATGAGAGGGCCTCATGGTCCCTATGACGTGGCAAACTTTCTAAATACGTGTCGGCCTCTCCAATGTCCGGGAAGAACCGGTGGCTAGTTCAAAGTTAGCCGGTGGAATTGATAAAAAAACCGGTTGCAATTTGAAAACATCAGCTAAAGCCTGGTGGAAAAAACCAAAAAAATTCAATTTTGAATGGGAAATAGAGAAAATAACCGGACCCTATACTTGAAAAAACGGTTCCATGTGGGAACTGTAAGAAAATAGCCAGTAAAACTCAAAAAACTTCCCGAATGTTAGGCCTCTCAAGTGCACCTCCCACCCTGTCTGTAGCTCCCAGGGATTTATTTGGTTAATGTTATTTAGAACTAACTTACTAGTAGTATGCCCTGTGCCGTTTGCCACAGTTGAAATAGAAGCGAAAGTAATTTTTAATTTTTAATTCATAGAAACTTTGAAATTCAATAACTTTCACACCATAGGTCCAAAGCCACATAACAAAGCCTGTGCACCTCTCTTCACTAAGGGCTTTCCAAAGATACCAAGAATGCAACTAACTTAGGGGACTTACGGTCCAAGAGATCTCAATGAAACAAATAAAATAAACAAAGCAAAACAAATAGTTCAACTTAAGGTATGAATTGAAAATTTGGTTACAATTTTTATGGTAGTCCTTGTTGGGCTTTAAAGGAAATATTCCAAGATATTTCTAGTTGTGTAGCAAGTTGCTACGTTTGATTCATTTTGACTTCTTTTGATACAAATTTGCTAATTGTCCTTCAATCCTCTAAAGTGGGTATCCTGAAAACTACCACTTTTTGCTACTATGTCTTGCTACTATTATTAAATTGATTGAATATTCATATTTTTTAGTTTGTTGGCAGGCGAAACGAGGTTCCAATGCACCGAAGAACACAACATTATGATACCATATGCAAAAGTTACGGAGGAACCAAAAGTTTGGTTCTAAAATATTTTCTTCCACGTAGGTACATGATTGATTTTGGAGATGTACACAAAGTGAAGATGGCAATTTGGGGGCAATGGTGCATTTTGGGTGTCCACCTTAAGTTCTTGACAACCATTTATTATGTGGATGATGAATGCTGTGAAAAATGCACTTTATTCAATTTTTGTTCATTAAGGAAGCTTTAAGAAAAATCATGTAATATATCAATAGAAAGATGAAAGAATGTTCTGCATGAATTAATGGTATAGTTATGTTGGTGGAAGTTTCAATAATTTATTGTAAATTTTCAAAAGTAATTCTACTATCTTTAAAAAATTACACTAGACCTTTGGTGTAAGGTTGGAGTCTAGTAGGATTAACTATCTTTGCCACATTGGACCTGGAACTACTCCCTCTATCTCAAAATAAATACGGACTTTCTTAAAATGGCTAGATTAATGCATGAGTTGTTCCTATTTTAAAGGAATTGCATAATTACTATAGCTTCTAATTAATCCTAGTGGGTGTGAAAGAGTGGAAGTCAACAATGAAGTGGCACATGTTGGAAACAAGTGGCAAAATTGACAAATTTCCCCCCTTTTTGGAATTGCTCTAGTGCTATTAATTTGGATCATTTTATGATTAACACTAGTGTAGTGAAGTCTAATGATGTCCTTTGTATCCAATTCCAACATTGTCTTGTGATTAAACTCCACAAAATTCTCAACAAGAGATTTGTTATTAGCAATTATTATACAATTGTGGGTTGATTTCATTACCTTTGGTTGGTCAGAGGTTGCATTTTGATTCCCTTTATAGTTTGTAGGGATTGGAAATGCTATAAAGTGGTATTTGTGGATTTTTTGCTTCGGGGTGTTTGAATTAGCTTTAGATGTTGTCGATCAAGTTGTGGAGAGCGGATTTCTTGCACCATATCGAATTTAATATGGGACAAGTATATTTGGAAACCCCGGATTTATTTTGAGACATAGGAAGTATTTGATAGACCATTTATACAAACTTGAATAATTGAATCAAAAAAATAACCTTTGAAGTAGTTTGAATTCCTAATTATCTCAAGTTTTCAAAACTTGTAGTTTCATAACATTCTTGAATGGGGAGGGGGGGTCCCTTCATTGTGTCACTATAACAAGAATCATGTATGTTTGTATAGCCTACAATTCATAGGCAAGTTGGCATTCAATATCTTCTCCAATGTAAAGAGTCTTCACTCAATGGAAGTGAAGGATCCGTACCTTGAAGTTTAAGATTGCTATGTTGACAATTAGATTAATTCAATTAGAGAATCAACCCAATTTGTGATACAACCTTGCAAATAATGTGCAATATTTCTTTGTTTCTCCATGAGTGAAATTTCATTTGTATTACACAAACTTATCTTATTAGTAAATGACTAATATTAGTGTCATTACAAACTTAGTGTAATTTTTTTGATCTTTGTACAATAAAATAATATTTTAGCATTGTACTAATGTAAATATATTATAAATAGTTTGACTTTAGTAAATCAATGTCACAAATACTAATAGAAGTGATATTGTCAATTAGACTTATGAAAATAATCATTTATTCAAAAAAATTGATTCTTAACAAATACTATCTACTATTCATCTTTTAAGGATTTAGGTAGAGGCACTATCTTAACTCCTAAAGGACCAAACAATGTTTTTTTGGTAGTATAGCAATTTTGGGCAACTCAATAAGAATGAAAATATTCACTATATTTTTTGAGTTTTTTTTAATGTGGGGAAGAGGAGTATCTTGATGCTCCACCAAATTTGTTTGCAAAGAGTTATATGGAAAAATGTCATTTTTGATGGATGGGAGGGGGGGGGGGGGAGGGAATACATGCAAGGTTATTTCTACTAGAACAAATTTTTTTTAGACACAATGCCTAGGGAGGTGGGGGCAAGGCCTAGGGCAAATTTTCAACCTAAGTTGAAAACATGATGTTTCTAACATTTTGATGGGATTTGTAAATTGAAAATGGTGTACAAGGAAGAGGTGGCAAGGAGATGTTTTTTTTCCATGAAATATAATTTAAACCATTATAGTTTGCATCTATTTGACATACCTTCTGAAAGCTACTTTGTATGTGATGTGATGAAAAGACAAGATTTTATACAAGAGGTATGGTAGGAGGTAAAACAACCCATGTGGGATATGTACATTAGGATTAGTAAGAGCTCAACCTCGCATAGTTAAGTCAATAGTAGGAATTGTGTTTTAGCCCCTAAACACCCAAATTGCATTTTTTGGCAACATAGTGATTTTGGGCAACTCACTACCAATGGAGTTTTTCTTTTTTTTTTCTTTGAAATTTTCACACAACATGTGCTCGAGGAGTATCTTTAAGGCCCAAAATTTTTCATAACTTTTGACTTCATGGTTAAAAAGTTATTGCATGATATGTAATTTTCATTGATCTTCGGGCAGCCCAAAAATTTCTTAAAAAAACACTTTTTTAAGAAATAAAAATCTGAAATTGGTTTTCTAGATTTATATATACATGGAAAGCTTTGAATCATTCCATTTTGATTTATGAGATGAAAGTTATTAGGCGTTTTAGTTTGTGGGCAATTTTGGATTCTCTACTCTAAAATAAACTTTGAAGTCCTTTATTTCACTCAATTTTCAATATTTAAAAAATAAAATAAAATCATAGGGTGTGGATTGTTTATTAAAAATTACAACCATTGGGATTGGAATTTTTCAATTCCATAACAAAATTCTTCACAATTTAGTATTTTGAATCATTCTCTACTTCTTTGTACTTACTTTATTTTTCCTACATGTTGTACAATTTCAAATGATTTGAAAATTTTTTTCAAGCACATAACCAACTTGCCTTGAAGAATGAATCCAAAGAGTAACCACCATTTTGGAATTTTTTTTCATACAAATGTGGCCTTGTGAAGTACAGCTGCCTGTTTTTTCACAGGGCCAAAAAAAGGATTTTTGCTAATTCAAACGCTAATATCTTACAATCTACACGGTGGAAAATTCTGAAATTTTTTCGACATCTTTTCAAATAAGTTTAGTATAAGATCTTACGGTTACATGTGTCCAAAAATGTTTTTTCCCTAAAATTTGGTACTTGTTCTAGAAATGACAGGTTTAGAGCGTTTTTGGTGAAAACATAGTTGAAAACATTTAGGGGTTAATTAGGATTTCAAACCTCATTTAGGCATACTAGAATAATTTTTTTCCAAATTTTTTGAATTGCATTATTGTGGAAAATCAATCTAAATTTTATCTCCAAGAATCCTTTTGAGATTTCAAGTCCCAAATCAAAATTTATGAACAAAATTCAAAGAGTATGTTTAAAAATGTCAAAGAGAATGTACCTTCCAACCCCTATGTGAACTTTGTCCATAACTTTCGATTGGATCCTTGAAATATCAAATGGATTTTTGGAGATGAAATTTAACTTGATTTTCTACAATAATTTACTTCAAAGTTTTTTGAAAAAAATTACTCTACTATGCCAAAATGAGGTCTGAAATTCTTCTTTAAACACAATTCCCGCTATAACTTGACTTAACTTATGAGTGGTTGAGCTCCTACTAATTCTAATTTATATATCCCACATGGGTTGTTTTACCTCCTACCACCCCTCTTGTATAAAGAGCTTGTCTTCTCATCTTTCTCCACACTAATCAAATGGATGTTGAAGAATTGTGAGGTATTGGATTGTAATTTTAATTACATTGGGTTTAATATCAAATTTTTAAAATTACATTTCATAGAGCAAGGGAACAACCGTTCATGCTCAAAGGAAACATGGGTGTCAACCAACTTCAAAAGACATGGCAAGTGGCGTTCGTGCTCAAAAGGAACGTGGGTATCAATCAACTTTAGAAGAGATGCCAAGTGACATTGCATGGCATGTGTAAAAGTTATGTAATGTCTGTGCTCTATGGATGAATAAGGCATAGTAGACCTTGACCCAGCCTCCTCCTATGCTAGGTTACCCAATTGTCCTTTAGTTAAGCTTGGGTGTTCCACACTATATATTGATCAAGTTTGCCAAAGCCACAAATTTTGGGTAAAATTTTATTTCCTTTATTCTAGGGCTAGGTGAAACCTAAAACTCTACCATTTTGAAGAGATTATTGCATGTGCAAGCCAAAAATTGTTGAAAAACGGCTTTTAAGAGAATTTTCTTGAAGCTAGTTTCCTAATGGAATTTTTGGGTATATGTTCCCCAATTTGAAATGTTATGAATATTTTTGAATGTGCGGCCAACTCTATCACAAAAAGAAATTAGAAAATTTAAGCAAAAAAGAAAATTAACTTGTGTTAAAGCCTCCCCAAATTAGAGCTACCCAGAAGTTGTATGCCCTTGAAAAAGAAAATGTTCAAATGCTATAATCTTGCAATTTGTACAGTCAAAATCTCCCATTTTTTTACTACAACCTAATGAGTAGTTTACCACTAGATCACATAGTAAGATGCAACAAGATTTCATTTGCCATTTTGGGGGGCCCTTTGCCATCAAAACAAACCATTTTTAGTATTTTTTGGTGAAACATAGTAAAAAACTATAGGAGTTAACCCCTAAAATTTATTGCAACCCAAAATGAATCACTTCTTCATAGGTTTTTTCTACAAATTTCATGGAATATACCAGAGCTAGAGTGGCAATCAATGCTTTTGTTTTGTAGTTAAGACTAGGTTAAGAGGATAAAAAAATTACATTAAAAATGAATGAAAATGGTCATTTGGATGGAAATTTTGGTGATGGAAGACAATATTTTAGTCACAATTTAGCATTTAAGGTAAGGACACCTAAAATTGTCACTTTTTTTAAGGTGAAGAATTTCTATTTTTAGGTTGTCAAACTTTTACATTTTGGGAGTTAGTAAAGGATAGGAGATTTTGATGCGCAAAATAATACATCATTTGGATACCGTATGCAAGAGTTTTGAAGGGTCAAAGTGTTTCTTGGTAGATGCTCTAAAATAGTTTCTTCAAGGATAGGTACACACTAATTTAGGAGATGTATTCCTTGTAAGCATCTCATGATATGAAGCTTTTAGTCATTTGTTACATTTGGGTGTCCCTACTCCCTATCTTATAAAAACAAGCAACTACACTATGATTGGCTCTCTCCCCTGTAACATTAACACACTTTTTGAGTAATGTACCTACACTAAATAATGAAATTAGGTTGCTTGACATCCCCTCCAAAAAAAATTACTTTACAAACCATGAAAGTTGATAAATACTACTACAAAATATTTCCATTTGTACACATAGAAGTTTATGAGTCTCCATAACAACAATATCTAATTCAAAAGTAGAGCATTCTTGTACAATACTAATAAATATTTATATAGTGCCAAATGTTGTAAAATTAGTGTGGGGCAATCAAATTTCATTATTTAATCACTAAATGTATCTGACTAAGTTTTTACTCAAAATACTCCAATTGCTATTTCTAGTGAAAGTACCAAATTTTAGAAAAAATATATTTTTGGACACATGTAACTGTAAGATATTGTAGTACACTCATTTGAGAAGATGTGGATAAAAATAAAGAAATTTTCACCTTGTAGATTACAAGATATTAGGGTTTGAATTGAAAAAAGTCCATTTATTGGCCTTGCCAAAAAACGGGAAGTCGCACTTCACAAGGTCACATTTGTATGAAAAAATGTCTGAAATGGTGGACAGGTGCTTCTTTGGATTCATTCTTCAAGTCAAGTTGGCTATATGCTTGAAAAAAATTTAGATCATTTGAAATTGTACAACATACAATAAGCAGAAAGAAGTTGAAAACGATTCAAAATACTAAATTATTGAGAATTTAATTATGGAATTGAAAAATTCCAATCCCAATGGTGGTAATGTTGTAATAAACAATCTACACCTAATTGTTTTAAATAAAGGACTTCAAAGTTTATTTTAGAGTAATGATTCCATAACTACCCGCAACTACCCTCAAACTAAAACTCCTCATAACTTTCATCTCGTTGATCAAAATAGAATGATTAAAAGCTTTCCACATACATATAAATCTAGAAAACCAAATTCGAAATTTTATTTCTGAAAAAAGTGATTTTTCAAGAATTCTTTTAAGCTGCCCATTTCGCCCCATTGAGCAATGAAAATGACATATCATTCAATAACTTTTTAACCATGAAGTCAAAAGTTATGAAAATTGTTGGGCCTTAAAGCTACTCCTCAGGCACATGTTGTGTCAAAATTTCAAAGGAAATAAAAATAAGAACTCCATTCATAGTGAGTTGCCCAACATTGCTATGTTACCAAAAAAACGCAGTATGGACATTTATGGGTTAATGTTATCCAAGTTTTCTCACATGGAGCTTCTGCCAATGCAAACCCTCCTCCTCTATTGTCCACAGCCAATAAATTTTGCCGTCTAACAGAGTCACGCCAGCTCGAGCATTGGCTTGCCAGCTCCTCCAAAACCAGGGCAGGGTGAAGAAATTACGATTTCGTACAGAAAGGCGGAGGTCCCGGCCGGTCTCGATGATTCCATCCGGATTGTACCGAAAGTTCGTCACTCAACAGTGCAACTTGCAGGCTGCTGAGGGCGCAGGTTCTCAAGGACGGAACTCAAATTCTCCAGGAAGTTAAGAAGCTTTCGTCCTTACGCAATTTGTTTTTTCGCATTTTGTTTTTCGCAATTTGTCTGTTCGTCACTGGTCACCTGGCTGTGGCTTCCTCACTTAGGTAATGCCTGGCAGCATCGGACAGCCTTTTTAAATGTTTTTATTTGTGACTTTTGTAAAGCTGACTTGCATCTCACGGTGCGCGCATCATCACCTTCACCTTCCTTCGCTTTCTGTCGTTTCGATGTCCGTAGTCACGGCGAATTCTTTGTTTCTCACCTTCACATGTTTTTGACTCTTCGACAAAGTCAAGAAAACTCCGACGATCACACTCATGACTCGTCCCCTGAGTGGCTTAGCTGAATCAGTACAATAGAATTCATTATTTAAACGAAGATCCGCTTTATAACGGGAACAGCAGCGCGAATTCGTCATTACAACTTCCAGCGCTTTTGCTAGCTGTTCTCTTTTTCGTGTGCTATCTCTCTGTTCGAAGGGTTTTTTGCATGCTTTTCTTGGCATCGCTTTCTATGTTAGGGAGAGAGACCGTGGGAGGAAAGTAAGTGACGAGAGGAGGACATAGAGAGGTGATGCATTGTGGAGAGGAAAGTGCATATGTCGTGAAGCGATTTTATGTTTTGTTGGACCATTAGCTCTCTCGAGATTCGGCTTTGTTCGTACTCTGTTGAGGACGCGAGGAGTGCGAGTGTGAAGTACTTAAGTTCATCGAGTGAAAGCAGAGAGGCTGTTTAGTACTTCTCTTGCTCTTGCGAAGCACGCTATTGGATCCCGAAAGAAGCTTATGGGATGAGATAGTGAAGTGATTTTGTTTTATTTTGGAACTTTAACTCACTGATCAGTTTAGTATCCACTGTGTTGAGGAAGCGAGGAGTGCGTGTGGTTGAGTGTGAGGTACTTAAAGCTCATCGTCGTTATTTCGAAGCAGAAAGTGCTTTTCGTTTTGCTGCGGAACAAGTGATTGCATCTGGAAAGAGACTCGTCGTAGAGGATGAGTCATTAAGATTTAGCATTTTTTTCCACCTGTAGCCACTTGCGTTCGCGACAAGTCGGCCAACTTTGAGGTTGAGTACTTTTTGCTGAGTCAGAAGGGGGAGACTGTTTCGAGAATGCTCTTGCCTCTTTCCTTTCGTACAGAAGTGTGACCTTGTCGGATTTGCTGTCTTTCCCCTCCTCTTGCGCACCGTCAATGAAACGAGAAAACAGTCTTTAAAGGGTAGAACCTTCTCGGGTTTTTTTCTCGAAATTGTGGTAGAGCTCGTGAATCTGTTCCTCTAGTTTCTACACTGTTCGTTCGAGATTTTACTTCTTGGTGGCTTCTACTTGCTTCTACTGCTCGTCGCTGTACGCATCCTTGTTTCTCGCTGAGGACAGTCGGTAGTGCGGACACAACTCAGCCGCTGTAGAAACAGTTTTCGCTTCTGACGTCCTCATCGATGAGCATGAGTTGGTCTCCGGAGAGCGCTGCAAATGCCTACAGGGATGCGCTCAAATTGGTAAGTGGCTTCATCTGTGAGATGGCTTACGTCAACTCATTCTGTGACATTATTATGTATGACTATATGAAACTGCTAATGTGGTAGGAATCAAATTACGCATAGTGCAAGCATGTGTCTCTTTCTTGGAGAGGCTTTTTTAAGTTTTGTGACGTGTCCGTTAGCATATTATACCTGTTGGCGTCGTTCACTCTTTTGCTGTGTTACTGTTTCTAACCTTTCCTTTTCATCGTGCAGAGTAAGATAGCAAAGCAAAGGAAGTACGCCATAGCAGGCACAGAACCACACAGCACAGAGTTCATAGCCGCCTTGGCCGCCGGGATTGAGGCGAAACTCATTGTTGAAGTCAGTTCATGTGCTGGCCCGTCCACGATTGCACTTGCTGTTGCAGCGCAGCAAACAGGCGGCCGCTTGATTTGCATCTTATCCAATTCTCAAGCTCTTCTCGATGCTATGGCGGCGATGAAGGAGCTGGGATTGTCCAGAGTCGTCGAGTTCATGATCGGAGACGCAGAAGACATTCTTCCTCAGTATGAAGATGTGGATTTCGCTTTGATCGATTGTATGAAGGAGCATAATGTGGAGCTCTTTGAGGTGTTACGATTCAACTCTACAAGGGCCGTCGTGGTTGCCGACAACCTGTTCGATAGGAAAGCAACAGCTGCGTATGCGAAAATCATTAAGAACAGACCAGGAGCGCGGTCTATAACTCTGCCTATTGGCAAGGGTATAGAGATTTCTAGACTGGAAGAGGACAATGGTAGGAGTCAACAAGGGAGAAGGCTTACCAAACGAGTCAGCTGGGCCATGGATCTAGAGAAAATGTACTCAAACGACTGTCTGCAGTGCTAGCAGCGATCCTTCTGATCCTTCACTTTCCTCAGCACTTCAAACCCTGGAGAGCTCAAAAGCCGACAACTGGGACGCCCGTCAAGAGCCACATCTGAAAAACTTGGCTGTGAAACTTTTTCAGAAAAAAACGCCTCGAGGTTGCCCCTGATTTTTGACCAACATAAGATCGTCCCGGGGAGCGCCTAGTTTATTTTGAGGATCCGAGTCTCTAAACATCTCGTGGGAAACAGTTCTTCTCATGTAGGTGCATGTAGACATGTTGCTTGCAACTATCGAATCCTGTTTTTCAGAATTGATATAGATGGGCCTCATGAGGCTGCCAAAGTATGACGAGTCTGCGTTGAAGCAGGCTGAGTTCAACGCACGAGCACTTCGCTAGTGGTTGATGTACAGTTTTGTTTAAATACTCTACATTAGGTGTGTGATACTGACTGAAAATTACTGTGAGTTGTCTTGTGAGAATACGTGACAAATCGTAGTGTTATGAAAAATACCGACGTCCAAATCGGACTTTTAATTAGCCCAGCTGGGGCGAACATTTACTTCTATGCACGCATCCTTTTTGCCATTGGCTTGGGAAGAGCGTTGAATAGTCAACTGTAATTGTTCATGAATACTGTGAACCTGGACCTGTCTATTTGGTGTTGTAGGGCTCATAAGTTTTGGTGCATATGGATCTCAAGCATGCAAGTTAATCATAATATGAAACCTCAGCAGCTACTAACCGTCACTTGTACCAAAGAGCTCTTCCTTCCTTGTTGCGCTATAATAATATTTTGCAAAGGAGGCAGTGTCCGGTGAAGCTGGAGTGATTGTTGTGTACCAATATGGCCTACCACCATAGCACGGTAGCTTTAAGAGCATCGCCACTGCTTTTTGCCAAGCAACTTGTCATCAACTGTTTGTGCATCTCTGCCTCTCTCAAAGCCACACACAAGGCAATATGAAAGAAGACACAGTCCCCTTGAGATGTACGCCTCGGGCTCACCATACACCCTAGAAGCTTGCGTCTTTACCAAATCTCCTTCTTGGCAAACCTTGGATAGGAAGATCACATCATAGTACTTGCAACTTGAATGAGTAATCATGGTTGGGGCATATGCCAAGGGGGACTCATAATTGCAAATTTGAGCCTCTCTAAACCCCAAATTGTGCAGGTGGTGGTTGTGCACAATTAAGGCAAAACTGTACATGAATCGCTTCAGGGTAAACGTTGCAATTAGGTTTACTTACCGAAAGAGCCTTACATTACAGATTTTGATACAAGGGTGCCTATTAATACTTTTCGAAGTCCACAACACAAGTCGTTCGTGGGCCTAGGGAAGCTTGAGCAACTGATGAAAAGATAAAAATACAAGAAGTTTGGGCTAGCCAATATTCTAAGAATAGAGAGTTGGATAAAACCTGAACACTATGACCCTGTTCTCTTGGATGGAGAATCATATTCTGCAAGTCGGGAAAGTGTCCAAGTAGTGCCACCACTTCCTTTGGCTTCTTCGAATTGTAAAATATTTTTGTGGAAACGTCTAAGACTGCTGCGATGTCCTACACTGATGAATGTGATACCCACTTCCTGGATTGCTGTGTACAGACTTACCTGCAAATTGTTACATTACACACAACTTCATTCAGTGAGAAGAAAACTCTGGTCCAACACTTAAAGCCACCAGACTCTCGGAAAGAACCTTGGAAACCACGACAGTGTATTTTGACATTAGCTTTGCCAGGCTGAATCTCACATAATATAGGTTCGCGAGGGTAATACACTACATGTTGAGAGTAAAAATGTAAGGTAACCACATCTAAAACCACAGTATAAAGCGCTGACCATAATTACTATTATAGTAATTTGCAGATTATTTAAATTCCTTGTTATAAAATCGATGCGGATTCTAATGCACCAGAGAATGCGTTAATTGGGTGCCATATGTAATAGTAATAAGGGTTCAAAGTATTATACGTATAGTATGTAAAATTGACATCTAATTTTGAGGTGATGACAAAACATTATTCAGCAGGGTTGGAAATTCCCCACAGTATAATGCAAAGGGCATAATATTTTGTCGTTGTTAAGAGCTGAAAATTCAAAAAATACGTCAAGAATGAAGAAGAAACAGGTATTGCCAAGTTAATACAACTGAGAAGAAACCAAAGAGAAGACCAGCAATAGGTAGGACCATTTTGTAATCCCTGTTGAAATATGGGCCAATTTAAACTACCTTTTTCTGTATGGACTAAAATTTCACCCTCAGATTCGTTGCTGAATTATGTTATGGCACATTCTCAAAATCAATATGTATTCATTGTGCAAGATTTAGGAGTGTCTCAGTTTGGTATCACAATTAGGAACCTCTACCCAAACCCAACAATTGTGGGACAGGTGACGCAGTTTCCTTGCTTCTTTAAGCAGGATAAGCAACACTTTTTCTTGGGCCCACCATTGTAAGGGCGCTCAGGCTCAGGCTTGCCCTCCTGCTCAGTAGCCTTGCAATGGTGAAGGTACTCAAAAGTGTTGCTTACCGAACACTTATCGGATAAGAGATTGTATATTGAATGTAGTGACAAATTAAAAGGAGCGCATTGTACCTCATTGTTTTCATCCAACGCGCTGGTAGATTCATCCATAAGAGCTAATTGAGGTCGAGACAGTAAAAGGCGTGCAAACGCGAGGCGCTGTTGCTCTCCCAATGATAGTACACTGGCCCATTCCACGTACGAATCCAAACCGTCACAGCGATCCATCAAGTGTCCTAATCGAACACGGTCTAGTACCTCAACGAGCTGATCATCGTTCGGAGGTAGCCCCTGAACTACTTTCGATTTGACATTGTCTCTTTTCGAAACGAAGGGCAAAGAACCTGTACAAGATGTGTAATATCAGCAAGTAATCCCTGGCACTGATCCTGCCATTGTACACATTCTATAAAGTCATTTGTACAAAAGGCGTATTAGATCGAAAGTTGACTACGTCAGGCAAGGGCGAAAAGTTTACCATTAGAAGTGTCTAGAGGGACTTCTTCTTCGCTCCACCTTGGGTAAAGTAGCTGCTGGCGAAGAGTGCCAAGCACCATGTATGGCCGCTGTGGCAAGAAAAAAACCTCACCGCTCCCCATGCTCTCAGCATCTTGAACTATGGCCCCGTTGGTCTTCTCTTGAAATCCACTCTGAAATGCCACATAGAACTGTAAGATGTCACTCTCTACCGTACAATTAGAACTCTTCAATTGAAAGGAGAGACTTCTCTCATTCCAAAAAGAATTGCAGCGTAATACACACACAGCAGACAAAAGTAAGACTGCATTTCACGCAAGTACAATTCTAGCCTCAAAGTATTTCAAAAGATGAGCAAATTGAATAGGATCAGTGGACACAGAGCATCAGGTACGTTTCCAGCTCTGCATTGCTTCCACTGAGGCATTAGCACAATACTGAATGAAGTGTGCATGGTAAATAGTCACAGTATGCACAGAACACTCTTGGTTCACCCGTTCAATTTTGGCGCTTTTACCTTACTTTGCATCATCTGAGTCACTTCAGATAATGAAGGGAATAATTCTCTCCAAAGAGGATACATAATCACCCAAACACTTGAAGCCAGTACATCTACGTTTCTCTAATAGAAAGCCGTATTCGAAATCTGTGATTCAGAATACAATCATCAAGATTGATTATAGCAGTTCATTACCTCTTCGACCAAATTTTGGCCTGGGTTTTCAATGTTTTCATTCTGCATCTTACTAGCATCGCCCGCTCCCATGTCCTCGCTTCCTTCCTCCACACGATGTTTCACGTATCTCTTGATTGTGCCAGAACCCGATCTCCAAAGCCCAGCAATGGCCCTTAATAAGGATGTCTTACCACTCCCACTTGCGCCCATAATCTGTAAAACAGGATGACGCTCAAAAGTTACAAGCTGTAACTCACCAATAGTTTCAAAAGTCGCCCTCGCGAGTATGAATATTGTCTGCTGAGCTAAATCACCTAAAACAACTATGCCACTGTTCCAGGACCTGTTGTTTCATTATGGATTCATGGGTATTACAACAATTCCACTAGTGTTGGACACTAGATTATCAAAGCACATGCAGCTAGTATTCTTGCTCATAGTGAAAAGACAGAAGAGAAAGAGGGAGCGCGATTCTCACCAGCAAATCCTCCCCTTTATTTACGACCAAAGAAAGTTCTTTGAAGAGTGACATGGAGTACTGAGGAGTAAACAATGTTACGTTCTCAATTACGAGAAGAGCATGCGATGTGCCTGTCGACTCTTGGACATCAACTAAATTAATACGCGACTTTGATATAGATGTTGACGTCGAACCGATAACCGTTCCTTCGGGTTCAGGCTGATCAACTGAAGTCCCACCATTTTGGAATGTGACTTGTGAGAGCGCATTCTGCTCATCCAAAATATCAGTAAATTCACCTGAAAAAGTAATAACACCGAGTATTAGGAAGAAAAATTACCAAATTGAGCAAACCCAAACCATCAAATACGATGTAATTCAGAAGGAGATATCCCCGCATCATGAAAAACGAATTTCGCCTTCAAAACGTACCCAGCCGGTCCACCACGGCAGAGAAAGCAGTAAGTGACTGAAACTGGTAGACGATGATGGAGAAGTCGCTCAGAACATTGTTAAATGCCGAAAAAGATTGATTGATTACACCGAATTCTATCTTTCCAGCAAAATACAAGGGTGCTACCACGGCTGCTGGCAAGAGCTGGATGAGATAGCGGTAGAAGCTTGTAAAAAAGTCCAGGTTCCTTGACGAAATAAGTAGTTGCTGCCACCCACATGCACAAGATATGTAAGAAAATGGATATAATGTCTACAGCCGTTCACAAGCCTAGTTTCTCAGGTCGGCAAGTGAATACTTCGTCTCTTCCTTCAAAAGAAGTAGAGAGTTCAATGATAAAACTCGCAAACTACAAAATAAGAATTGTACTGTCAATACAAGCAGTCAGACCACATATACATAAAATCTAACGCAGAATATTGCACTTCAGTTTATCCCTTCAGCTAAATACTGACCGAAAAACTTGAGATTCCCACATATTGAATACCAACAGAGAGAATAACATACGGTGTAATTGTCGAAGGACTGCTTGAACCGCTGGAGCAGGAGTTGTATCTCGCTGGTCTCGCCTCCGTAGAAAGCTATTGACTCTGCATTTTCTCGAACACGGACTAATCCATATCGGAAATCTGCTTCCTTCTTTTCTTGCATAAAATTAAGCCCTACCAAGTTCTGCAGAATGTTATACACCATTAGCATCGTATTCACAGTAAGTCATGACAATAGGAGTATCAAGTGAGATCACGCAATGAAACAACACTATGGGAAAGGTTATGTCAATCAAGCTAGTGTAAAAAGTTACCCAAAAACAAATGGAGAAAGATAAACGTTGGAGAAAGCTCTCACCTTGCCTAATAACACGCTTAAGGCAGTCCCTCCTATTGAATAAACTAGGAGAACAAAGAATAACGGAGGATAAATTCCATAGAGAATTCCGCTGAAGGATATCAAGTTGATAGCCGCATTGAATAGAGCTAGAGCAAAGCCCAGAGCGCTCCCAGAGAAACTATTCACGTCGTCAACAATACGTTGATCGGGATTATCAATCATTGACTGAGACTGGATATTGTAAAACGTTCGATTATCAAAATACTTGTCCAGGTATTGCGTTGTCATCCACCCACGCCATCTGAGAGCTAGTGTGTCTCTGAAATAATCTCGCAGAACAAAAACCTACCAGGTCAAATCCACATTTTTAGAGATACTCACCAATCTAGAGTCAACACCTTTAGGATTTATCAGTAAAACATCATCGCACGGCTCTGTAAAGTTAAATTCAATGCTCATGCATCCTTGCTTCATTAGTTTCGTATTCCAACAATCAGAACTCAAAAGCTGATAGTTAAAACTTCTCAAAAAAGCACTCGTCTTACATCAACAAATTTTCTTTTTCATGTCAGTTCAAGTGCTTACTGGTATGCCTCCAAGAAATGCCGCAAAATATTTGATGAGCTGGTTATAAAATTGCTCTTGATCCTTGCCTGCAGGATAAAAAACCTCTCCAATTAAAGAAACTGTAAGTGTAAACTCTTAAGTCTATGTAGATTCGATCGTGATATGTCTGCACACTGTTCTTGATTGTGGACTGAGGACAAAGAGCATTTACTCGCGCTTTCTAGAAAGTCACACTTTCTAGCCTGATTGAAGCTAACGCAATTCTTGAGATCTTATTAGAGTCAAAGTTGGCATACTTACTCGCTAGGGCATTGTAAAAGTCACGTCCCAGAAAATTGAATCCCACACTAATGCCTGTGGTAGCTAAAGTGAGAGCAAAAACTCCAAGCAACCAGAAGCGGGCCTTCACTTTATCTTCTGAGCTCCAATACGGGGCTGCCACCTTCCAAAACCTTCGGAGAAGAGTAGGCAAATCTGAAGCTAGCCTCTACAAGCAAAAGGCATCCGATGATGCGAGACACGTGAGATTTGGCTTATCCAGGTTTGAAGAATAGTTGAGATATTGCAATCTCCAACATCTCAGAGGACAGAAATACAGGAAATTGATTAGCACTTACAAATTTTGAAATTTCAACTCTTGCGTGAAGTGATCAGTACCATTAACCTAAGTCTCGATCACCTATCATACGATTGTGACGTAGATCATTGATATCACGCTCTGAATCTATGCACATTGTACGCACCGCTCCAGCTCATTTTTCACTTTAAGACCTCTCGCATAATCTTAACTCTTCTTTTGCAAAAGAAATTCAGTCATATTCTAATACATTATGGATAAAAGACAGAATTGACTTCCAAATGAGTTAAGCGCTTCAAGGATTCATATTGTTCACAAGATAAAGAGAAAGTAGCTATAGAAACACCACATTATATTCGTCAATGTAGCAAGTGATTCATTTGAGCTTCTTACAAGTCCTTAGGTGGAAAATCTCGCAATATAAGAGCCTCAACATGGATTTATTTTTTGTGGACTCATGCTGCAAACTATCGTAATTACAGATTAGCCTATTTTCATTTTTCTTATGTCACTGACAGCCCTCCAATCTCTGAATTGCAAATTCTGACCTGTCGATACGTAACGAAGAAACTAGCACCAAAGACATTGAGGTAAAAAAGAACCTTTTGCTCAGACGGAGCCAAAAACTCCGCAATGCAGCCATTAAATCCCGCTTCAGTCGAAGCGGGCGCCACGGGGTCACGACGGAAAGAAGCTCCCGGCAACTCCACTGAATCGCTAGCCCTTTCCGTCTTTCCAGGGTTGCCCGTCTCGGCACCTTCGGTTAAGGAGTCGGAGTCCGAGGACCTTGCACAAAGATTCTTTCTCTGCCGCAGCGAGACCAGAATTTGAGACGCATGTCGCCTCAACCTCAAATTTCCCTCGCTTGCGGTCCATTTCCTCGACAGCGAAATCTGCGAACTGCACAATGTCCGCCGAGAGCGCCATAATTGCGGACAGCGCTCAATTTCCTTCGACGAAATAAGAGAGCGACTAAATTCTCGGTTGCCAAATGAAAGATTCATCCTCACGCTCTATTCCAGCTCTGAGGTCCTGAATCAAAACCGCTGCTCTCAACCGAATCCTATCACCTCTGTTTTACGCCATTTTCTCTCTCCAGCAATTTCATGACCCGCGACTCTCCTGCAAATTTCGCAATAACTGAAGAATGCGACAACAAGAAAAGAAACGGTGACCTAAATGTCAGAGCGGATTAGAGGGGATGATAACTTGATGGCCCCGCAAGAGAAATGGTTGGAGCTCCGGTGTCGTGTGCAATGGTGCTCTTTCTTCCTCCGCTCGCCAGCAGACAGGATTGTATTTCCGGGGACGGCCAATGCTCGCGAGGAACTGAAGACCATCAACTGATATTTAGGGGCGTTTTTACATTTGGGGCCAAGCCAAGAGAATAGAAATTGCTAGCACTCTCATTGATGAAGTTGAGATCATTTCTAAGTTCTTGACTACTTTTGTTCAGTGTCGGCAAAAAATAATTCTACAAATGGATGCCAAAATTATTTTTTTTAAATTTGCAAAAAAATTATTTTTTGTATGATAGAAAAAGAATACTATGGATATTCGCACAATATTTCTAGTTTTGGAGAGATTAAATAAAATATTTGGTTATGATAATGAAAAAGCTTAGAGATTTGAATTTCCTTGTCTTGGTCTTAACCTTGGAAGGATGTTGAGGCCAAAAGGTGGATGAAGGATGACTCTCAAGATTATTGTAAAAATAAATAATGCATCTATTGGTTCAAAAATCAAATCATTTTTGACAAAGCATCTTGGAAATAGGGCTTGTCTTTTCAAGTATAAAGAATCCTTTAGTGTTGAAGTAATAGAACTTTTAACCCAAGAAGGATGTTGTAGACAGTAAGTGTTTGATGGATGACTTCACTTGAGACTACAAGATGGACAAAAATGTTTTGTCATCTAGCCAATATTTTTTTCAGAAGTTGCTTGAGTGCATTTTCAATTGATAGTATTGCACATTCCTTCATTACGATATTATTGAATTTTCTAAAGAAGAAGATGCATAGTCCAAAGATTACCCTTGTAGAGTATTTTAGCCATAAAAGTACTATTTTTTGAATTTGGGTCCAACTAATTAAATGAAGCTTATCAAATGTGGTTCCTACTCCAGTAGTTGATATTTTGAAAACTTCATAAATTTCAATATTTTATAGCAAAATGAACTTTGGGCCTATAACTATGGTTTGTTGATTTTCTAATTTTAGAATGATATATTAACTTTGGTTTATACCATGATGTTATACACTATAATATACATCTATGGTGAAAATTTCAAAAATGTTTTGTATTTGATATAAATTTTCTTCAATTCTTTTTAAAGAGTTCGCAACAATTTCAAATTTTTCCAAAAAAATTGAAAAATCATATGACTTGTAGTAGACATATGATTTCATCTCTAAAAACTAAATATATATTTTTTCATTCAAACAAAGTAACGGACAATGTGGCTTGAAATCAATGGTCATGGGCCTATCTTTCTAGGGTTAATTATGGATAATCTTTTTTAATTTGTAGTCTCTATTGAAATAATGAAATTATTTATAATTGTGAATACAAAAATTGTGGATGAAATATCATTATTTATGTAAAATGATTTAATTTCTTTGGGGCAATTCTGTCTTACTTTTAAAAAATTAGAATTTTTAGTGATTTATCCCCTCAAAATTAAAGAATATTTTAGTGATATATCATTTTGTATTTAGGATCATTGGTAGCCAACAAATTCTACAAACAAAATCTTTCACTAACCCCTTGTACCCATGGATCCTTGCCATTTGTAGAGTTGAATTGACTACTATATAAAAATGAATGAAAAAGCCATTTGCATACTTAGGTCATAAGCCAAAGGATTAGCTTTAGGATCTTAAACGTTCAAGGATGGACTAGTGACTATGGAAATCACCCCTTTTGGAACCGTGTAACATCATCAACATTAAAAAATCAAAAATATACATTAGAGGTCAAACTACTCTCGAGGATCTCTCCTTATCACACAAAATTCGGAGATGGATAGTTGCTTTTTTGTCACACATAGAAAGATACTATGTCATCGATCAGACACTAAACGCCTATGTTGACATTTATGGGTTAACACACAAACTTTGAATTGTGATCGTAGAAATCATTGCTTTTGGAATTGTAAGATATCGTCTACTTTAAAAATAAATAAAAAATACTCATTGGGAGTCAAACTACTAAACAAGATCTCCCCTTTCCACCCCTAATTCTGAGGATGAATAATTGCACCTTTGTTCTACGCAAGAAAATTCTTTGTCATTCATTGGACAAAAAACATCCACAACATCGTTTATGAGTTACGAAATTGAATTCTGCATTATCCCATAGGCATGCTATTTTTGTAAACCTTTGGACCTATATTTATTCTCAAATAAAATTTGTAAGAAACCTATGACTGTAGAATTACAATCTACAGTGAATAGTTTTAGATGTGCCACATGCTTGTATCATTTTAAAGTTTAAAATTATATTAAATTGTAATATGCAGTTTCACATTCTAAACATTAACTAAGCTAGGATTTAGTGACAATTTAATATACACTTATGATCAAGTGAGTAGCCCCAAAGGGCTAACCATATTGTGTATTAGTTGGTAGGAAAGTATTTGCACACTATTTGCAAGAAAATTATTTGAATTGGCCTCATGTTTGATGAATTTGGTTGATTGTCATTTATTATCAAGAAGTTTTAAGAACTTGTGATAAATTAGAAATTCAAACTAATGAAAAGATGAAATTTCTAATGCAATTTCCTATATTTCTACAAATGGACTATCAACTAGTTTCTAAGTCCTATTTAGTGGTACAAATACTTGGTACTTCAAATCTCTCAGCAATGTGAAAGTATGTTATAACAATGATACAGTTTGAAGAACATAGTATAACAATGTTAGTTTAGGTTCACTACACAAGACAATGACATAGTTTGAGAATTCTCACTTTGTTCACTTCCTAATGACTCATCAAGTTTGATACATGTTATGAAATAAAGGCTTTTGCCATTGCTTCTACATAAACAAGTCAAGAAACAATTGAAATAGCTTGTCAAAACTAAAAAGTAATCAAGGCTCAAATAGGATGGCTTGTGGTGTAATGACCCTAGTAATTGAGCATTGTTGCACATCCAAAAAACATATTAGAATGAAAATATTGTACTTGATGTGCATGGATATGTAGACATGCAATCAATATAGGTTGAGACTTATGATTGAATCAAAGTTGTTTACAATGATTATGATCTTCACATTAGCCACATCTAGGTCCTCAAAGATTAACATCTTAAGTATAGTTAGCAATGAAGCTAATATTGTTGCTTATAGACTTTGTGGAATAGACTTAGTCCAAAATGACATTTTGCAAAACCTTGTATAGTAAAGAAATCATGAAAATATAGAAAGAGAGACATACACACAAACTTAGAAAGGGAATATGTGAATAGGAACCATTGATTTTGTAGATGCTAATATAAGCATAAAGTAGCCAAAAGATGTTATTATAGATTGTGCAATGGAAAAGCAATCATTAATCCAAAATACTTTGCCTTGAATAAAATTTGTTATTGTTTTTCATCTTGTCATCCTTAATGATATTTAGAGGTCTGAACTTCATATTCCCCTTCAATACCACAAGTGTCTCCATTCATGTTTACTATATTGTTCTACACATAGAGGTTCTTGCAAAATTCAAGGCTATTTTTTATGCTTTGCCCGTTTTTATGATACGTATGTACCTAGAGCTAATATTGGTTTAGCTTAATTAGAAGGTGAATTTACAATCTCATGACATACTAGGTTCTTTATGAATATCGAAATTTCAAAGGACTTTACTTGCCTCAAAGAACATAATACCTGGTTGTAATTTTTTGAATGGTGCAAAACATAGCATGGAACAAAATGAAGTGCATGCATGATATTGTAGAAGAATCCAATCAAAGATTAAATGCAAGCAATTCATTTCCTTCTATTAATAATTCCAAAGTTTAAAACCATATAAAAGATAGTAGCTACCTAGCTAACTAGGGTTTGGGAGCTTCATCGTGACCCTATAAGGATAAAGGATAATCCTAAAGGTGCCATTGTCATGTACCTACACTAAATAGTGAAATTAGGTTACCCCTCACTAATTTCTTGACATTTGACACTAAATAAATGTTTACAATTATTGTAAGAGAATGAACTACTTTTGAATTTCATATTGTTGTATTTGGGACTCATGAACTTCCATGTGTACAAATGGAAATATTTTTAGAAATATTTGTTGACTTTGATGGCTTATAAAGTAACTTTCTTGGGGTAAAGCAACCTAATTTCACTATTTAGTGTAGGTGACTCCAAAGCCAAAATGTAGTTGGATTTAAGTGTTCAAGTCACAATTCTAATGTGGAATGTATGACAATAGGTTTGACAAGTTAAAAAAGCGTAGTCCTTTAAGGAGATTCATAACAATTAAGATTTACGTAAAACTTTTTGTTCAAAGTTCCTTTAAAAACAAGATTCTTGTCTCTACGTGCTAGAATTAAGAATGAAACAATACAACATTAAATAACTACAAGAATTACAAACCATACATGTTGACAAGGAAAAAGGGGGAATTTAGTATTATTAGAAATTGAAACGAAAGCAAATTTTCTCAATCAAAGAGGTTTCAAATATTTTGACATTTTGCTAATTATACTATTCTAAAATAAATAAATAAACATGACTTCTATTCTAATTTTGGTTAAAAGTAAAAGCTCAAAATTAATTTTTTTTCAATTTTAAATCACTCACATATGTTTGCATATTGGAATTCATTTTTTTATTTCTACTTCATGTTGGTGTTTAGTACTTGTTTATCTAATTATAGAATATCTAAAATTTATCTTCAAAGGTTATCTAGTTAGTTGGAGGTTAAAAATAAGATTCAATTAAAATATAAATTCTAAAATTGCAATAAAATTTAGACTCTATTGTATCTAACTAACTAATCTAACTATTATAACATTAGAACTATAGGTGTAACTCTTTCAAATATAAAAATAAACAAAGAAATTTCAATATATGTAATTTCTTCAACTATAATATTTCATCTTTTCATGTAATTGTGTTATATGTATATGTATATTCTAAAATTTATTTTTTAATATTGTGATTTTTATTATGAACACCATGGCTTTCAATAGATTTGTAGTTGTGTCAATAGTAATGTTACTTCTTATGCCAAATCTAGTTCATTCTATTCGTCCAACTTTTGTTTCAAAGGATAATATTGTTATAGTTCAAATTCCTCACAATAGTTCTGTCAACATTACGGTGGTACCTTTTGGCAATACTTCACCTCTCCCTTCTACTCAATCTCCAATAGTCCATCCTACTCCAAGTCCAACTAATTTATCAATAGAAGCCCCAATTCAACCACCACTTCATTTACCAATCCTAGTTCCAATTCAATCTCCAAGTTCTAAACCTCCTCAACTACCAATAGAAGTGCCAATCCAACCTCCAGTTTATTCATCAATCAAAGCTCCAATTCAATCACCAATTTATAGTCCTATTACAACACAAACTTCAATCCAACCTAATATCCATGCTCCAACCAATACTTTAGTCCAACCTCCAGTCTACACTCCAATTCAATCTCCAATCCACATCCCAGTTCAAGCCCCGATCCAAGCTCCAGTTAACACCCCAATCCAAGCTTTAGTTCACATTCCAATCCAAGCTCCATCCCATATCCCAATCCAAGCTCCAATTCAAACTCCGGTCCAAACTCCAATCTACACCCCAATTCAAGCCCCGATCCAAGCTCCAGTTAACACCCCAATCCAAGTTATAGTTCACACTCCAGTCCAACCTCCATCCCACACCCCAATCCAAGCTCCAATTCAAACTCCAGTCCAAACTCCAATCCACACCCCAATTCAAGCCCCGATCCAAGCTTCAGTTAACACCCCAATCCAAGCCCCAGTTCACACCTTAGAGCAACCTATATTCCTCACCCCAGTTCCATCTCCAATCCAAACCCCAATTCAACCACTAGTACATACCCCTGTCAAACCTCCAAATCATGCCCCTATTCAAGCTCCAATCCATACCCCAATCCAAATGCCTATTTATGCTCCAATCCAAGTCCCAATTTCATCTCCCATAGTTGCATCTAACATTGCTAATGTTGAAGCTCCAATGATCCCTCAAGCGCCTAGATTATCTCCTATATTTGTACCTGACAATATTTCCATCCAAGCCCCAATAACATCACCAATTCAAGTTCCATTAGCATCTCCAATGGCATCTCCAATCCAAGCTCCAATAGTGTCTCCAATCCAAGCTCCAATAGCGTCTCCAATCCAAGCCCCAATGACATCACCAATTGAAGCTCCATTAGCATCTCCAATGGCATCTCCAATCCAAGCTCCAACCACAACTCCAATTGAAGCTCCAATGGCATCTCCAATCCAAGCTCCTACTATGTTTCCTAAGATCAAAGCTCCAACCACAACTCCAATTCAAGCTCCTACTATGTTTCCTAAGATCAAAGCACCAACCACAGCTCCAATGGCATCTCCAATCCAAGCTCCTACTATGTTTCCTAAGATCAAAGCTCCAACCACAGCTCCAATTGAAGCTCCAATGGCATCTCCAATTCAAGCTCCTACTATGTTTCCTAAGATCAAAGCTCCAACCACAGCTCCAATTGAAGCTCCAATCCAAGCTCCTACCATGTTTCCTAAGATCAAAGCTCCAACCACAGCTCCAATGGCATCTCCAATCCAAGCTCCTACCATGTTTCCTAAGATCAAAGCTCCAACAACACCTTCGGTTGAAGCTCCAATCCAAGCTCCTATCATGTTTCCTAAGATCAAAGCTCCAACAACACCTCTGGTTGAAGCTTCAATCCAAGCTCCTATCATGTTTCCTGAGATCACAGCTCCAACAACACCTCCGGTTGAAGCTCCAATCCAAGCTCCTATCATGTTTCCTGAGATCACAGCTCCAACAACACCTCTGGTTGAAGCTCCAATAATACCTCTAGTCCAAGCTCCAATGGCTCCTCTAGCCAATGTTTCAACTACACCTCCAATCCAAACTCCTATAATTGATGAATTTGAAGTTCCAACAGTATCTCCAGTTCAAGCTCCTATGACACCTCTAATCCAAGTTCTTATTGATCCTCCAGTCAAAGCTCCAACAATGCCTCCAATTCAAACAACAATAGATCCTCCAAGTGAAGCTCAAAATTGTTGAGATTTTGGTGTTTGAATTTGTAGTAATTTATATATTTTGGTCTCCCGCATAATCTTCCAATGGTCTTTAGATTGGTTAGAGAATGTTATTATAACAATGCTATTAGTAATTGTGAATGAAAACATATTAAATATGTGACATTCGCATTTAATATGGTGTGGTATCATACTCATGGAGGCAGATTATTTGCCTACATTGTTTGTAATGCCAATTTTTAATTAATGCATCCATTTGATGGTATCTTTAAATTATTAATGTTGTAATTTGAATTTGACAATTGCTTATACGCTTGCAAATTGGTTCTCAATTGTATCAATTATACTTTAACATATCCAATTTTCGAATAATCACAAAATGAACTGTTAATTCAAAATTTCAAAGTCAAAGTTATATGCTCAGTAGATAATAACAAGGCTAAAGGATGTTATGGAATTGTATCCTTTCAATATAATTGAAAAGTATTGGTAAAACATTCAAAATGACTATGAGGTAGAAAATATAAACATTGAAAACTAATGGAAAAGGAAGCAACCCACCTTACATCCAGTGTCTAAACAGAGGCTCAATAATCACATGTTATTCCCATATCTATAACAATGAAGGCAAGTATCCAAATATCATAATTTTGTATCCAAGCATTTCCATAATGAATCAAACACTACTTGCGTTTAAGAGGCCGTTTCTTCTTAGTGGGCTGAACATTCTTCTCTCTTTTCTCTAACCTCCTTCGCTTCTCGTTCTCAATACGAGCTGCCAGAGCCTCAATCCTCCTTGTTTCGCTCATGTGCGCTAGCTTAGAATATCTCCTAGGCCAGACCTCACCTATGCTGGCGTGGATCTGCTTCATAACAGGGACTGCATCACTCGACATCCAGGCGCCTTTGAAGAAACTCATGGAATTCAATTTTGGTAATCTAACGTCGTCGTTCAAGTCTAGATTGAAACAACGAGGTGAGTCCTTGAGCCACAATCGTAAGGCATGGCCCTTGGTTATCAAAGCACCCTCCCGTGGTGGTCGCATGTAGAATGGAGATCCCATTTCCCACAGGTGTGCCCGTATGGTCTTGTTCAGCGAAACACCATTCTGATATCCTTGAGTTCCAGTGATCATTAGCACCTCCTTCGGAGGCTCTGGAAACCCGTCCAGCGATGCCCTCTGCAAAAACAAAAACAAAAACAAAAACAAATTCTTCCCATCAGAAAACGACATTTACGGTAACACTTAATGAGTCCAAGTTTATAGAAGGATAACTAGACGAGCGTCCATAGGATGTCGCTATTAAAATCAAATATCTTGCAAAACAAATCATTGGCCGTGACAAGACCTATATGGTCTCGATATTAAGATAACCACAGATGAACACCCCCAAACCACCGAAATAGATCGACAGAGCTCTTAATGCTAAGTTAATATGCATCAGATTCACATAGTCCTCGAGTTGAGTTCATATTAGTTGTTGACGCAAATGGAGTTGACTTAATGTCACTGTGATGTTAGCGTCATTAGCATTAAATGGATATTACATTAGCAGCAATTAAGTGTACATTACGTCAACATGAACATGACACTAATTCAATATTATCTATAATAAGGATCTGACGCTCTATTAGATTGAAACTTCCATTAATAACTTTTTGGATCTAATAGAGAGGATCTTCTGAGATGACAAGATCCGCCCCAATGTATTGAAAATCCATCGTCATAGCACTGGTTGAAAGAGTGAGAAGTAACCTGCATCTCGATGAACCAGTGATTTAGAGCAACAAGAGCCGTCCCTGCGGACAAACTTCGAAAGTCAGCCTCCCAGTTTTGCTCCTCCACCCTGCGAAATCCAAAAGCAGTCGACGAGATCGATCACATTGACTCATCAACCTTCACACAAACGTGTTGCATAAGCGTTTCCAACTTTTGTTCAATATAGCTCCGTGACATAGATTGTTCGTGACGATTAATTTGTTTTCTAGTATAGAACAGACAATAATTTACAGTAGGTCACAAGTGGAGGCTTATATTAACGTACCTGGCAAAATTTCTTGGATACATGTCCAGACGCACTGCAAGATTGTAAATATGACCAGCTGTCGCTCGCAATTTGAAGGCCCAAAGTATATCCACCAGAACATTAACCATGCCCTGTCCAGCGTCAGCAGACGAGGCCTGCAGGTATCTAAACCAATCTTCTACCTCGGACATCGGAGCCTCTCTCTCCATAACAAGCCTGAATAAATTAACCAGAACAAATTAGAGCCATCTACTAATGCACGTGAGGACCACTTGAAGAGATTTGAGAGGGGTAAACACAATTAGACAGAGTGTATCACATAAGCAATTGCAGTAAGCTCACAGAACTATCCCTTCAAGATGAGACTGCAATAATCAGCGGCTCCTACGCGAGACTTTCACCGCCACGATAAAAAATTCCAGATCAAATAGCACAATGATTGTCCTGAAGGTATACCTGAGTGGAAGCGGACATCCTGCATCACGCAAAGCTGCCAAAAGTCTTAAGAGATCAATCCGATAGGCACATTGACCACACGCCTGGAGCATACAGATCCAGGTCATATAATCTGGCTCAATCCCAGCTTCAACCATTTCGGTCAATCGCTCCAGCCCAGAGGAATAGTCCATTTTCATCATGCATTCGTTTATGAGTTTGGTGTAAGACGAAGCGTCCGCAGTTTCAACTTGAACAAGCTCACTATCTAATTGCCCCACATCCGAGAGCATAAGATTGGCTTCATCTGCATGTGAGAGCGGTACCTGCGCAATCTTGCACAAATGCAACTGTTTGTACGATTCTCTTATGGTAGTGTTGTACGAGTCCCCCAATATCCAGCCCGTGGTGTGAAAACGGCAAAACCTGAGATTGGTACTACCCAGTCTCTTCGAACCTAAACCCAAACCACATCTGAGAGATTGATCTCCTGAAGATATAGCATGGATTGCCTTCCATTGCATAAACAAGCAGATCATTGAAAACCTTGACTCATCTGCAGGACGACACGCAGCTTCTGGAGAACGTGTGTATGGTGTAAACATCTGATGAGTATCCAGAGTTTGAGGCCTTGAAGATTCGATGCGATTCATATTCGACGTGGCGTACTTGCTCATATTGCCCTCGACCACAAGAGTGGTTGTCTGCAGAGAAGAACTACTATTTAGATAATTACGGGGCCAACAGCTGAGCTGAAGCAGAACTAGAGGAGTAGTTAACGGAGAGAATCTGACGAGGTTTCACCAAACTCCTGCAAATCCTCCGTTGATGCACTCACCTGCTGTGCGGTGTCATCATCCAGCACATCAATGCTAAGAGCTTGCTGCTGAACGGTTTCATCCAGTGTGGATAAAACCAACTTTTCACCTTCACCTAAACTCAGGTACTTCTTTCCTAAAACATAGCTAGTGCAAGCATCCAGATCGAACCCACGCTGCTCCATTTCTTTGATAATCTCTGCAGTTTCCGCGGCATTCTTGTTTGCGATGCAGCCACTCAATAACGTGTTGTACGTTGTTATATCTGGTCGAAGGCCCGCACGCTCAATCTCTTTCAAGAGAGCAGATGCCATGCCAGGCTGCAAGTCGTACTTGCATCGAGCATTTGCGATTGTGTTGAAGGTGGTGATATCAGGCTCACAACCTCGTTGCTCTATAAGCTCAAGAATTTGCTCCACTGCCTCCCATTGTCCTTGCTTGGCATACACACCTAAAATTGCATTAAAGACCTGCAAAAACAATCCCTTATGAGCTTCCACCAGGGAAATCTGTCTCGCTTGCAAATCTACAAGCTACACCAAAGGGAGCAACGGCATATACCACAACGACACGAAGTTCATTTCAGTAAACAAAAATCGCTGAGCAGAAGCTACAGAGCAGTATTCTTTCAACCCCGGGATAATTGCCCCTGCAATCGTCTACTGCTCAAATAGCGAAAAGTTCTATTGTACCTCTTCTAGAAGCTTTGAATGTTGGCATTATAGCGCAAAGGACCAAGAATTTATGGTTTGGAAATGAACAATTTGATTGAACATTGTGAAAAATATAATTCAAATGGGGTCAAATTTTATGTAACCAGAACTAGTGATTAACATTGCATGTGTTCGTCAAAAATAATAAATAATTGGATAAAGGAAAGTCCCTATCTGACCTATTCAAAAACTGCTAAAATATTCAGAGTGCACAATTTGGGTTTAGGGTTTTTGGTGGTCAAAACTCAATGCAAGCTGCTAGCAAAACCATAGTTTCGGCCAGTTGAGTAACCTCACCTGAATGCAGGACGAAAGCTGCGGTTCAGTTTTCACAAAAAGCTCCCGGGCAGCCTCCAATTGGTTTGCCCTCCCGAGAATGTGAAGCATTGTTGCAAGCAGGCGAGGATTAGGAGTATACCAATTCTGAAGGTTAAGCCACTCATAAAGCTCCAGTGCCCGTTGCCAATTTTGATCACCAACGTTCCGCATCACAACAGCCAATTCACCGTTATTCATCTGCTCAGGCCAGGCATCGAGCACATCGGTAACCGGCCTCGGCACCTCCAACGAGCAAATTGCGTTGGACAATCTCCTTGCCCTATTCTTCACGTCCGTTACTTTCCTAAGAGCCAATTTGGACATACTCTGAAGCCTGCGAACTTGTCCCTTCTGTCGCTGGCGAAATGCCTCTCTCTGCCGAACCATTTCTTCCCTCTGAGAAGGCGAAGTCTCTCCATTCGCGACCACAGATTTTTCTGCCTCTACCAATCCCGCATCCGAGCGGCTCAATTCCTCCCAGTCGGGCAGTCGCGGGCGACCTGCACTCTCCGACTGCCTCGCAATTTTCTGCTGGAGAAGCTCGTCGCTCTTGTGCGGCCACCTCACCTCTGGCTTGGCTCGAGTATACTCAAACTCAGGCCTCTGTTTCTTCCCTTCACTTCGAATCACTCGAACACGCACACAGGGACGCTGAGCAAGGCTGAATGAGGGACGGAAATTCGGTGTGTGGAAAGAGAACAACCGCAGGCGGGAGCGAGATGTACAAGCTGCAAGTGCCGTAGAATTGAGATTGGAGTGGGGCAGACAAGCCATGGAGGATGATCACAAAGCGGCCATGAAACAAGAAAAAACAAGACCTGAATGCGTGCATTGATTCCTTATCTCGAACCTTACTCACAAATTCATTGAAACAAACTGTAGAAAAGAACAATTGGCTATACCGATCACAATCCTTGTCTAGACCCGGCTCTCATCAACCCTCCTCAGCTCAGAAGTCTCTCATCAACTAGACATTATCTGAATGCGAGCTTAAAACCCTAATCTCAAACCTCCTCCTCCCTCATTCAAAAAAATATTTGAAATTTTTTCTAGAAAGCGAAGTTGCGTGAAAGACTGGCAGCGAGAATTGATGCAACCAGGAATTAGTAGCTCGTGCTTCCCAATTTCGGCAGCCATGCTGGAGCTTCACGGTCACATGGACATCCTCGACTTGATCTTCACCGTCTGCATCTCCGTGTCTATTAAACCCCTCGGATGAATTTAGGAATTCATCTCTGTCTTGCTTACGTCCGATTACAATCCGACGGAGCAGCTTCTCCTCTGATGAACAGAGCGTGGTGGATGGAAGAGGCTCTGGCTAGTAACTGAAGGAACGCGAGACGTCAGTGCAACTATAGATATTTTTACATTCGTACCTCAAGGAATATATTAATAAAAAGTTTTTTATATTGAATTTATTAACAATTCATATGATTTTATGTGCAGAAACCCAAGAACATATTCACAGTTATCTTTATCTAAAGATAGGGAAAATTTTGAAAATCTCAAAAATATATGAGCTCTATATAAGGTGAACCTACCTATGACAAGCAAAATGAGTGGTCTATGCTATTGGTATGAGCAAAAAAATTCTAATTTTTTTCCATACAAAGACAAATGTGAAAAATGAAGGAAGCAATGGAAATTTTATTTTTTGGACAAAGTAAGAATTCTTTATGAATTTTAGAAGTGTACCCCCTAATTAGCCCAACAAAGTCTCTAGACTATTCCAAATCAACAAAAAGTGCTTCCATAATATTCATCTTACTAACTAAGGTTGACTTGCCCAATTCCATCCATTTAAGCATCTACATATGTCCAGCAATTAGTCAAATTTGTTCTAGATTTTGACAAAATCAGAGAATTAATGCCATTAACAGGATTGTATCACTCCTTTATTGGTCACTTTCCAAATGCTAATAGGCATATGAAATGAAGGTTCTAGGTTGTTTCTAGGACATTTATGACTCTAGTCTATAGGCGGTTCTGTCATTTCAGGGCAGACCACTTCAGAAATTTATAGAAATAACAATTTTGGTAAAAAAATTATAATTCCACTTGGGTTCAACTCATAAAACAAGCACACACCTATGAAAAATATTGTCCCTTCTTGGAATCGGCCCCAACATAGTCAGATTGCAAATCATGGTGGTAATAGACTTGTCTACTTTAATGCAAGCACAACATTTTCTAACATGGCTACAAGATTTTCTAACAATGCCATGACATTTGAAGGAATAAAAATATAACTTATTAAGACAAGTTTACACTAGGAAGGTGTAAGTGTCCTATGACAATCATTGATAACTCCGTAACCACCTCCCAAGGCATTAATTATGGTCACAAAGCAATCTATTGTAGTCCTAATCTCATTTATTAGAAAAAAAATCCATCATGCCTTGATGTAAGCCTCTCATGGATAGTTCTCTAGAAGCCTATCATGGAAGATTGGCTTGTCATAGGGAAGTTTACCTTAGACACATTCTACGACTACATTCTCACCCCCCAAAAAAATTGTTTTGTAGGTAGCTATCTATGTAAGATACAATTAAAGTTATATTTATAGAAAATTTAGATTCAATCAATCACCATTTAAAATATGTGCTCACATTCATAATACCATCGAAAGCCATTCATATGTAATTTTTTGTGGAGGTTATTTGAAAGCACCCATCCACAAAAAAATCATTGAATTTGGTGGAAATATACTAAGACCACATTTTGATGAAAGCATGCTCAAGATAGTATGCAACCCCATCAATCTTGTTTTGCAAATAATCTCTAGTTCAAACTCAATTTCAAAGGATAGAAATATGTTTCATTTAAAAAATTAAATTTTCTAGATTAAAAAATGACTCTTAATATTGAATTGAATGAGTATTGAAACAATCTATTTCATTTAAGTGAGTATTGTGACTTTTGGAATAAATTTATTTAAAGTAGAATATGTATAATTTTCAAAGTATGGAAAATAACATGTCTCTAAAAATTCAGACAAAAGAAATTATCTCTAAAAGTTATGCACAAAAAAAGTATAATGGAAAATATCAAGAAAATAGACACTTTGATGTTTGATTTTTTTTAAAAGTAAAAGAATAAAATGAAAATGAAAATGAAATAAGACACTTTCCTAACTTGAGGATGCTCCTTCTCAACCATTTTCATCTTTAGAAAAAAAAAATTGTGTTCTTTGCACTTGCTCAAAGGTAGTGCACTTTGAACACATGTAGACAGTGGAAATTTACTATTTTTAGAAAATCTTTTCCTATACTTGACTATGTAGTTTTAGTAGAAGTCCTTGCATCCCAATTTTGAGATTCAAATTTGTATTTCGGGATCAAAAATAATATCCCCCCCCCCCCCCTTTTAATGGCCAAGGTAGACATCCAATGGGTAGGGGGTAAAAATAAGAAAATAAGAAAATATTACAAAATGTCTACAACTACCATATGTATCTTCATTTCAAATTCCATGTAAAAATGACATAGAAGGCAGAAATTATGAGTAAAAGAACACGTGTCTGAAGCCCAAGGACAAAAATAGAACAAATGTTTCTTACAATCACCAAGAACATAAAATTCTTTTAAAATTACTACAATTAGAACTTCAAATTTTGAAATCTATATAAAACTTTTGTGTATGTTGTAAATATTCATACTTATTAATAACAATTTTAGAAAGAATTTTCAATGCATTTTAACTTTTAATTCAAAATTCATGACATATTAGTCTTTCTAAGTAGTATTTTATAATTACATCTTTACAATTTTGGAGATTTGGATAATCCCCTTGTCTTTAGGGGCTAAGTGCAAAGAATTTGTCTAAAATTCATTCCACAATTAATTGGGAATCGCCATCAAATTTATGTTTTGGCTTGCAAGTTACAACATTAGTTACAATCTACTCTCCAACTTCATTATTATGACCTTATCTAGAATGACATTCTAAAACATCACATTCACTTGTCATACTATTGTTGATTGTAATACACTTGTCACACATTAAAACTATGGCATCATGAAAAATTAGCTCCCTAGGTGGCAACCTTAAACAAGCCCTTGAAAATAGTCCATCAAATCTACTCTATCAATTCTTGTATAGAGTAATTTTGGGCTTCTCTACTAACTTAATCTTAATTGTTTTTTTCTGTGATTAGCCAAAGGTATGTACATATTTTTAGAGACATGTTATCAACCAAGCTAGCACATACATTCAAAAACAATAACTATACAAAGTGGTCAATTATGAACCTTCTTCACAAATGAGCATGTGAGCATAGAATTTATGAGCCTAGGAGTCTATATTGTAAATACTTTCTATGGTTATAGGTGTCTATGTTATTGGTACTTATATAATAAACTCTTTCCATATTATAGTGTACCTACGTTATATATACATATGTAATAAACACCTTCAAATGGCCATAGATACATACCTACAACTAGGTTGAAGGCTTGTAGACTTATGTCTTTATACCCACTTGCTAGTAATGTTGCTCCATAAGTTGAGATATTTAGACAATTGGCCACTTATATTAACACTTATTTAGAAGGAAGTAACAATTATGTCAAACAATGGTTTTATTTTTATAATGTATTGTAGAAGTAAACCTAAATCTTGATTCTAATTTTGGCCTCAAAGATTCTTGCCTAAAATACGACATTTTAAACTTGAGAACCTCGGTCCAATTTTGGGAACTCAAAATGAATGCTTCAAAAATTCATAGTTTCTTCAAACGTTTTTAAAATATGTTTCAAGAACAATTTGAAATCCACTTTGAATTTCCAACAAGGTACAAAAATAATTTTTTTATTTTAATAATAAAAAATAATTCTCAAAATTTTATTTGGATAATTTTAGTTATAAAGTATGTAGATGCTCCCATATTCATATCTACCCTCCAAAGTTATTTTTTATTCAAAAAACAATACAAAAGCTAGATTTTGATTACACAATATGTACACAATAAAAAAATAAAAAAATAATAGCCCAAGATCAATTCTTGATACACTTATATACAATCTTCAGTCAAAGAATTTAATTTATTCATATGGTGTCCTAATAATACATACTCAAGTGCAACAAATTCTTCTTTCACTTGCCAATAATATCAAATATATATAATGACTATTATTATACTCAGTCACTAGTAGTGATAGTTATAGGTGCATTTACCTTAGTTACTTCATCATTATGTACATGTCATACTCACATCTAGGGTTTAATTTTTATTTCATGCATTCTTTGGGGTCAATTCATAAGGTGACTTCCAAAGGATTGGTGAAGCTATTTACATTAATCCACATAGATGAAATATACAAAACAAATGAAAACAAATGCATTCAATCAAAAGAGTGTAAATTCATCCATAGTAGAGTGATATTAGAATTAATAGTAAAATGTGTGCAACGAGGGCCCAAGAGCCGGAGTTTGAGAAAAATATAGGGCAAAACTCCTTGAAGCACCAAAACTTGCTTTGATGGAGTTTGGTGGGTTTTTTTTGTATTGTTTTTAGTTAACCTCTAAAGATTTTTTACTACATTTTCACCAAAAACACTCCAATACCAAATTTTAGAAAAAAAACATCTTTTAAAAACATGTAATCATAGGACCTTGTACTAAGGTGGTTTGAAAAGAATGATATAGAAAAAACTTCAGAAATTTCTATTGTATAGATTGCGAGATATTTGTATTTGAATTAATAGAAATCCTTTTTTTGGTCCTACAAAAAAACAGGCAATTGCACTTCAGAAGGTCACATTTGTATGAAATAATGTACAAAATGGTGGTGTTTCTTTGGATTCATTCTTCAAGTCAAGTTGGCTATATTCTTGAAAAAATTTAAATCATTGGAATTGTACAACATATAGGAAAAAAATTGTAAGTAGAAAGAAGTAGAGAATGATTCAAAATACTAAATTGTTGAGAATTTAGTAATGGAATTGAAAAACGCCAATTCCATGATTGAAATAAAAAAAATCTAATCCTATGATTTATTTATTTTCAAAAAATATTAAAAATTGAGTTAAATGAAAGACTTCAAAGTTTATTTTAGAGTACAAAATCCATAACTATCTGCAAACTAAAACTCCTCATAGCTTTCATCTCATTAATCAAAATGGAATGATTCAATGCTTTCCTCACATATATAAGTTTAGAAAACCAATTTCAAATTTTTTTTCTTAAAAAATTAATTTTTTAAGAATTTTTTTGAATTGCCTAGGCTACCCACTGAACAACAAAAATTACATGTTATAGTAGAACCACCCATTACTAGCCACTTAAGCATTTTGTGCATGATTTGGAGTAGTAGAAGACATTGTTCATTTTTTACCCTATAGAAAGATAGAAATAATGGGTGTTGTCAAATTTCCATAGTTTTTTTTTTCCTAAATTCAAATTGTTATGAATTACATATAGAAGCCAAAAGTTGGCATGCATCCATCCCCAATACATAGATTCTTCCATCACTACTCATCTAAAGACTAATTTGGCTCTCAAAACAAAGCACATGTGCCATAAAAGCGATGGTTAGAAGATGGTGGGAAACCAATAAATTAATGGTTACTTATTAGTCATCTCTCTCTTGAATTTCCTATTAACTATGTATTGACCTTGAGGCCTGGTTGGTCATGGGTGGTTCTACTAAATACAATAACTTTTTAACCATGTAGTCAAAAGTTATGAAATTTGTTGGGCCTTAAAATAAAAACCTCATCCACATGTTGTGTGAAAATTTTAAAATAAAAATTTCATTCGTAGTGAGCTGCCAAAATTGATATGCTGCTAAAAAATATAATTTGGTGCTTTATGGGTTAAACCTTCCATTGACACCCCTTCTACAAACAAGGGGGGGCACTTTCACTTTACAGTTAACTCTATTATCTCTGCATTTTACAACAATTGAACAATTTCATCCATTCAAAATAGGTGTATTTGCCATCACCAAATATGATTCCCTCAAACAAATTGTAACTTAAGGAAGACCAACCCATTTCTACCAACTTCTTGTAACCGCCATCCTATTTTTGGCTCCATCTCCACCGTAAAACTCACCCAAATCCATTCGCTTTTCTAACAATTTTAGTGCATTAATTCCAACTTGGGTAACATGTTAGTCCTTGATTGGTGGATATTCAAGTGCTAATAGGTACATGGAATGACGATTATAGGTTTAGGATAGGACATTTATAACTCTAGTTTAGTGGCGATTTTGTAATTTCAGGGCAGACCACTTTAAAAATTCATAGAAATTACAATTTTAATCAAAAAATTATAATTCCACTTGGGTTTGATTCGTGAAACATGTGCACACCTCTGAAAAATATGTGCTCCTCCAAGAGTTGGTCCTAGTATAGTCAAATTGCGAATCATGGTGCTAATAGGCTGGTCTACCTTATATTTTGTTCTGGTCACCCCACCACCGAGGCCACTTGTGGCTGGCGGTTCTGTATTCTGCTCTTGCAGTGAAATTCCGTTTCATTTGTTTCAAAAACAAACAAACATACAAATTGTGTAGCTTTTGGAGCAATAAATCGCCCCCCCCCCACACACACAAATAAAACCCACTCCGTCCGTCACTGCTCACATCGCGGCGGGCTCCTCCTGCCGCTTCCTGCCAACTCCAGCCAGAGCTCCGTCCGTCCCTCCGTCCGGTTGCTACTGACGTTCACCCATTCAATACGCCCGCCCTCTGCACAAAACAATTCTCTAATACCTAACTCCTGCCTGTGCTGCAACTCCAATTTATGAAAAAAGAGGAAAAAAGCCACTCATAACTTACTCCATCAATGCGTGAACTGTGAAGCGTGTCACCTCTGGATACGGAAGTGGAGGAGCTTTTCATACAAAAATCACTCCAGGGAGCCCAGAGGTCCGTCAGAGCTGATAGCCTGATATCGATACAGATATTAAGTGACAGACTTAACAGGCCTACTTAATTGAGTTAAGCTTACGCTATAAGTTAGACCTCCAATGAAGCAGCATTAGTGACCGCTAAGTTAGCTTTCCCCGTCTCTGACCATTTATATTATCTTAACGAGACCCACATTGACAGCAAGGTTGACATGTTTGTTGACATTGTGCTCACGCTCATGAAGGCAGAACTTTAAGAAAGTCCTTCGCACAGACCTCGACAACTGAGGAGAGAGGACTGATCGTATATTGAAAGAAAGTCCAATCCTCCTGTCAGAGACTGGGACATCTAAGCGCTCAGGCTCTAAAAGCGTGCTCCAACACAGAGGTATAGATTGGAGTTTTGGAGTATATGTTTGGATGTATCCGTAATCCGTCACTGTTTTTTGTGTTTGTTTTCGATTTCCACACAAATGAAACGGGATTTCATGGCAAAAGGCAGAAGACAAACAGCCTGCCAGCCACCGATGTATCAATTGTTGTTGAACACTTGAACATGACCCACCTTAGTTAGAAGGTGGGTACCCCTCAAACAGACACTTTTGGCCACTATGCCAGCGTAAAATAGTGAAATTAGGTTGCCCCTCACTAATTTCTTGATATTCTACACTATGCCTACACAAATGTAAGTTGTTGTACAAGGATGTATTATGGTCCGGGTTCAAATGGTTGCATGTGCTTTCATGTGAAGAAGTAGTGAGTCATAAGGTAACTTTTTTGGATTAGGAAACTTAATTGTTAAGGCAACCCAATTTCACAATTTGGTATAGTTACTATTGTTAGACTTAATTGTTAGATTGTTCAAATTTTTGTATTTTCTTGTTGGCAAGTGAAAGAACGTTCCAACACAACAAAGAATGCAACATTTGGATGTTGTATGCAAACATAATAAAGGGTCAAAGTTTTTTTGGGTAGAGGTTCTAAAATCATTTTTTCCACATAGGTACATAATGATTTTGGAAATGGACAAAAAATGTTGATGGTAGTTTTGGGTTAGTGGCACATATGGGGAAGACCACCTTAGATCCTTTGCTATTTAAGCTTTAGAAATCCATGAAGGAATCCAAAGGATTCAAAAAATATAAAACAAATTGAGTTTGTTTTTTTACTTTGGGGAAGAGAAGGCAATTTAATTTAGAGTAAATTTTACGAAGAGCCAAAAAGCACCAAAGCCAAGGGCACTTTCATGTTGGAAGAATTAGCTATGATGATGAAAAGTCAATTGATGACTTTATTGTTCATTGTAGAAACAAAGAATGCAATTCTTGGTCCAAAAATCAAAGTAATTTTAGTGACTACCATGGTCATGAGGGCCAAGTCCTTTGTGGGTTAAAGAAACCAAATTATGGCTTCAAACTTGACCACTTCAATTACCTAAATTTGTTCCAACATGTAATCCTTGTACATTTTATCCCTCTTTTCTAGATATCAAACAATGACCAATACAACATGTAATCCTTGTACATTTTGTTACTTGCTAACTACTTCCATTCCTAAATCCAATCATCGTCTTGATATCCTCCAAAGAATCAAATTTCATTCTCGAAGGAAGGAATATCACTTCTAAGTGCCATAAGGTCACTACTCCCACACGTGATCAACACACTCTTGTATGCACACTCCAATCTCCTTGTACTAATCAAGTGTACGGTGTTCTTAGATCTAATAAGGCCATATTTGTTATATTGAGACTTTTCGTAGATTTTGAGACAAAATGCTAGTTATTGGATTATTCAATTAAAAAAATAGTAATTGAAATAAAAAACAAATAATGCTCAAATAGTGATCCTATAATGAAATTATAAAAGTTGGTGTTATTACCTATTTATAAAAAAAATTGAATAAAGAGATAAAACAATTTATCTTTGAATCGAGGATATAAATGAGATTGCGAAAAGTCTCAATATAACAAATATGGCCTTTAATGTTGTATAAACAATTTACTACAATTTCATGTGATGTATATTGCAAACACAACACATGGACACCCTTACAACTAACATATCTATATCTATGCAACTCAAAACGTAGAAAACAATTTGAATATACCTTCCATCATGTACTATGCCATGGTATAGTGACAATGTAGAATTGCCCCATTTTGATTTGTATTTTCTATGAGTACAATATTTTAAGAAATTGCGTAACAAACTTCAAAAAAATCATAAATTTCTTGCAACCCTTGCATTAATACTTTTTGAGTTCATAATAATGAAAGTCAAATAGACCTTCTTGCATCTTAGAATACATCTTTGTATTCTAAAATGTACATTATACACCACAAAGATAAATGTTTTTAATATCCTTCAGGGGCTAATGTACATATTTATGAATGCAAATAGCTTCACCACTCCAACCATGGTCACAAATTACATTACCTTGGGAAATTGAAACTATAATCTCATCACTGTTGCTTGTTGGTATCTATTCTCTTAACCTTTCAAGGTATGTAGAAAACCCTATAGAAGATACCATAGTTGACTCTTGGAATACAAAAATGTACTTTCATATGAGAGGACATACCTTCTTGATTGAGTATTCAACAAATGAATTAGCATCTTTCATGTGGATACATTTTAACATCTAGTCCTTATCATGTTCAAATAGGACACCTTACCTCTTGAATACGTGAGATTGATTTTGAAGCTTCTTTTATATGCAAGTAGGGGACAAAAATGATTCAAATTGCAAGTGCCATGGTGTCATTGGATCTAGCTCAACATGAAGCCAAACTCTTGTTACTATTTTATATCGTATTCAATGATCAAAGTTGGCATTCCTTGCCAAATAATTAATATAAATTGCAAAGTGTGAATTGACATGTGCTTAATAATAGAAAGACTCAATTTCAACAAATGATTTTTTTATGAGAATATAATTCTTCAAAAAAATTGGCATTTATTTGTAGAAACATTTTTGGTGAACTTGCTCATTGTCTGGGTACAAAACTCCAATTCATGAACCTCCTCTATCAAATACACTAAAAAAAATCCATTTTGTAACAAAAATGATTGGTCCTTGACCTTTAACCCCTAAAGAACAATTGTCCACCAAGTGGACAACTAAAAACTCAGGTAGGTTACTATAAAGTCACTTTTGAGTAGATGAAAGTTAATTTCTTATCAAAGATGCACATTTCTATGAGCTTCCCCATGATGGAATTTTTTTTTCTAATCAGGTGTTGGAGTAAAAAAATTACAAGCTTGAAAGTTTAGGGCCAACTAGGATAACATGCTAATTGAGAAGGCAAGTAATTAGGCAAGTTGTGAATTTTTTTTCATTAACTCTAAATGCTAATGACTCACAATCTATGAAGCCAAAATGGGTTGAATTTATTTCCAAACATTCTCATAATATTATAGAGGAATAATGTAGTTTGAAATTTTTTTCCCCAATTTTTCACTCAATGCATGAAAATGGCAATTGTAGAATAATTTTTTGTGTTGACCTTTGGGATTTTGATTCTTCCAATAAACGAGTTTTCAAGAAAAAATTGAAATCTTACTTGTATAGTTGCTTTTTTTTTACATCCTTTAAATGCAAGATGTTTTGGGATATGTTAGATACCTCCATTATCTTTGACATGTATATAGTACATCTAGTTAATCAATGCCAAAAGTATGTCAAACATGCCAATTGAAGTGTAAATGCCAAACATCTTGGAAAATTTACATCTAAGCTTAGTGCAAGATGTACATCGAGTTATTCAATTGATCTACCTCCATTGAAAAATGATTTCAGATACTCTAGCAAAAAATACTTTGACCCTTCATAACTTTTGCATGCATTATCCATACAAAACATTTTTTGGGGCATTGAAATCCTTTTTCAGTTGCCAACAAAAAACTATAAAACTCTGACACGTGTAATAATATTATTGTAGCTATGATCTGACAGAAAACGTGGCGCTTTGGGGAGTCCACACCTCAAGGTTACCAATTTCCTAACTGTCCGGCGTCTCGCAATTTTACTCTGCGGCCTCTGGAGAACATTTAGAGTTCTTGACTTGCATACCAAAAGTGGCTTGCTACCAGAGAGAGCCCTCCAGGTGAGTGATGAATACTAACTACTACGCTTTACTAACTTAATAATAATGTGCTATAGATGGTGATCCTCTGGCGAAATCAACGTTTCAATAATCCTCCGCATTCAAAGCCTCTGTCTGTTTCAGTTTCTCCTCTTACTCTCGTGATTATGATCCCTCCCACTAGCACTTGCACTTCCGCTTGCACTTGCACTTGCAACAACACCAGCTGCGCGCTGCACAGCTTCCTTAGCTGCACATCATATCAGCTGGCTGGAGCTGGAGCTGGAGCTCACTCCTTGGAGTCCCTTCCACTCGCATGCGCGCAGGGAAGCCAAGCCAAGTCCAGTACGTCCCCTTGCAACTGGTAAAGCAGGCTCTCACGTATCCACACCAACGCTATCACCAACTCACCAACGCTTTCATCAATAGCTACTAGCCCCTAGCGTTACGTTCCATTCCATTCCATTCCCCCTCAAGTCCCGGGACACTTGTAAACGCTTAGCTGAAGCTTCCTGAGAGAGCGACACACACACACACACTCACACACTCAGCCAGGCTTTGCAGCAGACTCGGGAAACTCAAGTCCAGTCCGTGTGTGTGTCCCTGTGACTTCTGTTTGGGTCCCTGGGGGTGCATGTAGATGGTGCAGAGGTGGGAGTAGGACTGGACGTGAAGTGTCTGTCAGTCCCGCTGAGCTCATGGACAGGAGGAGGAAATGGATGGGACACACGGGCAGAACTGGTAGACTCGGCTGCCCATGCAGAAGCTTCACGGGATTGTGGAGGTGGGAATGGGGTGATAAGAATGGGAAATATAAATCTCTATCAGCCGTTCGTGGATTGATTTTTTCATTTTTCTTTTTTTGGGGGGGAGAGAGAAATTGGCGGTGCATGCGTGAGAGCAGTTCTCTCTGACTCGTCGCTAGCTCAGGAGGGGATGGTTCTTGCACCTGGTGTGGAATAGGTACGACTTCGTGAAGGTGGAATGGAGGGATTGGAATGAAATATTTATCAGCTGTTTGTGGATTGATCTTTTTCTTTTGGGGAGAAATTGGTGGTGTGCGAGAGCATCACTCTTTGACTCGTCGCTAGCTAGCTCACCATTAGAGTGATGAATTTTGCGTTTGTGGTCAGGAGGGGAGGGGATGCTTTTGTACTGCACCTGTTAGGGGAATAGGTACGACTTTGCTAACGACTTCGTGGAGGGGGTCTGACATTTCTTGGAAACTGAGAAGCGCGCGCGCGGTGTAGAAGAATAAACTTAGACTTTCGTCGTGCTGTTTGTTGTTGCTGTTGTTGTCCTACATTGTTGACTTCAGTCAAGTTGAATTTTTTTTGGAGATATGTCGGTGGTTTGAAATTGGAGTTGACGTTTGTCCTCTCCAATTTCCAGTTACTGAAATTATTATGTACGTGTTTTTTAAACCTGGCCTGAGGGGGATGCTTGGATGTTGTTGATTTCTTACTGAGGGCGTCAGTGGTCTGTTCCAGTATTGTCAAATTATCTTGGGTCTCAGAGACAAGAATCAAAGTAGTCCCCTTTCAGCTATATCATCAACAGTTTTGCAAACATGGGGAAGCTTGTTTCGTGATTCTTGTCACAGTTGATGTTTCCAAGAATCGGTCGATCAATTTTCTTGGTATTCACGCTCCTTGCTAACTAATCCTGCATTATATATGATTCCCAATAGGTTCGACGCTGCAGGAGGTTTTGTAGCTTGCAATTGGGTCAATCATTGAATTCAACGATTGCAAGTCGCCGAGATGGCTGCGCCATGGAGCTTTGCAATGCTAACGTTCCTGCCCGTTTTGCTGATGGTTTCATCCCTCATTGCTGGCGTCCACTGCAGAAGACAGGTGAAGAAAATTATTGGATAACCTTTCAAACTTTCAGCACCGTGGATAGCGCATCCCCTGATCTGGGAATCATCGGTTAATTGCAAAACATTCAGATAGAATAATATATGTCGCTTGCATTGCATGCAGCCGTATGTGGTGTATATGGGAGCTTCGAACGTGGAACCATCGCTCGTCGACACTCTCACCGCCTCCCATCACTCGCTGTTAGCCTCGGCGATGGGCGGGTAAGAAGAAATGAACGCCGCGATGTGTATCCGCTAGGTTATGTATGGTCGATCAAGAATTTCAAACCGCAGCTTCAATGCAATTCAATTTCTGCATGCATGCCCCTGGAGCTTACGACTGTATGATTTATCATGGTTGCATTGAATCAGTGATTCGGAGGAGGGAACAACGGCATTGCTGTATAGTTACAAGCATATGTTTAACGGATTTGCTGCATCCATGACTGCTACGGAGGCAGCCACGCTAGCAGGTACGTCATACATAAAGTGACAATTGTACGTGCAGCTTCCAAATATAACGTTGTCTACGAATATATTCTTTCCTGGATTTAAATTCAGTTTTTCATGCTTCTGGGAGCATGCACAGTATGTATTAAGGGAACTCCAAACTAATGAAAACAATGAGCCATGAACAAGTTTAGTGAGTTGACAAAATCGAGACATCGAGAAGTCTATTTGTCAATTGCGGGTGCTTTTGATTAGAGGCAGATTTGAGGGAAGCCCACGTACGTAGTTGTGATTGTTGTTGATGACCTACAGAATCACCACAAGTGCTGTCCGTGTTTCCGAGCCGACTTCGAAAATTGCACACGACACGCTCCTGGGAGTTTTTAGGGTTGGTGAATCAGTCGGGGAAGGTTCCCAATCACTCGCTGTGGAAGAAAGCCAAATTCGGGAAAAACGTGGTGGTCGGGATTTTTGATTCTGGTAAAGAATTTCACTTTTCAATTCGATGTTTTCAATATGATTGTTGCATTACTTGAATGAAAGACGGTCCGCCAATGCAGTAGCCATGCTCTGTTATGCTTGAACCCATCAGTAGCCTGGCTTGAAAGATTCGCAAGTCCCTTGAAGTTTTTTTGGATGCTAAATTTCACTTAGAATCCCATTTTTCTTGGACCCACTGCCGGTGTTTTACATTCCAATCATACTGTGCCAGGCATTTGGCCGGAATCAGCCAGTTTCAATGACGATGGCATGGGTCCGATCCCAGCCAAATGGAAAGGGGAGTGCGTCACGGCCCAAAGGTTCGGTCCTGAGAATTGCAACAGGTATGGAAGTCGATTCTTTATCAACTTCGTGTTAGAGCTAGCGCTTGCACTTCTTTTTAAACAGATTTTGTCGCCCATGAGGATGAAGTTCTGGATCACACATTCCACTGCCTGTTGCCAGGAAGCTGATCGGAGCAAAGTATTACCTCAAAGGCTTCGAAGCACACGTCGGTCCTCTGAATTCCACTGCCGACTTCAGATCTCCTCGTGATATTGACGGACATGGCACCCACACATCTTCCACTTCGGCAGGGAACTTCGTTGAAGGTAAAAAGAGATCAAGAGCTCATTTGCTCTGCAAATAGACGTGAGAGCAGATTAAGGTTTTAACTGGGTTTATCCCCTAAAGGACCAGGATTTCAGTTCGTGCTTCTTAAACGATCTGTACCTTAAATGAAGCTGTATGTTTTGTTTAGTTTGTTACGGTGAGATCTTTTGGACCGTGCGTCCCCGGTGGCGTTCTTTGCTCTCTCTGAGGAGGGGTGTGCACGGGCTTTGTTTCGTGGTGTTCCGACTCAGGGCAGAAAACATTATGAAATAATTTTGAAGTTTTTATGAATTAAAATATGACAAAATTACTTTTGCTGTGGCAACGGCACAGGGCGTAATAGTCGTAGTGAAAAACAGAACTTCAGCGTTTGGTTAAAAAAACAAAACATAACAACAAAACACTTCAGACGGGATCAATAAAATTAATCAACAGAATTAGTGAAGAACAGTGCATGTACTGGTAAAAAATGAATAAGAATTGGACAAAGGAAAGTCCCCATGAAGCCCAATTTGCGCTTCTTGTTTGTTCTAGTAGATTTGAGCAGGTCACGGGGAGGCTTTCAATTGTTGAATGTTTGTTTATCTTTGGCCCAACGCATACAATGTTCCTCACAGTCACTGTCTCTGTTGATCAATAGGATCTATCCCCGCCTGAATTTTTTAATTCCTAACATATGATCAATCGAATTGATCGCTTTTGATAGCTCTTGATTTGCGAAATACTTAGGATTTTTAGGGTTTAAATATTTATTCCAGTCCGAATTATCTATTTCTCACAATATTATTACTCGAATTGATCACTTTCAAATCGTTAATCTTTTGTCCATGTGTTTCAAGGAAAAAAAAAAAAAAATCGTTAATCTTTTCAGGATTTAGGGGTTACATCTTTATCCCTGCCTGAATTGTCGATTATGCATAATATGATCAATCGACTTGATCAATTTCAATTTGTGATTCCTATCCTTTCTTTTCCTTTAGGGTTTAGGGGTTAAGTATTGATCCCCGTTCGAGTGATTGATTTCTCACAATATGATTAATCGAATCGATCTCATTCAAATCGTGATTCCTTTAGGGTTTAGATTTCAGTATTCATCCCAGTCCGAATTATCGATTTCTCACAATATCATAAATCCAATTGATCACTTTCAAACCGTGAATGTTCAAATCGTGAATGTTTAGGGTTCAAGGGTTCAAGGTTTCAAGGTTTAGAGTTTACAGGAAAAGTCTTCCTGCCAGTATTCACCAAACATGGCATTGCAGGAGCGAATACATTGGGTCAAGCAAGAGGCACAGCGAGCGGAGGAGCTCCCCACGCGCACATTGCAGCCTATAAAGTCTGCTGGTCTGGCGGCGGTTGCGATGACTCGGACATCCTGGCGGCTATGGACGAGGCCGTCTTCGATGGCGTGGACGTGTTCTCCGCTTCTCTGGGCAGCGACCCCCCACTCTACCCTTTCTTCTCCGACTCCATCGCTATCGCCTCTTTTCACGCTGTCAGCAAAGGCATTGTCAGCGTCTGCTCCGCTGGAAACGCTGGCCCAACGCCAGGCTCTGTGACAAATGTGGCGCCATGGATTGTCACAGTGGGGGCCAGCAGCATCGACCGCGAATTCCCTTCCGAGGCTCTCACGCAGGATGGCCAAGTGTTCAATGTAAGCTCGTACTTATCCTGAGCCTGTGCAGCGCAATTTCATTTTCAGTAGAAATTTTGTGCAATGTGAATACGACCCAAACCCTTGAACCCTAAAACCCTTGAAAACCCTTGAACCCCTAGATCCGCTGAATGTTAGCTCATGCCTGGTTGTAATGTAAAGTCTCTATTCCCCATACAGTAAGGGAGAGTTTCCGTTCACCATACAAATGAAATTTTGAACCTTTTCCTACAACAAATCCTGTGCAGCACAATTTCGTTTTCAGTAGAAATTGTGCAAAGAGCATGTGGCTTTTGATCCGCTGATTCTACTTTCAAGGAATATTTGGACATTTGCTCCTTAATTATTCTTTGGAGATCTAAATCCTTCGAGCCTCTTTATAGGATTCGGGTATGCAAGATTTCCTCTATGTAGGGTATAGCTTAAACTTCGTCTGTTTCATCGATGTTCTCACGATCATATAATCGGTGTCCAAAGAGTTCGTTGTGCATGAAGCGTAAATTCTTATCAAGCGAGTTTTGCATAAGCAAATCATAAATTGAGATCGATAGATGCCGTCTTCCTCTAGGTTTAACTACCAGTCGATATACCTTAATGTTGAAGGTGATAGAATCATGGGATATGTCACAGGAAAGTGGTGCACACTTGGGAGAGTGAGACAGGGGAATTCATACAAATCCGTGTGATATATGATTACATCGTATACCTATGACCCCCTGTGTGAATACATGTAAATCCTCATGGTCTCATTTTTCCCGTGGTCCCAAGGAAATGTTGGAACCTGTGAAGTCATGGGGGATTGCGGAGTTTAACACGGGGGAAGTGAAATATCCTTCCTATGATTGAAGGAAGACGAAAGTGTACATTTGTGCGATTTTGAAGAATTTGGTGTCTGCTGTGAGTGAATTTTCCGAGGATCCAAGACTCGGGTCTGATGTTTGGGTGTCCATATGTGCATTTCAGGGGCAAAGCTCAACTGATCAGAAGCTTCCTGATAAGTATTTTCCACTCGTCTCAGGAGCTGATGTTGGAATAAATGGATCCATTGCGATGAGGTACCATTCAATCTTTGCCCACCCAAACATTTGCATTCCCACAACTTCAGGTGTCTCCAGAGTCCTCAGTTTTCAGAAAACGGGAATCAAGTCAAGATTCCGTATCTCAGTGTAAAGAGTTCATAACAGGGTTTTCAGAAAAATAGATTGTTATGGAAGCTTTTTGACAGACTAAACTGTTATGAGAACTACCATGGTACATACGAAAGCCTCCTTATGACACATAGCTAGGCTTTTGTACGGTCGTTGTGACCATAGGGAGACCTCTCTTTTAGTCATATATGGAGAAAATTCGCTTTCTGATGTTGTCTAAGTTTCCTAATTCAGCCTAATTTTACTCTGAGCGCTGTAAGTTGAGATTCTTGTCAAGGGTGACTGAAGTTTCTGCATAGGGTTTATATATGACCCGGGAGCCATGTGGCAGTGCGCTGTGCCTAAACAATACCTTGGATCCGAGCAAGGTGGCGGGAAAGATTGTGACGTGCGTCCGAGGAGTGAACGGGCGAGTAGAGAAGGGTGGCATTGTGAAAGAAGCAGGAGGAGTGGGTATGATTTTGGCCAACAATGCTGCAAGTGGGGATGAGCTTCTAGCCGATCCGCATCTCCTGCCAGCCTCTATGGTCACCTACATTGATGGCCTGAAGCTATTAACATACATTAACAATTCCAGGTCAGCTACAATGGCACCCTTCGGAGTCACATCTCATGTGCGCATGCTTGACCAATTTTTGCTTTGAAAGCTCGAAAACAAGGGCTGGTAGGACTTTCCTCCAGACTTACGAACTCTGAACCCCTAAAGGACCCAAGGATTCATGTTTGAAAATGACGGATTTGATTGATCATACTGTTAAAAATCAGTAATTCAGATCGGACCAAATTTTATATGAGTGAAGAATGTGCTTGTGTTGGTCAGATTTGCTAAAGAAAACATGAGTCCCGATTTGGGCGTCTATCTTGGTCCATGAAGGGTTCAATGGCTCTCCTCGAGAGAAATTTCGAAAAAGGTTGACATGTGAGTAATGCAGGTCACCAATGGCAAAGATTACCCCAGCTTACACCAAAGTGGGTATAAAACCTGCGCCAGAAATGGCAGCCTTTTCGTCTCAAGGTCCCAACACACTCAATCCTGATATCCTTAAGGTATGATTTCTCAATACCTGGAGTCTAATTGCTGATAGCGATCTTGTTGAATGGGTTTCTGGAAAGTGTTCTGGAAATGACTAATGTTTTGGTCAATTTTTGAGTGTCACTCTCTGGTCGGTTATTGGTCTCCATACCATGTTAGAAAATCAAAGTGGTCCATCTGATGCTAATGAAAAGGCCTATAATCAGTACTGATTGAATCCACCCCCTACAGCAACGCTTGTAGCAACGTTTGAACGTTGCTAATAACACTAAAGAGTGATTTCCATGTTGACATTCAACATGCTACTGGACGTTGTCGAACACGTTTGTTTAAAAACGTTGCTAAAGCATGTTCCAAAACATTGCACGTAGCTTAAAGGTGTTGCTAAACCCTTCAGATTCTTGCAGTGAGTGTCTGTAATATTTGGGGTGTGCAGCCAGACGTGACGGCGCCAGGGTTGAACATTCTAGCTGCTTGGACAGAAGCTCAGTCTCCCACAGGCCTGGCTTTTGATGCTCGGCGCGTCCGATACAACATCATCTCCGGAACGTCCATGTCTTGTCCCCATACATCTGGCGTCGCTGCGCTTCTCAAAGCGGCACATTCCAAGTGGAGCCCTGCTGCCATTAAGTCCGCCCTCGTCACCACAGGTAAAGCTTTTCCTTCTTCACACTTCCATAACGCCACGTGTCACTTTCATAGGCACATTGCACAATGCAGCCAGAAAGAGGATGGGTGTTTGAGTGGGCCGTAGATCTTCAAGATTTGATGGTCTCGATCTAGTTTGATCTAGTTTGGAGGAGAGGATAGGGTTGTGTCCGATAACTGACTCATGCCTAACGACCCCTTGTGCAGTTGTCTGTTACATGTGCCTAATACATGTGCGCTATCAAACCTCTGCAATTGCACACTCCTTGTGTACCGGTACCCTGAGAGTCTCTCACGTTGTAAACAAAACTAATTGGATAACTTCTCCATGCCAAGCTATTAACACATGAGAAGAGACCTTTTGATGACCCTAAGGCAGTGCGGATTGAGTGTTTTAATCCATAGGATGAAAGTACATTTACCCTCCATTCTTATTCATTAGAGTGACCAAAACCGAACGGCAACCCTGCAGTAGATGAGGCCACCTTTTCGTCTAGTTTAAGAATGAAAGATTTCTAATGTTTAAGAACTGTTGAAAATCTTCAAAAACTACGTTTTTCGTAACTCTGTTACTCACTTACAAACGGCGTTGTTTCTCTCATGAGTGCAGCTACACAAGAAGATAATAATGGGAATTCGATCAAAAACGGTTCTATGGAGACTGCAACACCGTTCAGCTATGGGGGAGGCCAGATTGACCCAAATGCGGCGTTTGCCCCGGGATTGATTTATAACGCCAGCACACTTGACTACACACTTTTCCTGTGCGCGCTTGGGTACAATGGAACATTCCTGCAAGTCTTCACCGTTGAGCCGTTTACATGCCCGACTAAAGTACCCTCTGTAGCGGACCTGAATTACCCATCAGTTGCCATCAGTGACTTGTCGGTAAGGCGAACAATTGTGAGAACAGTCACAAATGTAGGCCCTGCAAAGAGAACCTATAATTTGACAGTAGAGGAGCCAGAAGGTGTGCGAATCGATTTTGACACAAACCAGCTTGTGTTTCGTCATAAGTATCAAACGAAGACGTTTAAGATCACATTTTCACCGAGAAAGGCGACTGGAGGATATACATTTGGTTCTTTTACATGGAGCGATGGCGAGCATCACGTCCGGAGCCCTCTCGCCATTCAAACCATTTTGTAGAAAACAAAAATTCAGGTAGTGGCCTTGCATTCAAAATTTTATTGAAAGATTGAAGACAATAAAACAGCCAAATTCTGTCGGATGGTGCGTTTTTTCCCTTTTGACCTGCTGCATTGTTTTCTTAAGGTGGCGTTAAGGAAAACCATCCAGTTCAGTTGCGGCCTATTTGTGCTACAATGTATCTCTAATGCACATTTTGAAATGTGCATTACTAATACATAGTGAGTAAGATATAGTGTCTCAAATAGCCTTATTTGAATAGTGGCACAAATAAGATGGTTTACTTTACCTTGTGGAGAAAAATAGGGAGATTCGGCTTATGCATTGTTCGATTGGTGGTGTTTTCTTTTTTTCGTGGTGTCATAGTCATGGTGTTCTCTCACATGAGTAAACTGTAGGAAAGCTGTAGACTGGAAGAAAGTCATGGTGTTCTCAAAAGTGTACACAGATTTCGTGTGGTCCTGACGACCTCTAGCCACCCATGTGAGGAATATTGCAATCCATGATTTATTCTTTTTAGAATGTCAGCCTCCAGGAAGTTTGAAGGTTTTGTATCTCTGGTAGGTATATGCACCTAAAGTGGACAACGTACATAAAAGTGAACCTTATCTAGTAAAGGCATGTCTTGTAGAATACCAGACAAAGAGTTTCTTATAAGTCCTAAAAGTTTTTCACTTTTAGCATATCAAGAAATTTATGGACCACTTTAGATTGCACTGGTAAAAGCAAGAGGCTTAGAATTTGAACCCAGTCATGTGCAATGAGGGATGAGATAACAAGTTCAAAATAATCCATTGCATTTATGATATCTTATTATACATTTGAAGTCTTGGGTGTCCAACCCACTTCAATAAGGTGAGGTAATTTCACCTAATATTATCCAAATAAGTATTCTATTGTTGAGAGTCAAAGAGGATTCTACATTCTCATAGCATGTATGTTTGGACATCAGGTGTAAATTAGGATTTTTTCTAGTGTTGAAATTAGTTGTATGACAAATTGACCTTAGGTTCTCATGAATAGAGTTTGTACATTTTAGGCAAACAACTGTAAGGGTTGGTCTTGCAAACAAGTTATATAATTAGGTGCAATTACCTTAGCTTAAAACCTTGGTATTGTGGATAAATATTTAGCATTTGTAGCACCACCTCTTCCCTCTCATTTCTGCTTACTTGGACAGAGTAAAGTTGACATTGAACAAATCAAGGAATCAAATAAAGCATGATCTTTGGACTAGTCAAGGTGTAAGATTCTTGTGATACGAAGCTGCTTGTTTCCACTTGTGCAATCTAATTGCCCTTAGAATCATAAACATATCTATGCTTGATTCACACCAGATACACAGCCTGATTAGAGGATTGTACCTTGTTTTGAAAATTTCAGAGGTTAACGAGAGTGTAGTTTGTGCTTGGTTTAATCCTTCGGTTATTTCACTTGGAAACTCCTCCAGGCCGTACTTTGACTGCTGTTGGTTTTATATTTCCCTTGCATTGAAATCACTTACATTTGTGATTTGTGTGACTTAAGAAAATAATGAAAATAATGAAAGTTTGACATTATTGTGTAAAGTACCAGCGACCTATCAAGTCCACCCATGTCTGTGAGGGAGGAACAAGCACAAATTAAGTTAAGCGAAGCTTTTTTTGAAGCAAATCTAGAAGAAATCATTCGGTATCCCAACATCTCAGGCGACCATTAATTGGAGGATTTGGATAGTCATTATCACTCACTTTTTGAAACGGAGAATCACCCCCAACAGTCAATGAAACAAATCTTCATTCACCCCCAAATTTGAGATTATTTTTAACTTTCAAAAAATCAAATGAATCTCGCTGGAAATTGGATTTGTTGTCCGTCTCATTTGCTGGGTTTGTAAGTCAGTCAGAGGTAAGAAAATTCTCACCCGTGAGTCCTCTTCCTTCAATCAATCACCAACTGAACTGAAGCTGACGACGGAGGAAATTTCCCCAAAAGTCGTGTGCAGTGCCGTGAGTCCTCCCGTTTCAAAAATAGCTGAAAATTTCCCCCAAATCCTCCAAAAGTAACAAACATTCTTCATGCTCATCCACAGACCCCAACATTCTTTTTCGTTGTGCGCACCCTCCGTCGTCGTCTTCACGCCCGCGCCCATGCCGCAGCCGGCTCTTTCTGTGGCCCATTTTCTTAAAACTATTGAATCAAGAGTAGGCAGCAATCATGGCCCAAAACTTTTGGCAATGATGCCAGGCTACGGTACTAGTGTAGAATCTCATCAGTTCATTATGTTTTCCTTTTTATGTCAATAGTTTGTCTGTGTCTGAACAACACAGGTCATCAAATTGGTATAAGGTAAACATTATTGAGTTTCATGCCGCGAGAATAATGGACTAGGCGGATCTTCCACAATTCCACAAATAGTCTAGTGTTGATAACGTGATAAGCTCTATTCTACCTCAGATTCCAAAGATTGAAAGGTTGAAAGGTTGAAATGGAAGAAAATGGGTTGAAGAGCTTTTCAATTTTTACTTTTGGATGGAAGAAGCATAACCATGTTCCACAAACAATGCAGCATATTAGAGATAATCCTAAAGTTTGTCTTGTGTTTGTAAATAGGTGTTAGAGGAAGGTTCAACTAAGAATAGTACAAAAGAAACACGGCACCAATCTCAATCAACCTGTGTTTTGGTGCTCCAAAGAGTTTCATTCTCTGTTTTTTCCAAACTCCAACTTCTAGTCTCGCAATGCACATACTTTATGATTAACTCTATTGAAGAAAACTGGATCTAATTGATGTTTTCAAGTGGGATCTCTTAATTCAAAAGATTATTTACCAACCTATGCAATGCAATGAGACAACATCAACAAGGCTAGAGAGGATATACTAAAGATGGTGAGTAAACTCCCCTAATGTAAAAAGTCAAGATTACTAAATCCATGAAGTCTAAATGGTGCTTTCAAGTAGTTCCAAAAAATGTTGTAACTTTATATAAGACAAATACAAAGGGTCAAAATCGGTAGTAAGACTTTATGAGACAAAGATATTGCCTATCATCTAGTTTGATTGAAATTCTAATCATTAATTGTCCATTCTTCAATAACAACACTAGAAGAAACATCTACATACACAAGTTTAAACATTAAATGTTAGACATAGCGTGAGTTGCTTGGTTTTCAAGGAACCTTGAAAAGGGCACCTCCAATATTCAACTAGTCCTACTTTTTTATTTCATTCTCTTTGTCTCTAAGAGATAAATCTATAAAGTGAAGCATTGTATGCCAAATGACAATTTGATGTGTGGTTTTGCATTGGTAAGTTTATTAAAATTATTGTACGATAGCTTTGAGTTTTTTTGATACCTTTTGTAGAGGCAAAAGTTCATCATTGATTGGTCATATAAATATATGTAAGTAGGGATTTTTTTGAGCAATTTTTGCTAAAAATCAATGCAATTTTTTTAATATGGAATATTTGGCAAGATATTCTCGTTTGTTTAGTAGATGACATCACTAAATTGCTACCAAATCTTGGAACAATATTGTTCTATTTCGAATGAATGTACAATTTTTTAGATGAATAAATGACTTTTCATCCATGTATTGTAGGTTTCATCCATTTTCCATTGATGTAAATAGCCTCATTACTTTAGTGAAGATCACTTTTGGTACCGCCCTAAGTAAATGAAAAACAACAACCCTATGGATAAGCTTTATGAGACCTATATATATGAAGAAAGATTTTCAAGTCCAAGTTTGGACTCCCCTTTGAGGATTAAATAAATGGTTTTAAATCAAGGATTAGAAAAAAATGACAGCTAGTTCAAAGTTAGCAAGTAGAAGTAGGAAAAAACTTGGTGGCATTTTGAAAACAAAGGATGCAAAACTAGAGAGAAATTGGTAGGGTCAAAAATCAATCGGTGCTCCTCAAAAATTGGACGACAATTTACTTGCCTCCTCTCAACACTTAGCAGATTTCAACCTCCATGGGATAATATTCATTGGCTAGTACCCCATCTTGGCAAGGGTATAGATAGAACCTCCCTTAGTGCATGGTGGCGGGACTATGGACTAGGAGAGGTTTATGCATTTAGAGAAGCCATAGGGCCACTTGTCTTTTTTTATCTTGCATGTGCCACATGTCTTTTCATCTTGAATCATGGGCTGGGCCACCTATTGTTTACAAACTCTCTTAATGCATATTATACATAAAGGGAGGGTGCACTAAGAGAGGTTCTACATGTATCAACATTGATTCTAGTGATATGAATATGGGCAAGCCTTAACTAAATCATAATTTTCAAATTGATCATTTTCAAATAATGAATCCTTTTGCCTTCATGGGTTCAATAAGGTCAATTGTACGTTGTGTCCCAATGTCCATAAGCATTTACCCCATATAAGTAATTTTTTATCTATAAATCTATCAATTATCTTGAGTGGTACTTTATGGGCAAAGCAAAAGAACCATTTGAAGATGGTAAAAACTTTGATTCCTAAACTCTTTTGATCTCATGCAAACTTTTCTTCACTATTTTGAACTCCATCTTGGATGAGTTGGGAGGATCCTTGGCTTTCAAATGGTGAAGGGCTATGCAAAATTCAATTCTTACGAAGAACCCAACATTTATTAGCATGTACTTCTAGTTTAGAATTATTTTTTATTACATTATGTACATGAATTTTGCAATGTAGTTGTTGCCAATTTCAATTTGGAGGAAATCGACCATTGAGAAATTGATGTTGGAGGAAATAAAGAGGTACTTTTTTTTTAATTGAGAGGATGCAACTGGTGACTATTGGGAAAAAACAAAAATGGTCTATTTTTGTAGGAGGAAATCAGCTTGAGGAGCTCCAAAAATTTCCCGAACACTGTTCTGGATCCTGCAGTACAGCATTCCTCATAGGCTATGAATCTATGATGAGGATTTTTTCTTTTTCTTTTAATTTTTTTTAAACTTTAAACTTTAAACTTTTTGTAAACTTTTTGTATGATGTGGAACATTCCAGCCGAATCTCAGACAAAATTCGGAGCGATCACTCTGGCTGGGCCCCTGGGCAGTGGACATTTCCCAAAAGAAAGCCCAAATAAAAGGCCAAGCCTTAATTGCTAAAAAGCAAAGTTTCTTTGGACATCTAGAGCCAGACTGAGTGTGGCACTTTTACTTTTACTTTTCCCCTATTTGTTATGCTTTTTCAGTTTGGGTCTTGTCAGAGCCACTTCACTGCAGAAAGATTCAGTTGCATCGCTAAAGAATTTTAATGAACTCGGATACCACCTTTGAGAAACACGTGGTTTTGGGTAAAGTCGGTGGAGCAAATGTGGACTTATTCTTTAGGCTTAATAAGGTGGGTACCCCCAAACCACCAATTTGTGCTACTGAGGCTAGATACTAGACTGGACAAATTTTCAAATTTTCTTGTTGGCAAGGGAAAGGAAGTTCCAATGTACCAAAGAACACAACATTTGGATATCATATGCAAAAGTTACAAAGAAACAAAATTCGATTCTAAAACAAATTTTTTTGCATAGGTACATAATTGATTTTGGAAAAGTACATAGAGTGAAGATGATGGTTTAGAATAAGTAAAGCATTGGATTATGCCCACTTTATACCCTTCAAGATATTTGTTTTGTGTTTTGTGTATCTAAGTGTCCGATATACTCCAATTATCTCCTTTATTGTATTTCTTTGGTCAACTTTAGAATTGTAGCAAAGTAGAATATTTGTATTGTCATTGGGATTGATAATGTTGCAAAAGCTTGGCAATTAGTGCAAGTTAGTGTTAATATTACAAGGTGCATAGATTGGATTAGCTTATGAAGTCTTTGGAGCAAAAATGAGTGTGAAGAGGTAGTGATTGCATGGCCACTTGTTTATCTTATGCATAAAGTAAGGGCTATTCTAATTTGCAATGAAGTACAAGTCTCAATTTTAGGTCTTGTCGTGGTAGGTCTCTTGCTCTACTAGACCATTTCAATTGTCGGTGTAGTCATTGTAGGTCCCTAGCCTATATTAGACCATGTCAATTTTACGTCTTATTGAAAGAAGTCTCTAGTTTATGCCAAACCATGTTTGTAGTGGTGTATTATTTTATCCTAGAGCATTGAATCAATGTTTAAATACTCAACACCAAATCAAATCATGCAAAAAGCAACATAATTCATTAGAAGAATTCTATCCCCTACATAGGGCATTTGATTGCATGAGAATGTGCAATTATAAAAAATGAAATTTAAAATAATGAAGTTTTTTTTGGCCTATGTGATCACCTAGTAAGCCACCCAGTATAGGGGACTAAAAAACTTTAAAAAACAAACAAGCTACTTTTTTCCCTATACATCTGCCAAAATTCTAAAAATCAAACGATCCTCCATAAGAGCCAAATTTTCTTTAAAAGTATGTTCTTTATTGACTAAGACAAGATTTATTTTGGATTTGGCTCTATATTTTACCAATTTAATATTGTTACAACATTGAGGTCATGTATTGGGATTTTGGAATAAGCTATTGATTTTAGTATTGCATATTGTTAGACTTCAACAAAAGTGGATCTAACTACAAGCCTATGGAAAATTTACCCCCAAAATATCAAGGCCTTTTTCCATCAAACAACACTCCATTTCTATTGCAAAGAACAAAAAAAAAAGAATTAAAATTTTTTTTAATTCTAATTGTAGGATCTTGCATTGGACTAGTCTAAAGATGTGGAAGAAATTTCAAAATCTTTGACTATGTAGTTTGCAAGATATTTGCATTTAAAGTGAAGAAAATGAGTTTTTTTTGTACCTTGCTTGACTACATTATTTGGCTTTGAATCTTCCTAACTTAAAGTTTTTGTACTACTGAGTTTGAAGTTGAATGATTTTATCTTAGAAAAATTGATTTGAAAGTTGGGAAAAAAATTAATAAAACAACTTGACCTTCATTCTTAAAAAAACTATTATGTAGAAGCAAGTTTGAGATAGAAGGAAAAACTAAATCATTAATAGTTCTAAAATGGAATTGAAATGCACTAATTTCAACAATGAGATTATTTTAGCAAGCAAAGTAAACTATATAAAACTTCTTTTTGGAAAAATTGTGAAATTTGAATTTGAAAATGATAAGTTCTTTTTTTAAGTAGATCCTATGAATGCCCACAAAATAAGAAGCTCCATATTTTTCCCATCACTAATTCAAATGTAATGAATCAAAGCTTCATGCGTAAAAGATAATATAATCTACGAAAAAAATAATATAAAAAATTCCATTTTTTTCCTGCCCATCCGAACTACTTGAGGGAGCCTAGGATGGCATAATTTTTGTTCCTAGAAACAAATTGAAGTAAAAATTATATTCCTAGAAATTTTTTTCCATAAAAGTTTTAGAAAATCATGTCAAATATTGAGGTCACATGACCATGCCTAAATCCCCAAAAGATTTAGGTGAACTTTCAATTGCTATCAAAGACAACAAAACTAAGAAAGTTGAATAATAGGAAGCATACCTAAGTGATTGTTCAACAATTTTACATATAGTATCATGGATTTAGGCCTTATTACACCTTGGATAACTTTTCCTACCTCTATAGTAGTTTGTAGAAATCAAACTTTCTTTGGAAGATAGTTGTATCCACCAAGTTAGTATTTTAGGTGACTTCTATAATATTTTTTGTATCTACTAGAAACCTTCAAGTTGGTCTTCTAGGTATGCATCTTCTCGAAGAGTTCTTAATAAATCCTAGTATTTCTTAGAGTCTCTTAGAAACTCTTAGTTTTCTTTGAACAAACTCCAAGGTACAATTAGAAAACCTCAATCTTGCCGATACAAGTCTTGAAGCATTGCTACTAAGCTTTGTATTATTTTATCTAGAATAATTTAGAATCCTTGGTGTGATATACTCTTGTCTTTAGTAAATGTAAGTATACCAATTTTTTTTATATTCATCAGATTTACCAATCAATAGGTAATGCATGCTCCCAATTTTTTTGGATAGTTGTGGATTTTATTAGCCTACAGGTGTTGTGTACTTGTGATCATTAATTGTCTACTTCTGTAGTTATGGTATTTATTGGCCAATTGGTATTGTAAACTCTTGTTCTTGTGTGACATTGATTATTAGGTCCTTGATATGTAATTACATTAGCCTTAACCACATTTTTGGATACCCTCTAGATTACCTTACACTAGCAGAAAATAAATATTTAGGTATCAAACCGTATTGTCAAAGTGTAGTGTAAAGGCTTTGGGGGCTAATCATTGCAGGAGTATTAGAAATTCACATGCAAAAAATATATAGGGCATCCAATTCAAATTTCATTGAATTATTGTAGTTTTATTTGTAGTGTAAGGTTGGATTAATCATTTTTTTTGCATCACAATGAACATATTCATTAAGAAACTAAGGATCATTATTTATTTTGTAGATATGATATAGGATTTAACCTCTAAATGAAAATTGTGTATCAAATGGACATTTCAAAACTCGGGTAGCATTGTGTGAAGTCAATTATCAATGGATGTTGAATTTTGGAATGGAGACAATATGAATAGACAAGTTTTTTCCATATTTGGGTGACAACAAGAAACACTTGTCCTATTTTTTGTCTTCTTCCCCTTGGACAGGTGGTTTTTTGCTCATAAGCTTTGCATCATTTTTCCATTTGGCATGAAATTCAGAACGAAGGTATATGCGGTAGTTTCAGACATTCCATTTTTTTTTCAAATTTTTCAAAATTATTTTACAATTTTTAAACTGCCTCCAATTAGATATCTATTTTGGCCATTTTGGAGGTTTTCAACCCTATTTTTGATCCAAAAATGCAATTTTGAAGCTACGAATAGGACATGTTGGAGGTCTACTAACATTACAAGGATTGACAATGAGAATTTATGAAAATAGAAACATATCGGTTGCACACATGGGGTCAAAGTAACCTTCCTTTGTGCAAAGGCTATGAAGAGGGAAAAAATTTCCTACATTAATTTTTTGGTGCAATGCAAGCGCAATTTGCTCTAGCAAGATGGATTTTTTTATGGAAATTTTTTGAAATTTTTTGAATTACTAAAAATGAAAAGGTCCACAGACCCCTTTTCTACTTCTAATAGCTTCTGTAGTACCCTACAATAGTCTATGATACTACATAGTATTACACAATATTGAATCAACGATATGGATGTGCACGCACCTTGAATCAACAGTTTAGATCTGCTAGTAGGCTACTAACACACAATATTGATAATTCTACATAGTATTGTTAGTCCTATGGCTAGAAATTGCATTTTTGAATAAATAACGTGACGTATTTCTTCCAATCACCCATTTTTATGGAAATTTGGGTAATACTGTAATAGAGACATATGATATAAACCTTCAAAGTTTGAAGTCAACTTACATAGGCCCATTTTCAATTGGCTAAGCTTCAAATTCAATGCCCAATGGTTAGGGGTGTGTAGACAATTTGGTGAAATGAGTGGCTTGCAGTGATCTCTAAAGTAGCTAATTTGTGTTGGATTTCTACCACCAAAATTTAGGAGCTAAAAGTACATTGTGCTAATGACCTTAGAAATTTTTTTTGAGTGAAATTCCATAGATATGGTGACAAAAATTTGCCAAGTCACTTATTCGTTGAAAATCCCAGTAGCATCCATTTGCTACATGTTTTGCACCTAGTTGTGCAAGAGCAACCTAGGTCGTGAATAGGTTCTCTCGGCAACTACATTTAAGGGTTGAGACTAGCGAGGGCTTTAGGTTTTAGGGTGTTGTTGCTGGGGGGGGATTGGTAATGTCTCTTTCAAATTCTCCCTATATTTAGCATTAACTCTTGCTTTGTGTCCATGTTTTGCATTAACTCCCTTCACTGTCATGGTGCCATCGTTGCATTTCGTGTACTCTTGCGCTCTTTAGATGCGTGCCATGAATTCTTGGAATCGTGGTAATCATTTTTCTTCTTTTCAAAACTAGTTTCGCTTTCTCCTAGCTTTGAATGCCAAAGCTGCCCTTCCTTGTTACGATGGAATTCTTGGAGAATTTGAGACTTGTAGGTTCACTATGTCTTGATTCCTGCATTTTCAGCAATTTGGAAATGGAGGTGGCAATTGAACGTCTCCTTCTTGCTTATAAAATTTAATTAGTAATCCGTGTTCTTGCATCTTCACCTCTAGTGCTTTCTATGCTCTCTCTATTCTATTGTTGATGTTGGTGTTGTCAATTGTACTTTGGTCCTTCCATGGTTGTTTACTTGGACAATTCAACAACATGATGTCAAACACATCTAGTAGACCCCCTCATCCATCTAATAAAGTCTACTTTAAGGTTGACTTTCAAATAAAACACTTTCTATTTTCAATCTTGACATATTAGAGTTTCATTTTATAAAAGTGTCTCAATTTAATAAACACTTATTAAATTCTAAATTTTGGATCCATCACAAAGTTTAGAACCTACGGTTTGTCAATATTTATCATGTAGTTATTGTTGTTTCATGTGTTCGCAAGTTAATATGCAATTTAGCACATCATTACGATGCATTATTTTCCATGGAAAATAATGCATTGTAACGATGCGCTAAATGGTATAGTAATGCATCGTATCAATGCGCTAAATTGCATATTAACGTGTGAACCCATGAAACAACAATAATTAAATGATAAATATTGACAAACCGTAGGTTCTAAACTTTGTGATGTCATAATTAAAGTGAGATTTCAAATTGTCTCTATTGTTTGGATAAGGCCTTATTCGACAAAATTGACATGTATACATGACATTTATCATATACGACATATGACATTAGATAGACAACACGACATTGGGACCCCAAAATGCGTTTGACAGAACAACCCAGGGTGCTTCCTAACTTACCATTTGATTTTGATTGTGCAATTCATTCTCTATTTTGTATTTTTTTGGGCTTCATGCTTGCATTTTGGTACTGTTGGGTTGGGTTGTTGAGCTCTCGGACCGTATGCTTTTTCAGATGGCATCTTGACCAAAACATCCAAAGAATTTTCATATATGCACTTTTGGTTCTAGTCACAACCCTAGAAGTCTGGGAAAGTACTTGGTGTTAAACGTTGATCCCATTGTGAGCAATGCTGTTGGTTACTTTGATGTCACCTATGTGTCCAAGCTGTGCTTGTCTCACTTTGTCTCATATCTAGTGCCCCATAAATGGCTGACTTCTTAACTTATAGTTGTGTCTGTGAGTGCGGATCCAATGAACAATGGCAATTATGATGGTGTTGCATTATAAATGTGTTCATTATGTGAAAATACATAATTGTTTGTTAAATTAGAGTTTTTTTCCTAAAGTCTCAAGAAACAAATGGGGTCATACCCCACTTGAACTCTTTTTTTTACCTCTATTTGACAAACATTTAGTTCTATAATTTCTATACTTGAAGATGTTCTAATATTTTTGTTTGTTTGTTTGAAGTTGTAAAAAACAAAAGGTAAAGCTTGTTTTACCTTTCTTTATTTTTTTTAATGGATTAGAAGTCCACGTAGATGATGTGAATAGACTTATCGAGGATAGGAGATGGCCCCATGTGGCATCTTAGTGGTCAAAATCCACTAGCTTAGGTGGATGGCATGGAGGTTGAGGTAGCGGATGAGGTGGAGAGTCATATTCTTCCTCCTTCTTGATTGCTTAGGAACCTGTCACTTTGAGAGAGGATTGCATATTGTACATGAAAATTTTGGTAATGATTTTGAGAGCTTGTGTATCTTGTTTTTTTGTTTCCAAAAAGCTATCACTCATTAAGTTTGGAATTAGTATGTGTAAGTTGTGAGTTTGGGAGTGAAGTGTTGTAGAGTTGCTTCAAACTTTCAAGAGAGTGAGCTTTGATAGACTATAAAAGGTGGACAATACCTTAATTTTGAGTGAAACTTGGGGAGGTTGTAGGTACTTCTTTTATCTTTCTAAAATGGGTTTATTTTCTTGATTTGAAGTTAGTGTGTGAAAGTTATGGGCTTGATAGTGAAAAGGTGAAGAGATACTTTTGGGGTTTCAAAAGAGAGAACTTTGAAAGGCTATGAAATGTGGACAGTAATTTAGATTTGAGTGAAACTTGAGGATCTTGTAGATATTCATGTCAGCTTTTTAAAATGGGTTTATTTTCTTGATTGGAAGCTAGTATGTGAAAGTTATGGGCTTGAGAGTAAAAGGGTGAAGAGATACTTTCGGGGTTTCAAAAGAGTGAACTTTGAAAGGTTGTGAAAGGTGGACAATAATTTAGATTCAAGTGAAATTTGGAGATCTTGTAGATATTCATGTTAGCTTTTTAAAATGGGTTTATTTTCTTGATTTAGAGGTAGTATGTGAAATTTATGATTTTGAGAGTGAAGTATAGGTGAGCTGCCTTTGAGTTGGGAAGGGTGAACATTGACAGACCATAAAAGTTGGACAGTAGCTTAGTTTTGAGTAAATTTTAAAGAGACTTTAGAACTTTTTGTTAACTTTTCAGGGACATATCACACTCTTGATTTGGAGTTGTAGAGCGGATGTGGCACTCATTCTTCTATCAGACATTTCTTTAAGGGGAATTTATGAAGGATATGACTTTTTTTTCTACTATTTTTTATCACAGATGATGTATATTGAGACTCCATGATATTTTTTAAGGGGCATATGGAGATGTGATAATATTTTGAATCATATGGCATCATTCGGGGGTTTATTATTATGTTTTTGCCTTTGTATGACTACGGGATCTTCCAATATTTGGGCCACATCTAGTTGCAGCTAAAAGCCCCGAGTTTTCCCAAGGCAAGGCCTCTCTACTCGACAACAGTCATGCGTTAGAGAAGAAGACCAATTGGATTGCAAGTTTGGGGCAAAAAAAGGTAAAGATTATAGTCAACATCATCACCCATTGGTGGCAAGAGGTTCAGGCGTGTAATTTCACTTAGGCAAAGGGTGAATTTAATGCCAATGCGAATGTTATTGGCGTTGTTTGCTATAGCTACACAACAATTACGAAGAGGCCCAAATTTATGGTTCCAAAGGTAGACAACTTAGAAAAGCATAAAAAGAAAAACAAACTATAGAGAAGATGGCATTCTACGGCCTCACCTGAAGAAGGGTGAGATTTTCATAAAACACGATTGCAACCACCTACATTTAGTGAAGTTGTGGGCGAGGCGTAAGCTATCCGCTAGTGTGGCTTATCAAATGCTTGGAGGCTTGGAAGGTGAGTTCAAGAGAAAGCAAGTGCGATTCTCTACCTTCTTTCTCATTTTTAATCATGCAAGTAGTCATGGCTGTCCACTCTATGATTATGAGCGCCAATAGCAATTGTTGAGGTTGCTAAAGGTAAGAAATCTTCCCTGAAGATACTAGTTGGAGACAATGGAATGGGAGATGAGTGAGCATCTCCATGACTCTATTTTGTTGGCCCTAAAGGCTATTGTCTAATTGGCCAATATCATTTCATCATCACCGATGAAGTGACAGCAATTGATAATGCATCCTAGCTTGGGGTCCATGTATAGGCCATGGACTATTTGAAGAGAATCCCCCATCTCTTATACTTGTCACTATAAGAAACCCACGTTTTAGTTGACAATTCCAATTTTTTAAACAAATTTTAGGTGAAATTCAATGCAACAACCCCTAGGCAATGGTCAGCTGGGGGTATCACTTTGGGGACACATTAATTAGGTGATTTTGGTTAAAAACCTCCAAAGTTTGTCTAAATTGTTCATTTTGCTCAGTTAAGAAGACCCTAAAATGAAAATAAAATTCTTGCACCTCAATGGGATCAAAATATATATTCCTAATGAGTTGTTTTTTAAATTAAAATTTTTTGGATCTTTTCATAGACATGAGAAAAAATGCTAAAATTTGGGAATTTGCAAGTATCATAATGAACAATTTATTAAATTTTTACTGATAAAATTAATAATTTCATGTATTGGACCACTAAACATAAGTCATATCCAAAAATAAAATAAAAATAAAAATATTTGATATTCCAAATGCTTGTTATTGAGAATTTTATGTACATAGGACAAAACTTACTTTTTCAACAAAAAAATTCATGAAAAATTCTTTAAATTCTTTGATTGTGATGAATTTTTTTTCTTGATACATTATGAGTCTAGGTAGTTAAAACTACATTTTGTGAAATCATACTTTATTATATTTGAAAGATGAGGTCGTTTGACACAAGGGAGTCGACTAACATTGTAGTTAAAACAACCTTTTTGGGAAACCCAAGCTGACCATTGCCCCCCTATTTTTATGTCAAAAAAGTGTCCAACATAACATCAAGATGTTGTGTTCGACATTATTGTTGACATAAAAATAGGGGTGTTGCATTGAATGTCACCTAAAATTTGTCACTTAAAACACGGCTTTCATAAAGTGTCTATTGCATTTCGGAAAGTAGTACATTTGACCACTTGATTGATCTAACAATACATGCTTTGTTGAGCAAGGGAGGCTTGAATCATGAGGAAATTGCTAGAAAGTTGTGTATTGGTATTGATGGCATGAGTACATTTCAAGGACTGAAGACAAGAGTGATGACCTAAATTTGGGAGATACGGGCTCCATTTTTCATTGGTGCTAGTTGTGTGAGTCACCATCTTAACCTCATGGTTGAGACTATGTCAAAATTTCCAATGGTTTGTAGGCTTGAACTCTTGAAGGCATATTCTAGTCTATTTATGCATACTTTTTTCAAAGCAACAAGTGTTATGTTGAGTTGCAAAGACTTGATGATCTCATGGAAACTGAGGGCAACAAGATGGGAAAAAATGTGAAGACCCGCTAGATTTCGATTAGAAGTCTAGCAATGAGAATCTTGTTGGAGTATTACACCTTGCTCATGAATATGGGTGTGAGCCCCAGAGTTAGCACCTATGTCTCGGGTTTTTTTCCCAGTTATATTCATAATTAGTATTATTTATAGTTGAAAAGACTGGAAAAGAGTATTTGCAATTTTTTGGTAGAAGTCCCTACATATGCAATGAGTTAGTCCTAAAAGTATGGAAAGTGACTTAAACACTTTTCTTTCTAAGTTCCAATGTCTAAATTAAGCGTTTAGGATAGCAATTAGGGGTTTGGAATTGGCAAGAATAGGTTAAAACCTCTAATTTGGATTATAGTGGGTCAAACCATGCGGGAATGGTGATAAAGAATTAGATTATAGGAGTTAGAGGGTCAAGGTGGAAATTGGTTCCGTAAGTCCTAGAAATACATGTAGGTGACCCATGTAAAGATCACCATCCAATTCGCAAAGAATTGAAAAAGTCACTTTATATTCCTTGTAGGTGAAATCCACAAGTTCAATGATTGCGCAATTGATAGATGGAGATAGGTGATTTTGGCTTGAAAACATGCCAGGAGCACAACAACGAAGTTGATTCGTAAAGATTTTCTAGTATAGGAATGATTCCTCTCTAGAGGAATTAATTTGATAGGTGTATTTTGACATCTTTACCATAAAGTGAAAAATAGACATGTCAATTTACAATTATCATTTGGAGGCTTTCTAAAAGCTACCAAAAAAGTTTCATAATTTTCTAGATTGAGAAGATGATTCCATGGGAAGTCAACTACATTTACTGGCATTTGGAAATTCATAGAAATTACCAAGGTAGTAGTAAAATCCCTCTAAAAATTAGAATAGTGTGTTTTAGCATAAATTACTTCCTTGCCAAATTTCAAGGCATTCCAACATCAACAAGTACCAGAATCAACGGCAACAATGATTTTTAACGGAATTCCAAAATTCCAAATGAATTGACTGGTGTATCTGGAGTGTACGACATCCAATTGAGGTTAACTTAGACTCTTTTCTTACTTTTTTAAACCTCCTAAACAACCATGTCTAGTCAAAACTTTGAGAAAAGTCAAACTCCAAGTTTTGAGTTTTTGACCTTTTTCACTTTATTTCAAATCATTAGCTTTCACTTGTGAAATGGGTTGGGAGTAGGGGGTAGTGGGGTCTTAGAGAAAAATTTGGGTGTTCTAAAGGCAATGGCTTAATCCGTTTGGCGTTTGGAGTATTTCTCCCAAAGTTAAAGCAATCGTAGTAGTAGGGTAGAAATTTAAAAGTTAATTTTGGGTTCTTCCTAGGAGTAGTTTGTTAGGTAACTTGAGGGGGGAGGAGGCCTTGGAAAGGTAAGTAATAGGCCTCCCCCTCCTCTCACTTTGCACCCCTTTTCTTCATTTTGAAGAACCTCTTCCATTGTGATTTTGTTTCTGCCAAACTTGTTGACATTGTTTGGGTTTTGGGTCATTTTGCCCCAAACCCTATGTTTTAATTGCTATTGAAGCTTTTGTGACTATTATTATGTTTTTGAATCTCTTTCCAAAGGACATTAGGGTCCCTTTGGAAAAGACTTGCTTTGCATGCATACTTGTTTTTGTTACTAATTAAACCTTGTTTTCGTGAGATTATTGGAATACTAATAAGCTTTATGTGTGGTTGAGTCTTTGGTGTTTAAGTACTAACCGTGGACAAACTTTTGTGAGAGATTTTTCAACTCTATGTTATAGAAAATCCCCCTTGAGTTTGTTACTAACCCAAGTGTTTGAATTTGAAAGTTGATATGTCTTTTAAATTCCATTCAAGCTCGTTTGGAGTGGGATCTCACACTTTGGTGTTGAGAATTTCCACTAGAGCCTTGACAAAGGAATTTGTCGTCCAAAGTATTGTTATGTCATTTTGAGAAGTTTGGGTGAGAACCAAACCTTACACATTTGTACTAACCAACTTGGAGGAAATTTGCCCCCAAATTGGCGCCAAGTTACCATATGGTGAAGCTTCGCCCTTGGACCAAAAAATTCTTTAGCTATTTTTGTTTTCGTGCTTGAAAATTCATGCTTAACACCTTGGACAATGAAGTTTCGTTCCTAGATATAGTATTTTCGTTTTTTGTTAATCCCTACAAGACCAAATGGTGTTTTTTTGGCAACATAGCGATTTTGGGCAACTTACTATGAATGGAATTTTTATTTTTTTTCTTTAAAATTTTCACACAATATGTGCCTGAGGAGTAGCTTTAAGACCCAACAATTTTCATAACTTTTGAATACATGGTTAAAAAGTTATTGTATCATATGTTGTTTTCATTGCTCGGCGGGCAGCCCAAGCAACAAAAAAACTTCTTTAAAAATCACTTTTTTTTAAAATAAAAATTTGAAATTTATTTTCCTGATTCATATATACATGGAAAGCTTTGAATCATTCCATTTTGATTTATGAGATGAAAGTTATGAAGAGTTTTAGTTGTGGGTAGTTCGTGGGTAGTAATGGAATCTCTACTCTAAAATAAACTTTGAAGACCTTTATTTAACTCAATTTTTAATATTTTTGGAAAAAAAAGTAAAACATGAGGTGTAGATTGTTTATTACAACAATTTAACCATTGGGATTGTCATTTTTCAATTCCATAAATAAATTATTAACAATTTAGTATCTTGAATCATTTTCTACTTCTTTCAACTTACTATTTTTTTCCTATATGTTGTAAAATTCCAAATGATCTAAAATTTTTCAAGGATGTAGTGAACATGACTTGAAGAATGAATACAAAGAGTTACAACCATTTTGGACATTTTTTCATAATGATCTGACCTTGTGAAGCGCATCTGCCCGGATTTTTGCAGGGCCAAAAAATGGCTTTTTGTCACTTCAAATGCTACTATCTTGCAATCCAAACGGTGGAAATTTCTGAAATTTTTTCCACATCTTCCCAAACCAGCTTACTACTAGATTCTATGGTTATATTTGTCCCAAAATGTATTTTTTTCTAAAATTTGGTACTTGTAATAGAGATGATAGTTTTGGAGCGTTTTTGGTGAAAACATAGTCAAATACCTTTAGGGGTTAATTTAAAAGGGTCCCCACATGGAGACCCCAAAGTAATTTGGCAAGCAATAACCATTTGAATTTGAATTAGAACCATAGTTTTAGGAGTCCCAATGCATAGCGATCCGGTAGGCTAGTGCACAGTGCTATGGTAGCCTAGTTGGGTTGGTGCGTTGCATACCCAATGGGCCGGTACATAGCAACCTACATTAGGAAAGTTGGGCCAGATTGTTTTGGTACCATTTTGACACCAAAGGCCGCATACAGGTCATTTTAGTGTCATTTTATCCATGCTAGGTTGGTATGGAGGTTGGCATCAAATTCACTTCATTGCATTTCAATGCACCATCGTGGCACCATGTTCACATGCCTTGCAGTTCCTAATGTAGTTAGGCAAGTACACAGTGATCCAACTTGGCTGGTGCACAACGACCAGCCAAGCCCAGTCATCTAATTGAGCGACACCACATCTAATTGAGTAAACCCATCTAGTTTGGTCTACATATAGTAGAACCGCCCATGACCAACCACTTAAGGAATCTGTGCATGGTCAAGAGCTATAGAAGGCAATTTTAATTTACAGCCCTGTGGATAGATAGAAATCATGGGCATTGCCAAAGTTTTGTAATTTTATTCCTTAAATTAAAATTGTTATGAATTTTAGAAGCCAAAAGTTGGCCTACTCCCATTCCCAATACATAGATTCTTCCATCACTACTCATCTAAGGATTAATTGGACTCTCAAAATGAAGCAAATTTGTCATTACAATGATGGTTACAAGATGGTGGGAAACTGGAAACCTAATGATTAACTGTCAATCATCTCTTTGTTGAATTCCCCATTACCTATGTATTGACCATGGGTTTCGTTTGGTAATGGGCAGTTCTACCATACATTTGGTTAACATCAACCAAACTAGGATGATGCCCATAGGGCCCTTTTTGTCTTTTTTTTCCTGATTTTTGAACACCAGGCTTAGCTTCTTCTTAGACAGACCTTGATGGAAAATTCTTAGTGTTGATTCAAACTAAAATTCAGTTTTAGAAAACACTTAGAAAGGATCTGAGAGAATTGACAGCAAGTCTGTGCCTTTGGAAAATTTACAACTAAGAAACTAAATTCAGATTTGGAAGGAAAGATAAGATCAAACCATACCATGTTGTGATCAAGTCAACCAAGTTGACTTGCTAAACATTTGGCTCCCTCCGCATATGGCCCAAAACACTCTAGGCACAATTTGGCTCCTCTAGGCTCCTCAACTTGCATAGACTCTCCTCTATCTTTCAAAATTCTCAAAGTTCACACTCTGGAAGTTGTACTCTCAAGTTTTTAGTCATTCAAAAACTTAGAATTGAATTGCAAATGAGTGAGGCTTAGTGCTTAATGTTAGCAAGTTAGAGTGTGAGTTGAAGGAAAGGAGTTGTAAGCGAGGAAAAACCATTCGTTTGAAATATTTAGCTTGTTTTCCAAGGTTTAGAAGTTGGTTTAAAGACAAGTAGAGAAAAACAAAAAAAGAGAATAGTTGACTTTTTAGATTCTAGGAATTAGTTAGTAGTTAGTAGAAGTTAAATCCATTTGTCTTTAAGCATTTGTTGCTTCTTGATAAATTAGCAAGGAAGTTAGGTATGAGATTTGATAGGATTTCATTTACAAAAAATATCTAGAAATAAAGGAAAAAATTAGAAAGAAAAAAAAAAAGACTTGGGACAAGCTAGAAAAGAATCTTTAAACTCTTCCAACAAACCACCTACTTCACCAAACATCTCACAAAGCAACACAAAATGGAAGTGGAAGGAGTACGCCACAATGATGCAATTGCAATGCATGACAACTTGAATTTGGGAGTTGTGAATCTTGAGGTAAGTTCATAAAACTCTTGACTTTCCTTTTATTCACCCAAAAAAGAATTAGATTTGTATTAATCTTAGAGTTAGAAGTTAAAACTTAGATTCAGACAAATTAGGACTATTAGAAAAGTATGATTTGAGCTTAGAATTAGTTAGGAAAAGCCAATTGCTTTCAACGAAGTCATTAAAGATAAAAAATAGACAAAAACTCAAAAAGTTATGCTTGAATGAAAATAGTTTTAAAATTAGATGAAAAGTTAGAAAATCATCCAAAAGAATAAAGGAAGGAATATTAAAATGTAGAGTAGAATTAGAAATAAAAAGTAAAAAGAAAAGACAATTTTCAAAGTAAAAGGTAAAAGGAATTGATGGATGAAGTTTGATGAACCGGTCACTAGTCAAACTTCATTCGTGATTAACTTTTGCTAGGAAAGTCAAAAGTAGAAGTGTTTAACCTTTTCCGAAAGGTAACTTTAGTGATTTTTTCTTTAACTTTTCTTAGACCTAAAAATAGCAAGTAGAATTAAAAGTTAAAAGACATAGTTAGAACAATAGGGAATTATAAGGAATCTTTTGAAGGAATCTTAGGAACAAGTTAGGGTTTGAAACTTTTAGAGCATAATTTCAGAGTTCCAAAACTTGTTTAACCTTAGAAAATAGACTAGTATAATAGTATCAAAGAAGTTAGAGTAGGATGAAAAATTGATCAAAGTTAAGAGGATTTGGATGAAAGTCAACCAAAGTTGACCAAACCAAGTGGATTTGAGAACTTCGGAAGAAGATTAAAAAAGAGAAAAGAACCCAAAACTAAAAGTGGATTTTGATAGTTAGCATAGAAGTAAACGATGGATGAAGTTTCAACCATTAGATTGGAACCCAAACTTCATCTGCAATTATCTCGTCATAGGAAAGTCGGATTTGAGAGTTCTTTATCAATTTGGAAAGGGTATTAAAAACCCTACAACTTGACCTAATTTTTTCTCTTGATCGATTAATCCTCTAAGGGCCTAATTTGGGAAATAAATCCAATGGCCAAAAACTATTTACTAATTTGTTTAAAGTGGATTAAGTTTTCAATTAGGGAATTCAAAGTAAAACTTTTATACTAAAGATCCATTGCTTGGGAGTCATATTTGGATTTAATGTATAGACACCGATAGGACAACTTGACAACACGAGAACCTAATTGTGTTTGCTTAATTCCAAGGGTGAGAGGGTGATTGCAAAAAACACTTCACATTTTTGGCTCAAAAACGTGATTTCTAGCCGTAGGATTGACAGTACTACAAACTTCTATCAATTTTGTATGTCAACATGCACATGTGAATCTCAACCATTGATTTTGGGTGCCTACATATCTAAATTGTTGATTCAATATTATATAGTTCTATGTAGTACTATAGACTACTATGGATTACTATAGAAGACACTCGGAGCAAAAAATAGTAGAAAAGGGATCTCTAGACCCTTTCATTTTTAATAATTTAAAAAAAATTCAAAAAATTCCCATAAAAAAATCCATTTTTGTAGACAAGCCTACTCTTGGATTCCACCAAAAATTTCTTCAAGGAAAATTTTCTTCTTCTTGAAAAATGCACATGAACAACGGTCACTTTAGCCCCATGTAGACACCTCATACTAAGGTGTTTTGCAAAAAACTCTTCGTCCATCATTGGAATGTGAGTACACCTCCAACTTCTCCAATTTGTGGCTTCTAGTTTACATTTTTGGGTACAACATTGGACCCCCTCCAATGGCCAAAGTAGACACCTAATTGAGGGCACCTTATAAATAATTAAGTAATTTTTTTTAAAATTACGGAATGTGTGAAACTTTTATGTGTACCTTCATTCCAAATTTCTAGATAAACGAACTTACAGTGCAAAAGTTATGACCCAAAAACCATGTATCTAAGGGCAAAGGGACAAAAAGTAGGACAAGTGTTTCTTGCAATCACCTGAAAATTAAGCCCCTACAATGGGCATCAACATGAGCATTGGTACTAGTATGAAACTAGAAGTTGGGGCTACTGACAACTTCAAGCTATTGTTGGATATTCAGGTTTAACTTTCCTTGGCTTGTTTTATTCCCCTTCCTAAAGCCTTATATTGCCTAATTAAATTTTCACACACCTATGATATTTTTATTTGTGATTTTATGCAAGCAATGGAGCTCTACCAAGATGTAATTGCTTGTAACTATGTTTCTTGATGCATCCATTGTATACACCAAAACCAACTTTCCATGCTACAAGGATCTCGTAGCTTTGTCCAATTCCAAAATTCCTCCCCAATGGCAACAACTACCCAGAGATAATGGCATTTGTTTGTCACTAACTATTTCACTTTGAGAAGACTCGCGTGTTATCAAGATGCTATGATAAGCAAACATGGCAGCATCTTTTTGTCATTGGAGAGGAGTTTAATCTAGTGCAAGATAACATTGAGCGACAATTCTCAAGTAGCTCTTTCACTTTCCACATTTTGTGTGCTTTTTCTTTGTGTTCTACATTGGTTCTATTGTTCGTTTGTTTTAAATGTGTTTGTTTATGTTTTTGATTCAATGTCGAGGTTTAGGTACTCCATTTGTATTTAGGGATCTTTTATGCTGTTGTTATCTATCGATTGTTGGAGGTCTATTGGAAACCTAGAGGTGGTAGGAGTGTATTTTCCAATTTTGGGGGGCTTCAATGTTAACTTACTTGAATATTAACTAAATGCTTGTCTACTTAATTGATCATTGAATTGCTTGTATTAGTTGTATGCTTAATTGATAATTGAATGTTGGTATGCTATTATGCTTAATTGATAATAGTGATCTTGTATGCTTAATTGAGAGCTTGCGATGCTTGTATGCTTAATTGATAATTGAATTTTGGTATGCTATTATGCTTAATTGATAATAGTGATCTTGTATGCTTAATTGAGAGCTTGTGATGCTTGTATGCTTAATTGATAACTTAAAGTAAAGATGGGGGGATGTCTAGGGCTCATCTTTATGATCTAATGCTTGTGGGAATGCTTGTGTGCTTGAACTCATGCAAAGATTGTTCAATGTCTTAGTGATGACCTAGATTGCAGGTTCCCTAGCAGGAAATTTTTGATGCATTCAAGATTATCTATCCCCAATACTAGTACCAAGCAAATGTTGATGACAATTTTAGACATCACTTGGCGGTTTTGAAGGATTTTTTTGCAAAGGCAAGGATTGTCAATAAAAGGCAGACTTTGGGTGTTGGTAGAAAGCCCTATATAGCTATAATGTGCCGGAGACGCTATCAACATCAAATTTGGATAAGGATGATTGCAAGAAACACTTCATGTTTTTGGCTCAAAAATGTAGTTTCTAGCCACAAGACTAGCAATACTACATAGAACTATCAATTCTATGTGTCAGTAGTGCACTTATGAATTTGAATTGTTAGTTTAGGGCGCCTGCAAATTTAAACCTTCAATTCAATACTAAGTTGTACTATGCAATACTACAAACTACTACGAAGTACTACAGAAGCCACTGGGAGCAAAAATAGCAAAAAAGGGGTCTATGGACCTTTTCATTTTTGATAATTCAAAACAAATTAAAAAAAATTCCATTAAAAAAGCCATTTTGCTAGAGAAGATTGCACTTGCATTGCACCAAAGAATTCTTGTTGGAAATTTTTTCCCTCTTCATAGCCTTTGCACAAAGGAAAGTCACTTTGACCCCATGTGAACAATAGACATATTGCTATTTTCACAAAAACTCTTTGTCAAACCTTGAAAAGGTAGTACACCTCCAACACCTCCAATTTGTGGCTTCCAATTTGCCTTTATGGGTCGAAAATAGTACTACCCCCACCCCACCCCCCAATGGCCCAAATAGACATCAAATCAGAGGCAAATTAAAAATAGTAAAAAATTTGAAAAATTTAGGGAATATCTGAAATTGTTGCATCTACATTCACTCCAAATTTCACACCAAATTGACTAACGATGTTGACTTTATGAGCACAAAACCATTCATCCAAGGGCAAGAAGACAAAAAATAGGACAAGTTTTTCTTGCAATCACCCACAACCAATAGGGCTTATTCAAGGTGACAAGGCAAATGCTAAGGTAGCATGTAGCTTGTCGTTTCATGTGAACCCCATCATAAAGCTATGGCGAAGCCTTTTTTTGTTTTTCAATCACAACATTTGAGTAAGCTGATCTCAGAATATTTTAAGCTTACTAAGATAGGTTTTTATTTAATTCTTGGTTTAGTGGAAGATGAGAAGTGTTTTTCTACTCTTCAATTCCTAAAATCTTATTGTAGAAATAGGTTAGGGAAGCATTTGCCCCTTGTTGTGCATATGTTTGGCTAGAAGTATTTTTTATTCAAAAATTTCCCTTACAAGAAAGCCATTGAATCTTGGAAAAGTGTTGTCAAGGTTGGCCGGCAAGAAGATGTCTAAAGTAGAGCAATAGGACCAATATCCTCACCATCCAAAAAAATTCCTTAGTTTTCATGACATGAGGCATGCTTTGCAATTCAAGTTTACCTTAACTGTAACATAGCAGATCCTACTGATGCGATTGAGGCATGATGTTGTTGTTGTGATTAAGTATGATACTACTACATGATATTGGCCTTCTGTATTGGTGGGTTGAATCTATTGCAATAGTTGGAGATTCAGGTTACACATTTGTTTTGGACTATTTTTTAACCCTAACCCATGTCTTGTTTGTCTTGTGATGTTTGTAGAACACTAACACTACAATTGGACACTCCAGAAGGTTTCAATCCCCTTGTAACTAATTCCTTTTTGTAATATGGGACTCACATTTTCTAAAGAAAAGCATGTAACCATTTAATTGAAATACAATCTTCACTTTTGTTTTTACCTAAAAAAAAAATCCCCATTGTAGAGCATATTCATTTTTTAGTTAGCAATTTTGCCATATGAAATGAGATAAAATAGCTTTTTGTCTTGCACTAAATTTTTCCATGTGTTGCAAGTTTTACTCTATTACAAAAAAAACTTAAGGCCAAATTCCACATTTTGAATTCTAATTTATCTCCTCCATTCTACCCACAAAATTAGGTATTATAGAAATAGCTCCCTAACACAACATGAGTATAGTCTCCCTAGACATTCCAATAAAGAGGTTCTACGAATGTTGATGGTCTGGTACTTTGGAGAGGGAAGACCATTTGGTCAACCAATCTTTTGATTATTAGGGTAGGAAGAACAATTAGGGCTTTAGTTGATGCAAGTTTTAGGACTTTGGGGAAGAGGGGGGTCTTAGTCCTTGCCAAGTAGAGAGGCCTTGTGAGCTACTCTTGAGCTTTGCTTGTTCCAAATGCACAAGTGTAGACAAGTTATAGGATTTCAAAATTTTAGCCACCAAATAATTGGAGTTTATCCAATTTAGAAAACAAAAAATCAAATTGAAATCCTTTCTTCACATGATGGAAATGTTTTCACACATGGGTTCAAATCAAATCAAAATTTGGTTTCAATGTCATGAAAACCAATTGTATTTTTTTCACAAAATAGGAGGAGTATGTCTATTTTTATGTCCTACTTGTTAACTATAGATTCTATTTTCTTCCATTTTACACCAATTGTCCACTACTAATCTTCATATAATTTTGAATTTTATACTTGGCTAGGTAAATTTCATTAGGGGAGATTTGAGGGCATAGAGAGACTATTCCAAGCTTGTTCCTTGTGTTGGGAACAAGCCATTGCTGTCGAGATTTAAAAATTAAAAAGATTTTAAAAGATTTTAAAAATTAAATAATAATTAAATATTATTATTTGATGTGGCAATGTCACTCCCATGTCAAATCGTTATTGTGGCGTCATTTCCCAAAGTTCCCCACTATTTGGGAACTCTGAGAACTTGCAATCTTTTGGAGGGTTGAAATTACTTCTAATGTCAATAAGCAAGCATGAGTCTTTATTTGTAAGAGCCTAATGCATTTATATTTTTTTGTAAATGGTCAGAATTGGGCACTTTTATGTCTATGGCAATGTAATAGAGCATAAGAGATCTTGATCACAGTACCTCTACATAGTGGCCTTAGAGAGGTCATTTGATTGTTGCATTGGTAGAAGGTAGACATCCACCGTAGAGGCATGGATTGATAGTTGAAGGACTACAAAAAAAACCGGATAGTGAAATAGACCGCGAAGATGGGGGCTTCCATTGGTAGGGCTTTACAACAATGGCTTGGATTCCAATTCTTAGCTACAGCAAATCAACCTTCCATGAAGTGCATACTAGGACCTAAATAGATGAGTTATTACCCTTTGCCCTTCCCCCAACAATGTTGTCACGTAGCCTTAATAGGACCAATTTTATAAGATTTGTTTGTTTGATAAAAACAATTTATAGTTCAAATTCTACTAGTATTATATATATAGACATGGTTGAGATTAGATTACAAAAGAAAAAGTGAAGGTGCAGAAAATCAAAGAAAGATTTGTTATGTATGATGAAACTTTTATACATGTAATTATTACAAGGTCATTTCTACAACCCCAAATTCCTCAGATGAATCCTCAAATTAAAACACCTATCAATTACATGATATAGTACATGATCCCCCCCCTAATGGAGTTCCTAGAGCAAAACTTTACCTAACGAGAGGTTATAATATATGTATCTGTGAGCTCCCAATTCGTCACTTGAGACTTATACTCGGTTCTGTTTTCAAATTTTTCAATTTGGAAGGTATAAGATGTAAAAAGCCCCAAAAAGAGTTTAAGGCCAAAATAGATTGTGAGAAACCAAAATAGGTATTTGGTCTCAAATAGGGTTTTAGGTCTAAAAACACCTTAGATTCCCACCTGTACATACGTTAGAACATTAAATGGTAGACGTTGGAAAGTTTGAGTGAAGTTGTCTAAAATAGTTGAACCTACTAAGTTAGTAGCTAAGTCTAGCTAGGATTAAGCTGAGAAAAGTCTTGCGAGATCTCTAGGTCCCTTTCCAAGGATAGATCTCAGTTTCCCCATTCCATTGACGACACCATAGAAGCTCCAATTGTTAGCAATGTAGGGGTTATCATATGAAGATGGGCACATGGAGGAATTTGTAGCCCATGAACAATGATCTAAGGTCTGGAGCATGCCAAAGAACCAGAATCGAAATCCATTTGTTTAGATTCCCTTGTATGCAAAAGATTTTCTATTTTTCAAATATTTAGCAGAGGGTAGGATTTATCCTTCCCATCCCTCTATATGTAAAGTAAAGATATGGGCTTTCATGACCATTGTAGGAACCCATGAGAGGTCCTACAAAAAAATTTGGAATTTTTTAACTTGTAGAAACATCCTTTCCGAATAGCCAACCATCGAAATTCACAATAGGAAATTCCTAGAAATTTTTTGGAGGGCAATAAAATCTCACTAAAAATTAGGATAGTTTTTATTATGTTAATAATGGGCTTTGACAAGTTTTGCAACATTTTGATAGTGGAAGGTACTTGAATTGGGAAGTTCCTTCAAATTTAAACAACGTGGTAGTATTTGTAGGGAATTGATCAACATTCTGAGAGCTCATGGAGTTGAAATGAAGTCAACAAAGAGTCTTTCTTATCCCCATGGACCTTCCAAACCACCCTGGCCAATCACTTTCCTAAGAAAAGGTGACCTCCAAAAGTTAGATTTTCAACCCGTTTTCAATTAAAGTTGGTGTTGGGTTTCAATGGGTTTTTTGTAAAGGGAAAAGGGTGGGGGTAATATTATCTTCAAATGGCCTTCTAGAGCCAATGGCACAATTTGTTTGCGAATTGGAGTTAAACTACAAAAGTTAGGAATTGGACAAGCGTAAGAGCTAAAAAGTCAATGCCCTAGTTGTAGGTGAAAATCTTGAGAAGATCTAGGGTTTAGGGTTCCCATTTTGGAGACAATTCCCATCTTGTAACTTAGAGAGGAGATAGGGTGTCTTGGGCCGTCTATAAAAAGGGTGCCTTTCTCCTCTTAAAATACCCCCACTTTGTATTTGGGTCCTTTGGATCCAATTTGTATTGGAACTTTTGGCATTTAGCCAAAAACCTTAGTGGTGCTTGTCTTCTTGTCGTTTTTTGGTCTTTGCTAGTCTTTTTCTAGACTTTTGTAAGTTGTAGAGGTCTCAGAGCCCCTTTGCACTTTGTGTCTTCTTGTTTTGCCATTTCTAAGCCTCATGTCTTCTTTGTGGTTGTTTGTCTCAAGTTTTTGAGCACCTAGTTCTACTACCCTTGGAGAGGGTGTTGTTGCCTTCTCCCTTTGGGTCTTGTCACATCTTCTAAAGGGTTGTGGGTGTCCATTAGTCCCTTGTACTAACCATAGAGCCAACCCCCCATCGTACCTTAATGATGTCTCTTTGGAGGGTCTCTAGTTTGCTTTGAGTCTCGTACTAACCATTGCTATACTAATCATGCCATGATTCTTTGAGGGTGTCCTAAATCCCTATGTTCTACTAACCTTATTTAGCTTTGAACATGTCATTGTGAGTTCTGCTAGGACAGTGAAGCATTGGACCCCCTAGGTCCGAAGAGTCTTAGATTGTATGTTAAAGTCTTACCAATGGCAGAGCTTTGAACCCTGAGGTACCTCCTAGTCTTAGATTTGGTATTAAACCCTAATAAAAAACGGAGCTTTGAACCTCTCTAGTGTTCACCTCCAAAGTTTAGTTTCCAAAACATTTCGGAAACGAACCAAAGTTTAGTATCCAAAATTAGGCAATAGGCCCTAGGAAGTGAGTCCTAAGTCTCTCTTAGGTCCACATTAGCCTAGTCTTATATCTTTCTTGAGTCCATTTCTCCCATGTACCCCCTTGACACATCTAGCCAAGATTAGCTCTAGGTACCCAAGCTAGTTAGCTAGGCACAAGGACTGGCCTACTAGGTATTGGGGAGTTAGGGCTAGTTGTTGGGAGGTTGGGCCAGTTTGCTAAGGTCTTGAAAGAATCCACGGAGGATAGAAAATTGGAAGCCCAACTAGGCTCAAAGAAGACTAGCATTGGCAGGGTAGGAGAGGAAGAATTAGATGTAGGATAGAATAGGAGAGGGAACAAAAGGAGAGAGAAGAAGGAATAGAGTAGGAAGAAGGTAGGAGAAGGGTAGGATAGGAGAAGTTAAAGGAAGGGAAAAACAAAATCGTGGTAGAAGCATAGGAAAGAGTAGCCATAGGAAAAGCCTTACAAGCTTTTTTTCTCCTCGAACCCTCAAACTCTCTAACACAACAATTCAATAACACAAGTGGAGGAGGGAAGAAGATGACTTAATAGGAGAAATTAGGAGGGGTTCTCTACCCATTAGAAAGTAGGTTAGGAGTCATAGGAATTAATTAGGGGGTAGTGGTAGTTCAAGTAGAGGGGTCATCAATTCCCTCCTTGGGTTCGTAGGTAGTGGTATAAAAGTGATGAAATAGGTGCAAGTGGTCATTAAACGCTTGGTATAGCACTTTCAGAATAGTAGGTGGCCACCCCAACCACCACTCCGGGAGGAACAAGGATTAGAGTAGAAAGAAGAGAAGAAAGATGGAAAGTTACCCAAGGGTAGGACTTAGTGGGGACCACTGATTGTATTCAAAATTGATGTTCAAGAATCATCCAAACAATTTCCAAGCTCCACGAAGGTGATATGGCATTTAGAAACATGTTGAAAGGAAGTCTCACCCACCTAGCCAAGGTAGGATATTAACCATCTCTTTTTTGTTTCCATTCATTTACTTAGAAAGAATATAGTAGGGCCGAGGCCTAGGGATGGGTGTGAGTATATAATTGCCCACCCTTGGCAATTACACGAGCAAAACCAGGTCTTGGTATTTGGGGTGGTGAACTCCTACTTCAATGGGTGCCAAACGTCGGTCCATTGTGCCTTCCAAGCATTGGATCTTCTTTAAGCCTCCTACTTCTTCTAATTCACCATGACTTCTCACCTATCTCACCATAGAGCTAATGTTGGGATGCCTTGAGCGTTGGGACTACAAGAGAACGACTGCTACCTTCTTGGGTGTTGATTCACGCTATTTCCTAATACCAATGCAAGTCCCAAGGACAAATGACCTCTACCCTAACTCGTCCATGTTGGACCTCTTCTAAGTCTATTATTGGGTATTAGCAAGGACTAGCCCTCAACTCTAGGGTTGCTCCTTGCTTCTAGGCCTCAGCCTTACTTTGTGTTTATAGGAGTGAACTAGCTAAAGGTGAGAAGAGACAATGGGATCATACCTCAGCCTAAGGTTCCTCTTCTATGTGCTTGAGACTCCCTCTTCATAGGTCTTGTGCAACCATGTCACCTCCATGGAGTTGGGTGCATTTTGGATGGAGATTGGGGGAAGAGGGCGGTCGATGAGCCTAGCTCTCCATATTTCCTTCCTCTTTTTGTCATGGCCTCGGTGGACCAAGTGAGCGGGGAGAGTGGTTGGCCTAACCCATTCTATATACTACCCCTACCCCTCTATCCTAATTGCCAAAGTCTTTTCTCCCTAATCCACCCTACTTGATAAATTCTATCTCCTATACTCTATCCTACTTGCTAGACTATATCTCTTCACTCCATCCTACATGCTAGACTATATCTCTTTATTCCATTCTACATGCTAGACTATATCTCTTTACTCCATCCTACATGCTAAGTTCCTTGTCCGTTATTTTCCCTACTCCTTTCTACTTGCTAAATTCTATCTCTTCTATTCTATCCTATCTGCTAAGTACCTTACCCGTTATCTTCTCTACTCTACCCTAGGAGCTAGGTGCTAAATTCTATCTCCTCTACTCTATCCTACATGCTAAGTGCTTTGCCTGCTATCTTCCCTACTCTACCTTAGGTGCTAAATTCTTTCCCTTCTACCTAAATTGATTCCGGTTGCCCCAACTTCCTTGGCAAAACCCCCTTTTTAGCCCTAGGCCGAAATCCCCCAGTCCCTCGATTGACCCCTCTAGCCCCTAGTCGAATTCCCAGTCCTTCGATTGAACCCTGCAGTCCCTAGTTGAGCCCCCCAGTCCCCCACCGGGGCTGGTGCTAGTGCTAGCCGCCGGTACTAGTGTTGGTGCCAGTTCGCCGGTATTGGACCGTTGGTACTGTCCTGCAGGTACCGGTCGCTGCTAGAGTTGGTGCCAATGCTGGGCTAGTATTGAGTGTTGGCTTTGGCTAAGGCTAGGGCCAACGGAAAGTTGGGATTTTTCCCACCTTGCTGGAAATTTGCCTTGGAAGCTTAGCCTTCCATACTCACCCCGGTTTAGGAGTATCGGACGTAGGGCTTTTTAAGGGATGCTCTTCCATGGACTGTCAAGACTTAAGACTGGCTCTTTTGGGTACTAAATTTTGACTTGTTCCCAACTATTTTGGGAACTAAACTTTGGAGGTGAGTAGTACTTAGGATTAAGGCTCCGCCGTTGATTTGGGTTTAACACCAAATCTAGGGCTTGGAGGCTCCTAAGGTCTCAAAGCTCCGTCATTGGGTAGGACTTTTAACACACGATCTAGGACTCTATGGACTCCTTTCCACCTTGCAACAACCACCCAAGATGGAGGAGGGGGTAGCAAGGGGAATGAGGGCTACTACAAGACTATGAGAGCAAGCTTGGCTCCAACCTATACCCTTCCAAAAGACAACCAAGGACTACTACAAGGACAAGGACTACTTAGAGAGTTTGGTTCCAACCCAAACTTCTCCAAATGACAACAACGAGCTACTACAAGGATAAGAACTAGTTAGAGTGTTTGGTTCCAACTCAAACTTCTCCAAATGACAACAACGAGCTACTACAAGGACAAGAACTAGTTAGAGAGCTTGGTTCCAACCCAAACTTCTCCAAATGACAACAACGAGCTACTACAAGGATAAGAACTAGTTAGAGAGTTTGGTTCCAACCCAAACTTCTCCAAATGACAACAAAGGACTACCACGAGAACAAGAGCTACTAAAGAAGACTAGAGAGAAAAGCAAGGAAACCAACACCGCCAAGTTCCAACAAGTGACCCCCAACGGACCCAAGTATATTGATGCATAAAAATGGGGGTTGTTTGAGGAGAGAAGGCGCCCCCTTTTATAGGAGGAGGGCCACCCTTGCTCCCTTTAAAATTACAAACCGGGAAACTCCGTTCCCAATGAAGGGAACTCCTAAAAATCTAATTTTCTTATGAGAATTGGTTCCACGTGAAAGGTGTACAATTCTAGGATTGCCTTGGGATTTCCCCCACATGCGAGGGCGTTGACAACTAGTCTTCCCTTCACACACATTGAAGACCTTATTCCCAAGCATGGGAACCTTATGCAAACCCTAAACTTCTTACAATTCTAAATCTACGTAAAATGTTGACTATCTAGACTTGCCTTTGGATTTTCCCCATGTAAGGGGGGTTGATACCTAAGTCTTCTTCCCACATGTATCGGGAACCCCGTTCCTAAGCAAGGGAACGTCCTTCTAATTCTCCAAGATTTAGGCTTTTAATGGCCCGTTGACTTCTCTAGTTGTGTGTTGTCCACTTCTAACTTAGGGAGTTTTACTCCAATTGGCAATCAGATTGGCCCGTTGGCTCTAGAAGGCCATTTTTAATCCGAGGGAATCCCCTCCCTCTTTTCTGTCACAAAAAAACCATCGAAATCCAACCCCATCCATGTCAAAAAAGGATTAAAGATCTAGCTTGTTAGTGTTGCCTTTTCTGAGCAAGGTGAAGTGCCCAAGGTGATTTGGGAGGTCCAAGGGGGTAAGGAAAGACTTTTCATCGACTCCGTTTCGAACTCGTATGCTCCCGAGATGCTAGTCAAATTTCTACCCACATTGCACATCGCTAAATCTAGGGGGAATCTTCAGGTTCAGGCATCTCCCGCTATCAAAATGTCACGAAACTTGTCGGGGAGCCTTATTAACATAAAATCATTTAATCTAATTTTTATTGAGATTTTACCACCCTCCAAAAAATTTCCACAAATTTTCTGTAGTGAGTTTCGGCGGTTGACCATCCGGAAAGAATATTTTTGCAAGTTAGAAAATTCCGAGACTTTTTGTGGGGCCTCTCAGGGAGTCCGACAAGGGTTTTGCAAGCTCATATTCTTACTTTGCACATATAGGGATGGCGAGGATAAATCCTATCCTCCACTAATTACGTGGGAGAAGGGAATCTTTTGCATACGACGGAATCTTGGTGAAGGAACTTCGCTTCCAACCCCCTAGCACACTCTAGACCCCAATCCCATGTTCAGGGCTTGTGGATTCCTCCACACACCAGTCTTGGTATTGTAACCCCTACAATGCCAACAATTGGCTCTACGGTTTCAATGGTGGGATGGGAAAACATGACCTACTTGGGAATCTCATGGGGGTCCTCTCGACACAATTCTTGGCTCGCTAGGGCCACTACTTAGTAGGTTTGGCACAGTAAAGCGACAACACTCAAACTTACTAATTTCCACCGTTTGTGGTTCTAACCTATGTATAGGTGGGCATCTAAGGGGCAACTCGACCTAAAACCCTAAAAGTGACCAAATACCTAATTTGGCTTATCACAACCTATTTTGGCCTTAGGCTCTTTTTTGGGCTTCTTACACCTAATTATTGTCTAATCTATGCAAAGCAGAAAAAAGAAAAACTATGAGTCCCAAGTGACAAATTGGGAGCTCACAGTGGGTAGCACCTTTACAATCGAGAGTCAAATCAGATCTAACTTTAAAATCATAGAATAGAGGTGAAGGGGGTTCCGGGAGTATAAAATACACTCCAAACCGACTCATAACAAGGGAGATATGAGTGGATGAAGTTTGGGGTCCAAAGTAGATGAAGTCGGGTGAAATCCATCCATCCAAGCCCAAACTTGGAACTTACACATCGATTGATAGGATAGGCTTAGGGTCCAAAACTCAGGGTCAATTGAATTAGGAAAGGGGTCCAAGAGGTTGGATGAAGTTAAATAGCCTCCTCAAGGACTAAACTTCATCCGGCAATAGCTCCTTGTAGGAACGTCCAAATCCCATGCATGTGAGGTTTTTAGAAATAGCATGACCTGATTTACAAGCTAGGAGTAATATGTTTAAATTAAATTAAATTCTACGAGGAGACCACAATAGTCAAGGAATCAAAGTAGTCGAAGTGACTTCTACACTTAGGCTAGTTTGGGGGTTCATTGGTGAATTATAGGACTTAGGAGCTTAGAAAAGATCCATTTCTTGGAAGGCACAATGGACCGATGTTAGGCACCCACTATAATAGAATTCACCCCAAAACATAAGAACTTGGTTGTGCTCGTATACTACCAACGGCGGGTAAATATCCACTCATGGTACACTATATGGCAAAGGAAAAAAACTCCTTTATTCAAATGTCATAATCTCATCATTTGTGCAATGAAAAGACTCAAATTTTTTCCCTTGTAAAATGTCATATAAGTGTCCTCAACTATTGTATGGTTGAAGTTATGGAAAAATGAAAAAATGATTGAGTGGTCATTCATTTACAAAGTGGGAATTTTGGACCCTTCCTAGCAAAATATAGTCATTTTCTTTTAGGTCTTAGAATTCCACAAAAAGATGTTTGAAAAAATTTTCCCTAGGATCCCTCCACATTGTGTCCTTACATTCTTTTTCACTACACAACCATGTTGTTTGGTTGACTTGCACTATGTCCTAGCTAGGATGCTTTCCTTGGGGTCTTTTAAGTTTTCTCCTTACATCCTTGTTTTGTTGACTTGCATTGTAGCCTAGGATGTTTTCCCTTGGATCCCCTATGTTGTCTCTTCATGTCATTTTCTCTTGACTTGTACTTTTAGGTTCAAATTATTCAATTATTATCTCTCTATCCATACAATTGCATTAAGTTTGTAACTGAGCCATTTAGTTGATTTGCACAATTTGGGCAATTAAGATTACTTCCACTCTTCTAAAGTCCTTGTACAGTTTGAAAGCAATCATATATGCGATATATTAATTGTAACTTTGAGCTTGGTTGCATTGTTTCAAATTGACTACATATTACTTGTAAATGTTTTGGTTGTTTAGTTGCTTTTTTGGCCTAGTTCAAGGACAAAAAAATTGGATTTTTGTTAACTTAAAGACATTTTTGTTAATAGGGAAGTATTTAGTTGCAATTAACCTTCTATGACTATAATTGTCTCAATAAGGAGCATGGTTCAATACATTTTCTTCTCAAGAAGATGCAATGATGGTTTAGTAAGTTATTGATTTGGTCCAAAAATTGTTGAAGAAAAGAATCCTCTTTTAACTTCCAACAAGTTTTAACAATGAATTCCAAGGCTTTTTTGGGGGACTAGTGTTCCTTGTGTTGGCTTCACTGCATTGGCTAGATTTTGGAGGGATAGACTCACAGTGGTCAAATTCTGATAGATTTGGCGAAATTTTGCTAGAAAAAAAAGCCCTAATGAATTCGGCCATTTAAATAATATATATAATGCTTTATAGCATTGTGTAGTTCCAATCACATTGTGTAATTTTGTAGAAGTTGTTACCTTTCAAGTAGGAGGTTCATAAAGTACTCAAGCTCTAAAAGCTTCCATCTCTTGAAATGAACACCATTTGTATTTTGCTTTCTCATTGCACAAGCAATGTACAAATAGTTTACATTTCAAGAGGTGGATGCTTTTAGTGATCACTATGTTTCAACTTCAAAATCCATAACTAATTTTAGGAAGCTCGAAAACATATGAAACGACTTGGGATAGATGCCAATTCCATTTGCCTTTCAAGAAAAATTTACTGAAAAATATTTCAAGGAAGTCTACCATCTCCTCTTTGAATGGGCGCTGCGCTTCAAGGACTTCCTACCTTCCAGTCCGCAGCAGGGCTTTTAAATTTGGCATCCTAGTGCCATTTTGCACTCAAAAATTCTTGCTGGCGAATCCCCTGTAGAAAATAATGGCCTGAAATTCGAAAATATCGCCGCTTGGGCACCCATGAAGATACTCTGATGGCCACAGTGGCATCAATCAGGGGAGGTCATCGATGATCATTCGCCAGGTATACCCGGCAGGGGCGTGCACAACCTTGAGGGTATCGCCCTAAAACCCTAATTTCAGTGCCGCAGGGTTTAGAGGTGTAGCCTGTACGCCACTTCATTCACTTCCCACTTTGCCATGTTTGCTACAATTACTCGTCCATGATCGCCATGTTTGCTGTAGTTACTCACTCACGATCGCCATGTTTGCTGCAGTTACTCGCTCATGATCGCCCTGTGTTTTGCTCTTTGTGATTCTTCTTGATCGCCACTACTTGCTGCACCTTGGGCCTATTCGCCAGTATGGTTCGAGGGCTTAGGGTGTACTAGCAACGGTGCAATGCATTTGCTTCCACCACTACCTTGCTGTTTCATTGTCTTTTATTGTAGGAGTGAAGTAGCAGATGGAATGAAGGACGAGGTGCTGCCAAGACTTTGGTATGTAATTTCTGCAATTGGCATTACTAATTCCAAATTTGATTTGTGAGTTAAATAAGGATTGGCCTCAAGTTGTTTCAAATTATTTTGTTGCGTTTCTAGAGTTGGTAATTAGCGTGTTTGGTCTTGGAGTTTACTTCCATGGAATCTATTGACAATAGATCAGATGCACCTTTGGCAGGTTTGGCATCGCAAGCTGCAGACTTGGTGACCAAAAATGCAGAGTTGGAATTAGCAGCGGCGCGATGGGAGAAGCAGGTGAAGGTCCTTACAGCAAGTGCACGACGGAAGGCTGCCAAAAAAACGACACTGCAGACATATTTTACGAGTACTCGTGGATTGGCACTGGGGCGACCTCTCTCGCTGGTCCTTGATTCTCGCTTCCCAGATGTTCCAGGAGCTGAATCAGATGGTGTTGGGGATTACCCATCCTCCGATTCCACTACAGCTTTAGTGATAACACTGTGTCCATTGACACAGATACGGCCATAGGATCTTCAACTGGATCTGGAGATACTCGAATTCTGAGCTCGAAGTCACCTGTGATTACATTGTCTGAATCATCGGAGGACATTGATAACTTGACTTTGAAAGAGACACCTGATGCTAGTGAGGGTGAAGATGATGAAGTCGACTCTCCACCGCACAAGAAGGGAGCATCTTCGAAGAGTAAGGCTGAAAGTGCGAAGAGCAAGGCTCAGCAACGTTACGATAGACATAGAAAATTCCAGACTGAGTGGGCTGCCAAACTCCCATGGGCTGAAGGTATTCTAGCAATTGATGGTGTTTTGCACATGGTCAAGTGCAAGGTTTGCAGCGAATTTGATCGGAAAGCTTGTATCATGGCCCCAAAATCAGACACATTGTGGAAGCATGATGGAAAACGCACCGCAAAAAAAGACTTGCCACAACATGGCGTGAAGAAGGGGGAACACTATATTGCAACTCAATGCAAGCATTGCAAGAATCTCAGATTGTATGCTGCCTTTGCGCCGTCTTCTATCTTGGAGCAGATTAACCATTGTACAACAGTGGAATCACGAAGGAAAAGGGTTCAGTTTGCCACCTTATTCCAAGTCTTGCAGAGTGGTCGTCCAATGGTAGAATTTGAGTCACGTCAGAGTCTATATAAATTGCTGGCTGTCCCGGACTTACCTAGTGCCCATTGGTGTGATAATAGTGGTTGGGTTATGGCATCGTTTATGTATAAGGTTGTTGTTCAAGAGATTCAAAAACTTGTTAAAAACGCTAATTTCGTGGTAGTGACAGTAGATGAGGTCACCACTATTGATACTGGGTCCTACTTGTCCATCCATTGCTATGTAGTGCGTGATTGGGTGAGGGTCCCCTTGTTGGTCGCATTGCAACGAGTAGAATGTGCTCCTAATGCAGACAATCTCACGAAGTTGATTGTTGAGGCGGTGGTGACTGGCGCTGGTTTAGACTCGAAAATGGTGGCCGAGAAGTTGATAAGTTTTGGTTGTGATGGCGCTTCCACACTACAAGGTTTACGGACTGGTGTTACTGTGCAAATGCAGCAACAGTTTGCACCTTTTTGTCACGGTGTACATTGTGTCGCTCACAGATGCAATCTGGCCTTCAAAGCTTTGGAGACCTTAGGGATTTTCGAATCCATTGGTAAGGTGCTTCAAGTGACACATGCTTACTTTAATAGAAGTCCCAAGCGCCTCACCCAATTCAAATCATTGGCTGAATTAACAGAAACCAAAGGCCTCAAAATGCTGAAACGAGTAGAAACTCGTTGGGTCTCTTTCATTGAGCCACTACGTCGTCTACTATCAAAGTACCGCACACTCATCTATACTATGACTGCAGATTTGGGACAAAATGACAAGGCAGAGGTGAAACTTACTACACTTGTAATTTTTTTTTTTTTTTTATGTTTTCTTGTTTTGCTTCAATACTAACGACAATTTGCTTGCTTATTGCTTCTTTTTTTGATTATTGGCTTTCACTTGCTTAACACTTGTACATTACTTGCATGTTTGAGTTACACTGCTTTCTTGGGTGTGTTCAGGCATGCCTTCTCCTTTTGCTTGACCCATACACCATGTTGGGCATGTGTGCCTTGCTACCACTCCTTGATGCAGTGGACAACCTTGTTAATTTCGCACAGAAGCGTGATGTCTTCATCTGCGACTTCATTGCAGCAGTGAAGATTTGTCAAGCCTCTTTACATAGCATGTATGAAGATGCAGCCACATGCTTTTCCACAGATGAATTTTGGTCCTTCAACAATTTATTGGACTGCAGCCATGAGCAGATCCATCTAAAATGGATCACAGACCTAAACGATGGCTCTGGGGTATTGACTTTTGTTTGCAACGGTGAAAAAATACATGCTGAGCACAAAATGGCCCCTGTAGATCGGACTGTGTGGGGTAATATACTTGCTCAAGTTAAACGAGAATGCACTGGTGAGTTTTCAATTAATTTGCCTTCCCTGATCTTGCATCCCTAATTCATTTGTCTTAGGTGTTTGCTTTGTTTTTTGCCTATACTTTAGTCAATGCTGCCTTTGAATGATTTTATGCATTTCGGATCTCCATCATTGGATTTTTGGATCTTTGTTGTAGTGCATGTCTTTGTTTGACAGTGTACATGTCTTTGCTTCATCCTTCAATTTCGGGATCAATTTCAGAATTCAGAGATTTCAGTTTCAAGATTCTGGGATTTCTATTTGAGTTTCGGGATTTCGTTTTGGGATTTTGTGATGCAGTTTTGGGATTTTGGGATGCAGTTTTGGGATTTTGGGATGCAGTTTTTGGATTTTGGGTATGCAGTTTCAGAATTTTGGGATGCAGTTTTGGGATTCAGCCTTCTGTTTTTAGAATTCAGCATTCTGTTTTCAGGATTCAGCCTCAATTTTGGGGGATTTAGCCTTCAATTTTCAGAATTTAGCCTCTAGTTTTTGGGATTCAGCCTTCAGTTCTGGAATTTAGGGAGAGCTGCCTTGTTTCTTGCTCAGAATTTATAACTCCCGTATCTTGACAGGGGCTGCGACCAAACTGATACTCGAGCTTGATAGTCGCTTTCCTGCTCAAAATATTATGAGCGCCCTGGGGATTATGTATCCACAGTTCTGGTGTGAAGCCAATGCAGAAGAACAATTTGATGCACACTTGCGAGTTCTCATGGAAGCTTATGGTCACGGGAAGGTACTTGGTGAAGGAAGTGCCAAATTGTTGTTGCCTCCTTTGATCAACCGTGAGTTGCTCATGTCTCAGAGAGGCTTGTTTAAGATGTGTATGAAGTCAAATGCCCGGGCAGCACTTCTTCCACCATTTGACCTGAATCCGCTCACAAAAGTTTGGAGGGTTCTTGATGGCAATAATAGCTTGACGAAGAACTTTTCTGAGTTTATAAAGCTTGCAGAGATAGCTGTAACGCATGTGATCGGATCTGTGGAGGATGAGAGGACATTTTCGTCCCTTGCTTTCCTCAAATCCAAGTTGAGAGCTACCCTCGTGGAGAACTTAGAAGTGGCAGTTGGGATGTATTCTCAAAAACTTTTCACCCTTGAGACTTTTCCTTATCAAAGGGTATTTGAGGAATGGTTTAGTGCAGGAGAAAGAGGGCGCTATTTGTCTCACGCTTAGTTACTTGTCTTGTACCTCGATTGAATCCTAGCGTGGTTCATTGGGAATGCAAGTTAGCCTCCTTGGTGTTCAATTTTGAGATTTATAGTATTACATAGGCAACACATTTTGATATTTGACTTCCCAGTTTGGGAGGGCAGGGGTTTAACTAAGTAACCTTTTGTTTGTGTTCAAGGTCCCATTCACGAGGTAGAAAAATGTTAGATTATCTATTTTCCATCAATTCAAAAATACTCATCTCCAAGCAATGCATTCATTTGTACCCTTTTTTCGCCATGTAATCTTTTGTAATTTCTCTGTTGCTAGAAAATTTCGCCAATCATGCCATTATTGATGTATTGAGTTCGCCATGTTTGCACTAGGTGTATATAGAATGTCGCCTTTTTTTGCTATACCCTAAGGTAGCATGTCGCCATTAGAAGGACTCTGGAAATTTGTCCCTCGCCAAAACTTTCTCCCTTGACCACAAAAGGGTAGCCAGTAAAAAGAACCCATTAAAGATAATGTGTCGCCAATTGCACTTCAAAAGGATAGACCTGTTTGCCTTATAGGCGATCTTGGGAAAATGAATTTAAAAGCCCTGGTCCGCAGCGTCGGATACAAGCTATTTGCTAGCGCCAGAGTCTGGGTAGCGGCTCGCCTAGCCTAAAACCTACAGAGGCCTTTCACGTGTCCTTTCTCGTGAACCAAATCTGGGCCATCATGAGCACCGCGCCGTTGTTGGAAAATGGAGACTCCCCAAATTCCCACCTGGCATAGTCCCCACTCCCCAGTGCTCCGCCCATCTGGCTGGCCAGTTTGTTACTTCTGTCCAGCGTCGTGACATGTTCTGACCAAAAGGCAAGTCCTCGAGTCTTCGTTGAACGTCGAACGAATGAGAGTGAGCAGGACTTCCATAGGCCGCTACTTTAGCCCCCCGTTTCCAGCGCTGGCTCATACCTCCAGTCGCCAGTTGACCACCCCCTTTCTTTTCCTGGTCTTAGGATTGCCTTTGAATCCAACAGACCAACTCTTGGTAGAAATAAAGGAAGAAAGAAAAGAGAGGCTCGCTCGATTGCACAATCCCTGGAAAACTTTACCAAAAGCTAACGCAGGGCACGATCCCTGGAGAATTTTGATTTGGCATGATGACAGACGTGCTACGATACAGGACAAGAAATTTCTCAGCAGTGTACCGCGAACTTGATAAGAGAATGGCTTTTTGACGTGAGGACGGTCACCTAAGCTTAGTTATTCGGAGTGCAACGTGTAAATTAAAGTCATCAGCAATTGCTCCCAATTCTGTGAAACCTGTTTCAAGGAAGTAGTGAAGAGTTTTCAGCATCAAATGTCGGTAGAAGAAGATACACAGGAATTTACAGCACCTGCTCTTGACAACGGTTCCAACAGAATGATGGAAGCAGAGCAAGATGGAATGAGACCAGCGCCAGTTGTGAGGTTCGTGTCAGCATCGAGCCAGGGCAATAAAGCGCGAGTTGCGCTTGACTTCTGACCGTCCATGGAGGCCACCAGCGTGTGACCTGGCCAACGAGTGACCTGACCTGACTGAAAACGAAACGGGAAAAACCAAAAAGATCCAGCGAAGAAGGCAGGGAAAGCGAATGAGGCACTGGAAAAAGAGATACTTACAACAGGATTTTATGTAAAGTTGGTCACCCACCCTTAGTTTTTTAAATCCGTGGGTGAGAGGCATCATACAGTTTGGAAAATTGTCATGTCACGGATCATTCAAGGAAAGGGTAAAGGAATTGCTACATGTAAGTGCCAGTAATGGATCATGCACTAGTGGCAATGCGCCACGGAACTCTGTTGATTGAACCTGGTCAGTGGGTCACTCTCTCTTGTCTTTCTTAATTTCATTCTTTCTTTCTTTCACTACGGAACTCTGAAAGACAACATTGAAGAAGAATCAGTTGCCTTTCACAAGTATGCCTCATCATCATGCGCCGGGAGGGACACCAGATGTGGGGTGCCAGACCTCTGCAGAAAATCCCCAGCTAGCTGGCCCCTGCCAACGTTGTAACCCGTAGACGATTGAATTGAACAAACCTGCCGATGTTTATGATACAAAATCTGAAACCACGCTGAGGTGACTCAAAATGTTCTAAGTCCCGGACACACCCTCAGGCACAGGCTTGCAAGCACCTGGGTGTAGGGAAAATTGGGGGTTATGTACAGGGAGGAAGCCCTAGTCTCGCACATGCGGCGCGCACAGACCCTGTTCCAAGCGTGAACCGTCGTCGTCGTCGTCGTTCACAGGGACGATTCGGAAGCTCTCTTTCGCTGCATTAGCTGCCAGGGTGATGGGCAAGAGCTCGGCATCATTCAGAATTGGTTTGGTGAATTCCTGCGCCCGCAGGGATTCGTAGTTCCAGTCGGTGCGCAAGACCACAAACAAAATGGACGCTGCGCAGGCAATTTGTGCCGCGAGCAGCCCATACCAAAGCCCACCGAACCCGACTTTGAACCAGAAAGCGAGCGCCACGGCCACGGGCGTCCCCACGAAGTAGAACGAGCCCAAGTTGATTCTCGCCCCGATCGCCGGGCGCGCGCTCCCTCGCAGCACGCCCACGCCCGTCGTCTGCGGGCAGTTTCCAAGCTCGCAGAGTCCCATAAGCGGCATCACCGCGGCCGTCAACGCCAACACATTCTTGTCGTCCGTGAACACATGGCCCCACACATTGCGAAGCGAAGTCGTCCATGTCAAGCTCACCAATGCGATCATGAACGCGCACCCCAGCGCCACTAGCGTCGCCACGCGCGCCTTCGCGGGCTTCCCTGCGCCCAGCTCGTTCCCCACCCGCGTCGACACGGAGGAGCTCAGGGCCTGTGGGAGTGTGTACATCAGCGACGTCGTCTGGATCACAATTGCCGTCGTCGCAACCGCCACTTGCGGATTGGGCAAATACCCAGCTAACACCGTCATAATCTCATACCACCACCATTCCAAACAGACAGCCAGGCAGCTGGGGAGCGCGAGGCTCAGCAACGGGCACCACTCGCGCAAGCACTTGGCCGACCACGGCACCCATGTGCCTTTCAATGCGCCGGAGTACCAGAGGTAGCTCAAAATGAAGAGCACCATGTTGAGATTGGTGCACACGGAGGCTAATGCCACCCCAGCGACGCCCATCTCCAGGACAAATACGAGCAGGATGTTGAGTGGGACGTGGAGCAAGACCGCGAGCGCTGAGCACCAGAACATCGGCGTCGCCAGCCCTTGCGACTTGAGATAGATGCGCAACGGTTGTAAAAAACTGTTGGCGAGCAAATCGGGGAGCGACCATAAGCAATAGACACTCGCCACAGCCGTGATGTCTGGGTCCTGACGGAGCCCAAGCAGGATGCTCTCCAGGTTGTACCAAAGCGCACTGATCGGGAAGCTCACTAAGAGCAGGATCAGGATGGTGCGCTGCAGCGCCAGACCGATCATGCCGTAGTTCCCCGATCCGAAGGCCTGCCCGCAGACGGGATCCATGCCCGAGGCCAAACCTGCGAGCACAGAGTAGCCCGTGATGTTGGTGAAGCCCACGCTGAGCGCGCCGCCGGCGAGCTGCAACCCACCCAGTCGGCCCAAGCACAAGACGGACACCATGGCGCGCACGTACACCACGCAGTTCAGAGCGGCCATGGGGCCTGCGATTTCTAACAGCTTCTTCAATTCTTCAAATATCTGCAAGGAAAAGCGGGGGGATTAGGGGTGCATTTAGCACAGAAGCTTGACAATTTCCCAAAACCTTGATCACAATGTACAGGTGCTATTGATCTACCTCTACCCCTCAATTTGGTGCATACCCGAGTTAAACCCTGATTCTCAAGATTCCGATAACCCCAAATATTCTTCCCATCGATCCGAGCCTGTCTGTGCTACGACATGAGTCTCCGATCAAATCCCCACACGAATTGAAAACCTGAGCACCCTTGGGGGAAATAAGTAGATTGCAAAGTGTTGAATGTGCTTCAGTTGGCAGCATTGAGGCTTTCGTACTTCAACTGTGAGCTTGCCAACATTGTGACTCCGAAGCTAAACAGACTGGGCTTGTTAAATTTCACGAGTTGTGAACCAGAATGTTACGCACTCCTGCCTGTTGAGCAATCCTACTCACTTATAAAAAGACAGGCAAGTGATTACCACCCGTTATGCAATCGAAACCACGTGATCGATCGATCAATATTTCCTGAACTCACTACCCCCCTCAAAAGGGTTGACATGGCTTTGATTACCCTACAAAAGATTCTTCATACACGCTGGCCTTTATGCCCAACATTCACCTTCTTTTTCCTTCCTTATCCCTCTGACTCAAGAAATGACATTATGTTACCAAAATTCCGCGCCACATGGCGCTCTTTCAATGTGTCCCTCCCACTGTATAGTTGACTTTGATGGGGACGTTAAACTAACAAACGTATAATTCTCGCCCGGCGTAATCAGAAGAGATCGGAAACTGTAGTTCAAGGCCTAAACAGAGATTCCGAACCCAAGAGGAGTTTGTTTCAGTTCTGCCAGCATTAAAAAACTTGGAACGTGGAATTCCGTGGCTTCACAAGCGAAAGCACTGAAACGAACTCCACCTTAGGATCTCCCCAAAATATTTCTTTAATAAATTTGTGGAGGAATTACAAAAGCAATGGTCGTCAGGTTATCCAGGCCCGTTTTTCCGAATTGCAATCTAACGACCAGACGAAGATCAGGCCCGGCGAGGGCATGGCATGGCAAAAAATAATTGCCGTCATCTGGGCCGTCCACAAGAATCTCGCTTTGGCAAAAGAGGGTGAAAAAGGATTAACACCTAGCTACGCAGTGCCAGGAGAAAAAACGACGTGGCAGGCGCGTTCATTCCGTTCCATTCCATTGCGGAGGAAATGAAATCATTGGAAGAGGGATTTAAGACCCCTCCCTGCAGCGAGACCAAAAAAGCACCGGCTGACATGCTCCTTCATAACTCTCAAAGTGGAAAGAAGGCAAGAATCTCTGAGCTCTAGCTCGAGGGCCTACATAGCCACCAGCTTTACAGTACACTACTAGTGATGGGGGAAAAACACCCCACACGCAAAAAGTGGACAGAATCGTAACAGCCTCGGTATCACATGCCTCGGCGTTTCCGTAGGGAGAATTGATGATGATGGGAGCCCTTATCCTTCTGGGACCCATCCGGCCAGCCTGCCTCCTGTTGCAGCGAATGTCTACAGTATCCTCACGAATGAACGGTGCGATCAAACGCCAATGAAAGAGAAGAGAGAGAGAGAGAGAGAGAGAGAGAGAGCGAGGGAGACAAAGTGTGAGATGCCAAACCTGGCAAAGGGACGGGCATTGGTGGAGCGGGTCGGGGGCGAAGCCTGGCTCCTTCTCCAATTCGTGGATAACTTGTGTTTTCAATTCGTCGTCAGAAGACGGAGTGGCGATGAGAAACTTAGCGCTGGCTAAGTGGTGGTGGTCCGAGTCTCCCGTTTCGCTGCTGTTAGATTCATCGTCTGAGGAGTGCATGCTCTTCATTGGAATTCGTTGCTTCGAGAGGGGAGACTCGGTGAGGAGGACCTGCAAAAACGGCTCCGATTCCGCCAGACAAGAATCATTGTCCGACAATTCGTCGTCGGAAGATTGAGAGGTGCTGCTGTCCGTGAGCCTGCCCACCGGATTACCCATACCATGAACAATTGGTGTCACGACAGTCGCTCTTCAACCCGCGCGCTGACTTCGCATCAATGACCGAATACTGCAACCGCTTGTGCTGTATCAACACCCAAGAAACAACTACCAAGAGAACTCGGAGACTACGAAGGAGACGAAGGAGACTAGAAGAAGACGAAGAAGTATTCGAGAAAGAGGAACAGTCGTCCTTAGATACTGCAATAGAATCCTCTACAAGCTTGATTCCTGGAATCCATCTCAAAGAGAAACAAGCGCACAAGGTCGTGCGAATGGGAAGGTCCTCTTCTTCCCTGGCACCTGTTTGCGAACTCTCCACTCACGATCACCCAACACTAATCAAATGAGGAATTCGTGCGTGCCTATCTCCCGCGACGGCGAGAATCGGAATCCAGATGTATTGGAGAAAGATTGTATCCCCAAGAGTGAATCCAGAGGGAGACGACTACCGGAAGCGGCGACACTGAGACTGGGATTCAACAAATGGAGACTACTATTTGACGTCGTCGCCTTCTTCGCGAGCGACTTAGAACCACTCTAAGAAAGTCCAGAAACATGCAACATGCGCATGACATCCACTCTCAAGAAGCGACCGAAGAAGAGAACCACAAAAGCAAGAAGACGAAGAAGGAACGTCCAAGACTCGACCCAGCTAGCTAGCTAAATCAGTATTCCGCAAGCGCGTTGGTATCCCTTCCGGACCCCAGCGAAATGATCACGCGATTGATTTAATCCATCAATCGCGAAACACAGGTCCGTCCGTCTATCTATCCGATCCTTCTCCTCATCAACCGAAGACCCAATAACTTAACACCGACCACGCTTTGCGCGGCAGCACCGCAACCTAACGTTTCAACTAACCCAACGAACACGACCGCCCCAATGCCCCAGAAATCCACAACGAATAAGCGATGGCCAGCGACTAACTCTTTCCCTCGCGTGTAGGCAATGATCGTGTTCCGTGTCTGCCTGTCTCTCTCCCTCTCTCTCTCTGACTCTCTCACTCTTTCTCACTCCTTCTATTTCCTTCTGTCTCCTGCTGTCTTTGCGACTAGTTTGTATAAGTTACGACACGACTCTCCACACTCGCAGAAGAAAGGCTGCGAGACCCCGTCCCAGAATGGGAGGTCCGTGGGAAACTAACGACAACGAGGGGCGACTGGAAGGATTAAGAGAAACCCGGGCTGACGTAGGTGACGACGATGAAGAGTGTGAGAGAAGCAATGCCACGGGCGTTGGATGATGCACTGGACACTGCTCCTGCCTCCGTCCCTCCCTCTCTTACCCAAGAAACCCAAAAAAAAGAATAAAAATGAAAGAAGCCCGAGTATTAAGCGAGAGCACGAGGGGCTGAACTGAACGAAGGTGGCGATGAGAGACTGAACCCACTCCAAGAAACTGAAAGCCTGAGATCTCGTCTTTCCTGTTGCTGGGCTTTTTCTACTCCTTCAGTAGCACCAGCAGGAGCAGGAGCAGCAGCAGCAGCAGCAGGAGTAGGAGGAGCAGCAGCAAAAAAAAAAGCTTCAGTCTCGACGGACCACTGGCCCCCACTCTAGCCCTCCACTCCACTATATGACTGACTGAGGACGGACCCTAAGGGCGCGCCAGCTAGCTAGCTAGCCAAGTCCAGCCAGCGATGGTGGGACTTGGGAGCCCGGGGATCGAAAAACCACCAGAAACGACGACGACGTCGGTCACGCTGGCTCCGCGAAGCACGACGGATGGGCTAAACATGGCGACTCCACACTCCACACTCCACACTCCACAGGAGCAGGGCCAACTAATAATAAGAAGGCAAGCAGGCAAACCAAGGCAGCCTGCCTGGTGCCTAAAATAAAAACATAAACAAAATTAAGAAAACCACCATATTAATAAATATTAGGTTTATTCTAGGCTTGGGCCTTGGCTCTGGCTGCCCCCCCTGTGGACCGTGGGTGCCTTCGGTCTCTGGTGGCTTGGTGACTCGTGTGCAGGGCCATTAGTCAGAATCCCAATTTGGATCAGCCAGGGGCCCTGGATTATTATTATTACTACTATCATGGACGGAGTTGTCTCCAACAATTGGAACAATCCACAATTGGGGGTGTCAGAGACAACTGAAGGGGGGATCATTGCAGGGACAAAGGGGAGCTGGGGGAACTTATTATTATTATTATTATTAATAACGTAAGGTAGGGCTCGGCATCCCTTGGGCCTTGGCACTGGATCGGATCTGACAATTCATCCCCAACTTAACTAGTTCTCATTCATTCATTCAGTGGATGGATTTCATCGGAACTGAAACCAGTAGTGTAGTAGTAATTCACTCATCTGGACACTTCATCCTTTGTCTCTTGCAATTCATCCCTACATTTCCATGCACTTGAACATTCTTATCCTCTTTGCATTTCATTCCTACTCCCTTGCATTGCATTTCTATTTCCTTGCACTGCATCCATGGGAGAACAAGGGTCCAAGACTCCAAGGGGCAATATAGTTAATTGTAAAGTGTATGTGATGTGAGACAAGGAACTGGAGTTGGAAAGAAAAAAAGGACGAAAATTCTTAGAGCACCCAAATTGGGGTCTGATGGAATTTGGCGTTGTATTTTTTGGTACTATTCTTAGTTAAACCTTCCTTTGGAACTATTGGTAGAATTGGAATGAGCTTGTACAATTAATCCTATTACGTGCAAACAATTTGTATTTTAGAGCTCAAATTGGGGAAAAAACTCCGAATAGACATTGTAGCTTCTATAGCTAATCAAATTAAAAATTCTTAAGTACGTAGGTAGATTTTTCAATCTATTCTCAAGAGAGAATGCATTTGTATAGTAAATGGTTGAAAATGTAGAAGTATCAAGGGATTTTACCTCCAATTGTCTATGTTTTATGTAAGACCATTGTAGGCAATGGAACAATTACACATTATAAAGGACAATGGCAATGAGCACCTCAATGATATATCCAAAGAAGATATTGAATCTTTTACATGATTTTGTTGAGATTTTGATATTGAGCACATCTAAGAGATACAAGTAAGGAGAACCTCAATGGTATATCCAAAGAAAAACCTAAATTTTCCACTTGACTTTGTTGGGATTTGATGTTGAACATAGTTAGAAACTTTGGAGCGCCATGGTAATGAAAACCTCCTCAAATGAAACTACTATTGATGAATGACTACAAAAACGAATAGGTGGGATCATTTTAATGAATTAATGGTGGCTCCAATGTAACATCTATCAAACTTTGGAAGTTTGCAGGGTTGTTATATTCTTCCCAGGGCTAACACTTGAAAGATTCTATATGATTTTATTGAGATTTGATGATAAATACATCTAACAACTCTGACAGACACTCATAATGAAAATCTCAATGGTACATCCAAAGTGAAAATTGAAGATTCTACATGATGTTGTTGAGATATAACGATGGGCATTGCTAACAATTGTGATAAACAATGATAATGAGCACATTCATGAATGGTACATTCAAAAAAGAACTTGAAGATTATATATGATTTTGTTGAGATTTGATGATGAGTACTACTAACAATCTTGACAGACAATGATAATGAGCACACCGATGGTTTTTCCAAAGAGATATTTGAAGATTCTACACAACTTTGATGAAATTTGATGTTGACTTCTACTAGAAATTTTGACAAATAGTATTAATGAGTACATGAAAAGAATATCTAAAATGACACTTGAAGATTCGCAATGGGCAGATGTTGGTCATGTTATACGGTAACCCTTGATGGGCCCATGGGTTGGGGTTTGTTTCCAACCTTCATAAGTGCTAGGCGTTGTAGTGGCACCGCTTATGCCGCCCCTCGCACCCCATGTTGTTTTGTTTGTATTTCATATAACCGGCTCGCTCACTAACACTAACCTACTTACCTATTCTAGGCATCCTGCTGGTGGGTTCTTGTACTATCTTTCCTTGCAGTTAAAGTTATCCTTTATTTGTGTCAAAAAAACAACTTGAAGATTCTACTCATTTTTGTTGAGATTTTATGTTGACCAAATCTAACAACTTTAAAAGATAGTGCTAATGAGCACATGAATGGTCTATTCAAAGAAAAACTTGAAGATTATATATGATTTTGTTGAGATTTGATGATAAACATTTCCAGCAACAATGATAGACAATAATAATGAACACACATCAATGATGCATTCAAAGAGCTATTTGAAGATTCTACTTGATTTTGTTCAGATTTGATGTTGACCTAGGCTAAAATCTTTGACAAACAACAATAATTGGAACACATGAATGGTATATCCAAAGTAAAATTTGAAGATTCTATACCATTTTGTTGAGATTTGATGACAAGCATTGCTAACAACTATAATATACAATGATAATGGGCACATCAATGGTATATATGAAGAGAAATTTGAAGATTCTACACAACTTTGATGAAATTTGATGTTGATCTCAACTAAAACCTCTAGTAAACAATCATAATGAGTGCATGAATGGTAAGTTGACAAAAAATTTTGAAAAGTTGATTGTTTGGAAAAATTGTAATGTGCACAATGGTAATGTATGGTACATCTTTATTTGCAAAAACGGGCATGTATTTCTCTCATTATGTATGTTATAAATATCCATAAAACAATATATTGCAAATCTACCTTCTTGCAAAATTAGCATCTACAAACTTTTGTTTAAAATGTACACCTTATGAACATGAGAGTTTCCACAATTCAATTCAATTATAGTGCTCATTCATAACGCTAACTTAGACAATTATTGTATTATTTAGTAGTCAAGGTCAAGCAAAAAAGCATTTTTGAACCCCTAAAAGACCATGATTCTCCTTGGGGGGCTCTTAGGCATTCGAGCAAGTTTCTATGACTTCAATTTTTGGAGAATTTTGTTGAATATTTCTCATAAGATAGAAAAACTTTTGAGCTTTGAGGGAATATAAATTTTATTTCAATTAGTGCTTGGGAGCAAAAGTTATGCCATCTTCAATATAATTTTCATATTGACAAGTAGAAAAAAAATCCACAAACATTTGAAATTTAAAAAATATATATATTTGTCTACTTGTGAAGCTTTGATTCATCCATTTGGATTTATTTTGTGATGCAAAAGTTATGAAAAAATCTTGTTTGGGGGGCAATCTAAGCGTCTTCTTGAAAAAATAACTTATAGGATTCATTTTTTAATGTAATTTTCATAATTTTTCCAAAAAAAATTTGGAAAAGTTAAATTTGCTTCCTAGAACAATCTCACAATTGGGATTATTGTATTTCAATCACATCTTAGAGCTATTAATGATTTAGTTTTCTTTCAATCTTGGACCTACTTTTACAAAATAAATTTTTAAAGAATTATAATCAAGTATGTAATTTTCAAAGTATATTTCATAGACTTTCAACTCAATTCTTCAACATGGAAATTAGATTCTTAAAAAAATTGTTTTCTTGGGTGAACAAAGCAAAATTGGCAGTTTTGAGTGTTTTTTGACAATAAAATTGGCCTTGGTACTTTAGGGGTTAAAATAAATGCCAAAATCTTTGAGATATTTTCCTTTTTAAAAAAATTAGAAGGGAATATTTTTATTTTATTTTTGTCATGTGCCAAATCTCATTTGCCAAATATATTTATCATTTAGCAAGGAAAGCCCACTTTGACTACCAAGTATCATATGAAAATTTGCAAGACTCACCAATATGGTAGTTCACAATATTTTAGATAAAATCAAAATGAAGTGGATAACACTATTTTCATATTATCTTAATAGTGTGATTGCCATCCAACTTTCATCCAAGTCATGACCACTATTTAGGTCATATCCATTCCAAATTGCCCAAAATTGTCTGAATTAACATTGCACTAATAGAATTAACTTGTGTCTATGTTAAAAAAATTCATTGTTTATTCCTATAATATCCAAAAACTACACACTAATAAGTGAATTAATGATTGTCATTCAATCCAACAAGACCCAACAAAAATGAAGATAGTCTTATGACATGAACCATGACCATTTGTTTATTATTCATATTCGGTTGCTTTTAGATGTTTTTTGTTTTTTGACATAAGCAAAGGAATCCTTTACTGCAAGAGTGAGAAAGAACAAGATGCCAACCCCAAGCGACTTGGGGTGCAAGAGAGCAAAATTCTTAAGGTGGATACCTCCAAATTGCCACTAATTGCTATTGTGCCTAATTATTATAATTATTAGATTGTTAAAAGTTTATATTTTCTTATTGGCAAGTGAAAAGAGGTTCTAACACACCAAAGAATACAACATTTGGATTTTGTTTGCAAAAATAATGAAGGAACGAAGTTTGGTTCTAAGTGCATTTTCCTACAAAGGTACACAATAGATTTTAGAGATGTATACAAAGTGAAGATGGCGGTTTAGCCCTGGAACACCGGGCTAGTGACCATAAAAATCAAGCATTTTGGAATTGTGTGACATCATCCACTTTAAGAAAATCAAAAATACTCATTGGGAGTCAAACTACTATAGAAGATCTCCCCTTTCCACCCCTACTTCCGAGGATGAATAGTTGCTATTCTATCCTACAAAGGAGAATTCCTTGACATTCATTGGACAAAAAATGTCTGCCGCTTCATTTCATTTAGGGGTTAGGGTCAGATGCGCATTTTTGGGTGCCCACCATAGGTGTTTTTACATTAGATGGGGGAGAAGACAACGGTGATTCCTGATGTGTCCATCAGTTTTTTGTTTTTTTTTTTATATTTCTTTTTGGGCGAATATATGAAGGTGTCATTTGAGAATCCATTTGACTATTTGAGTTCACACTGATACCCCCGCCACACTCAAGTGCAACTCCGAATTTTATTTTTTTTAAATTTCAAAAACAGAAAATAGTGAACCAATTTGGTTTAGTATATTCTGATCAGTCCCGCATTCTCAGGGTCTGGTTATAATAAAATGCAGTTGCTACAGTCTGGATGATTAGGCGACACACACACAACCACCACCATTGTGCCTTGCACATTTTAAACTGAATTTGAATGAATTTTAAATGTAGAGTACACTTGCCATTTACCGCACACATCCAAAAATCACACAACAATCATTGCCATTTTAGTTTTATATGCATATTTTGTAGGTTTCTACATATAAAAGGTAAAGTAAGAGACCTTATTTTTTCATGCTCCAATTAAACAACCACCCTATTTGTGTCACTATATATTAGGAGTGTATTTACATTTCATTTCAAATTTTCAGTTGACTTCCCAACATGAATACATAGTGGCTCCAAAGTGACACAACTATAGTCACATGACCCAAATATTATAATAGGATGGAACCCTCCCCTCCCCCTCCTCCTTCTTAGGGTTGGCTTCCATGTGGAGTTTGAAGGCCGGTAAAGCCCACCGATCAGCGCAGCGGTGGAATGGGAGTTCCAGAGAAAACGGACTCCCATTCCACTGGGCTTCACCAGCCCTTGACTCCACATGGAAGCTGAGTCAGCTGACCCTTATTGTATGGTATTTAAAAAATAAAAAAATTTACACAAGCAAAGGTATTGTATGGTATTCGTCTCTTGCCCTTTTTTTCCTTATTTTCTTCTCTGTCAATTCAATTCAATTCAACTCAGTTTGGGTTTTACCGCCAAACTGCAGAGTTAAAGACTCACCCTGGAGTTGCCTAACCCAGCAACAACTAACTGCAGTTAATAAAGCTGATTTAGGTTAACGGAAGTTAAGTTAGTTGGAACTGAACTACTGAAGTGGAGCTCAGCTGACCCTATCTTACCCAAAGCAATTCATGCCAAGCTTGTGTCATGCCCTACTATTGAAGATTATTAGACGTGAATCCACCCCCAACCCAGCCCCAACCTACACCCCTAAAAAAGCAAGGATCAAAAGTGGAAAAGGGCTGCACTGCAATTTCAAAGGGGTAGTACTAAATTTTATTTTTAAAAAATTCTTGTAATAATAATAATAAAATTATTCAGTGGGTCAGTCAGTTAGGAAACTCGGAGTGCGTTGCTGTTGCTTTTATTATTACTACCCTGGTCCGCTTTGTACCCTACAAGGTGGCAAGCTCCCTTCATTCCGATTCATTCATTCCCCCCGGGTCCCTGGCCGGGGTGGATTGACCCCCCTCGCTCGTCCCCACCCAACCCCACCAAGTCAATCCAGGGGTGCATGTAAAAATAAATAAAAAAGACCCCCTATTTTGTGCTTCATTAATTTATCTTATGTATCTCTCTTCAGTACCTTCTATCTCCTACACTGAATAGTGGGGGTATTAAGGGGACCCATACTAATTAATCGACGTTCCACACTATATAAATATCTACCTTTATTATACATCAGTAGGTATTGAAGTGTTCAGGTGATGTACATCATGTTTCAAACATCTACAGTTTTTTACAATCAATCCCTTTAATTTTTTGGTTCCCTTCATACCCCTATTCAGTGTGGCTAATTTGGGGCCTCTGATTGCAAATATGAATTCAAAATTTACAAATTTTAACATGCATGACAAATGAAAAATTCTGGGTTTTCCCTTGGGGACAAGTGACAGGTCCATCCACCCTGGCCAGGTCCCTAAGGTGCTTTATTTCATTTATTTTGGGGGTAATAGTGACCTTCAATCAAGTAATGAACGGCTATTGATTTTCATGGATGGGCATGGATGATGAATGATGATTTAGGGACGAATAAATTTTGGATACTTAGTTGAAAAGTGGGTACATTCATCCCAAAAGGGGTGGGAAGATTGTCTCAAAATTTTTGGGCGATTTCATGATTCCACCTCATTGAAGAAGGGAGAATGAATCACTAGATATTTTCTTAATGATTTTTTAGTTGATTTTTGAAAGAATAGAGCCATTTCTTTTTCTTTTTCTTTTTGACACAAATAAAGGAGACATTTAGTGAAACAAATAGAAATAATACAAGCCCCCAATTGCAAGCGGCCTGGGACAAATCAACAACAAGCAAAATACAAGAGCCATAAACAATGACTCACAAGTAGTGCCAATGGGGGACAACATTAGCTGCCTGCCTAAGGCATTGTGCCTCTAAGGGGGGTGGAAGACGAAACTAGCCCTTTGGCCAATGAATGTCCATCGCATTTGTTCTTCGAGCATCTCGTAGAACACACACATAGCGACACGAGCTCTGTTCAAAGCAGCTACGGAGGGCCTAGGCCTAATCTAGGCACCTCCCAATGAGCTTGATAGTGGTTGCCCACTCCATATAACCACAATCTATCATGCCTAACCAAATGTCTTGTGCTTGCTTTGTTAGGTGTCAAAGAACATCATTTAAACATGACATTGTTGCATTCAATCCATAACGTCCACAAAATCATGGTTCTCAAAGTAGCCCACATCCTATTGACCACTACAAACTTGCGAGGGATGCAATCCGAGAAGATTTTTTGTTTCCACTTCAAAGGGCGCTAGGACCCTTGAGTGTCTCTAGAAGTGATGAGGGTATTCCTAATATAAACACCCCATTGCCAAGCTTGTTGGACCAGTAGGCATTCCTAGAAACAATAAAGAATGGATTCCAATGTGTGATGGGGACACACTGGACAACTTGTATCAATAGCGTGGTGAATTCTCCCTCTCCATGCATTGATTGCAAGTGCTTGATGCCAAATTAATGAAAAGAGACCCGCTTTCTTTGGTGTTTGGTCCAAAGCCATTCCTTTCATTTTGTGGATTTTTGTAGTGTAGAATTTATCAGACTTACGTGTCTTAATGATGAAAATTGTAGGAAGACATTTTAATGGTTTCTCAAATTTTCACAAATTCAACCAAGTTGGACCCAATGATTTAAAATCTTCCTGGGAACACAGAGGGAATTTTATTTTCAATTTGACACCTTCAGCCCCAAAATATTTGTTGTATTGAACCATTTTTTTAAGTATTGAGTCTGGTTATTTTTTCTATTTTAAAATAAATAAATAAATTTGTAAATTTTTTCACTAGTTTTTCAACGATATTTTCAAATTGCAACCAAGTTTTTTCCCAATTCCACAAGCTAACTTTAAACTAGTTGCCAATTCTTCCCAAAGACTATAATATGGATCATGCCATCATGCCCCAAGTTCAAGTGGTTCTTTGGTGAAGGGGATCTCTTGGGAATATTTTATTCAAATTCCATATTATCCATATTCATTTGATAAAGAAAAGTATTGGCAAAAGAAAAGCTTTTGATGGGATCTTTAATGGATTTTTTTAATTAATGACCTACTTTTATTGTGAATTTAACTCCTTATTTTTTGTACAAACAAAACCTTGGTCATGTGAAAAATTTGATTAGAATTAGAAAAAAAATTGACCTTTCTTCATACAACCATATTTTGATAAACAATCTATATTTTCATCTATTTTAAAATAATAGATGTTGAAGTTAGATTAAAACCTCCAAAAAAACCCTATAAAATATATCCATCATTTGCAAGATTTCCTTTTACATGAAAAATATATTATTGTTTTTGAAATTCTAAATTTTTTTTATATAAGGGAATCTTTGACTTTAAAAAAAATCTTTCTATGCTTTTTATATTTTCGCTATGTTACAAAACTGCAAAAGGAGTGATTATTTCCAATAATCCTCAAATATAAAATTTATGTAATAAAGTTTTTATTTGGGATGAATGTTCAAAATTTTGTACTTTCAATATAATATTAGAAATATAATTTCTTTATAATATGTCATTACAAAGATAGTAACTATTTCAAAATCATGTTTATTTTCTTCTTCAACTTCAATGAATTTGGAAGTCATTTCAAAGAAGTTCAAAAGATACCATATCATATCATATATAACCCCTAAAGTTCTTTGACTATGTTTCACAAAAAGACTTTCAAAATTGGTTGTTATGATGGCAAAGGTGAGAATACAAATGGCAAATGAAATTTTTGGTGCATCTTACAATAAGATCTAGTAGTGAACTAATCATTATATTATAGAAAGAAAATTGGTAGTTTTGACCACACATATTACGAGATTATAGAGTTTGAAGTAGGAAAAAATGTTTTTTGTGAGCTTGTGAATTATGAGTAGCTTTTATTTAGGGAGGTTTTTGCACAAGGTAAAATTACATTTTTTCTTGATTTTTGTAATAAAGTTGACCATATAATCAAAAACATTCATAACATTTCAAATTTAGGAACATATACAGAAAAATCCAATTTGGAACTAGCTTCAAAAATAATTTCTTTTGCAAATATTAAGACTCTTCTTTAGCAAATATTTTTATAGTTTGATTGGTATATGTATGTTTTACTTCAAAATAAATAAACTTTCCCAAATCAAAACAGGATCCTTCAAAAACATCATGAATAATTAAGTAAAATAAAGAGTCTCAATAAAATCTCCAAAATTATAATTTAACATTTGAATTTAAAAGAAGTTTTTCATGAAAATGGAAAACATCAAATCTTCAATTATTTTTGGAGGACTTTATCAAAATTTTAACTTAAATTTTTATTAGTAAATATTGGTTTGTATAGTAGTAGATTCATTTGTATAAATATGATGAAGAGGCCATATTTTACAACTATTGATGAAAGTCATCATTCAAATACTATTTTAAATTGAATTTTGGTGTACTACTTCCACTTTAGACTTTTGGAAATTTGAACTATCCCTTATATATCAGCTTGGTCTTTGAGGGATTAATTCAAACATAAATAAAGTATACCAGTATTCAAATAAATATCTATTTACCATTTTTATATGAGTATATTGGATTGTTTTTGTTGATTTATATACAGTAGAAATAGGATTTATATTCTTTTAGTATATTTTATTGGACAATGTATGAATAAACTATGAAATTTCAAAGTAATAATTTACAAGTGTTTTCAAAATTGACCAGAAGTCTAACTCATATTCAAGATTGTCTACATCTCATGCAAGAATATATAAGGATATTTTTGGATAGGAATCACAAGTTGGTTTGCTTACTACATCTATACCAATAGGAGAGGTTCACATCAACACCAACCAACATTGTTTTGCAAGAATAGTAAGCCCTTTCTTGTCATCCTAACATTAGAGAATTATTGACCCCGACAAGGAAGTTTACTTCAACATCATTAGGAGATGTTTATGCAACCACTATACAAAGTGACTGTAGAATACAATGGTACTCTACTAAGCTGTTAGTTGTAACCTTGGGAAATGTATATTGAAGGTTAAAAAATTATAGTCACTTTCCCCTAGTCTTCTTGTAAACCCAAGAGAGTCATATCATGAGCCATATTTGTTTAATTTTAGATTCAACAATGCAAGTCATACAATTCATCATATAAATAGAGAAAAATCTATGATTGCAAAATTTAAGGTATGAAGGTCTACAAGTTAACTTCTTAGTCATCAAGAATCATATGAACCATGGTCTTGATGTACATCCAACTTAAAGAAGTATTTAGCCTAATTGATCGAAGTTTGAAGAATAGTAGTAGTCCTTCATATGAGCTCAATCAAAACCATTCCTGAGGGTTGTTTCTCACTATGTCACAAGTCCCACTTTGAGGTCAAATCTAAACTTTCTTGAGTTTGTAGGAGATAAATAGAAAACATCATATGTGGGGCTTGGAAATTTTCTAATGTGAAGGCCAAAGTCCCAAATGTAAGTCCCAAGTATGTCCCAAGTGTAAGTCCCAAGTGCTTTCTTATATAATAAGACATGGTGAATATATATGTCTAAAAACAGGTGAAAATTTTTAAAACCCACATTTGGAGGGCAGTTTTTGCATATAATTAGCATTAAATAGATTGAAAAATAAAATTGACCTACAAAAATGTTTGATTTAGTATTATTCTTTGTATATTATGTAGAAAACACAAGATGGGACTTGAAGTCTAGTCTCCATTTTTATGAGATTAAGCTTAGGCTCCCACTTCCTTGGTGCCAAAACCTCATAGAAGATTCATGACAATATTATTTAATGCAATTCTCTAGACCAATCAGATTTTGAGAATTTAGTGGGACTCAAGATGTGAAATATAGAGACAACCATGAAGGTAGTTTGTTCATATTTTGCATGTGCTCTAAGAATTGCCCTTGCAATTAAACCAAGAATTATAACTATAGGAATGAAAAGTAATCCAATGATAAATGAATTGGTGCCAAGTGGGATTTACTATTGCCCAATGTTAGAAGTAGTTGGGGACTAAGTTTGATTTGGAAGTAGAAATAATTTAGCTATAAATAATGTGGGGTTATGAGTGGTGGAACACTTTGTGCCATCTTAGGCAATTACGTGCACCTTATTGTTCATGTTCAAAGTTTGCTTGCCTTCATTTTTGGACTCCATTTGCACCATTGCTAAACAATTGTTTGACATATAATGTCAATACCTATGGTCTTCAACAACATCCTATTCTTCTAAGCTTTAGAAAATCGTATTCAATTCAATTTAAGTCTAAAATTATGAATCAAATTGTGATGGATGCACCTCCCTCTTTTTTTCCTAAAAATTTGTTAAAAATTGCTTAGATTTGCATAGAAGAGATCGTGAGCCAATATGCTCTTAAATGGGTAGTTTCTGCACCTCCTACCTTATATCAATCAGTGTAAAACGTTGGTTAGAACTTGGTACTGATCACTGTTACATGCTCACCTACTGAAGTCGCTAGCTACTATAGAAATTGTTTGCAAGTGAGTCAATTGAAACCATACGATATTCATGATCATATATAAGTGCTAATAAGTGCTAACAGAACTCAAGCTATGATTCCCATCCCATAAATGAAACAGCACAGGATATGGATCATGCTGGCTATTGCAAAAGAGGTGCACATAAGTTATTATTTGATGTGTTCTTGACAAGGAGAAGGGGACAACTGACTTCAACATTTGCACATGGCCTTGTAAATTGGAAAGAAGTCAAGGAACTACACTTGACAACCAACTCAAAGGATCACCAATCAAGTGAGAGGGCCAAGCAGTGAATGAGCAGGATCATCCTTGGTGGATAGAGTGTTCAATCCACCAAGAAATTCAAGGACATGACTCACTACTACTCCCTCCCTCCGTTTGGTAATAGTGTATCCATTCTCAATGCAATCACCACTATGAATGGATACACTATTTCCAAATGGAAGGAGTACTTTATCATGTGCACTTGGAAATACGTGCATACTCAGGTTCAATCTCCAGCAAATAACACTATAACAAAATGGTGCCCATAAAAAACAGTGTCTACAAAAAAATGGTGCCTGCAAAAAAAAAAAGTTGCCTATTAAAAAACAGTGCCTGTTAAAAATGGTGCCTATAAAAAATAGCACCTTGAAACCACTTGAACACTACTACAAGAATTGAATATTATCATAGAACTATAGCAAGTTCAGTATGGAGTATTTTGTATGTTAGAATAGAATATTTTTGGGGTAATTCATAGATTTTTCTAACAAATTTGAATGTTTGAACTAATAGCTATTTAAAATTCAGGGAGATCACTTAGAGTGTCCATTAGAAACTACATGTGTTAAAATTTTAGACCCCCTATATTACATTCTAAAATTTAAAAGTTTATATGTGAATTATTGGTATTTTTATTTGGTAGTTATGATTAGTTACAAATTTTTGAAGTTGAAAGATATACTATAGAGATGAAAATAACTTTCACACCCCTATTTTATATAAGAAAAAATTGGCTAAAAAATGAACAAAAAATTGCTAAAAATAACACTCTATTGAAAGTTCATTTTTCTTGAATAATGATGCAATGGTCATCTAAATTGTATTCTCTATAAATATTTGAGTTCCTAAGCATGCCGTTTTAGTTCATTATTTGACCAATTCTAGAAATTGTTTCATATGTTATTTGAGTTGGGAATTTTTGGCAATGGAAACCTATAGTCATTATTAAACAAAGCTCAAAGTTATCGGTTGAAATTATTATTTATTGAAACGTATATAGGATGTCAATAATCGCTTTAACACACATGGTTTGTTATGGATATCCTAAGTGATCTTCCCAGGATTTAAAATGTGGCACTTCTTGAAAAATAGTTATTAATATTATAAGCATATTCTTGTGGTAAGGTAACACCACCTAATTTTGACCCCTTTGTAAAACTCACCCTTACAAATTTTTGGCTAAAATATATTTCCACTATTCATGAGAATCAAGGGTCGATTTTAGAAACACCTATTTTCATTACTTTGGAAATTTGTAATTTATTCATAAGGTATTCAAAAAATGCATTCTATGAGAATTTTGACTCCCCTTTGGATGATCAACAAGACCCCACAACAATTTTCCAACACAATAATGCAAAATATGTTCAATTACTTATTTGGGCACTTTAAGATATAGTTAGCTTATAGTGATATTGGCAAGTGCATGAGTACAATCCAAAATTGTTTTTCATCCCATTTCCAAGACCTTGAAAAAAAATTAACATGCATGAGATCCATTTACAGTTTTATAATCAATTGATGCATCAAATTTAAAACGTGGATAAGAAAATATGTTGGTAGTAAACTCCAATTCTCAAATTTGATGCTTCATTTTTAGTTATACACCAATTATAACATTCTAAATCCAAACATTACTCAATAATGAGCGAAGTTCAATTCTTAGTCGTCCAAAATTTGGACAATGATCAAGTAAGTTCTAGAGGTTTTTTGACTACAAATCTTTTCATCCATTCAAACCAATACTTGACATTTTTTTTAAAACACTCTCCTTATGACAAAGTTAGTGAAATTAAAGCAAATAATATATATCTATAAAGATATGAAAAAAAATTATTAAAGTTCAAGAAGGGATTCAAGTACTAAGGAATTAATTGCTTGAAGGTTTGTGATTAACCACTGAACCCCTAAAAGATGAAACGATGTTTTTTGGTAACATTGCAATTTTGTGCAACTCACTAAAAACAGAAATATTCAATAAATATTTTGCATTTTTTTTGGATGTGGGGATGAGTTCCTTGTTGCTCTACTAAAAGAATTTACAATTGAATTTGCCCTAGAGAAATTGTAGGGGGAAATGCCATTTTTGATGGACGGTGGGCAACACAAGCATGGTTATTTACACTACACCAAAAATTCCATCACAATGAATGGAGGAGCATGGGTAGGTCTTGGGCAAGGTTTTGGCTCAAGTTGAAAACGGGTTGCTTCTCTAACAATATTTTGAACCCAAACATTCATGACAAATTACGATGTATAGGTGACAAGATACAATTACTAGTTGGCAAGGAGGCAATTGCTTAGTTATTCCACCAACTTCTTTCTATTCCTCTCCTTTGAACAAGTGAGGTCACCAATAACTTTGACATTTGAATTTACTAAGTTCAAAAAGGAAAAAAATTCAATCCCTCAAGATTTACATAATCAATTACTCTATGTGGAAAGAGTTGAGAAGACAAAGTCTTTATGTAAGTGGGGTAGTAGTAGTTAAAATAACCCATGTGAGACATTTTAATTATGGTTAGTAGGAGCTCAACCACTCATAGTTATGTCAAAAGCAAGAATTGTATTCAAAGTCAGAATTTCAGACCTCATTTACACATAGTACATTAAATTTTTTCAAAAAAATTTAAACTCCAAAAAGTTGTAAAATCAAGCTAATTTTCACTTCCAAAAATCTTTTTGAGATTTTGAGCCTCCAATCAAAAGTTATGGACAAAATTTAGAGTGGGGTTGGAAGAGAAATTTTCTTTGGCATTTCAAACATCCTCTCTAAATTTTGCCCGTAACTTTTGATTGGAGGCTCAAAATCCCAAACGGATTTTTGGAGATGAAAGTGAATTTGAATTAAAAAAATTTCTTAGTTCAAAGTTTTTTGAAAAAATCTATTCTACTATGTGTAAATAGAGTCTAAAATTTTACTTTGAACACAATTTCTAATTTTCACTTAACTATGAGCGGTTGAGCTCCTACTAAATAATTCCCAATTTACATATCCCACATTGGTTGTTCTACCTCCTACTATCCCACTTGTATAAACATCTTATCTTCTCTCCTTCTCGTGTGTTCTTTCACTATGACTTTCGTAGTCTCAATGGGTGTGAGGTACATGACCATGTTCCCTTGAACTTGGAGCTTATTTTTTTACTTTGTCTTTTAAATATGGTCTCTCAATTTCAGATGTCATGGTGTTGCCTTGCATGTGGTAAAGTTATTCAATGTCTGCCCCATGGATGAGGGAGGCAAATAAAACCTTGACCCGGCCTCCTCCCATGCTAGGCCACCTAATATGCCAAATTGTCCTTTAGCTCAGCTAGACCATAGATTGATCAAGCGTGCTATAGCGACAAATTTGAGGCTGTTTTTTCCCTTGGCTCATCTAGGGCTAGTGGAAACCTAAAATTCCATCATTAACATTTTGAAGAGATTATTGTATGTGCAAGACAAAATTTGTTGAAAAAACATCTTTTAGTGTAAGGGAATTTTTTTAAAACTAGTCCCAATTGAATTTTTTTGGTCCATGTTCCCCAATTTGAAATGTTATGAAATTATTTGATCATGTGGCCAACTTAGTCATAAAAAGCAATTAGAAAAAGGTTAAGCAAAAAAGTGAATTACCTTGAGCAACACTAAAACTACATACCTTTCTAGAGGACCAAAGAAGGAAATATTAATGCAAAAGCTTAATATTTTTAACTCAATTGAAATGTTTGCACAAAGGGGGGCAATCTTCAAAATCACTAAACTCTGAACCCTATGTGGTGCATAAGATGGAGGGTAATTTATATCCTAAATTCATGATGGTTATAATTTACACCTAAAGAATTATAATCTTCAAAATCACTAGATGTTGAAAGAAAATAGTGAGGGTGGTGTAGTGCCTTTTTTTTCATGCTTAAATTTGGATGACCTCTTTCTATGAATTAGTTCTTAATCTAGAGAGGAGAATTTATCCCCATATAAAAATTTACCCAATTGGATTTCTAGATGAAAAGTTATGATGCCCAAAGTTTTTAGAAATAGTAGCAATTCTTGCAAAAATATTTTTCTTCTTCAATTTAGCAAGTATACAACTAATATGACTAGTGTGCCCTGTGCCCTGTGCCATTGCCACAATCAAAGTAAAAGTAAAAGTATTTTTCTAATTTTTTTATTCATAAAAACTTCAAAATTCTATAACTTTCACACCATAAGTCCAAACGTGGTGAAACAAAGCTTTCCAACGGTACAAAGAACTTGACCGGGGGACACACAGTCAAGGAGATTTCAATGTAACAAACAAACAAACAAAACAAAACAAACAACCTATTTTCAGGTATAGATATAGAATCATGCAATGTAAAAAAACATGAAATGAAATTAAAAAGTCTCACTTCATGAGGGGTTATAGTATACTAACTCTATCTACCATGGGCAATAACAAATGTCTTCTTCTAAAAATACAAAAATTATAATTTTACAATATAAATAGTTAATGTTTTGGAATTTTTTTCTATTCATTTCTATAGTAGCCTAGTCCAATTTTATATGGTTGTATTTCAAAAATACTTTCTTAGGTCATTTTTCTCTCACTACTCAAAAAGTGGTAATTTTTGATAGTTCAAGCCCCAATGTATCCTTGATCCTTTCAAGGTTAAACTATTGTTCTCCCACTGAGGTTATAATTTAAGCTATTTATTTTCTTCGTCTATAGTGAGAATGTACCCTAGAAAAGATGTTGTCAAATATTTAGCCCGAATAGGGATTTAAAGTGGTCATCTACATTTTGACCAATTACTCATATATACATGATGAGATTGTAGTAATTAACTAAGTGACCTACCTTTTAAATTTGAGTTTCAACTTTTAAAGCAATGATAGACAACATATTGGAAGCAAAAAGCAAAAGAGACCACTTCAAAGATCCACCTATGTACAAAATACATGTTAAGGAATTGAAGTTGATGACATAAGAGATAGTTAGAATATGCATATCTAGACGGTTTAAGGATCTTTCAATATACTTTATGGAATTAGATTTGATGAATTTTTTAGGCTATACACATTGAGTTGTGAAATACAATTGCCTCTACTTATTCACCCTTAAGTACAATACACATCATGTACATTTTGTTTCCATTGAGCTTTCCAACTAGATGAAGTGTAAAGATGGTGAGAAATCAAACAAATACCACCATTGACCAAGTTCCTACACAAATTTGACAACACCTGGTTGCATACCCCATTCTTTGGAGCTCGACAGGAGATGAACCTTACCCGGAACTTGAGGAAACCTCAAGTTGGATCCTTCATGTAAATTAGTTTTGTATTTGGTTGTGTTCGTTGTGCTTGGCATTCTTTCTCCAGAGCCCTGCCCTCGGCTTCCGCCGTTTGTTTTTAGTACATTTCTTGGAATAAACTCCGGGCTTCAAAAAAAAAATAAAGAAAAGAAAATACCACCAGTATGATCGAGAGATTTGATCCCTCAAGTAGGGCCTCACTTTTCTTGAGTCAGGTCCTACTCAAACTTCCTCACATGTAGCTTTTGACAATGCAAAGTTTCTTCAACTTCAGTCCCACCCATAACTTAATATGTATGAATTGTCAAGGAATCTCCTTCATTTCGCTTGTCTTGTCAGTGCAGAAGGATAATTTCTTGCGGCTCTAGGGCCCAAAAACTTGGAGTCAAACCTCTGCAGTGGTGGCGGTGGTGGGGGCTGATTTGTGTGCCACACCTTCCTGTGCAAAGTCTCCAAAGTCCACACCTGCTTATTTAACCTCATGAGCCATCCCCATTGGGCCGTCTACACGCAGGTGTAAACGGATTCGAAGGAATTTCAGAACAGCCTTTCCCCAATCTTGGAAGGAGGATTACTTTGGGAGTTGGTAAAGGGAGAAGATTAACTTAACCCTTGGAGGACGCTACCCCATGATTAAGTTAGTCACTCAAACTGCTTTGATTATTGGACCAATAGGTGCATTCTTTGTTTCCACACTAAACAATAAAGTCATCCATCAACCACTTTTTGGTTTCAATGTTTTGTAAGGGTTAAAAACAATCTCAGGAACAAATGGGAGGACCCATGGAAATTCAAAGAGATGGAGTGTTTATAGTGTAACTTGCAGAAGCTTCAACCACTATTAGAAAGGCGGTCATGGAGAACGACGTTAGGCACCATCCACAACACCAAGATTTGTTGTGAGAAAATTATGGTGCCTAAAGGTTTAGCAACTAATGCTAGAGATTCTCAATGCTTTGGAATTTTCAAAATCGTAAATTGAAAATGATATTGAGGCTATGTTAAGTGTCAGCAAGGGTCTAGGAAGTGCAAATCAAGGCAAGATTTTTGTTTTACCCCCTAAAGTCCATCCAGTCCCTTTGGTAGGTATCAATGATCTTAATTTTTGGCAAGATATTTTGAAATTTATTTTTGAAGATAGGAAATCCAATTGTCTTTTGGGGAGTATAATTTTTATTTCGATCGATGCCCAAGGGCAAAAGTTATGTTACAATAAGCCCAAAACATGTGAACGAGAGCAACAACAGAAACTTGAAATAATTTAAACTATTTTATTCTCATGGATTATATTTTTTCTATGCAAAAAGATTTGATTCATTCCATTTGGATAAATAATGTGAAAATATGAAACTTCTTACTTTGTGGGCAATCTTAGCAAATTCTCAAGAAAATAATGTATTAGATCCATTATATAACTCAATTTTAACAATTTGAAAAAAGAAATTGAACCTCATTTAGTTTTTTCAAAAACACTCTTACCATTGGCATTAGTTTGTTTCAATTCCATCTTAGAGGTATCAACATTTTAGATTTTCCTTCTATCTCATATCTTCTTTGACTTAACAAGTTTTTAAAGAATGAAAATTATAGGGCTTTTTTGAAGTTTTTTACAAAATCTTGACTCAATTCTTCAGCATATACAAATTTCAATTCACAATCTCTAGTATAATTCTTTTTAAGTTAAGAGGATTCAAAACCTTGTAGTCTAGTCATGTTAGGAAACAAAAAACTTGTTTTCTTCACTTTAAATGGTTATATCTTGTGATCGATATGGTCAAAAATTCTGAAATTTCTTCAAGGCATTCTCATACTAGTCTGATGCAAGATCCTATAGTTGGATATGCCAAAAAAAAATCTAAATTATTTGTTGTTATATTGAAAATGGTAGTTTTGAGTGTTGTTTTACACAAAAATGACCTTGAGCTTTAAAGGTTGAAAGAACTTGTCTAAGCCGTATTCCTTGTCTGGTTTTTATTTGCAAAAGAGCTTTCCTCATATCTATGTATTTTAGAACCTACTCCAAGGTGTATGATTGCCCAATTTTTCAAATTTCTTTTTCCAAAATTAATCTTCAAACATTGAACCTAATGTTTCATTGATTGCACCATTGGCATAAAAATGGGTTTCGCAACACATACAACCAATGCTTTGAAAGACTAGAGTGTGATAGCTCATGCAATCTATTTCCTATAGTTTGGCATTGCAAACCTCTCATCAATGTTGCTTTGATCTTGTGCCCATTTCAATATGAAAATCTTTTGAAAGACATAAACATGAAAATCGGCTCAATGCATAGGCATGGCATGCATAGGCTCACTGATCTCATATACAAGAGTATATCCAAGCTCACATGCAAATTTCAAAACACAAACATGTTTAATCAATTAATGAATACCTATTCAAGATCTCAAATGCAACCTTGAGTTCTACACCTGTAGATTGTACTTAAAGAATCTAGATTGCACAACCATCTAATACAACTACACAAAAGATAGATCTAATTGCAACCCTAATTGACTTTAATGAAAGTATGCAACCTACATGCAAGATTTCACAACAAGAAATCAACAATTTCAAACAACATAGATCGATAACCCAAATGAAAATGAAGGGAGAAAGCAAACAATCTATATATGTTACATGACCATAGTAAAATTTAGTCACGCATCATCCATTCAATAGAGTTCATAGTTCATACAAAATGGTTGTTCAAACGTGAAATTTTGCCTCAAAAGAACTTCTAAGGGACCATCATTGGAAGTTGCAATAGAGGTTCCCACAAGCTCAAATAGTTGCAATCTAGGAATATGGAAAAGACGAATTGGATAGGAATTCACAAAATTGGAACATGCTAAATTTATGCACATTATTACATCTTCAAAAATGAAGTTGGTGCTCTCTGTATTCTATTTTTGTAAATAGGACAAGATGGCAAAATATGGCACCAACTTCATTTTCATGGTGCTCTCCTACGAATAAGCTAGGGCTCGAGAACCACCATTCTACTAGTAAACCTACTTTAAATCCAACTACCTATACCAAGTGCCATCACCCCAATTGTTATTATGTCATTTGTAGTTGCCATAGAAATAACGGCTCATTATTAAACTCCTTTTATATCTGTTTTTAAACTCTTCAAATAGGACAAATTATATGTAGCGTTGACATTTAATATCATGTGTCCTTTTTTTGCATTATGTTTGAAGAAGAATATTGTTTACTAAACATATGGCAAACCCTTTGTCAATGCAAGGACTCTCCGACAATACCAAGGGTGCCCTCATTAGTTTGGCAATCATGGGACTTCAATTGAAGTAGTCAAAGAGTTCTCTAGCTTATTAACCTAGGGACGCGATGACCCAACTGCTCTTCACAACCAATAATATTCTAATCTCGTAGGCCCGTAAACATTTTAAAATTCCATATCTTTCACCTTGTTAATTGGAATGGTAAGAAACTTAATTTGTACAAGCATCCTCCTCGAGGAATTTTAGATGGCAACGAGGATACCCCCCTTGGCCTTACAATTTAGGAAATCCCAACTTACATCACAAACAAATAAACAAAATAAAACAAAACAATTATTTGTCTGAATAGTATAAATAGATTGCTTCGCTCATAGTATATACTATATAACTCTATGTAATGATAGGCAAATTGTCCTTTATATTGTTTCATCTAAGGTAACAAGACCTAAATGCATCCAAGGAAGGATTTGAGCATGGTTTTGGGACCATTGTTAAATTGTACAAGTTTTTATTGGGTCTTGTTGGCAGTTGAAAGGATATTTTGTATTGTGGCTTAGAAATTATTTTTTGAAATAAGAAATAAATTTCCAAATTGTTGAAGGCAGGTGTACCTAAAATAAACTAAAGGCTTTCATATATAGAAATTGTACATTTTAAGCAAGGATCTAAATGAGATAGTTTTGAAAATATATAACCATTAGGTGTTGTTATCTTACACGTTAGAAGACACACACCTTTTTGTATGTTCTAATGGTTCAAAAGAACATATTATTGTAGTTTGACTACTCTATAAACTTAATTTTGTAAGACTCACATTGTTTGTCATCAAGTAGTAATATTCAATTGCAAACTATGTAATCTTGTAGGACAAAAATGTGACAAGTAGCAATGAAAATAGACAAGTGGTGATAAAGAATATGTGATGCTTAAATTTTATATTAGACTTTATGATGAATAGTTTGCAAAGTATTTAACTACCATATGTTTTATTTATGAAAATGACATGATGATTTTGTCCACTCAATTTCCCATGTGAATCTTCTTATAGATTATTTCACTAGTCCACACTAAATGTTTTGTATTCTTAGTGTTACATCATAAAAACAAGTTTTTATGACTTTATCCACCACCCTTGTTAAAAGTAAGGTAAAATAATCCAAAATTGACCCCAACTAGTTTTGATTACTTCAATAGGATCTAATTTAGATCTCTATGTTTGGATCCAATTTCAATCTTTACAAATTGAATCCTATTTCAATCCCTACGGTTGGATCTAATTTCACTATATTTAGTCTATTCCATCTTAATGAACTCAAACTATACTCAATTCACGTAAAGTCATATAGAGTATGAAATGATGGACTGAAAAGATTGGAATTGGACTATAAAATGACAATTTCATAAATTTTATGAAATAAATCATGATAATAATATATGTGGCAAAGGATTCCATGATTTTCCTACAATCTTGAGAAATGCTTTTGGATTATCATTTTAATGGAGTTGAAAATTATGAGAACTTCATTGATATCCCTAGGGACAAGAACAGTCCACCCTATGGTCCATTTAGGGAAACTACATGTTTTGCCTTTGTCCATTTGTAAAACATATATAAACACAAGTTGACCAAAATTCATGTAGGATATTCTTTTATTTTACTATATTTTCTTGCAATTTAAAAAACATGGATTGATCTAGTATGTGAAACCATTAGGAAAATTTTGAGTTCTAAAGGCTGCCAGCATTAGATTTTCGGCCCCCCCGCGGTGCAAGTATAGGAAAAATTAAAATTAAAAATTAAAAATAATTTTCTTTTAGAAAAAAAAATATTAAAAAAACACTCAATCTGACGTGGTTCTGACGTGGCACCAGTAGTGCCACATCAGATTCCAAATTTTAAAAATAAAAAACGATTGTTTATTTTTATTTTTTTCCATAATTGCACCATAGGGGTGCAAAATTGGCAACCTTGTTTAGAGCTCAAAATTTTCCTAATGAACTAGAAACATCAAACTAATTTTAACACATTTATAGAGTCTCTGAAACAATATAGAGTCTATCTTCTCACATGGGTATATAGTTTATGTGACACTCATCTCCACTCTATGAGCTTTGATGTAGAACCACAAATGAACAAACTTTTTAAGTAAATGAGGAGGTCCATATGGCGCTCAGGCTCTAAAAATGTACACTTCCTAAAATGTACACCATTTGTACATTTTTCTTTTGCATTGCACCAACAATGTACAATCCATGTACATTTCAAGAGGTGGATGCTTTTAGTGACAAAGGACGCTAAATCCTGCAAACAAAGTGGGTCCCATAGGGGCCAAATTTACCATGGGAAAATGCAGGAATTTTTTATTTTTTGCACATTATTTTTTTTGCATATTCCAAATTCATATTTGCAATCATAGACCCCAAATTAGCTTGGAGAGGTCTAGAACATATCCTTGGCATAGCTCAAAATAGGGGGCAGGTTTTACTTTTACCCCCTAGTAAAATACAAAATGCTCCTATGGGTCCCACTTCGTTTGCAGGATTTAGTGTCTTGTTTTAATGACCATTTGCGTTTGAACTTCAAAAATTCATAACGAATTCCACGAATCTCTGAAAGATATGAAATGACGTGGGTTAGACGCCAATTCCATTTGTCTTTTAAGGAATATTTACTGAAAAATATCTCAAGAAGTCTACCCTCCCCCAACCAATTTCCAGCTCTTCAATCGCCGCTTTATGGACCTCCTACTTATAGAAAACGACTGAGTTGTCTGAGTTGCCTGCTAAGCAGCCGCCGCCGCAGTAGCTCTTGGTTGCTTGTGGGAAACCTCATACTCTGGTAATCGTGCCATAACAGAAGCGTGCTTCACATGTCTGGGACTTTGGGCTAAGCTGAGCACACCTTGAGCTTACTGGAAAGGCAAGCCAACAGTAAGTTAAGTTACTCCCCATGAAGATCCAAGTGCACAAATGTGCCGGCATGGAGTCCTGGGAAGATGGGTAGAAAGAAAAGGTAAGGTGGAAAGTCCATAAATTGACCCAATGACCGTGAACGTACGCATGAGGTTGTTGCATAAGAAGTCATTTTTTTCAAACGGATGTTCTTCAAACTTTGATACAAGCTGTGAACATGTACTCCCTCAGTGGGAATATAATTTTTTTTCTGATTGGGTGCCCAAATCAAAAGTTATGTTGCCCTGAACTTTTTGGGGCAACAGCTTGGAGTAACATGTGCGAAACTCCTCCTATAATTTTGGAAATTTGATAAGTGCATAACTTATATGATACAAGATGCAATTTTCAAAAAAATAATAATCATGTATAGTGTAAAAATCTCACTTTAGGAGGAGTTAAAGTTTGTTGGCCTTGTTGGGAAAGATTTGGAAAAGAAAACTTTTTCTTCTCAATTTAAATGTTATAATCTTTCAATTTGTAAAGTCAAAGTTTGTGAAATTTTTCCCATACATTCTAGTAGAGTTCTAGTACAAGTTTGTATAGTTGAACTTTGAAAAGAAAAAAAACTTTTTTTTCATTTTTTTTCTCACTACCTTGAAAAGTGGCAGTTTTTTCACAATTTTTGCCCTAAATGTACCTTGGTCCTTTAGGGGTCAAAGAGTTGGAAATCAATGGGGGTTGGGGTAGTTTAGACTTCCTGAAATATATTTTTAGTAAATTTTCCTTGAAAGACAAATGAAATTGGCATCAAACCCAATTTGTTTCATATTTTTTGGAGCTTCGTGGAATTATTTATGAATTTTTGAAGTTGAAATGTAGTGGTCATTGAAAGCGTCCACCTCTTGAACCCTAAACTATTTGTACATTGTTGTTTCAATGAGAAAGCAAAGTGTACAAATAATGTACATTTAAGGAGGTGGACCATTTTAGAGCCAAAGTGTTGCATGGACTTCCTACCTTAATGCTACAAGCCTTTCAAGGGAGAATGAGATTTTTATTTTATCTTTCTTGCTTGTCATGGTTGTAAAATTGACTCCCTATTTTGGGCCATCAATTCTATATTTCATAAAACCTTTGCAAAATAATTTGGAGTTTAGGATTTCAAATATTCATTCAAAAATTTCCAATTTTATCATTTGTGATAAATAACTTGTTCTTAAATTTCTCACAAGGTAAAATTTGGAGTAAACTAGTAAAGCTCCAAATTTTTATGATCTTGAAGAGGGCTTGTAACACTATTATAATGGAGTTCTTCCTAGACTCACAAAAAGGTTTTATCGTAACGACTATTATGTCCTATTAAATACAAAAAAGTGACTCCAACTTTTTATGGTTGGTAGGAAATAAGGGCCTATTGTAGTTGTAGGACACATTTGGAGGAAAATAGTTATTTAAGAGGAAGCCGAAAAAAATTAAAATTAAAAAGAAAAATTGTCAAGTTCAACAAAAATTAAATAGCCAATGTATTCAAAAAGAGATTATGCCCTAAAGAGTCCAATTACCATCTACCATTATGACATTTGTTTGATGGCAATGTAGAGGGCCAACTTCATTGACATTTCGAAAGATTGGTGAAGGGAGAAGTCTGTTTTATAATGAAATCAATTGGCAATCATGAATCCTCAAAGGATATGGGGTAATTTGAAGATGAGAGTTTGACCTCTCTTTCTCAAAAAATTTGGGTAATAAAGCTATATTTCATCTTCAAAAATCCATTTGAGGTTTAGAAGCTCTAATAAAAAAGATATGGACAAATTTCAAAGAGGATGTTTGAAAATGCTAAAGAAAATGTTCCTTCCAACCCCTCTACCAAACTTGTCCATAACTTTTAATTTGAGTCTTGAAATCCCAAATGGATTTTTGGAGATGAAATTTAGCTTTATTACCCACATGAACTTAGTGAATTTTTTTTACTTAACTATGAGCAGTTGACCTCCTATTAATCCTAATTTACATATCCTACATTCGTTGATCTACCTCCTATCATCCTATTTGTCTAAAGATCTTCTCTCAACCTTGTAACTTCTTTATTAAGTGACATTTGAAACTAATTACTACAAACTTTGTATTTCACTTGAATATATTGTTGAATTCATTATAATTAAACTTTAAAGTATTGAATGTACTTTGGGAACTTTCATTAATTATTTGACATCTGGAGGGGTGAAGTCCTTTAAAAAACCAATTATTTAATGGAGGGGTATTATTATTTTTTTCTATTGTTTATTTTGCAACCTATTATTATGTAATTTTCTAATGCGGTTCATTAAAGGAGGGCATACATTAATTGTAATTCCCAATTGCAATGAATATATCATATGTTATATTACTTCAATTTTTTTACATTGCTCATAGTTATAGAGATGGGTGTAGGGTTTTGGGTTCACAATTAAGGGATTTTCTACCCCCTTAATGCTCTAACATTCAGAAATTCATATCAAATTCCACAAAGCTCTAAAAAATATGAACAACTTGGGTTAGTGCCAATTCCATTTTTCCTTAAAGGAAAAGTTATTGGAAAATATTTCAAGAAGTCCAAAATATATATTAAGAAGAACAAAATCACAAATAAAACATGGGGGGGGTAGTGAGTGGTTAAAATAGCAACACACATGCGAACAAATGATAGGGTATTTTAAAAACATGGGGGCAAAATATTATAAATGGGTTTAGAATATGGCATTGGACCTCTTTAATGTACTACAGGGTATGGAATAATAGGTTCCATTAGAAAATTACATAATGATAGCATATGAAATTCTTAAAAAAATAATTCATACCTCCCTTTAAAATAGTGGTTGTTCACACCTATATCCTTATTTTCTTAACACACTACCCCCCCTAAATAAAACTTGATAGTTTTAGATAAATTGAGTGAATGGAAGACATCTTTGACAAAATGCTATGTTCCAAGCTTATTTTTGAGAGAATAATAATGATTGTAGAAACAACAAACAAAGGCTAAAAATGTGAGCCTTATCTTAGCTGAAGAGAGAAGATTCAATTAGCTGTTCAAATTTAAGCTTTGTAATCAAGAAGCCTAAAAGCATTCTCAACTCTTCAAAAAATACAAAGCCCTTTGTGAGGAAATCAACATGTAAGGTAGTGAGTACAAACAATGTATATGGTTTGAGCACTTAGGCAAGTCCAACATACCATCATGGGGTTAGCTTGATGTGAGAATTTGGTTACTTATATACAAACCAAGGCAAATAACTCATATGGCCCTCCAAAACATATAATGGCTAGATCAAGAATCCTTATGAATTAATATGTGATGTGGTTATGAATCTAAGCCTCATTGGAAATTAATTGGAGGTCAATTAAAATGCTTAGTAAGCTAGTTTACCAATGCATAGCTATTGATAAATATAGCACATACTCATTTGTGCATAATAAAAGTCCTAGAAAAATACAATACAAATTGCATGTGATAGGATGATGACCCCCATTTAACTCCCCAACTAACAATGGTATGCAAGTTGAATCATTAGAGCTTAAAGAATCTAGAATAAAAGGACAATGTAGTGTAAATGTGGGATTAAATGCCAACCCTAAATCCATAATTGAGACTTTTGTTCCACTAAATTAATAAAAAGGGGGTATCCTAAGTCTAATTTTTTCCCTAATGCAACCCATTATTCCACACCCATTTGTTCGTACCTATATGGATACTTCTACTATATATTGCATCTCCAAGTTCGGCATCAATGTGTAATCTTGCCCTACATGTACGATATTCATTTTGGGTTCCACCAACAATCTCAAAGATTAGCTTGAGTAACTCTAAAATTGTTGTACTTGTTATTAGGGATGATGGTTTTTCAACTACCGTACAAACTTTTCCCCTTTTGAGGGAAGGTAGGAGGTGCACAAAGTAACCATTTAAGAACTGATTTCTAAATTTGGAAGTATTCAATCCTCAGAAATATTTTTCAAGAGATTTTTCTTGAAAGTTAAATAAATGTTGTATCTACCATGATGAGTCATATGTTTTGGATGCTTAAGGAATTAGTTATGAATTTTGAAGTTGGATCACATTAGTCATTAAAGTGCCCTCACCTTCATATATTCACTTTTGGTACATTGAAAAATGCAATATATACTTGTGTGTTAGAGATCACTTATAGAACCTTAATTGTTTTAGCACCTGCTATGTACCATAAGATAACTACACCTTAAATTGTCCAAATAAACACTTGGGCTCAATTTCTATTGTTACACCAAATGTCCCATTTTCTCCTTGGGGGTAAAATGAAAATTCAGACATATACCTAGTTGTAATCTCAAAATTTCCTAAGGTTTCTTTGAGCTTGTTTAAAATGAAAAACCAATTTAGCTTTCTAAAAGTATAGTTTTAACCCCTAATTGACTAAAGAGACCACTTTGGATTTTGGGGATTCCAATAGGTGCTTGTGAGCTAAAGATGTGTTGCCCTAATTGCAAATTGCAAAGTCAAAGCAACAAAAAAACAACTAAAATTTAGATTTAAATTAAATTTTTATCATTGATTGTATTTTTGTCTATATAAATAGATTTGATCTATTTGATTTGGATTTTAAAGAGGAACTATGGAGCATCATGATTTGTGGGCAATTAAAATTGTAGAAAAACAACACATGAAATACATTTTTGAATTCAATTTTCACAATTTTCCAACATAAATATTCAATTGGATTTAATTTGCTTGCTTAAATAGTCTCACGGTTGAAACTAGGGTGTTTCAATTAGGGTGTTTCAATTCCATCTTAGAACTATCAACAATTTAGGTTTTCTTTCAATTTTGTACCCATTATTCTTATCAAAATTTTAAAGAATGAAAAACAATTAAAATTTTATTTTATTACCAACTCAGAACTCAATTATTTAGCATAAACCTTTTCAATTAAAAATCTATTGTGAAATAAAATCTTATTCAAAGGGCATCAAAGTCTTGGAATTTAGTATAACAGGGTGCAAAAATATAAGATTTCTATATCATTGTAAATGCAAAGGTATCACAATGAACAATATATAGTTGAAGTTGTTGCAATTTCTTCCACACATTTTCATACTAGTCTAGTGCAAAATGGCCTATAATTAGATATGCAACAAAATATATAAATTTTTGAATCTTTGTAATAGAAATGGAAATTTTGAGTGATTTTTGAAAAAATAAGACTTGAAGACTTTGGAAATTAAACTATGCTCGTTTTTTTGGATCTTTTTTGGACTTTGGAGTCAAAAGTGAAATTTTAGAGTCTCTTAAAATGTGTTTTGCGAACATCTAATGAATAAACTATGAATTCTCATATTGTTGAAAAGAGATATACCTAAAATGAACACCAAACTCTCATGAATAGAGGTTGTACATTTGAGGCAAGAGTACGTAGGAGTTGATATAGAAATATGAAAAAATTAGGTGCTATAACCTCAGTGGTAAATAAAAAGCTCCTTCATTTGTGACCTCATACTAAAGGCTATTTGGCAATGGTTCTTGTATGCTAATCCATCTTCATAAATCTACACCATTTGTTTCAATATAATAAATAAAAGTACAAAAGTCTGATATGGGTGGTTGTAGAGGAATGCACTTGCATGTATGTGTGTAATTTATGTGAGTTAGTATAAATGGCTTTGTAATTGGAAGCAAGGTAACCTCTATAAGCACAAGATAGGAAACAAGTTTACACTTTTAGAACTTATGAACTCATTGAAAATTTACATGTAGATATCAAATTTGCTACAATAGAGTCAAAACATAGTAGAAAAGACACCTTATCTTGAGTTCCTACTTTGCTTTTAATTCTAGATTGCATTTGAATATTTTAGAAATGACAATAAGGCATGATTGCATGCAATCCAAGCATGTTAAGTTGTCTACTTTGTAAGTTTAGGTTTTATTAGGTTCTATCTATGTTAAAAGAGAGGGTCAAATTAATACAATTAGCACCTCAAGTGGTACCATAACATTTTTTATCCCTCTTTATTGCAAAAGTGGGACTTGAACCTAAACACAGGAAATTTTTTTAATAAACCATTATATTTAAATGTTTAGACCAACCTCTACTGGATAATGAACTATCATCTTTTGGTAGTCCCATTTATGGATGACAACTTCTTGGATGGTAGACATATTGGACAGATAGTTCCGAAGTGGACATGTGGATGGTTGGAATGATTGTTGGTGGACAACAATTGGAAGAGATAAAATTAGAAAATGTAAAGATAAGAGTGTTTGTAGGAGACAAGGGTATCCAAAATAGGCAAAATATATATTAGATACAACAAAAAGTTCAAAGGCAACAAATGATGGTAGGTGAGGAGAACTTTGCCGGCAGACTACACTAATACTGGTATTTAGTGTTATGTTACTAATAGTCTTATGTTAACTTTTACCACACCCACTCTAAATGTGAAGTGGTTTGCATTTAGAGTTTTGAGTCCAATTCAAAGTGTTGTAACTTTTACATCCAATGTCCGAATTCAATAAAAATTGATGGGAAATTGGCTCTCTCTCTTCTAGTTTGTGTGGTAAAATTTTCAGATCAATCCAAGATGTACTAATCTTTAGGAAGCCAATCAAAGTTCATAGATTCAATTTGAATTCACCAAACTACATTTGATGGCTTGCAACTTCGAGGGTCGGTGTATCCTTCATCCAATTTTCATTTTCAATTAAATTTTTGGATTATGTTTTCCTTGAGGTCTAGTTTGAATAGTAACATTTTCATGTCAATCCAAGCTATTTTGAATGTTCGGGAGCAATCTGAAGCTCAAAATCAAACATTTGGGGACTACATTGAACTCTAGCGGCTTGTTTCTTCTTCATACAATGTTCGTTTCCAATAAAGTTTTATGGAAAAGTTGCACATACTAGTCTAGTCTGTGAGTATAAAATTTCATATCAATCCAAGAAGTTATGAGTGACTGAGAAGCATTTTAGTAGAAGGAGGTTCAATTTTTTATTTGTTTTCTACAACTTTTCTTGCTATTTTTTGACATTTCAAAGCCATTTTGCAAACACAAGGAGTCAATTGAATGATATTTTCTTATACCAATGAGTTTGTATGTTGTTTTTTGAATCACTTTATAGTTTCAGTTTTTTTCATTGCAATTTGATGAAATAATTGCTAATACTAAATGTAATCTTGTAAAAAATTATATCCTAAAAATTTACTGAAGTTGACAAATAGTGTCTATGTTGACATTTAATGTTGTGCTTTGTAATTAGTGTTGAAAACACTAAATACCATTATCATTGTAGTGGTACAATGGATAGGTAGTTGTATGATGAACAAATGGGTTGATGGGACTACTTTTGGATTTGACAAGTGACCTTTGGCGGTGGACTAGCAATACGATGATTGGATGGTTGGTTGATAGGTGGATGGGACCGATAATGGTACACGACAAATTACCTTTGGCACCGGGCTAGTAATACAATGGATGGATATACAATTGATGGGTAGATGGAACTGTTGATGGCATGTGAGAAAAGACCATTGGTAGTGGATGAGTAGTACAGTCAATGGACAATTGATGGGTGGATTGGACCAACAATGTTATGTGAAGGATGAATTTGGTGGTGGACTAGTAGTTCAATGAATGGACATATGGATGGGTAGATGGAACTACTAATGATACATGACAAATGCCCTTTAACGGCGGACTTGCGGCACATCCTTTTTTAGACAACTTATTGGAAAATGACTTTATGCAATGGACAAGGATGGAATGAAGATAGACCTATAGAAACGACACATGAAGTAAACAGTAATTAAAAAGCTAACAATTATTTATCCATGTTGGATAAAATGCAAAACCTGAATGTTTCCACGGTCACCTTCATATCTAATGTTTGGAAAACCTTGCAAATCTAATTCCAATTTGAGTTGTATCCTCCATTTTCATGTCATAGCATACTTTCACTTTCTTGTGAAATTTGTAGAAGTAGAAATTAGATTCACAAGCCTTTTGGCACCATGCTCTAGCACTATAGCCTTGCCCACATTGTCCTTACTTTCTACTATTGTGTATTGAGAATTATTTTGTAATGTGTCTATAATTTTTACTGGCATATTTCTTCCTTTCTAGTCTCTCTTAATTCATATAAAATCTTCAATAGCTCCTTGAAGACTCCATTCTTACCAAGTTTTAATTCCAAATGTTTCAATGAAGAATTTTCTTTGAAAAATGGAGCTAGGTAATACATATTTTGCAATTTTATTCATGGTTTTGTACCAAACATTTGTTATCTCTACTACAAGTGATCTCCTAATAGAACTAATAATTTCCCTTATAAAAATTCAAATTTTAATTGTATGTATATAAATTATGGTTCTACATTATGGTATTTAAATGTGATTTCCTTAGATTATTTTTGAAGAAGTATTACAAGCTCCATAATATTATAGTTTTCAAATCTAGAATCCTTTACTAAAATATTCTAATAGTGACCAATTTCTGTCTTAAAAACTTGATCTACAAATATTCAAATTTATTTTAAAGGAATTTTCATATATCCCAAGAATCAAATCAATATTTCATTTTCATGAATTTTTTATTAAAAAATTCGAAATAAAAATAAATCTTAGAAGGTTATTTCTAATTTTAACAATAAAACTTGTGGGATTTCTTGAATTACAAAGTTTGAGATTTTTTGACAAGAAGACAATGCTAGTGCTTCATATATTTTTTCGTTACCCAAATAATTATAATTATTGGGAAATATTTTGTTTCTTATGGTAGGAAGATGTCTTGGGGATATCACTCCTTGTAATTTAAGGCATATACTTGAATTAAGAGGGTATTTGATGTGGGGATATTTACCTTAATTATTGTATTTAAGATGATATAAAAAGCTATGAAGGGCATATTTTCAATACCCTATAGTTTAGGTAAATTCATTCAAGCAATTTTTAAAATAGGGCTATTTTACTTACAAAATTGAAGTATTAATTTATTCCCACCCCCACCCTTCTTAAAAAAAATCCTTTTCCTTTACTACATACATGTGTAGGGTATACACCATGAAACCAACAACAATCAATTCAAGTGCCATTGACCAAGTAGCAATTTCTACCCCCTAAAGGCTCAATTGTCCATTGAATGAACAATTGAAAATCTAGATAGGTTCCTATGATGTCAGTTTTAATTGGATGTTCATGAAATTTTGACACATTGTATAAGCATGTAGCCATGTATCCCCCTAGTGGAAAAATATATATTTTCAATTAGGTGCCCAAATCAAAAGTTACAATGCCAAAATCTTTTTGGCAACTTGGGTAGTTGTGGCATCTTTTGTAAAAAAACTCATTAGCTTTTGAAAATTGTCATCTATATAACTAATGAAATGTGACATACAATTTTCCAAGAAAAAATTTAGTTCTCAAATGACATTCTAAGAGGAGTCAGATTTTGTTAGATGTATTGGAAAGGCTTCAAGAAAAAACATTTTCTTCTAACTTCAAGCCCTATTATCTTGCAATCTATGAAGTCCAAGTTCTTAAGATATTTCCCTTGTATTCCAAATTTTTTTTCTCATTGTAGAAGAAATCATAAAAAAAATGACTAGTGTATTGCCAATGCACCTAAGCTCCTTGCATTGTACGTTGATTTAGAGTAAGCTAGACTCTATAATTCTAAAATTTCTCATGAATGAACCTAACATCATATACTTATGAAAGTTTAAAATCCTCATTTTTGTGTAGAGCAAAAATTTTACTCCAAGAGGGCTTGAAGTTTGTTGACTCTATTTTGCAAGAATGAAAAAAAGTTTTCTTTCTCACTTCAAATGTTATAATCTTTCAATCCTCAAGGTCAAATAGATTGAATTTTTTTCCACACATTGCCTTATTTATTTTATACACTTTTGTATAATTGGAATTCAAATGAAAAGTATTTATTTTTTATTTTGGACAATGCATCAAAAATTGGAAGTTTTGGACTTCTCTTTTGGAACACTCTTTGGCCTTTAAGGGTCAATAATAGTATACCATTGAATACTTCCAACTCCCCAATAAAACCATCATGTGAACATCCTACTCAATATAAGTGTGTTTAACTTATAAGCTTCAAAGATTGAAGTTAAATGGACTATAAACTCTATCATTGTGTTGTATTGTTTTCAATTTGTTGAGCCCACTAAAATAAACCTTCTTCTTCGTATAATGTGATAATCTTTTTCACTTGTAGTTGATGTCTTACATCAACACTTGATTATATATATATACTACTAGTACCTTAGCACAATTACAATCAACTACCCATCGTAGATTTTTTTGCTTGTGTTCATTTTATCATCCACATGAAATTATTTTTCCATATCTACACTCATCATACTATAGAAAATTTGCAGAACCCCTATCTATCAAAGCTAACTTATTAATAAAATTCTAACTACATAATATTTTTACATAGCCTAATTTACATATATTAGAGTATGTAGCATTTCATGGACCCTATAGTATCCCTACATATTATATAATTTTTTTTCTCCTTTGAATTAAATGGATCCTATCATTTAACTCATGTAGTTTTCAAAAAAATGGATAGTGATCTCCTTGGAGAAGAGTTTTTATCTTTACCTCAAAACTCATTGGGTTTTTACAAATTTCACATGTATATATGGGATGTCCATAGGGATTGCCAATAGTGTGGCTATTTGACATTTAATAGTCAATTGTTTGCAAGTTTAATCCCGAATTGCCTAATTGACAAAAACAAATCTTCTCTATATTTATAAAAGTTGAAATGAACCAATTATAAAAAGAAGCCTAAAGGAGAAGCATTTCAAAGCAAAGAGAAGTGCAAAAATGACCAATGTTGATTGTCACCTTACTATGAGACAAAGATTAAATTACACAACATATGGAATCAACTTCATGAGCCATCATAATTCTTACATATGATTGACATTGGCCTCAAGGCCAAATAACTCCTTCAATTTGAAAAAGAAGTAGTTATAAAAACTTCTAGTCAATTATAGTTGGTTAACTATAAATTTTTATCGATGTAATTCTTTTTTCAAATTGAAATTTGAAGTACAAATTTCAATTTATTGTTCATATCATACCAAGTTTACATTCATTTTATATCATTTATATCATTTTATTGTTCAAATTAATAATTTTTTGAAATTTTCATGTGACATGTATGAAGCTACCATGTGGTACAAGTTTTAAGAGAGGCAATTTTTTTTTAATGTTGAGAATTCGTACCTTACAAAGGTTATATCTTGTTCAATTTCTATTTATTTTATTTTATTTAATCTTTGACTTTACTATTTTATGTTCCTATTGTTTATGGTTTAGCTTGAAGAAAATATTTTAATATAAAATTGGCAAGTCATTTATGTAACTGAATTTTTTTATTGTACTTTACAAGATTGTAGTGATGCAAGGGTAAGTTGTCTTTCATTTACAATGTGGATTCAAGATCTAATTTTGGGGGTAATAATTTTCAACCCAAGCATATATGACACATGTGATGATAATATTTAATTCCATATTCTATAATTTTCATTGAATTTTGAAATAGAGAGTCATCTTCCGGCATATATATATTGAATGGAAAATAACCAAACAATCAATTGTGAACACATTGATTATGAAGATGGTGAAGAATTTGAGATTGTATTTTGAGGACGTTTGTACTCCAAAAGGTAAAAATCATATTATAAATTTCAATTTTTTCTTAAACTCATTTACTTTTTGCCAAATATTTGCAATTGCAATGCGATAAAATTTTGCAACTATTTGGTTCAATATACAAAAGGAACATTATGAATTAACCCCTAAATGCCAAAGGGCCCATATTTGGATGTCAACAAATTTTGAGGTTAAATAAAATCTAATCCAATTATTGTTTTTAGTATTTTCCTTTTTAGTATCAAAATCCAATGATGAAAAAATTATTTATGGTTTTTTCTAATGAAAATCTTGATTTTCTCCTATTAAAGACTCTTGGAAATATACAAAAAATACTCCAAATTTGTGGAGGAAGGTTACATTAGAAATTTGTTTGAGAAAATTGTATAGTACATTTTGAGAAGCTATAATTGATTATAATTCTAAATCCTAAACCTATTAACCTTTTCATGAACTCAATTTTAGATTTGGCATGTAAAATTAAGTTTTGTAGACTTCAAATCACATCTGGTGTTTTAATGCCCTCATGATCAAACACTCTAATCTTTCATTTCTAGAAGTAATATTATCATATTTTCTTTTCCTATGTGATCCATAGCATGTTTAGTTTGAATTTATACAGTTGCAATTCAAAATAAATTGAAGAAAATTATCAAAACTTTGACTTTTTATTTATCGTAGAGCAAACTCAAAGAAGGTTGAAAAAAGCCTTGGGAATTTTCGAGTTAACTAAAGATCCATTTTGTCCATCTATCTTAAGGAAAAAACTTTCAAAAAATGCATGAGGAAATGAATTAACACACTAAAGCTAAGATGATATTTTGTTATGCAATGTGATCGCAGTCAATGATACTAAGCAATATTCTTGGTATTGATTGAGTTTTAGTCATTGAATTCCATTGAAACAACAACGTTTTCTTTAATGGAAAAAATCAATTTAACTATTTCGATGAAAAAACTCATCAAGTCAATTTGCTAAACCCCTAAAGTTTTTTACTATGTTTTACAAAAATAAATAGTTAGAATATTGATGGGCCGTTTTGATGGTACCCAACAAAAAATACTTCATTACACTGTAGTAAAAAAATGGGAAATTTTTGCCACATAAATTTCGAGATTATAGTATTTGAAGTGGAGAAAAATGTTTTTCTAGGATATCTAAATTTTTTCTTGGCTTTGATTTAGGGATACTTTTGCACAAGGTAATTCCACTTTCTTACTTGAATTATTTTTATTTTATTTTCATGACAAATTTGACCACATGTTCAAAAAATTCATAATATTCCAATCCAAGGATGATGTACCAAAAAATTCCAATAGGGAAGTAGCTTCAAGAAAACTCTAATCCAAAGCTATTTTTTCAACAATTTTTGGCTCACAAATACAATAATCTCTTCATAAATATTAACAAGAGAGTTCCAGGTTTCAAATAGCCTTAGAAGGGGGGGGGGGGGGAATCAAGCAAACTTTGTGGCTTTCACAACCTTGATCAATCTATGGCTTGAAACACCCCAAACTAAACTAAAGGACATTGTGTAGTCTTGTGCCAAAGGAATGTTTGGTATGTCTCACTCATTTGAAGAGCATTGACACTGGCTAACTTTATCACATGCCATGCCATGTCCTCTGAAGTTGATTGACACCCATGTTCCCCTTGTCCATGAATATGTTTTGATGTCCCAAAGTCCATAAAATATAATAAATGATAACTTGAGATTTAGTAGTCAGCCTCTATCCCTCAAGAAGTTATGGCCACTCCATTCAGGTCATCAAAGTCGGGAAACCAAGATAATTATACAAGTGGGGTGGTAGGAGGTAAAACAATCCATGTGGGATATGTAACATAGGATTAGTAGGAGCTCAATTACTTTTAGTTAAGTCAAAAGCAAGAATTGTGTTCAAAGCAGAATTTCAAATCTCATTTAGACATAGTAGAATAACTTTTTTCAAGAAACTTTGAACTAAGAAAAGTTGTTAAATCAAGCTAACTTTCATCTCCAATAATAGGTTTGAGATTTAAAGACTCTAATCAAAAGTTATGAACAAACTTCAAAAAGGGGTTGGAAGGGACATCTTCTTTGACATTGTCAAACATCTTCTTTGAATGTTGTCCATAACTTTTGATTGAAGGATCTAAACCTCAAAAGGATTTTTGGAGATGAAAATTATCTTAATTTCCCAACTTTTCTTAGTTCTTGGTTTTTTGAAAAAAGTTATTCTATTATGCCAAAGCAAGGTTTAAAATTATACTTTGAACACAATTCCTTCTTTTGAGTAAACTATGTATAGTTGAGCTCCTACTTATCCTAATTTACATATCCCACATAGGTTGTTTTACCTCCTACCCTCTCCCCTTTGTATAAACAACTTGTCTTTTCATCTCAACACACTCAACATAAGTGGCTTTTGAAGCTATGTGAGACAATTGCCTTAAATTTTGATTTCCTTACCTTTTAAACTTCTTAAATTCAATTGTGGAAGTTATGAATAACCACCTTGTTTTCTCAAAGGGGAGGGCCAAAAATAATTGTCTCCCTACCACCTTCTTGTACTCCATCATGAACTTATGGGTACAAAAAATTGTTAGAGACAAAAATCATTTATAACTACATGCCCCAAACCTACTCAAGCCCTATCCAATACTTCTGGTAATCATGATGGAAATTTTGCTCTAATGTCTATAACCCTTGCATATGTTGCTCCCATCTATAAAAAATGACATTTCCCTCCATAACTCTTCTTGGACAAATCCAATTGTAATTTTTTTTGGTGGATTGGCAAGGTACTTCTTGTCTCTACATCCAAAAAACAATCGAAAAAATATAGTGAATATTCCTATTCTTAGTGAGTTGCCCCAAATTGCTATGTTGCCAAAAAAAAGCTTTTAGTTACATTAAAGGTTAAAATGATAAAGAATGTGATCATGGAAGAACATTTGTTTGGCTATTTTTATTTGATGTTTAGGTCTAGAAAAATCTATTATTATAATAAAGGCATCTTTTCATATGTTAGCAAAGTCAGATAGAAGACAAACACTTGATGACTCTTCACATATCGGGGTAATAAATTGGTCAAAAAAACCTCAAGAACTTTTCAAATTTTATTTGGTAAGAAGCTCTATTGGGCCCAATATGAAAAATTGCCTTGCCTTGCAACGAAAGGTCATGATTCTCTTTCAATGATGAAGTAGTCCTAATTTGACTCCAATTTGACCTTATAAGAAATCTTTTGAAAAGTTTGGTTCAAGGCATTTTGGTGGTCTAATTTTCAAGTTCACCTTCAAACACAAGACAATGTCAAAGAATGGATGGAACTCACAAACATTCTAAATAACAAAAAAACTCAAGATTTGGTAGACAACATGACATTCCAAGTTCTTCACCTGTTCCTCCAATTCACCACCAAAGTGATCCACACACCTTTTGTTCCCCAACATGGGCACCTACTCATTTCTCAACTTCAAAAAATCCTTTTTTTATTAGAGTGTGTCTAATATTGCTGGAATATAGAGGGTTCATTCTCCAAGAGTTCAAGATGTCCCTGCCTTCCCCCACTCCCACTCCCACCCCCACCCACCAAATAAAGTGAAACAAAGCATTTCCAAAACTTAAAATAAGACACCCAAATAAGGGCCTCCTACCATATGAGCCGGACTAGTAAATTCTCCGGGAGAGCTACAGGGTCCAATGGAGAAAAGGTACTCTCATGTGGACCGGTTGGATGGAAGACTATCGAGTAAGAATAGTACACATATGGATTCCCTTATAATAGGCCAATCTCAACCAATGGGGTTGCCCACCAATATCGGTGAAACTCGGAATCCTCATTTTCTGCTCACCGAGGCTGGCAAGAGAATCGGTGGGAACTGCTTGTCTTCTAGTGCCATTTCTACCTGCCTGGCCAACATGGCAAGATGCCCTAAGCCTAAAGGAAAGGAAAACAAAACAAAACAGAACAGAACAAAACAAAACAAAACTCTATCTTATGTTTCCATAGTCAATATATGTTTTAAGAAGTCCTTCTCCTTGCATTTTCTATTTGGAGAGGTTTCTATAATAATGAGAAGCTCCAACTGCTTGGCTCTGCTCCATCCTGCCACTGAGCCCACTGGTATTAACTTAGGTGTGTTACGAATTGGGTGACCAATTGACCATGAACTCTAGCAGGTGGGCTGCTCTGCAGGTCAGGTCTGGACGGAAGTCACGGAACATTCTCGCTCATCAGTTGCATGTTGTGTTGTGTTGTGTTGTGCATCATGATGCGGGTGTCTCCTTGGCAGGCACCAAGGACGCCCGCCTGCGCCCGCACTCACTCAGTGGCAGGCATTTTCCAAGCTTTCCTGTTCTGCAAGTAGGCTGCCCTGCCCATCCAGGTGCTCAGGTTCTCTCATCAGGACAGCAGATGGAGCCAAGGCTTTAGCTTATTAATTGCAAGGGTCCTTTAGCTTATTATTAACTTATTAGGATAGGAGCATGGTGTTCCTGTCCATGGGGCGATTGGGCGGGCAGGGTAGGGGTAAGGCTCCGTCTGTTTTGCCAATTATTAGACTGGCGGGATTCCTAGTTCTATTGCAGGAGTCGTACAGCCAGCAGTAGCAGCAGCAGCAGCCAGAAGTTGGATGGACCGGACTCATGGAACCGTCCGTTGTCCATTGTGTGTGAGTATCCAGCATGGGGGTGCATAAGATACCCATCACCACTGACCATTTCCATCACAATTTTCATGCTTGTGTGAACCCTTAACTCCCAAGCATTCCAGCACCTGAATCTGGCCTCCTACTATGAGAGGTTTGACCATTATGATATCCTAGGCTGTATGATGAAAACTTTCATAAGTTTCCTCCAAAGATGCCCTCTCTACTTCTCTTGCAATCTCAATGATCATGTCTCTTGGATCTTATTTTTTAATCCATAGGATCAACTTGAGTGGCTACTTGTAGCTGGTTTTTGGAATTTGCATTGGGCGCTCAAAGGTTAACCCTTGAGGAGCATCCCAAGGGACGAAAAGTGTCTTCACATAGTCTAAAAGTCCAAATTTAATAAAATTTGTTGGAAAATTTGTGCTCCCTATTCTAGTTTGGGTGGTAAAATTTTCAAATCATACCAAGATGTATTGGTTGCAACTTTGGGGGCTTGTATCTCCTTCATCCAATGTTTGTTTTCAATCAATTTTTTTCAGTGTAAGGTTCCCCTCGAAGTCTAGTTATTGTGGTAAAATTTTCATGTCAATCTTAGTTGTTTTGCATATTTGGGAGCAATTGGAAGTTCAAAATCTAGACATTTGTGGATTATAATGAACTTCCAATTGGTGGCTTGTTTCTTCTTCATGCAATGTCTATTTCCAATATATTGTTTTAAAGAAAGGTTGTGCGTACTAGTCTAGTTTGTTTAGTTAAAGTATCATATTGATCCAAGAATTTATAAGTGACTGAGAAGCATTTAAGTAGAAGGAGGTTTAGCAATAGATGTGCTTTTTGCAACTTTTTTTCCCTAGTTTTTGACATTTCAAAGCCATTTTGCAAGACACAATGAGACAATTCAATGATATTTTTTCACTGATGTGTTTGTATGCTAGGTTTGAAGCACTTTATAGTTTTAAGTTTTTCCATTTGAGTAGGTTTAGATATCAAATTTCACCTCCAAATGTGGTTTTAGGAAAATTTCAGCATTGTTTTTCAACACTAAACCATTATAATCTATGTGGCCAAATGACTCCAAATTTAATTCACGTCATCTACAACACGTACATTACAAGATTGTATGGTTGAGATTTCTATACCTTAATCCCTAAAGGACCAAGCCCTTTATTGTCGGAAAACCCCTCAAAATTGCCATTTCTATAGCAAAGAGTAAAAACAATTGAAAATTATAAAATTTTTCCTACATCTATCAATTTAATCTTATGCCTAACTAGTATGAGAATGTGTGGAAAAATTTTCAGTAATTTTGACTACATAGATTGCAAGATATTTGTATTTAAAGTAAAGATAACAAGTTTTTTAGTACACATTGCGGGACTAGATTATTTGACTTTGAACCTTCTTAACTTTCATTTTTTTGCGCTACAGAGTTTTGAACTTTAAATCTTTATGGTAGAGAATTGAGTTGAGAGTCTAGGAAAAAAAGAAAATACAAAATTTTTTTATTGTTATTCTTTAAAAACTTGTTAAGTAGAAGTAGATACAAGACAAAAGGAAAATCTAAATTATGAATATCTCTAAGATGGAATTAAAATGCACTAATCCAAGTGGTGAGATTTTTCTAGAAATAAAATTAAACCATGTAGAACTTTTTTTTAAAACATTTGTAAAGATTGCATTTAGAAATGAATCCTGCAAGTATTTTTTCAAGAAAATGCTCTAATTGCCCGAAAAACAAGATTGTCAATAACTTTCTCATTATATATCCAAGTGGAATGAATCAAAGATTTATATGTTGACAAAAATAAAATCTATGAAGAAGAAGAATAAAATCAAGTAAAATTCAAATTTTGGAATTTTTTTTTGCCCCTTCTCCCTTGTTTTGAGCTTATTTGGGCACAACTTTTGATCCTTAGCACTCCATGAAAAAACCAGTTATATTCCCATGAATCTAATCAAATTTTCTATCTTTTATAAAAAGTTTCAAAAAATTAGGACAAAAATTGAGACTGTAGGTATGTGGGGAAAATCCCATTTGTCCCCCAAAAGGGATAATGGTCCTTTAGGGGTTAATGTCACTTAGACCTATAATACTTTAAAAGCAATGATGTTTTTAAACCCAAAAGGCCCTTTGCCTTTAGGTGTTAAAGGGTGCAACCCTACTATAACCAAAGTAGTCACCAAAATTCTTGGATTATAGGACCAATAAGTGCATTCTTTATTTCTACAATGAACAATTGGAGTCCTTTAAGGGTGAAGTGCAAGACTTGCTAATTGTTTTTGGGGGTTATTGGACCAATTTGGGGCTGAATCAATAGAAGGATAAATGTTGTTGATTTTGTCACTACTAAAACGATCTCCTCCATTGATTCTGCATTTCTAAGGGAGAAACCCAATTCTTAATGCTAAAGAATGGGCTACATGTTGTAGATTTTGTAGCAATGTGCAACAAAAAGTCTCCCTTTCCGGGTTGTTTTGACCCACAACTGCTTGTTGCTACAAAATCCATAGCATGTAGCCCATTCTCTAGTACATTACTTGCATCTATCAAAGATTCTTGCGTTGAAATGTTGAAATCATGGATTGGTGTAAAGAAGGGATACAAATTTGGAAAAAAAACAATAGTTATAAATAATTAAGTATCCTTAGAGCATTACCACTTTGCATTGGCTCGAAAGGCACTCCATCTTGGTTGTAGCAAATTCTCCACAAGGAGTAGCTTGGCCTAGGTAGGTAGGTAAGTCCACATCATGACTCTCCCAAGTAGCTCTTCACATAACATTAATAACCAACACTAGGAAGGACCATTTTGCTCCTACAAAAAGCGGGAGTCTCTAATGTTGTAACTTTCTAGTCCATTGAGAAATTACATTAGTGATGGCTTGCTGACCATTACTTGGCATTGTTGACCATGTGTAGAAGCCTGAATACTATGTTCACAAATCCGACCACCAATTCACAAACTTGGCTAGCTAATTATAGTAGGCAAATTAAAGTGAATCCACCTTTAAGGATTGAGGGAAGAATTATCCCAAACCTCCTAAGATCCAAAGAGGAAGTGCAAGGGCTAGTTAACAATGTTTAACATGCCTTGAAAATCTTGGGTTTTCTTAGCTTTAAGGGGTTAAAAGTACCCCCCATTGTCATTGCCTCTTGCTTCCTAAGGTCACACAACAAGGAGACTACGAGAGAATATCTATGAAACGGGCACATTGAGGAATCAACCAAGCTTTGAATGATGGTGTGTGAGCACCAATTTACCCATCTTTGGTAAATTGCGAGCACAACCAAGTTTTAGATTTTGGCTAAGTGAATCCTACTTTTGGGTGTTTAAGCATGGTCCATTGTGCCTTCCAAGAAATGGATCTTTTTACTAAGTGCCTAATGTGATCCCAAGTAGGCAAAATTCTTTTAATTTATCTCCAATGTTTTGGCCAACTGAATGGACAGCCTACTATATGTTTTTGATGAGACCTACATCAAGGGAGAACTACCCTAAGAAGCCTCTAATTCATCTTTTTCTATTTCTAAAATCTTAAGACTCGAACCTATCCGACCTTCCTAGCTAAAGTTATGAATGGATGAAGGTTGATTGCTACTCGGTTCCTCAAACTTCATCCATCAATTAAGCCTAGTTTCCCAATTCAAAAAAGTTCGAAATTTTGAGGGATGCATCAAAAGACTTTCTCCTACCTAGATCTGGAGTTTGGGCCTAATTGAGAATTCCCAAAAAATTCTCATCCAAGCCTTACCTAAACTTTATTTGTTTATTTTTCCTACCCTATAATTTGGAATTACCTTTTCTCTTCGGCCATGGACCCTACTTGATAGCCTCCTCCTACCTCTTTAATTTGATGTTAAATCCTAAGTTTAACTATTCTTCATTTAACTCAACCCTAACCTTCATTCGGCAATAACTCCCTTGATTTTTACCCAATTGGGAGCGTGCCTTAGGATTTTGGAAAGCTACAAATCTCCTCTTCAAGTTTCTACCCGAAGAAGCAACCTAACCTATAGTCCTAGGGGTTTGACATAAGGGTGGGCCTCGTCCAGAGTTACTAATCACTTAATTAGGGACCTTGGAAGAGTTAGGGAGGGTTTGTCTCATACCTGAAAACTCGAATCATTGATCGCGGCCACTGGAAGCTTTTCCTTCTCCGCCATGTACTCCCGCGCCATGATACAATGAACCACTGTTCCAATCATAAAATAATTTAACACAAGAGTTTATTTGTCGACCTTATCCTATTTCTTTATCTCCCTCTTTTTTTCCCTTCTCCACTACGTCTCCTACGAACTATGATGGCTCAACTACCCTTGATTCTACTTACGGGGTTAGCTAAGGATGCGTTATAACATCCTACAACATTAAACTAATTCTTACATCTTACGCTTAATCTTGTGGTAATCACCTACCTTTAATCCAAGGGTTCCAATCTGGTTTGGAAATTCTAATCCTATCTTTTCTACCCTCCCCTCTTTCCTTCAAAGGATCTCTTCCTCTTGTCACTACTTCATTCTTCCATGAATTCTACTTCGATCTTATTTTGTAGCAGATGGGGGTTTGGCTTCCCCGCTCCAATGCTTGGACGAGTGATGGTGGCCTTGGTTGTTGCTTGGTCGTCATTTTTATCCTTCTCTTCCCTTCTTCTTTGGCCTCCTTCCTAAGCCCTTGGGTCCTTGAACTTTTCTTCTCCTTGGACTATCCTCACTCCCTACAGCTCCCTGGAAATCCTTGGCTTTTGGAACTTTTCTTCTCCCTAGACAACCCTCACTCCCCGCAGCCCCTTGGACGGCCCCTAGTTTCCCGAAATTTTCTTCTCCCTAAACAACCCTTACTCCCAACCTCCTCTTACCTCCACCCCCCTCTTCCTCCCTATACCCGACAGTCCATACTCCTAACCCCTCTCTTATCCGACTCTCTCCTACCCCCAACCCCTTCTTCCTCCTTGGACATCCCTCTTCTTGACCTTACCTGACCCTCTCTTCTTCCCTGTACCCGATAGTCTTTACTCCCGCCCGTTCTTTTACTCGACTTTCTCTCACCCAACCCTCTCTTATCCCCGACCCCCTCTTCCTCCCTGGACAACCTTTTACTTAGACAACCCTTACTTTGGACTCTCTTTCATCTAGGGCCCAACCTCTCTCAGTGGTGAGATTTTATACTAAGGGGAAAACACAACATAAAAAAAAAATACCAAAGGGATGTAAGTTCAACTTCTAATGGAGAGGGTTGTTATGTTCTTGTCTTGGCGGTGGCGTTCCTTCCTAACTAAGCTCCTACCTCCTAATTTGGGGTGCTAAACCTTGTTTTGTTCCCAATATATTTTGGGAACTAAACTTTGTGGGGAAAGGGACTACCAAGGCTCACATTTCTCCCGTAGGGTGGTTTGAACACACCATTTAACACACCACTAAGACTTTTGGCCTTAGGGGGGTCCAAAGCTTCACCGTCATGGTGGAGCTCACTAACCCTTACTCTCTCTTGACCTCCTCCAAGGAACACTATGTTAGTACTAGAGGACAAAAAGAGACTTCAACACTCAAAAGATTAGCTACATCACGTTAGTATCATGAAAGACTTAAACTAAAGGCCCCCCAAAGCGGCATCGCCAGTCACATGGGGGGTTGCTCTAGGGTTAATACAATGACAAAACAAGGAAAGTGACAAAATGATCCCTCAAAGGTAAATGCACACAACTTCTAGTAACACGGTAAGGAAAAAAAGCCTCCAAGCTCAAGCTTGGAAGAGTTAGTACTACATACACTCAAGATGCAAGAGACCCACAAAGACCTCACAAGCTTGGGAAAACAACAACGGTCAAAAGTGCCCAAAAAACACCGTTGCAAGGTTTGTGGCTAAAACCCACAATTCTAACATAAATTGGACCCAATGAACCCAATTATACAAAAAAGGGGTGGTGAGAGAGGAGAAGGGGTGCCCTTTTATACTCTTTCCCGAGCACCCACCTCCCACATGAAGAAATTATGTTTTTTTTGGTGTCGGGCGTTGACATGCTCCTGTCTAAGGCCTGGACACTTTATGTCCAACTTGGTGTCGACATGTCTTCTTGTACATCTCTACGTCTACTAGGAGTTGAAGTGGATGTTGGAGATGAAAAAGGGAAATTCGCGTGAAAAAACATAGTGGTGTTGCTATTTGCATCCACTTTGACGTTGAGATGGTGCCTGACATCATCATGTTCAAATGGTTGTCTGAAAAAACAATATTTGACACGTTAGCAGTGGGGACCCACTTTGACCGTGGGTCATTTTCATTTACATTATTATATTTTTAAATAACAACGCTGCCCGCTTGAAAAAAAGAGTTGGGCAACATTTTTTGGGCAGGGTATGTTAAAAAGTGATGACGTGGTAGATGACATGGTCCAAAGATGACGTGGCAAATAATATGCTAACGTGGCAAACAATATGCTGACTTGGCAGACACTGCCACGTCAACAAATTCTTAGTTCAACCATTCTGATGGCCTTCTCTGGAATGCCATGAGCAACTTCAAGACGTCCCAAAAGACATCCACATAGACGTTTAATGTTGTAAATGATGTCTCAGAGGACCTATTGGCGTTGAGGGTGATCTTCCTATTAATATTCGGGTATTTACATTGAGGCACATGAGACAAGAAGATGTTGATGATGAGATTAGGATAAGGCAATACGAACATTCCCTAAGACATTCAATGGGGCATGGCAGTCTTCATTGTCTTGCACATGTGCACTTCAACATAAGGTATGTTTGTCTGAGATGACGTGCATTGAATTTACAAGAATTTAGCTTATGCAGTGTCTAAAGCATGAAACTTTACTATGATGTTTAGGGTGTTCACCATGGAAGATGATTTCCAACTATAAATTTCCATAGGGAAAGGTTCATGAGTGCTCTTAATAGTCTAATACAAAAGTTATAAGAACAAGTGGCATGGAGGAGCATGATGATGTGGGAAACTACAAAGACGTGCATTGCGTAGAGGGTTCACATGAGGCACCTTCAATGCAAATTGGCAATGTCATATGAATGTTTTGGGAGCATTGAAACATGCACTAAAATATGCAGTAAGACATACATATCGTCTACGGTATTCTCATGATGTCCGCGCAGACGTCTATGTGTTAGACGACCCCATGCTACGTGTACTAGGGACAATGTCAATCAAGCTTCATCGTCGGACACAACATTGTTTCTAAGGATGTCTCTAACGTCTTCTTCGACATCCATGGGATGTCTAATAGAGTCTGATTCAACTACCACTGGTTGCAAGCCAGCAAAGTCACCATCGTTTCGCAATTGCAGAATGTCTGGAGTGTCTTCATCAAAGTGGATTGCTCCACGTCTTCCTCTAACAACAGTTCGGCACATTACTTTCCACCCTCGTCGATGCCAATCATCTGAGAAAAACACTTTTTGGCAATGAAGTGGAAAGGCAAATGAATCAGCATGGACCTGCCCGTCCATGTTATTGAAGTTTGCCACACTAAAGTCGTACCGGTCCCGTTCAATACTTGGAAAACGAGCGTCTCGAGCCCCACGCACCCAATCACAAAGCAGGATGGTAACACAATGATTTCGGTAATCTAAAACCAATATTTCCTCAATGTATCCTACATACTCCTGTGAAACTTCACGAGGCCTCCCGTTCAAAAGACCCAAACGACATTGCCGGCGAAAAGATGCGACAACACATGAATCTTGTGTAACAAGACCACCTTCCGCACTACGGATGCGCAGATGCATACCATGACAATACATTTGACGATGTGATGTTGCATTTCGTTGAGGGGGTTGCGAGTACTGCAACACATCTTGCTGAACATGACGTCCAGAACGCTCTGCTTCTTTCACGGTAGATGTCAACCACTGCGTGAAAGGGGGGAAGTCACTCAATTCTTGAGGATACTGGACAGTTCTCCGAGGATGTGAATGCCTTGAACGCCGACGAAACTCTTCGCGCTGCTCCCATCTTTGACTCCTTGCCTCAATGTACTCCCTATTCATGGAATCAACCCTCTACATATTTTAAAAAGATCTCCAATATGAAGTGCAAAAAGTTGGCATATGTTTAGTGAGAAACACCCGCATTGAAACTAACGCCGTATCCAAGAGCATTGGTAATAAATTCCAATTACTAATATGCAAGACAATGATGAAAGGAATCTAGGATGCCCTAAAAGCATTCAGACATTAGACATTCCTCGACAATGCTAAGTGTCTTGTCAAACACATGGATAGGACAGAGACAACATCACAATTGACACAAGAACATCATGATTGACTTTGTTCAACTTACTCACGCCAAGACTCCAAGCATGCGGCGTTGTCAATGACAAATGTATGTACCAACAAACGTAATTCATCTGACATGGGGTGCTTCTTTGGTGCCTTGCTCCGTATGACCTCATCATTCATGATGGGGTCTTCTTCTGCATCCCATACCCGGTGCTGTGTTCCTCGAAAATCTTTCATGTACTCCGTGCAAAAGCCAAGAGTGTCTTCATTGTGATATCCTTCTGCTATGCTGCCTTCTGGTCGGGCATATGTGCGGACATAATCTTTGAGTGTCTTCATGTACCGTTCTATAGGATACATCCATCTGCAATGCACTGGTCCACATACAAATAATTGTTGCACAAAGTGTACTGGAAGATGTGTCATGATGTTCAAAAAAGTTGTTGGAAACTCCTTTTCCAACAAGCATATTGCCATGATCACATCATCCATGACATCATCTTTGTCTGCCTCTTTGATTTCTTTTTCACATAGTCGTTGGAAGACTCTGCTAATTTTTATAATAGCCAGTCTCACGTTCTCGTCCAAGATGTTTCGGACTGCCACCGGTAAAATCTGCATGCAACATAAATTACTTCATTAAAGACATGTGGCCTATTATGTGACCTACATCAGCTAATTGAAGGCTTCCACTTCAACCATAGACGTCTAACAGGAAAGTTTTCACTGAAATGGACAAGCTCTATGTCTATTCAACTAGTGCAGTCAGACACAGTCTATCCAGTTGAGTGTTGTAACAGACAACAACGCTTCCAGCACAGTGTCTACTACAACAGTATCATGGACAAAGCATGCTTATCATGAGCCCACTGGTGGATTTTCTAGACGTTTGCATTGGTGGGTTGTGTAGACAGCATTCACTTATAACAACTACCATGGGATTGTGTGGCTCACTTGTTGCATAAGCACGTGGTAGTCATGTGTCTTCATGTACTGAAGTCTTCCATCTTGGAATCGTTTGTGAATGGACCCCACGTAGTTTGTTGGGGTGCGAATTTTGCATATAATGTCCATGAATTCCGTTCGCTCTTCTAGGGTCATGATGTAAGGCACATGGGGCATGTAAAAATCATCTTGTCGACGACGTGGATCTTGTAGCCAAATTTCTTCGCGAATCCCCAACTCTTGTGCATCAACTCGACTTCCAGGGCTGTCGTTCATAGCAAGAAGCGTCTTCACTATATTCTCGCACAAATTCTTCTCACAGTGCATGACGTCCAAAATGTGCCGTTCCAGAAGATGCTGCAGAAGTGGACATCTTCATTGTTAGACACAGAGTACAACTGTACACACCTATGGCGTCTACAACATCGGAATTTACATCACAAGTGCGTCACCGTACAACCTAAGTTATAGAAGCTATAAAATGCTCACCTGAAAGTAGTCAAGTTCGTATAAAGCAGAAAGCCTTTTCACCCCAGTAAAACGAACCGGGTCGTCTGGTCCATCTTCTTTCCCACCCAAATCCAAATATGATTGCCGCAATGCAGCATATCGGACGACGTCTGAACCGGTCATTCGAGCTGGTCTACCACGATGCTCTGTGCAACCATTGAACTGAAGATTCTGACGGTATGGATGATTACAACGTAAATACCTGCGTATGCCACCATAAACAATCTTGGACCCTCTTACACTTCGATCTGCGCGGACATCACCTGTCCGCGCCATTCTAGAATCTGTCTGAGGTCTACAATCTGGACATCCTCTATAACCCTTGCAACAAAGACCGGAGATGAGGCCGTACGCTGGAAAATCAGATATAGTCCACAACAACAACCCCCGCATGATGAACTGCCTTGAACCTGCAGGTTTAGAGAAATCTTGCGCTGCAACCCCTTGCCAAAGGGCATGTAGCTCCCGAAGTAGTGGTCGCAAAAACACATCCAAGTTCTTCGAAGTTGGGGAATGTTTCCCTGAAATGAGAATGCTTAATGAAATAAAGAACTTCTTAGTTACAAACCATGGCTCAAAGTTATAAATCAATATGAGCACGGGCCATGTAGACCAAGTGGTGTTGCTCAATTTGAAAGGGTTCACGCCATCCAATGCCAATGCCAGACGTAAATTCCTGTCTTTTGTACCAAAGTTGGCAAAGACAGTGTCTGAATTGACATGCTTCCAAGCGGGGCTATCCACCACTGAACGCATGATGCCATCTTCACTGACATGCTTCGTCCAACCGGTCAACATCTGGGCCAACTCTGAAGATCGAAACATGCGTCTCAACCTTGGAATCAAGGGAAAATGCCGAATTACTCTCGCTGGTATGGAATTTGAGCCCTCCAACCATCGTGATTTAGTGCACTTAGGACAAGTGCTCAGCTCTGCATGCTCTGCCTCATATAGCACACATCCACTTGGGCAAGCGTGGATGTTGTTGTACTCTAGGCCCAACTTCTTCATCATCTTCTTAGCCTCATAATGGCTACTTGGCATGTTATTGCCTTGTGGTAGCAAGTCTGATGACAAATACTGCAACAATTCATCCGCAAACTTGTTACTCACATGAAAGACTGCACACATATTCATGATGATGATGGTGGCTGAGAGAATACTACAAGTTGCATCCAAGTACACTGGGGTGGTGGCGTGCTCGTACAGACGTTCCATATTATCCACTCTATCATCTTTTTCATTCGCCTCTATGGACTCAAGGATGGGCTCAGACGCCATGGTAGCTGCATGCAATGTGTCGCCACGATCAAAAGCCTCTAAGACTTGCCGTTCAACATCATGTCCAACATCCATTGCATTGTCTTCGTCATGTGGTACGAAGCCAACATTGTGATCCTCCATTTCATTGTCTTGGATGTTGTCTGCAATGCCAATGTTGTTGCCTTCAATATCTGCGTCATTGTCAATGACATCGTCACCATAAGCTTGGTCTTCTACCCAAATGCCATTATGAGGATAACCATCTGGAGGGTCCCCTCCGACCATCGACTTCATAAGGAAGTCATCTCGACCCCTCTCACAAAGATGTTTTCTAATAGTGTCTATGGCACGGCGTGGCCCTCCATGACAGGTCCGGCAAGGGCAACAATAATTCTGCAAATCCATCTCCGTTGCCACCCTCAACTCTGTTTGAAGGATGAGGTCTGACACGGGAATGTAGCGGAGAACTCGACCATCGTGGTTGATTCTAATTCGGGCCCCTCGTAGCGGGGCTTCATGCACCATGGTTGTATATGCTTCTTTAGCTTCACATAGGGCTAAGAGCCTTGGAAGAAAGTTGAAGAAGCCCTCCTACTGCAACAAGATGCAATGACACACATGCAACACGTTAAGACTTTGGTTTTGCACAAAACCATCACAAAACTGAACATTGGAAGTGGCAAACTGCTGTACACATAGCTACTGGAAGCCTGCCATAGTTGACTTCACAATGCTATCATGGACACTGTAAAAGACGTACTATGTCCAGAAACAAGGAAAAAACATCTTCATAGACATGAAAGACAAACGGGATGTGGTCTACCAAAGCAATTTTCTATACTCTAGAAAGTCAAAGTAGACTTCTTTTTCGACACATGATCCTTGTTCTAAACATGCCATCATGTGCATCCATGATGCTACTACTTCCCAAATGAAGACCCTAAACAAGCACATTCATTTCACTCATTATATTGTAAGCCAAATACAAAGACTACCTCCTCTGACACTGTACTAGATGTACATCATATTTGAAATTGCACACATACATGTCATGAATTGTACAGTACGAAATACCAAATATCCGGGATAACTGCCATATCATATCACTTTAAAAACATAGTGTTCGAATGGACAAGTCTAATTCTATTAACCATCTTGAAATTGATACAGTTTGTCCAAATCGACAAGGAATTATCTGGAAAAAGTCAATTTTGACATTGAAAACTATCATCAACGTCAGACTAGACATTACTCTATGTAATGATGACTTGCACCTATGAAACTTGGAGCTTCAATTCATGCTGACTATGTGGTTCTCTTCCCATTCCTTTAGATATTGATTGCCAACTTTTGTTGCTATTGCTAGTCTAGGGAAGAGAAGGATCTCTTCTTCACTAGAGGCAACTAAAAAGTCCCATGATGTGTGTCGTTTAGCAGACCAATGAAGCATTATAGAATGGACGGAGTTTGCGGGATTATTTTCCATTTCTGTGCAGCACGAAAAACATAGCTGTTAACATATTTGTGGGTATAAGATATATAGATCCCCTAGCACTTCTGGATGTCCACTACTTTCATGTACTTAAGGTCATTCAATTCTAAAAGCACAAGCAAATTAACATAGACCCCCTTCTCTTGATGGAAATTGATGATGTCATGGAAGAAATAAGGGTGAGCTTAAGAGTCTTCATTCTAGTCATGAATGAAAAAACAAAATAGAACCACCATCTTTAATTCCCCTAAGGAAAAAAAAATAGCAATGACCAATGTCCACATTGCTAGGACACAATTTAGTAATGAGGTCTGCATCGATGGGAACATGTCTAAAATGACCCTAAACTGACCCAAGAGGTTGTAAGTAACATGTCTTAATTGACAGAGAGTGTCTAAATTGATCATGTTCATTTCAATAGAAAATATGGAAGTATCTCTGGCGCTGTAAATGCTTTCAATTTCCTAATGCCCCTCTAGGAAAAAATTTGTAGGCCCTTAAAGCCCACTTAGAAAAGAAATGGAGACATCTTCTGCACCCAAATCCAAAAAAATATGAAAACATGTGTAGGCCTCCAAGCATTCAATAACCCCAAAAGGAGGAACATCCATCCTACTAAAGAAAACAAACATGAGCACATCTGTAGTATCCCAAATCCGTCTTAGGAAATACAAAAGAAGATAAAAAGGTCCAAATTCATAGGTCCACATACACTAATTATGTCCACATTCAAAAACAAATGTCTAAAATGACAAAGAATGGACCAAAAATGTCCGAACTAACACATCTCAGATTGATTGAAAGTGTCCAAATTGACAATGTTCATTTGAACTAAAAATATGGAAACATGCGTAACATCTGAAATGTCTCTATTGTTTTCAAGTAATCTCATGAAAAAAATTTGCAAGCCTCCAAGCCTCCTATTAAAAACTCAAATGTGCAAACATGTGTAGGCCTCCAAGCATCCTCATAAAAAAAATATGGAAACATGGGCAGGCCTCCAAGATTTTTAAATTATATTATACTACTGTTGTTGTCATCTATTTTGACAAAAATGGTTTAAAAAGGCGTGCCACTTGGGGCTCTTAGATGTCTTACAAGACATTGGAATGGACGTTATGATGTTGTATACAACATCGTGATGCCACAGATCTTCATTCTAGTGACAGTCAACAATCGTGACTACGGAACCCTAAAAAGGTGGACGCTTGCTTTTGCTTGTCGCGTGGAACCCTAAGCCATCTTCTGCAGACTGTTCAGAACTTTAGCTTCGGAATTGAGAGCAATTTTTTGAGTGCAACATGACACTTCACTCAGGTGCACATAGTTGTCTTCTGTTTCCAAGTGGAGAAGGAGCTTTAGCAGTAGGAGATCATGATCTTGACAAGGATAGTGCAGGTCTCAGCATTTTCAAGAACTTTTTGGAGGGGGTTGTGGCCGCATCACTCACCTCAACAATGGAGGCAGCTGAGGCGCCCACTGCATCCACCCAAAAATTCCGTAGAAGTAGCCGCCTACACAATCCAAGTGAGTTGGTCAATGAAATTGCAACACCACTGCAACGAATTCCAAAGAAGAAGAAGGTAACAAACTCTCTTTACCACACACCTTCATTGTTTGGACACTATGGTGTCGGGGTTTTCGTGAGGAGGTGATTAAGAGAGGTAGAGAGGGAGAGGGTGAGGGTTTGGCTCCCCTCACCTGCGCGATGCCGCTTGCTCCCAGCGCGGTCCGCCGGTGCCCCTGCTCCCAACGCGCGCGGTCCGCCTCTCCGTCCTCGTAGCCTGCTCTCCGTGCCCCCTCCCGCAGCCTGGTCCCTCCCTGATCGGCGGCGGCGGCGACGAAATTTGAAATTTTCATTAGTAATTATGATGTTCATCTCCTTTGGTGGCTTGGCGTTCATCCATCCCCATCCATTAGCGTTTCACAATACTCATTTTAGATATCTTCAGCAACACCGTAGTGTTTTCTCTTTTTTCGCAATGTGCTTGCTTGTTGCTTCTGTGTTCTCGAATTTTGTCTAGCTTTGCAATTCAGAGGAGCCTTTGCAATTCGGAAGAGCCTTGGGTGATGGGCGAGGCAGCGTAGTTTCCACATTGTGGTGGAGTGATCGAGGTTGCGGGTTGCGTACCGTGGGTCGCGGCAAGGGTGTGAAGGTCGCTAGGAAGAGCACAAGGGTGTGAGCGTCACGGCGGGAGGTGTGTAATTTTTCTTGTTGCCTTGTCTTCCGCGAGTGTTTTCCTCATCAAATCCAGTTTTACAGTGATTTTTGGGGACGCCTGGGTGATGGTGGAAATCCAACCCTCAAGGTTGGTCACGACCGCCGACTGTTGTCTTAGACGTTTGAACTGATGTCTGAACGCTGTTGTGGACATTGGTCGGAGCGGTGACCCTAAACCCTGTCGACACCCTCTTGACTGGAGCTGGTGCTGAGATTTTTGTTTTCATTTGTGAATTTTTTTTCGTCTTCTTGTTGCCTTGTCTCCGCGAGTGTTTTTCTTACCCTCCAGTTTTAGTTCACAACAACTCTTGACTGGAGCTGGAGCTGAGATTGACGTCGTCATTTGTGAACTTCTCTTCGTCTTCTTGTTGCCTTGTCTTCCGCGAGTGTTTTCCTCATCAAATCCAGTTTTACAGTGATTTTTGGGGACGCCTGGGTGATGGTGGAAATCCAACCCTCGAGGTTGGTCACGAGCGCAAAGTGCTGTCTTCGACGTCCTCTCGGATGTCTCAACGCTGTTCTAAACATTGGTCCGAGCGCTGACCCTACTGCCCTGTTGATACCCTGTGGACCCCTTCTGTAGCTGGAGCTGAGATTTTTGTTTTCATTTGTGAACTTTTTTTCGTCTTCTTGTTGCCTTGTCTCCGCGAGTGTTTTTCCTCATCAAATCCAGTTTTACAGTGATTTTGGGGGATGCCTGGGTGATGGTGGAAATCCAACCCTCGAGGTTGGTCACGACCGCAAAGTGCTGTCTTCGACGTCCTCTTGGATGTCTCAACACTGTTATGGACATTGGTCTGAGTGCTGATCTTGCTGCCTTGTCGACACCTTGTGGACCCCTTCAGTAGCTGGAGCTGAGATTTTTGTTTTTATTTGTGAACTTTTTTTCGTCTTCTTGTTGCCTTGTCTCCGCGAGTGTTTTTCCTCATCAAATCCAGTTTTACAGTGATTTTTGGGGACGCCTGGGTGATGGTGGAAATCCAACCCTCGAGGTTGGTCACAACCGCAGAGTGTTTTCCTAGACGTTTGAACGGATGTCTCAACGATGTTTTGGACATTGGTCCGAGCGCTGACCCTGCTGCCATGTCGACACCCTCTTGACTGGAGCTGGAGCTGAGATTGACTTTTCCATTTGTGAACTTTTTTTCGTCTTCTTGTTGCCTTGTCTCTGCGAGTTTTTGAACTGAAATCCTTTTCGATATCTTGAAGTATATGAAGGTCACGTGAATGAACCCTAGAACGATGTCTAGATGTTGAGACTGATGTTGTAATAGACATCTCAGTCATGTGAAGTGCTGCATGTTTAGCTTCGGGCGCCAGAGGTGATGTTTAGGAAGTGTCACAATGATCCCGTTTGGTGTTTTTCCTGGCATGTTTGTTCCAGATAGCAGGTGAAGATTTTGTGAAGTGGCCTTCATCAGAACCAAGAATGGCACCAAATCGTTCGAAATTGCCAATGAAGCGTGGACTAGAGTCACAACGTGGCCGTGGAATTTCATCAGATGCTAGGCCACGTCAAGTGGTCCAGAATCTTTCATCCCCGGAGAAGCGCTCCAAGAATGGCAATGACAAGTGGCAAGTGACAAGCCGCCAACAAGAGAAGGGGAAGGGGAAGGCTGCTGTGAGGAGTCCACCATTGAAGAAGCGCCGAGCGCGCATGGCACAAGAGGAGGTGGAGGAGTCTGACCCAGAAGATGAAGTGGAGTATGAGGGTTCCAGCGATGACTCGGATGATCCCTCAAAATCCAAGTTTGTGCTTTCATTTTGTTCCTTTGTTTCCAATTTCAGCTTTTCTTAGAGAATGCTTGCCTGTAGTAGCATGACACCGTGAGTCCATGTGAAGTCCATTCAGCTGATTGAGGTGTTGTCAAGTGAGTCTCACTTCAACGTAATTTTGCTAGAAGACACTGATTCCAGCACCGGCTTTGTCATGAGACGTTGATGTAGACATTGTTCTAGACATCGATGAAGATGTCGTATGTCTTTATGCAGCAGAGATGTTCTTGGTTTGACTTTGTGGTCTTCATGGCACAGGCAAATATACGAGGAAGGGGATTCATCTTCGTCCTCAGATGATGATCCTGACACACTGATGTTGGAAAAGGAGCGAACTCCAACTCCAACTCCACCCTCGAATCGTGTGAAACGGACCATGAAGAAGGAGGACACTGCAAAGGTGGATAAGCAAGTAGTGAAGGTGGACTGACATGGCAATCCTTAGGGAAAAGCCGTTGAATATCTTGCAAATGACGTGAAGTCATTTGCAAAGGATCTCCACCCGGCATATGGGTGGGGCGACCAGCTAATGAAGGACAAGATGCGGTTCTTTGAACGCGTGGCAGCAGGTATTAATTGACATTGGAGTTGTTGTAATGGTTTGCGTTTTGGTGTTGGTGCAATAGACGTCCACATGTTGTCTCGGACGTTTCAGTGTTGAGGAAGATGTCAATTTATCATATGACTCAGTACTTTGGACTCTAAGTTCACTTGATTTTGTTGCCCCACCAGACTGGACTGTTAAAGGTGGTCTTGAGATCAACCCAGGCTGGTATGCTCAGTTTGTGACGAAGACTTTGATCAATGTACGCCACAGCTTCATGAGGCTCATTGACCTTGATTTGCCTATGCCCGTGGGCTTGGACCCCTCGGTTTGGGAAATGCTCAGAGCAAAGCGTAGATCAGCGAAGGCTCAAGAGAAGTCAATGCAGATGCGTGCAATTTCAAAGTCTAAGAACAACAAGGAAACCCAGATGAGGTCCATAGAGAAGCGTCTGATGGGGGAGTTGGTAACATGTGCTTCACTCTAAGTGTTGTTTCAATGTTTCTATGCTAAATTTGTTGTCCTTACCAACATTAGTTCATGTTGTTATGATGCATGTATAAGCATGGGTGTTGACAAGTGGCCTCCTATTTATTTCCTCACCGATGTCTACATGTGCATCTTATGTTTTCTTTACTGTTTCTTTAGACTAACAATGAGCTTGTGATGTATAATTGGCAGACTCTGAAACTGGGACGCATACCCTAGGATGATGAGCTTCAGCGTGCCACCGAAGAAGAGTTTGCTCGGTGTGAAAAAGAGCTCCGCAATGCAAACATCCGATATGCATCCCCCCAGGACATCGAGGGAGTGCGTGCAGCAACATCAGAGATTGGAGATCGTCTTGCTAAGATGACTAACTTGATCCGTTTGCTTGTGCAATCCTTTGGCCGTGACAGTGTACAGCATCAGATGCTTGCATCAACGCCCGCAGGCCTGGCACTCTTGCAGGGCAACGTCTGCACCGATATTCCCCAAGTCTTTGACAGTCACAACACTGCTGCAGGTGACGTTGATGGAGATAGAACCAATGTTGTGCAGGTTGGTGAAGTTGGTGCAGACGTTGGCGTGGATGCAGATGAGGACGCGGAGCCTGAGGTTGACTACTTGATGGACCATCCCCCGGACAACGCAGGAGACATTGATCCTGAACAGAGTGAGGTTGATGCTACTGTGGATACCACTCCCGGCCTTGACGGAGTGGCCCTTAACCCCCCTGCAATGCTTGTTGATAACATGGTGAGCGCTCCCGTGGACGTCCTTGCGGATCCATATGCCATAGTGGCTCAGCCTGCATCCGGCGAGGGAGAGGGTACTCCTATTGCCTTGGCAGAGCAATCCAACCCTCGAGAGGTATTTCTCATGTTGGTTTTGACAAGAACATAGATGGGAGGTAGACATTGGTGTGTTGTTTTAGACATTGTATTGGACATTCTGTATCTCTCTCTTATTATAGTATTTTATCATTTAGTTCTAATAGTATGTACAGTGGTATTATGTGCAATCAGGTTGAAAATCTTCCATCTAAGGGATCTTCGTCTCGCATCAATCGAGTGACAAGGACCTTGAAGCCAACACCAAAGCCAACACCAAAGCCAACAGAAGTGGTCACCACTGTGAAGGCTACGAAGGGAACCATGCAGCAAGTGCCCAAACCGAATCCCCCTACAGGAGGGGGGCAGCCCCGAAAAGGAGAAGCATTACGGAAGAAATGACCATTGAGGTGTGTTTTGATTCTCTCAAAAGCATGGATATGTGGCTAGTAGGCCTTCAGTTGTCTGTTTGTCCATTGTCACTAACGTCGAGCGTTTGTTTGTAGGACTCCTTCTGTCCATGAAGACCTCGCCTTCAACGCTCAGATGTTTGCTTAGACATAGAGGACGCTTCACGCAACATTGTGAGAACTTCTTGGTGGCACTATTTCATGATTATCTTAACGGGTTTAGTGTCTATCATATTTTTTGTGGGGCATGTTGTGCTATATTCCCTTTTACAAAAGCTTTGTTCTCCTCATGGAGATTTTTTCTCCTTGCAATACTTTACCGGTATATGAATATGATATTTTTTATTTGCCTAAAGGTGGTGCATGTATTTTTTGTTTGCCTAAAGGACCATTGAGTGGTGCATGTATTTCAAGTATTGTGATTGTGCTAAGCTCTCTTGCTATGCAATGTCATTCATTGATATAGTGTAAAACCAATTTTGGTAAATACGTGCCATGCCAGAGCGTTGTTTAGGTCTCTTCAAATGTGGGCACAATGTCTAATGTTCAACGTCCTCACGATCATTGCAATGTTGCACCGCATTGTTTTGATGTCTAAACGTGTGTCTACAAGCGCACATAGGAATGCACCATGTTGTTAGGTAGGACATAATCCTAGACCCCTTCAATTCAATGTCAATGTCTGTGAAGTCTACAACATGTCTTCATTCACGTCTCACAGTGCACATTGCTATCACATCTAAGCTTGCCCTAAACGTGGAAGCATCAAAAGCTATGCATGCATGTCATTAAACCTAGCCCTATACACGTCCTGAACATTGTCTACACAGACTTGTGCTTGTCAATTGCCTAACTAGTTAGTGTCATTTCAGACATCCCATGCTCAAACCCAATCTTCAAGGACGTTGGTACGAAGCATGCACACGTTGTCTACAATGATTTGTTACTTGTAAAAATGTTGTACATGTGAATGTTGACATCCAACGCGCCACACGTCTAGTAGAAAATAGCATGAACATGTCCTTAACCATGTCAAATTCCCCACTGTGAAAGCCTCAGACGACACAAATGGCGTTAGAATCGACGTGCTTACCAGCAGTGCATGTTCTGCATAAACATTGTCGTTAACATAGTTGTGTCTAGGACAACATCGTGTTAGACATTTTGATGTCTGGAAAGACATCTTCCAAACGTATGTAGAAAGCTCCAGAAGAGGCTTCTCCACGCACCAAAATTGTCCACGTCAGCATTCGAAGATGCCACGTCACCTATTGTTGACTCCCCGGTCAATGTACACATCAGATGCCACATCACCAAAATTGGATGGATGAGAAAATTGCCAACCTGGCTGCCCATGCTCACGTGGCACCAAATTTGTAGCCACATGGCAGAGTTCTGGCACCCGTTGACCAGTGTTTTTTTGGATGTCCGGTGCTTAGCATGCCGCTGTCCATGCTAATTCTTGGATGTCAAAACCCTGTTTTTGCAGACGCGATGTGATTAGACATCTACGTCGACATGCCTGATGTTGGATCCGACGTCTGAGTGTCTAAATTTCGCAGTTGGGCGACTGCATGTTTTCTTCTAGTGTCCTCTTGTTCATCTAAGTTAACCTTATCTTTTTTGATTTTCATCCTCATCTTCATCCTCAATGTTTTTATCCTATGTTGGCCTGCTAAGCTAACATTTGGAAATTAACTCTGAATCGCAAACAGAGTGTGCCGTTTGCTTCAAAAAGTCATTTTTAGTCTTCAGGAACCTCCCGCCCCCTATTCTATCTTCACAATCACAACGAAACCTAGCACTAGCTTAATGCCAAAATCAAGAAAAACCCCAACTTTTGGAGTTTGACTTTTCTAGCAAAAATAACTAGCCTAAGCTCTTAAGTGGGTGCGGGGGAGTGAGAAAAGACCTATCTTAGGCCCCATTCCACTTCCATATGCTCTCGCTCCGTTGATCACCCCCACCGTGGACTTTAAATTCCATTAATTGTTAAAGAATCTGGTAGGTTCGAATACTTTTGACTATCGGAATGTCTTGAAACTTGACGGTGTAGCTTATTAACATAAAAGAAGCTACAATAATTTTTAGTGGGATTTTACCACCACTTGGGGAATTTCTAGGAATTTCCCATTGTAGGTTTGGGCATTTGACCATCCGGAAAGGCATCTTTTGACTATCTGAAAATTCCGAAACTTTTCGTGGAACCTCCCATGGGACCCCACAACACATGTGTAGGCTCATATTTTTACTCTACACGTTGGCCTAGAAGGGGACAAAATCCACCCCCTCGTTTAATTATTGGTGGCCAGGGAATCTTCCACACCAGGGAGAATCTTGGCAAATCGGCTCCGCCATTGGTTCTTGGGCATGGTTTTAACCCTAAGTCACCTTCCTTGGATTTGAAATTCCTCCATGATCCCATCTTGGTATTTTTAACATCTGCAAGCCGACAATCGAGGTTCCGCTATTTTGTCGATGAAATGGAGAAATTGCAACCTATCTCCGGGAATTGACCTATGTTCCTCGCCAAGGTTCCCTCAACTAGTCTTTGCCTAGAGATGTCCTTTCTATGTGGGATTTCAAGCCTGGTATGCCCCATCACTTGAAATTGACCAAATTGCCTCGATTAGTTGGGTTCTAACCTATTTACAACTCATGGTTGGGTCATTCTAGCTATAATATTCTAAATATAGACCAAATACTATATTGGTATGTGACACACCTATTTTGGTTCTACACTCTTTTTGGTGATTTTTTGTATATAAAATTGCATTAAATATAAAAAATTACAAAAAAAAAAGAGTGAGCCCCTCGTGACAAATCGGGGGCTCACATTGTGTTAGATTTTCAAAAGTTGAGTATATCCCATCAGCAAGACTAAGGTGGAGAATATTTAAAGCTGAGCCCAAAATTAGACTGTGCTAGACACATATATAGAGTGTTGGAGTTGGGTGATGCTCTTGTACAGTCAAATTGTAATTGAAATGAATATGTTCCTTTACACAATCAATTTTTCTTGTACAAATTGACATATGATGCAAAAAAATTTAGCATAAAAACACATATTTGAGGTGAAGGAGAAAAAAAGGACAAGTCATTTCTTACAATTACCCTGATACGAAATGAAACATAATCTATTTCTATTTTTTCAAGCTTGGGAATCATGGCTTGAGTTCTGTTAGCACTTATTAGCAGTATAATCATGAATATTGTATGGTTTCAATTGACTCACTTGCAAACAATTTCTATAGTAGCTAGCGACTTTAGTAGGTGAGCATGTAATGGTGATCAATACCAAGTTCTAACCACCGTTTTACACTGATTGATATAAGGTAGGAGGTGCAGAAACTACCCATTTAAGAGCATATTGGCTCACAATCTCTGCGATGCAAATCTAAGCAATTTTTAACAAATTTTTAGGAAAAGAAGAGGGAGGTATGGTGCATCTATCACAAGTTGATTCATAATTTTTAGACTTAACCCCTAAAGGACCAAGTGTCTGTTTAGCGTACGCAAGAAATTTCGGGTAGGCTCCTACGAAGTCATTCTTAGTCGGATGTTCATAAAATCTGGACATAATGTATAACTATGTATCCCCTTCCTGAAAATCTAATCTTTTTCCCAATTGGGTGCCTGGATCAAAAGTTATGTTGCCCTAAACTTTGCGGGCAGCTTAGGCAGCATGTGCAAAACTCTTCCTATGATATTGAAATTTGGCAGGTGTGTAGCTTACATGATCCAAGATGCAAACGTAAAAAAAATAACTGTATTTAGTGTCAGAATCTCATTGTAGAGGGAGTTAAAGTTTGTAAGCCATGTCGGGCAAGGTTGGAAAAAGCCTTTTTCACCTAACTTCAAACGTTATAATCTTTCAATCCGCACGGTCAAAGTTACTAAATTTTTTTTCACATGTTCCCCAAGAAGTCTAGTTCAAATTTGTATGGTTGAATTTTGAAAAAGAAACTTTTTTTTCTATTTTTTTCTTGCTGCCCTAAAAAGTGGCAGTTTTTGACAATTTCTGCCCCAAATGTGTCTCAGTCCCTTAGGGCTTAAATTGAATTGAATATGATTTTCTAAAGCTCACAAGAGTAGGCTGTTGTTGAAGACCATAGGTATTGACATTATATATCAAACAATTGTTTAGCAATGGTGCAAATGGAGTCCAAAAATGAAGGCAAGCAAACTTTGAACATGAACAACAAGGTGCATGTAATTGCCTAAGATGGCACAAAGTGTTCCACCACTCATAAGCCGACATTATTTACAACCAAATTTTTTTCTACTTCCAAAGCAAACTTCGTCCCCAACCACTTGTAACATTGGGCAATAGTAAATCCCACTTGGTACCAATTTATTCATCATTGGATTATTTTTCATTCCTATAGTTATAATTCTTGGTTTAATAGCAAGGGCAATTCTTAGAGCACATGCAAAAGATGAACAAGCTACCTTCATGGTTGTCTCTATATTTCAAATCTTGAGTCCCACCAAATTCCCAAAGTTTGATTGGTGTATAGAATTGCATTAAAAAATATTGTCTTGAATCTTTTCTAAGGTTTTGGCACCAAGGAAGTGGAAGCCTAAGCTCAATCTAGCAAAAATGGAGATTAGACTTCAAGTCCCATCTTGTGTTTTCTACATAATATACAAAGAATAATACTAAATCAAACATTTTTGTAGGTTGATTTTATTTTTCAATCTATTTAATGCTAATTATATGCAAAAACTGCCCTCCAAATGTGTGTTTCAAAACTTTTCACCCATTTTTAGACATATATATTCACCATGTCTTATTATATAAGAAAGCACTTGGGACTTACACTTGGGACTTACATTTGGGACTTTGGCCTTCACATTAGGAAGTTTTCAAGCCCCACATATGATGTTTTCTATTTATCTCCTACAAACTCAAGAAAGTTTAGATTTGACCTCAAAGTGGGACTTGTGACATAGTGAGAAGCAACCCTTAGGAATGGTTTTGATTGAGCTCATGTGAAGGACTACTACTATTCTTCAAACTTCAATCAATTAGGCTAAATACTTCTTTAAGTTGGATGTACATCAAGGCCATGGTTCATACCATTCTCGATGACTAAGAAGTTAACTTGTAGACCTTCATACCTTACATTTTGCAATCAGAGATTTTTCTCTATTTATTTGATGAATTGTATGACTTGCATTGTTGAATCTAAAATTAAACAAATATGGCTCATGATATGACTCTCTTGGGTTTACAAGAAGACCAAGGGAAAGTGACTATAATTTTTTAACCTTCAATACCCATTTCCCAAGGTCACAACCAACAACTTAGTGGAGTACCATTGTATTCTACAGTCACTTTACATAGTGGTTGCGTAAACGTCTCCTAATGATGTTGAAGTAAACTTCCTTGTCGGGAGCAATATTTCTCTTTGGGACAAAGTTTCCTGAGTGCTACCAAACTTTGTCCTACTAGACCATGCCCCTCCAATAATTCTCTAATGTTAGGATGACAAGAAAGGGCTTACCATTCTTGCAAAACAATGTTGGTTGGTGTTGATGTTGATGTGAACCTCTCCTATTGGTACAGATGTAGTAAGCAAACCAACTTGTGATTCCTATCCAAAAATATCCTTATATATCCTTGCATGAGATGTAGACAATCTTGAAATGAGTTAGACTTTTGGTCAATTTTGAAAACACTAGTAATTATTACTTTGAAATTTCATAGTTTATTCATACACTATCCAATAAAATATACTAAAAAAATATAAATCATGTTTCAATTGTAAATACACTAGTAGAAAGTTTAGTTTTCCTGTTGATTTGGTCGCATTGATCTAGTCAATTTTTTACAAAAATCTGTTGATTTCCACAGAATTCCATCAAAATCAATAAAAAATTGATTGGATCAACGCAACCAAATCAACAGGAAAACTAAACTTTCTACTAGTAAATATAAATCAACAAAAATAATCCAATATACTTATAGAAAATTTGTAATTAGATATTAATTTAAATACTTATATACTTTATTGATGTTTGAATTAACCCCTCAAAGACCAAGCAAATATACAAGGGATAGTTCAAATTTCCAAAAGTCTAAAGTAGTACACCAAAATTCAATTTAAAATAATATTTGAATGATGACTTTCATCAATAGTCGTAAAATATGACCTCTTGATCATATCCATACAAATGGATCTACCACTATACAAATCAATATTTACTAATAAAAATCTAACTGAAAATTTTGATACAGTCCTCCAAAAAATAATTGAAGATTGAATGTTTTTCATTTTCATTAAAAACTTCTTTTAAATTCAAAATGTTAAATTCTAATTTTGGAAATTCTACTGAGACTCTTCATTTTCTTTAATTATTCATGATGTTTTTGAAGGATCATGTTTTGATTTGGGGAAGTTTTTATTTTTTTTGAAGTGAAACATACATCTACCATTCAAACTATAAAAATATTGGCAAAAGAGAAGTCTTAAAAATTTATACCATACTTATATTTTAGAATGTTGTGACTATTTTTATTGGTGCATCAGTTGCTTTATGGTTGTTGAAAAGTATAACTTTCACATGATCTTTTTAGTGATGGAATATTGGAACAAACCTACTGTTATACAAGCTAATGTGCAAGTAAATTCTTTACTTACCATTTAAGTACAAATATCAATAGGAAAAATCCAAATATCTTTATTCCAACATTGGATGATAGTGTGATAAATTTATAATATATTTTATAGAAAAAATAGAAATAACTCCAACCACTCTAAGTTAATATGTTTTAATACTTCTTTTTTTGAGTAAAAGTCATATACTCATATTAGGCTCTCATAAATTGAACTTGCATGTTTTAACTAGAATCTCTAGGGGTGGATTTTATAAAAGGATCTCAATGAAATATAGTTAATGAAAAAGGATTGCATCCCATAGTAAACTATTTTTAAATTGACCCCTACGAATTCTTTCTTGGATTTCGGAAAGCCTAGGTTTTTTTTAGAGTAATTAATTTGGAGGTTTATTGCCAACACCCAACATAATCACATGACTTAAGCATCAACAACAACAATATAAGAATTTTATGGTATTTTTGGCTAGCATTTCAACAATTATGTCTAAGTCTTTCTTATAATGGTAAACAATGTCATGGTCACTAAATTTAATAAAAATAATAAAAAAATAACACAAACAGGCATCTTCCTTTTGTATTCACTACCATATGAGTGATTTGATTCAACTCAAAAAATAGAATAAAATATTATTGACAAACATATTTTCAACATTTAAAAAATCTATAGTTTGAGTTGATTCATTAGGTGTCCAAAGAAGACATTGTAAAGGAAACTTGAATCTCCTATTGACTTTTAACAAGGTCAAAGGAAATGGATAGTTTAGTAAAAAAATACTCTCAATTTATTAATTTGATTCATAATTATTTATCCATTTGATTTTAGACTATACTTTATTGTACTTCCCTATAGTTCTTTAGAAAATTCCCTAGTAGTATTTTTTTGTTTTTCATTTTTTAGTGCACTAGTTTACCATATTAGTGAGGGTACAAAATTAGTTTCAACTACCAAATTAACGTCACTACAAAGTACTTTGGAGTATATTTGGGTGATATTGAAACATAACAATAATCTAGCTGCACAAATTAAAAATAGTGTGATTTTGGTAGATTAATATTACATGTATTAACAACACTAATAGAAAAGCACCAAACTACAATGTGAAGGTTTGGTGCTTCAATACCACTTTCCTACTAGTGCAAAGATTATACATAGGTTTGTGGCTAAATCTGAATATTTGGTGAAAATTGGCAATATGTATCCCAAACAAGAGTTTTTGGTCCCATGTACTTAGATTAATTTTGAAACAATATTGAATTGGTGAAATACTTACTAAATCCAATTTTCACTAGTAGAAAATTCAACGTCCAAATCAACAAAGAAGCGTTCATATTTTCTATTGTTTTGGACATGTTGTACTAGACAATAATCAATAGAAATTTGTTGATTTTTTTTGGTGATTTGGTCAAATAATTTTTTTTTAAATCCCATGACCATCAATTTTTTCCATTGCCTGAAAGTGTTGGGCAACAAAACTTATTTTTCAACTTCCTAGAGGTACCGGGCAACCAAGCCACTCACCCATGGTTGTACTACAGGGGGGTGAACTTGGGACCTCACACTTCGCAACTCTACACTCTAACCAACTCACCATCATTAAAATTCATTGAACAAAGTGTCATTTTTTTTACAATTCGGGGTTTTAGAGCTCAACAGACTTTGGGGGTCATTTTATCATAGTAAATCAACTTTTTTCAAAAATATTTGGGCTAAGAAAAGCTGGAAAATCAAGCTAAATTTCATCTCCAAGAATCCGTTTGTGATTTTGAACCTCCATTCAAAAGTTATAGACAAAATTTAGAGAGGGTGTTTGAAAATATTGAAGAAAATATTCCTTGCTACCCCACTCTGAATTTTGTCTATAACTTTTGAATGAAGGCTCAAAATCTCAAACGGATTTTTGGGGATGAATTTTAGCTAGATTTTACAACTTCTTTTAGTTCAAAGTTTTTTGAAAAAAATTATTCTACTATAATAAAATGACTGCCAAAATCTGCTAAATTTTTTTTAAATAATTATGAATGATTAAGTGAAAAAAATTTCATAGGACATAGAACTTCAATTATGATGTTTTAAATTTTTTAAGTGTTTTGAAAGTCACAATTGTTTGCTTGGATGCCTTCCAACTTTAGGGATTATGTTCGCAATCTTGTTGAGAGTTTGTATAAAGAATTTCAAACCAATTGGATCTATTTGCCATAGGTGCCCCAAAATTGTCCAAAACTAAAAAATTTGAGAAAAATCACCTTCTGAGAAATAACTTTTTAATTGCAAATTGAATTGATCAAAAAAATTCTAGGCATTAACTTGATAGTGAAACACAAATTTATTAAAAATTTCACATCTTGTACAAGAATTGTATAAAACAAATATTATATCAAGAAGGGCCTACTCAAAAGTGGAAAATGGTTTGAAATCATGACTTATGGTTTTGAGGGTTAATTTATTATTTGACATCAATGTGCCAAACTTGCTCTACTACTATGGTATAAGAACATTCCAAAATTTTATAAATGTACGAAGTCAAGTCCATAAATTGCAAAAGATTCCAAAGATTCTAATAGATTCTAACAAATTCCAACAATTTTTGAAAGATTCAAGAGATTCCAAAAAGATTCCAAAAAGATTCTAGATTCCCTAAAATTTTGTTGATTTGGTCATTGCACTATTCGAATCAATAAAAAGTAGGTAACAATTTGTTGATTTTTACAAAAAGTTCAAAAATAAGTGAAATCAATCATTGTAGTGCCCCAAACAACAAAAATCAGTTGATTTTTTGTTGATTTGGTCACAATTTTCCGGTAGTGTTTTAACCAATGTTGGTCTTCATCACTAATCATAGGGAATCAAGAAGCTTCTCTATATGATTTGGTTAAATATTTTAATTTGCAAAGATTGATTCAATGAACTAGGATATAATAATGCACTAGTGGAAACATGGTTTGGCTTAGATTGGAAAGGAACATTCCATAAGACCTAGAACTACTATGATTGGTTATGTAGGTCTTTCAATTAATCAGAAATGTTTTGATCTACTCTCACCATGTTTGTACACATCAACTATTCTAATTGGTCATGTGGGACTTTTGGGGAGTCATTATTTCTTTGGTCTACCTTGCCAATAATTGCATGTATAACTTAGTGAATAAGAGTTATATCACTTTGGGTCTAGTGCCAATAAAATATCTTTTCAATATTAAGTTTTAAGTTAAATGGAAATCATTATTTAAATTAGATTGAATTTTGTAGTTGTGAAGGTCAATATGGCACCTAGTCTAGGCTATCTTTGTCCATCTAGAAAGGCAAAAGGACTACCTACAATATACTCAAATAGACTTCTAGTATCTTTTGCAACAAACTAGAGTGCACAAGGGCTTTGGGCACAAAATGTTGATAATGTAACTTGCTCCTTGGATATCTCTTCTCTACTAGTGTATGATAAATCAATGTAGAGGGGCTCCCAAATTTTACTTGAGGATGAGGTAACTATGTGTAAAATTGTCTAAAGAAGCATTTGGATATATGGTTTCTATTATTAAACTCCCTTACTTTTGTTGAGCTTTACTAGCATTTGACACGTCATTCTAGACTCCATTACCATGTATTTTGAGACATTATATGAAACAACTAAGAATCTTCAAAGTGGTGTATACAATTGTATCTAAAATTAAACCTTGAATCATATGTTTAGAAGTGAAATTTAGGCAATAATTTATAGGGGGTGGTAACTATTGGTGATGGGGTTGAAATTGATTAAGCTTGCTTGTAAATAAAACATTGTTAATTTTATGTAGATAGACCATCTAATATTCCAATGAATTCAAAGAAGGTTTGAAAGTGAGTTGATAGCTATTTTGGACAACTTCTTAAAATTAGAATCATTGATATGTCTTTGGCAACCTTTATCAAAAAAATTAATAAATTTTAATCTTCTCGGTGGTCAAATTGTACCAAATCTACAATTGCAATTGGCACTCTTTGGTTCAATGCCAAAGTAATTTGTAATTTTTTTTTGTCTATGATTTGTCTCGCATGCATAAATAAAGGACCTTAATTAGATAGAGGAAAGAACATGATGTTGCCATGACATGTTGTATTATGAATTGCTACTCACATGTAGGATTGAATATTAAATATTAAAAGTGGACTATTGCCTTGCTCTAAAAGAGTGTCCACTCTACAAATTAAAGACCTATTCAATGCAACACTTATTATTATCATTGATGAGGTAGGTTCACTCAAAAGGGTGATCAAAACACCCACTACATTCTAATTTTTACTGCATCATATGATAAGTTCCAAAACTCTTTCAATTATTTATCATAGTTCATATTTTAATCCCTAAAGAACTAGATTTTTTTTAAGAGAACTTGCCCCCAAATGCCATTTTTTGGTAAATTGTCCAAATTGAAAATGAAAACCTTTTCTTTACTTCAATTGCACAAAAGTGCTCTAGACTACTATGACAATGTATTGAAAAAGTTTCAATCCATTTGGTAGCATGGATTGAAAGATTATAGCATTTGAAATGAGATTTCCTTCCCATGAAATAGAGTGAGCAAACTTTGAGCCCTTTTGAAGTCAAATTTTTTGTCTTGAGGAATTTGAGTTTCTCTACCATTGATTTCTAAATCTTATTAGGTACACTCACGTAAAATTTTAGAAGCAAATAAGGAGTCTAGTCAACTCTAAATCAATTTGTGATGCAAGGAAGTTAAGAGAATTGGCAATACATTAATTTTTTTTTTTTATGATTTCTCATGCATCAAGGAATTTTTTTAATTTAAAATCCAAAAATGAAAATTTAGAGACAAACATTTGGACTATTCCGGAAAAATTTGAACTTCAACTTTCACATATTGCAAAGATAATAGGGCTTGAAGTTAAAAGAAATTGTTTTTTTTCTTGAAACTGTCTTGAAATAGCTAACAAAGTTTGACTCTTCTTAGAATGTCATTTGAGAAAGAGAATTTCTTTTTAGAAAAATTTATGTCATATTTCATTAGTAAGATATATGCCAAATTCCAAAAGTCAATGAGGGTTTCAACAAAAGATGCCCAATTTGTTCAAAGTGCCCAAATTTTTTTAGGCAATATTACGATTTTTTGATCCACGCACCTAATTGGGAAAAAAACTTATTCCCACTAAAGGGGCACATGTTTAGATTTTTTGGTCAAAATTTCATCCACATTCAACCAAAATTGACTACATTGGAATCTACCCAAGTTTTATAATGTCTTTTGAACAACACTCAATTCTTTAGAGGTTAAATTAACTTAAACCTAATTGTGACCCATTTCTACAACCGAGCCCTACAAATTTGCTACAAAGATGTCCAGCCTCTACTTACAAAAACCTATGTTTGCTTAATTTTGGTTCTGTACAAATTCATAGTTTCTTCTTATAGTGTTCCCAACAACAAGTCCCTCACAAACCCCAACCATAACTTAGATAGTTGAATAACATTATTCCGACAAAATTTAGGTGGACCTCCATGGACCTTGCAATCTTGCATATGTACCACGAGTAGCCCACCACAAGCCAAGCCAAGCCAAGCCGTCTGCTGATGATGAGTGTTGCGGCTTCTCAAAAGGTCCGTCGGTCAGACTTTAGTTGTGGACTCGGGGTTTTGGAAACCGGCCCCAATAGCCATGTGATGATTAGCTTAGCTTAGTCCGTTTGAAACAAAGTGAGGACAGACGACATATGGCGAGAATCTTCAGTTGGGAGCATGTGGACCTCCGTCCATTTGGGAAAAAGCATACTGTAACGTAATAATTTTGTTACCTACTGTACAAATTTTTCAGTTGGCATGAAACAATCTCATGATCTCCAGGTTTCAGTTGACCTAAGTTAATAAGCTTCTAAAATTGTACATGATCTAGGCCTTCTGGATATCGCCCACACCTTCTTCAACAGCACACCAATAAGTTAGTACTTCACCTTTAAGTGCCCAGTGCGAATTCCAAAAACAAGCTATAAATAGCCACTCAAGTTGAGCCTTCGGATTAAAAAATAAGATTCAAGAAACATGATCATTGAGATTGCAAGAGAAGTAAAGAAGGCATCTTTGGAGGAAACTTATGGAAGTTTTCACTGTACAACCTAAGATATCATAATGGTCAAACCTCTTATAGTAGGAGGCCAAATTTGGGACGCTAGGGCACTTAGGTGTTAACTTAAATGAAGAATTTTTATAACATACTCAGTTTTACATCCATGTGAATGAAGAAGAGTATTGGTACATTGGGGTGGGGTGGGGGTTCCTACTACTACTGGGTGAATCAACCCATTACCACCACCAGTCTCAATTCTTCCCTCATGTACCCAGGGTGTACATGTTCCCTTTGAAATGTAGACCAAGGTAATAGGTTGGTTCGCGTTACACTATGTGGGTAGTGATAAGGTTAACCGTCTTATTATCATCTCCATCTCATCTTAGCCTCTTATAAACCTATGGGGTATATTGTAGAAGCGAAAATGTACTCCATAGGTACGTGGGGGCAGAATTTTCATTGAGGTGGTAAATAGGATGGTTCATTTGCTTGGTGAGTGCTTCTCTTGACAAATTGTCAAAGGGAAATTCCAGAACAATACTAGACTCCCACTAGTGTGGCATGTGTTGTTACTGCAATTGTGAAATGTTAATAACCCCCAAAAGACCAAATAACCCTCTACACAAAAAAAAATCAATTTTTTAAATATTTCTCGTAGATTGTACTTTTGTCTAAATTTGAAGAATCCATTTATTCTATTTCAATTTATTATGTGAAAGTTATGGGCAATCTTATTTTTTGGGCAATCATAGCATCTTCTTGAAAAATTATTTACAAGATTCATTTCTAAATGTTTCATTCACAATTTTTAAATAGAAATTGTTTGACAAGGTTAATTTTTCTTGATAAAACAATCTCACCATTGCAATTTTAGTGTTTCAATTCCATCTTAGAGCTATTTACAACTTAGTTTTTCTTTCCATCTTAGACCTATTTCTACTTAATAATTTTTTTAAGGATGAAAATCAAGATTTTTTTTGAAAGTTTTTTCCTAGACTTTCAAGTCAATTCTTCAACAAGTTTTTTTTAATTCAAAGTCCATAGTACAAAAAAATTCTCCAAATGATGGTCAAAGTCATCTAAAATTGTTGGCCAACATTCAAAAAACTTTTTTTTCCAACTTTGAATGCTAATATCTTCCAACATGTATAGTCAAACTTCAAGAAATTTTTACCTCATGATTTGAGACAAATGAATGTTTTTGATAGCAAAATGGCCTTGGGACTTAAGGGTTTATTTTTTTTAGATGTGGGGATGAGGAGTACCTTGTTGCTCCATCAAAAAATTAACACAACTCATGGATGGACAACTAAACCACTTATATTCATTATAGTGAAAGCACATGGAATCACACATATTCCATTTATCTCAACACTCAAAGGCAAATTCACACTACCACAAACAATTGTTAAAAAACACCTTAAACAACATCAATAACATTGCAAGACAATATGCAACATACACACAACTTCATAAAAAAAAACTTCAAAATAATTATCCACTTCCCACTAACTACCCCCAATTCTAACTTCACAATATATTTTCAACGACTCCTACTTACTTTAACCATTGAAACTATCTCTCTCTAGTATGCAATGAATTTTACTTACATTTAAATTGACTAGGTAAATCTCTAATTAATACCAAAATTCCATCAATGATTGCCTCTAAAGTATTTTCTTAATTAACTCAAATGGAATAGCACCCCAAAACAACCACTAAACTATCGTCTATTGTCACAAATTGTGACACTTTTCTATTTCAATATTCACACAAGAGCTAACAATCAAAAAATCAATATATAGATTCTAATCCTAGACTGCCATATTCCATTACTAAGACATCCATTATACATAAAAAAAAATTAAAAAATTAAAAAACATATATATAGAGAGAGAATTCCAATACAATTTATCATACATTCTTTTGCCTCAAGTTCTTGTCATATACTAATCCCCACTTGCTCTCTCAACCTTATAATGTTACTAAATTTTGTAGAGTCTCCCTCCTAATACAAGTATGTAGTGATTGTAGGCTTGGTGTTACTTACCTCTTAGGGCAATGTGTGGGATCCTAGATGAACAAACTCTTATTTTATGCCATTCTCAAAAAGAGATTGGAATTTCTTTTCTTTGTACTAAAATATGTGGTTAAGTTTGTGGTAATGAAAAAGCAATTGAAAATTTCTTATAGTGCTTTTGGAAAAGAAGTCCAAAATTGAGTTTGTAGTGTTGCAAACTTTGAGATTCATTCACTTTTGAACAGTGATTGGAATTTGCTACAAATTTTTATAGAAGTTAGGAGTACCTCACATACTTAGATGTTACTTTTCATATCATTGTTAACATAAAAATAGTAGAATCACCACAAATGTCACCTTAAATGTGTCACCAAAAAAGCAAGTTTCTTCTAGTGTACTACAACTTTTATATTCTTGTTTATCTTTTCATTTTCACTAATTTTTGTACCAGGGTGATTGCAAGAAACACTTGTCCTATTTCTTGTCTTCTTGCCCATGGATAGGTGATTTATGCTCATAACTTTGGCATTGTTAGTTTGTTTGGCATGAAATTTGAAAGAAAGGTAGATGCAACAATTTTAGACATTCTGTAATTTTTTCAAATATTTTTACTATTTTTAATAGCCCCCGATTAGATGTCTATTTTGGCCATTCGAGGGGGGGGGGAGTACTATTAACGACCCAAGAATGCGAATTGGAAGCCACAAATTGGACATGTTAGAGGTGTACTAGCTTTTCAAGGTCTGACAAAGAGTTTTTGTGAAAATAGCAACATGTTAGTTGCCCACATGGGGTAAAAGTGACCTTCTTTGCATGAAGGCTATGAAGAGGGTAAAAATTTCCTATATGAATTTTTTGGTGCAATGCGAGTGCAATCTTCTCTAGCAAAATGGCTTTTTTTATGGAATTTTTTTAATTTTTTTTAATTACTAAAAATAGAAAGGTCCACAAATCCTTTTTTGCTATTTTCTATATAACATTGAATCAATGGTTTAGATCTGTCGGGGCCCAAAATCAATGGTTTAGATTTTCAATTGCATTGCTAACACACAAAATTGATAGTTTTACATAGAAATGATAGTCCAAAGGCTAGAAATTGCATTTTTGACACAAAAACATGAAGTGTTTGTTAGAATCACCCGCTATATCTTTAAGAATACAAAGGTCCCTAAAACTAACACATTTTTGTGAGTCACCATATATCCACCTTCAATTTGCTCAAATTCATTTAGTTGACTTTCATTGGAATGGAAGAAAATATCACAAGTTGTAGCATCACTTGTAACATTAATAGTTCAAAATGATTGTAGCTATCCAAATAGTTTGAGTTAATTACCATTTGTAAGGTAGAAATACCAAAAACAATATTTTTATTAGTCCCACTATCTCAAAGGTCGAATGACCAAAACAATTGGTGAGATTATAAGCAAACTCCAAAAAAATGCATCCAAAGTGGTTATGTAATTTACTAAAGCTTTACATATTTCTAAAAGTTGAAAACATAGGGTAGCCTATATATAACACTACTAAGACTCACCTTGAACAAACACCCTTGAAGCACAAAATGTCTCAACTTTCATTGGTTGCTTCAAAAAATTTCTTCACCTCTTATTGGATGCTTTTGAAAAGTTGTGGTAGTATTGAGTCACGGAAGTATTTATTCAAGGTCATTTAGTTTATCAAATATTGGAGAATGAAAATGTTGCAATTAGGTATTTCTACCTTAAAGAGGAAAGTAGAATCTTCTAGATCAAAGTATTGTACTTTGAGAAATAATTTTGTGTTAACTTGTATAGGACAAAGCTCCTATCCATGTAGTCAAATGTGAAAGTCAAATACAATACCATCTTCCCTTTCTTTGCTATTCATAAGTGAAATTGTTTGCTTTGTTTTTAAGAGGTGAATTACAAGTCTAATGTAAGTTAAACAAGCCTATGACAAACAAAATGATTAGTTTGCCTTGTGGGCTTTGTTGAATTTAAAAAAAATTCCATTTAAAGACAAATGTAAGAAATGGGGAGAAAAATTGAAATTTTATTTTTTGACTAATTATGAATTTGTTATGAATTTTTGAAAAGTGCTACCAAATTGGTCCAAAAGAGTCTCTAGACTACCCCCAAATCAACAAAAAGTATATCCACAATGATTATCTTACTCACCTAAATCAAGTCACAATATTTCCTAATATGACAACTCAACATGTAGGCCTGAAAAATCACTTATTATGATGAATTTACACTCAAAAGGTAGAAGTTCCTATTATAGTTACTAATCACTCCATCACCATCATCCAAGGCACTAATTGTTGCCACTAATTCAATCCAAATCTCAATTATTAAAAAAAATTGTCATGGATTCATGCAAGACTATAAATGGGTCATGCTTTAGAAGTTTGGGTGGGCTTTTTGCCTATTATTTTTTGGATTACTTTAAGTTATAAAATTTTCAAATTTTTTCATGAAAGTTTCAAATTACCATGATTTTTTTAAGAGAAAGTGGAGAAATTCACATCAAATACAAAACATGCTTAAATAAATCAGAAATTTTAGAATACAAGTGCATTACACTATAGAATATTGTAGTATAAAGAAAACTTCTATTTCACTTCATATTTAGAAACATAGATGTAGATCCTCAAATTCAAACTTCAATGAAATGTTTGTTTAAAGAAACTTTTCAAAATTTCTGATTGGAGTAGAAACTAAACTTTAAAAGTTTCATTTTGTTAGTTTTGTTCAAAAGCAAAAGAAATCATTTTGTATACCAAAATCAAGTTTTAAAGAAAAAATCCAAAATATTGAAATACCAATATGCTTTATTATATACCATTTTTATTATAAACTATTCCATATTAAATTTTTTTTAAACTAAAATTTCTTGAATTTAAGTCAATGTTTTCATGATGTGGATAGCACATCAAAAAAGGTTCACATAAAAATTAGAAGAAAATCATTCATTTTTCAATAAGCACAAAGCCTATTTGACTATTCTAATTGCGAAAAACATCCTTAGTGTCCATCCCAAATTCAAGTGCAAACCCCCCAAAGCATCACTTTTTCTAGTTCTACATTTCTTAAAGTCAAATTTCAATTTTTGTTAATGAGGTTACTATCAACCTCTAGATAACTCCAACTCAAAGTTTTGTCATTTTTTGACAGTGCAAGTAAAATTGTGTGAATTTTTAAAGATGAAAATATAGAATATTCCTATTTATGCCACAAGATTCTTTAATTCTTAAAAGATGACATTAGAAGTTCAACACATTTTTCATTTAGGAAGGCCACCATAGGTCACAATTTGGCCAAAATTTGGTGTGAACAAGTGGTTTGCTCTAATCTTCAAGTTCTATAAAATTTGTAATAGACCATTCAAAAGTTACACTTCAAATATTCTTTAGCTAGGAAGATTTCATTTTGAGCAAGGAGCATGTTAGGCAATTAAAAAAATCCACCTTTCATTGACAAGAGAAATCATATTCGGTTCTCCAAATATTGACCCATGTGTATATAAAAAGCTTTGAATCATTATATTTTGATTAATGAGGTGAACATTATGAAGAATTTTACTTTTCCAGTAGTCATATAATCTCTTTTCAAATTCATTTCTTGGTATTTTTGAAAAATAATAAAAATGTAGTATGTAGTATGTTTCTTGAATCATCATCACAATTGGAATTGAAAATTTTTAAATATCTATAAAAGGTATAAACAATTTAGTATTTTCTATTACATTGTACCTCCCTTAAAAATAAAAATAAATAAAAATGATTATGAAGTACTTAATTTTCTTTATTTGTTGTTCATATTCAAAACTACTTTTTTCAACATCATGTCTTTCATTACAAGTTGTAGGACATACTCATTTTTAATGAAGATTGTGATAGATGAAAATTCACCTTTTGGAAGAGTTGAAGAAATATTTCCCCCTCATTTTGATTGTTGAGATGATACAATCCATATGGTAAAAGTTTCAAAAATAAATTTACACTTTGCCATAGTGATTTAGTATATTTGGTATGGTTATATTTGATTATTATTTTTGCTCAATGCAATAAAAAATGATGCTTATAGGCACTTTCTTGGTGAATCACAATCATAATCTCCAAAGGTTTGAATTACTACACTAGTAGAAAACTTGTCTAATAGAACCACTGAGTTCACCTATGTGCTTGATTCCATCAAGTGGAGGTGAACTCCATTGCTTGTGTATTTTTTTTAGTGAACAACTACCATCGAGGCACAAAATGCTTCAACTTCCATTAGTTGCCTCCAAAATTCTTCAACTTTCATTGGTTGCTTTTGAAAACTTGAGGCACTTTAGGGTGAAAATAGATTCCCATTCAATGCCCAAATGTAGATGGCACAATTAAAAAAAGGACACAATTGGATGAGGCTATTTACTATGTCATGTAATGATGTGGCAACCCAAATGTGCTTGGTGGATGACTAAGAATCCTTCTATATTAGGCAAAAGTGCAAATGTGAATATTTGGAATTTTGTGTGGAAAGGGGAGTTCATGCACAATATTTTGACCTCCAATGAATACCCCATTGGATTTTATTAAGCAAATGATTCACACAATACAAAAAGGGATGATTTCCATGATGACCAGTCCAGCGAGGGTTAAATTGCTATACAATTGTAAGCACAAAAGTAAACTTGATGAAGTTTTGATTCTTAGGGCCAAGTCGAGAGGCCGTGGGATTGAGTGGCCAAACTTTGGTGAGAGTCCAAAGAAATGAGCAATAAATAGGCCAAAAAAACTAGGAATTGGAGCCTTCAGTTGGCCATAGTGTGAAGCCTCCAAAGTCCAAAGTCCAAAGTCCAAGCCCAAAGTCTAAGCCCAAAGTCCAAACCTATTCCATTTTTTCAACTTCTAATCCATCCAATTTCTGAAATTTTCAATAAATTGTCACCCATCTGACAATTTTTTCAAGCAAAAGGTTAAAAAACATGAGATAGGAGTCAAAAATGGCCTTGGAAAAATAACTATAGCACATGCTCTCATCATTAAACAAGGAATATGAAGGATATAAATGGAATAAAAAGGTGGCATTAAACATTGAAGGGAAGTAGGTTCATAGAATGCAAAGACTCCCCATTCTAATGGTGGAGACTAGGGTTCAAACCCCAATGGGGACACAAATAAACAAATAAACAAATAAACAAGGGAGGGCATTCTACCTATTTCTACAAAAACAATCCGATCTAATGGTTGAAATTTTGACAGATTTTGAAAAAAACTTGACGCTCTCGATTAGAGTTTGGATTAGCCAGAAATGGAGACCCAAACTCTAATCGAGAGTCCATCACCATGTAGGCATTTGGTTGCCATGTAGGCACACAAGTAGGTGATGGACTTTGGATTGTGCCTCCTTGTGTGAAGGCTTGAGAGGCCAAACTCTTGGGTTTCTGCAATCTCATTGGCTGAAATCGATGGACCCTCGACCTTGTGCCATAGTGTGAAGTGGCCCTTATTATGGCATGTGGTTTTGTTGTTTTCCTCCTTGCAATGAAACTCCATTTCATTTATATTTCAAAAAAGAAATAAAATCTTGTGAGGTACAATTGACAAATCTCAAGCACAAGAGATGATCAATCCAGTCCACATTTCACAGTTCCAGGTCACTTTGATTCAAAATAAGTTGCATGCATATTTAACTCATTGGAACTATATCGACTGACCAATTATAAGATTGGTGTAAGGTCCCAAATGAGTGGATTCTCAAAAAGAGAGTTGGTTTTCATGTTATTGTTAGGATTGCCGATGATTGTCATTAAATTGGTCACTCCAAGTATGTAATTTTGAATGACGAGAAAATGGTCTAGATCTAAAACTTTTGTGCAAATTGTAGGGAAGTCAAGGTTCTTGAATCAAATGTTCAAGAAAATTGTGGAAGGGTTTCCAAGTACCACAATATGCAGTGAAAATGTACTTATATATTACAATGCACATCATTATATGACAATATACTATTGCATATATACAACATGTGCAATGGAATTTGTGGTTTTTATTTTTTGATGATCATGAATATGATGTATAACTATAATTAAAATTTATTTTCCAATCTTGCAATAAGTAAAAGGTAGAGACATGTATAAATCTACATTTTGAACCCTATACTATATGGATTGGATTTGGTAACTTTTGAAATTCAACAAAAAATGAAGAAGAAATTTTACATAAAGTAGGAGGTTCATACATCACCCATCTAAGAGCTAAAACTGAATTTTGGGGAGGTGAAACTTCCTAAAATATTTTTCAGTAAATTTTTCTTGAGAGACAAGAGGAATTGGCACCTAGTCCAGGTCATTTCATATTTTTTGGAGCTTTGTTGAATTAGTTATGAATATTTGAAGTCGACATGGCATAGGGCTCTAAAACCGCCCACCTCTTCTAATGTAGACTATTGGAACATCCTTGTAAAGATGAAAAAATCCCATGTACAAACAATGTACATTTTAATTTGATGAGGTGGGTGGTTTTAGAGCTTGAATAGATTTCAAGCCTCCTACCTTATACTTACAATTTTTGTATTGTTGGGAAGACTCCAATTTTTTGGAAGTGAAACCTTGTGCATATCAACTAAATTTTTTATTGTTTGTTTTGATTAAATATTGGCCATTAATATTGGGATTCAATGTGGTGCCACTTTGACAACATTGGATTATGCCACGTGTCTTCTGTTAAAATGATCCCTCTACAGTCCCCTACCAAAAGTTTCGTGATTGTCGATCATACTGTAGTCAGTGCAACGTGACCATCACTAAAACGTTTGGTAGGGGACTGTATATCGATCCGGATTCGATAAATAAAGCAAACTCCTGATTCATTTGTAGAGGTGTTTGCGCTTGCAAGTAAGCTTATCGCATTGCAAATTCTCTAAATCACCTAGTGCCCCTTCATACCTGCAATTTAAGCTAAGTGCTGTCAATGCAATGTGAGGTACGTTGTGAGTTCGAATGTAAAAAAAGAACGCAGCAAGAAATTAACAACAATGGTTGCAATCGAAAAGCTCTGGGAAAATATGGATTCACACGCACGAACCAGAACGTGAATAGAACCACGACAAGCCATTCAAATCAACTGCCAACTGAAGCAATTGTGTCCCTGCTCGCAACAAACCCGAACCGTTCAAAAGTAAACTCGATCTGAACCCATAAAATTGTGAAACTGCAACCAATTGTGTCCATCCCAATTAACTAAATGCCTTTGCTACAAGGCCAATGAATCGAACCCAAGTGAGCAAGGGATCAACAGAAGGAGAGACGCCGTGAGTAGTTGCAGGGCGCTGTGTAAGGAGGGAATGAATTGAAGGAACGGAGCATCATAACAGGCATTTTCAAATACACACACCAATCAGGAAAAGTGAGCGGGAGAGTGGAATGAGAACCGCAGCAAAAACACTAGCCAACTGCAAGACACAGTGAAAGTTAGCAACAACGAACACGCACGCACAGAACTCACGGAAGACGGGACGAGAGCAGGAGCAAATCCACTGAACAACGATGGACTCAAGGTCGATCTTACCTTAGCATTCTATATCCAACGGCTTGTTGAAGTGGACCCCTTCTTGTTTAACCCTTAACCCTTGAACTCCGGGCTGGTGACCGCAGAAATTAGCCATTTTGGAACTGTGTGACATCATCCACTTTAGAAAAAACAGAAATACTCACTGGGAGTCAAACTACTATAGAAGATCTTCCCTTTCCACCCCTAATTCTGAGGATGAATAGTTGCAATTCTGTCCTACACAGGAGAATTCCTTGTCATTCATTAGACAATAATTGTCCGCCATGTCATTCAAGGGTTAACCCCTAAATGCCCAAGGCTTGTTTGGAGCTCCTTGAACTTTGTTCTTCATTGAACAAAAAGTCAACATTTTCATAAGTTGTACCAATTTTTTTGGAATTGTAACCGTACAAATTCAAACTAGACATGTTAAAGATCACATAAGAAAAGAAAACATAACAATATTACTTATAGATTGAAAGATTATAATGTTTGATCATTAGGGTGTAAAAACTGTAAAAATTTTTCAATTCACTTTTTGCATGTCAACTCTAAAAAGTTGGTCACTAAAAAAATATGAGGTTATAGGGCCTAGCATGCACAACATCATTCAATTTACGACTTTTCAAAATCTATTCTACAATTTTTTTAAATGAATTTTGAATGTGATTTTTCTTCCAAGATCTAGTATATTTGAGGCTCATTTCCAAGAGCCCTCAACACTATGGGAAGTCAAGATTGCAATGGGCATCCTTGCACTAAATCGTCAATAGAAAAATCATAATCCTTTATTTTTCAAATCAACTTTTTGATCCTAAAACTAGACTTCAAAAAGAATTCTCCAAAAATATAAACTAATAATAATAGCAATTTGGTTGGGTTTTACTTAACTTCAAAGTTTTTGAAACACCAAAATCTGGTGCCCTAGGCATTTAGGGGTTAAGGAATGTGTCCACCAAGGTAGTCACCAAAATTGCGCCAATTATTGAACCAATAGCTGCATTGTTTATTTCATTGTTAACCCTTAAATGATGTTGATGACCCAAAAGTGTTCAATGGATGACTTCATTGTTCATTGTAGATACCCAAAATGCACCTACATGTCCTATAATCATGGTATTTTGGTGACTACCATGGTCATGGGAGGTTGTGTCCTTCAATGTATAATATCAATCTTAACCCCCAATTTCTATCAGCATGGTTGTTCAGCTGAACAACTCAACAACATGACGAACACAACGTCCAACACGTCTAGTAGACCCCCTTGTCCGTTTAATAAAGTCAACTTTAAGGTTGACTTTCAAATAAAGCACTTTCTATTTCCAATCTTGACATATTTGAGTTTCATTTTATTGAAGTGTCTCAATTTAATAATCACTTATTACATTCTTAATTATGGATCCTAAATAAAATGAGATTTTAAATTATCTCTGCTGTTAGGATAAGGCCTTATTCGTCAAAATTGTCATGTATACATGACACTCGTCTTGTACGACACGCGACATCAGATGAACAACTCGACACCCGACCCCAAAATGTGTTCGACAGAACAACCCTGTCTATCAGTAGGGATGGCTAGTGTTTTTGAAGAGATAGTTTGATGGTTTGTGTTTGATTTCACATCATATTTGTATCACAAAAAAATGACCAAAAAAACCCCTAATTTCTTTCTCTATAAGGCTATAAACATAAAAAGGTCTTGATGGAGTAATGAAAAAAAGGTCAATTGTAAGATTGCATGGCTTACAATACACAAAATTCATTGCCTTGGAAATACAACTTAGAATCATGTATTGCAATTTTAATATTCCATATCTTGTAGAATTTGGTGTGGGGTCTTAAATAAGCAAACTCTTCATTCATGCCACTCCAATATTTAACCTCTAAAGTTTTTTGAATATGTTTCACCAAAGAACACTTAGAATAGGGTGTTTTGATGGCAAAGGCCAAAAAAATGGCAAATGAAATTTTGGTGCATAGTATTGTAAGATCTAGTGGTAGACTACTTTATTACACTATAGTCAAATAATGGGAGGTCTTGATTGCATAGATTGTAAGATTAATAGTGCTTGGAGTGGAATTTATTTTTTGAGAGGGCATCCAATTTCTAGGCAACACTAATTCGGAGAGGCTTATGCACAAGGTAATTTCACTTTTATGCTTGAATTTTTTTGCTTTCTTTTTGTAACAAAGTTGGTCACATGTTGAGAAATTTTCACAACATTTCAAATTAGGGAATATGTACCAAAAATTGTCCAATAGGGAATTAGCTTCAAAAAACTCTCATACAAAATTGTTTTTTCAACAATTTTTGGCTTGCACATACAATGATCTCTTCAAAATGTTAACAATTGAGTTTTTAGTTTTAACTGGACCTTAATGAAGGGGAATTTTTTTATAAAATTTATCACTTTGACAAGCTTGATCAATCTATGGCTTGAAACACCCAACTTGAACTCAAGGGTAATTATGCAACCTAGCTTGGAAAGAGGCTGAGTCAGATTCATCCATGGAGCATTAACATTGGATAAATTTAACACATGCCAAGCCACATGCTATGTTTTCTAAAATTGAATGAACATATTTTGTTAAAATATAAAAATAAACTTCACCAACTCATTTTTCTTAATATTGCATTAAATTTAAAAGAAATTAAAATATTCAACCTCATATTACTTCAATCTATCCATTGATTTTGTGCATACCTGGTCAAGAAGACAAACTCTTTATAGAAGTGAGGTGACAACAAGTAAAATAATCCACATGGGATATGTATATTAGGATTAGTATGAGCTCAACTACTCATAGTTAAGTCAAAAGTAGGAATTGTGTTCAAAGTAGAATTTTAGACTTCATTTTGGCATAATAGAATAACTAATTTCAAAGACTTTGATCTTCGAAAAAATGTTGAATCAAGATAACTTTTATTTCCAAAAACTTGTTTGAGATTTCAAGCCTCCAATCAAAAGGTATAGGCAAAGTTCAAAGAGGAATTGGAAGGGACATTTTCAAGCATCCTCTTTGAATTTTGTCCCTAACTTTTGGGGAGAGGCTCAAAATCACAAAAGGATTTTTTCAAATGAAATTTAGTTTGATTTCCCACCTTATCTCAGTTCAAAATCTTTTGAAAAAAATTATTCTACTATGCCAAAACGAGGTCTGAAATTCTACTTTGAACACAATTTCTGCTTTTGACTTCACTATGAGTGGTTGAGCTCCTACTAATCCTATTTACATATCTCATATGGATTGTTTTACCTTCTACCACCCCATTTGTATAAAGATCTTGTCTTCTCGTCATCAAACATACAATATGAGTCTTCCAAAGCTATGGGAGATGGTTGTAGAGTTTTTGGTATCTTTACCTTTTTGAACTTCTTTCAATTCAAATTTGGAAGTTAGGAATATTGCCCCATTTGTTCAAGGAGAGGGACAAAAGGTAGTTGGTAATGTGATTGAGCAATTGTCTCCTTGCCAATAAATAATTGTCTCTTTGTGACTCCCTCTTTGTACTCTACCATGAATTCATAGGCACCAAAAAAATGTTAGAAGCAACCTATTTTCCACCTAGGTTGAAAGCTTGCCCTAAGCCTTGTCTAAGCTCTTCTAGACATTGTGATGGAAATTTAGCTCCAATATAAATAACCCTCCCTTGTCCCCCCCTTTCATAAAAAATGACATTTTCCCCCATAACTTCTCATGAACAAATTCAATTGTAAAAATTTTTTATGGAGTAGGAAGGTGTTGCTTGTCTTCATATCCAAAAAATATGGTGAATATTTTCATTCTTAGTAAGTTTCCCCAAATTGCTAAGTTGCCGAAAAAACTTTGTTTGGTCATTTAGGGGTTAAGTTATCTAAGCTCCCAAATGTGCAACAATCTATGCTAGAGATAGTTGAATTGACAACTTTAGTGTCCTAAATACAACAACAAAAAGCATCCTTCACTAAGTTAAGTGCACTAAATTCTAATTTCTTTCTTAAAGCAACCCCAACATATTCTTAACTAAAATGTATTATTTCTATTCTTGAGAGTTGAGGGTCACTATTAGATGCACTTATTTTCAGCAATTAGAAGAATCATAGCTTATTCATTTGTAGTCTAAAAAATGTATAAGAAGGGAAACTAAAATACATATTAGATTTCCAACAAGATCCAAACAAATGATTAGGCAACTTCATGATAGGAACAAAACTCAATTGCTTAATTGAACGAACGGAGGTGGAGTACCCTTTGGAGTTAACAAAAAAAACATCAATGCTTGTTCCTTGCATGTGTGTACATGATTGGGCATTTTGTTAGTAAACTCTAACTTTTGGGTAGTTTAGTTGAAGTTGAAGAAATTAGAATAAGGTGATTGAAAATTGAAACCAATTGCAATAAAATTGCAATAAAATTGAAGATTCAATGACAATAAAATTGAGATAATTGCAGTGAGTTTGGAATGGAATCATTCAGGTAAATTTTAGAATTGAATCCAATATAGGAAAGAAAAGTTTATATCAAAATAGTTTACAAATCAAATTGTTTGCAAAAGTCTAGATGAAATATAGTCATGGATGATATCTTTCGAATCAAAACCTTGTCAAAGTTCAATTGTTTGTCATTTTTGGTTTTAACTTAAAAAATGAATTGATAAGGTGAAGGCAATTGTAACCAATCAAATACTGAATTTTAGACATGATCTAGAGTATTGCAAGGTGAAGCAAATATTTTCATAGGTGCAACGACATGAATGATGGAGATTGCAAAATTTTTGGAAATTTTATCACTTGAATTGAAATTACTGTGAATTTGAAAGCCAAAAGTTGGTTTTGACCCATGTCCAATGTCTTGAGTCTTCCAAAATCACTCACTTAGAGTCACTCAAGGTGAAGGACATCTATCATGGCACTTTGGTACCTAGGCATGCCATGGCACACAAGATGAGGGACATGTATCATTTTTTGAAAAACTGTAATGAGTCCCAACCTCTCTTGAATTTCTGACACCGTATTGATTGCCAACAGGGCGAAGGTTAGTAATGGGTGCCTTGACCTTAAATGAATTTTGAAACCCTTTTCTTCTATCCAATAATCAACCACTTGCCCATTGCATATTTGGAAGGGATTCCATTCTATATATAGGTTGGGGTGTATTTTATGAGAAATTTAGTTCTGCAAAGCACATTTGCATATAATTCGCTCCATTTACATAATTTGATAAGAAATAAACTACCCCATTCCAAACCAAATGGGAGCAATCCCATTGTGAACTAAATTATGTTAATGGTGTACATTCAAATTTTGAAATGTACACCACTAACATAATTTAGCCCACAATAGGCTTGTTCCCATTTAGTCTAGAATGGGGTAGTTTACCTTAGTCATTGCCCATTGCTCCTAAGCTTTCAAGCCACAATTTTAGGAGTTGTGCCACCACATTCACAATTTCACATCCAACTTCTCTTACTTGTTAGCCCTTAATGCTAGAATGTTGGGTTACTCATCATAGAAATCATCCCTTTTTATAATGTGTGAATTATTTGCTTAAAAATCCAATAACACTCATAAGAGGTCAAACTACTATGTACTATCTCCCTTTTTCATGCCAAATTCCAAGGAGGAATATATGCACTTCTGTCTTAAGAAGAAAAATTCTTTATCATCCACTGGACACTTTAACACTTTTAGGTTGCCATGTCGTTACAAGGTTAAACAACATCCTCAACCCTAGGGCCTTGGTTTTTCAAGAAATCTTGATATAAGATTTATTTCGCTTTTACATTTAAAAAAGAAGAAAAATCTGAATTCCATTCTACTAACTATGACTTAATTGTTTGGGGGTCTTCTTGCAGAACACTCTCTAGACATTTTTGGATCATCTTGGTTTGAAACATTCACTTAATGTACCACTTAATTGATTTACAACTTGCTTCTAAGGTTATGAATTCCTTTTCAATGCATTTAATGCACCTTTAGCGTAGTTAAATTAAGTGCAACTTAACTAATCTACAACTTGTTGTTTTAAAGATAGTCAATTCTTTGTAATGTCCTTCATTCAATTTTTTTGTAGTTAGTTTGCTTTATATGTAGTTACTTGCCTTTAGTATAGTTGTATCTTGGAGTTTCTAGTGTTGTAAGGTATGTACACCCATAATCATTACCGCCCAATTTAATGCCACACTTACCATTAAAACCATTGCATTGAGAAGCATCGCAAAATCTAGATATTGATTACACAAGATGTACATAATCAAAACAAGAGAGTTTATGAGAGCCTAATGTTGGTTTTGGATACATTGAGAGGCAATACATTGAAAATTTATTACCTACTTATACAATGTCCAAATAATGCATGATAAAGTGTGCATGACAAAGTGTGTTGGAATCCTCTTTCATTTGCCAAAAATATTCCATGAAAATACTTTATGCTTCTTGATAGTAACTATGCTCAAATGTAATTAGTGAAGATCATAGGCATATATACTAGTTTGTTTTGTTTTGTTTTTTCATTTTTAT